>CM037475.1:18165772-18765772 GCA_021014325.1 Plazaster borealis | reverse complement strand
CTTATATGGAAAAAGATTGTCAGTATGTGCTGACAATTGCAACCACACAGGTCCATCGCTGGAGGGTTTTAATTAATCCAAATAAATTTATCTCTTCAGGGCATTTTGGTCGGTACGCAGTCTGCATCATTCATTTTAAGGTCTTATTTCATGGCACTGCTCACCACAGAACTCTCTGCAAACCTTTGGGTTGGCGGCGTTCTGTAAAGTGCGTGATTCCATCGACCGTAAAGGGTGCACCACACTATTAATAAACTCCCATAGCAACCAATGCTAAATGCTAATGTAACCAACCGACTTTACATTCTGCAAAGTCATTTGATTACTTACTTAATAGATACAATACCAACTGGAATGCAGAATGTCCAGTGCCCCACCCCGGGCATTCCTTCAATTGTGAATTGAAGAGAATTGACAAAATAAGTAAAATTCCATTACTCATGCAAGCGTTACAGCGAGTTTTGCAAAGAAGTCATTCCTGCACTTGCCACTGGGGAGAAGGGTCTAACTGTAGAGCGCTGTTCTTGGTTTTCCTCCGTTTCCTAAGTTCAGCCACATTAATGTCCCTTCCGTTATTATGATTGTTGGCAATACACACTTATCATCCACCTGACGGAAGAATATCTCGGTGAGTTCCGTAGAACGTAACTTTTTGCTGTAAATTGTGATATTCGCATGTATATAATTTCGATATATAGGCCTATTATACCCGAATTTCGATATCTAGTACATGTATAATGAGTTGGACATATTGTATTATCGTGGTAAAGATTCAAAAATACTCAAAACACATTAAAGTCCTCAGCCTCTTGAAAACCAATCAAATATATTTTCAGACAACTAAACTTCAGATTTCTTTACAAATTTTTGGCAGGTCAGCCGTTTGAAATTTGTGTTAATTACCCCAGAAAAAAACACCCCGATAAAGCCTAAATTGATCAAATCTCTTCAGAAATTGAATCACAGAACCCCAGGTGTTATAATTACACAATCTATTAATTGCATGACCCCCAAATCGTTATTATTCAAAAGAATTTGAGGGCCTACAAATTATGATAATCAGTTTGGAGCATGGATTTTTGCCTTTTTAGTGTGGTGCACCCGTAAGCGTAGAATTCCGCGGGCTCTTGGTATTGGCATGCAGTAGGCTTTAATGTAGGTTTTCCCGGCCAATTTTAGCAAAAACTAGGGTTTCTTTTAGCTATAGTATTAATGCATTCATTTTCATTTTCGTGCACACATGATTTCGTTTTTCTCATTCAGATTCGTTTCAGTCATTCTATTTCATTTATATGCATTCAAGACTACACTTTGACCATTCTTAAGTTGAATTTCTACTTCCTATTTACAATTGATGAAATCAAACTATAAGTCTCATCGAAGCGCACATGAATTTTGCTAGTTTGTTTTTTTCTTTTTCGTTTATGGGCAATGAATTTCAACTTCGGTTCGTTCAAATTAAACATGAGTTATGGCTTATTCGAGTAAGCTGGCAAGTTCCTTTACTTGCACTTAAAGGCACTGAACACGTTTGGAAATTGTCAAAGACCAGTGTTCTCACTTGGTGTATCCCAACATATGCATAAAATAACAAGCCTGTGAAAATTTGGGCTCAATTGGTCATCGAAGTTGCAAGAAAATGATGAAAGAAAAAACACCCTTGTTGTACAATTGTGTGCTTTCAGATTAGGAATAAAAACTTCTTGCAAGAAGTTTTTATTATTTTAGTGAGAAATTACCTCTTTCTCTAAAACTACGTTCCAGAGGGAGTCGTTTTCTACAATGTTTTATACTATCAACAGCTCTCCGTTGCTTGTACCAAGTAAGTTTTTATGATATTATTTGTTTTGAGTCATTACCAAACGTGTACGATACCTTTAAGTTGAATTTCTACTACCTATTTACACTTGATGAAATTGAATGGTTGACCAGCTCTTGCTGCTGGCTTTTACGAAATTGAATGAGTCTTTCGGCCTAATGAAATTGAACGACCTTGTTTGACCAGTGAATGCTAAACTGGTGAAATTGAATTACTCCTTTTTACTGTTGAACGCTGATTCAACAGAGCATTTATTTTCAAACGAAATCTAATAACCCGGGTGTTAAAATGAATTGATTTGTGTTGAAATTGTCCGGGAAAACCTACACAACAAGCCTTCATTTAGAAATTAAAAGTATCCAGGCAAACTCTAAAGCATCAACCCACCCACCCCGGAGAGCAATGAAGGGGGGAGGTGTTTAAATATTCCAGACACCCTGGATGTGCTTTTGTGTGTGTCTGTACACCATTCAACAAGCTCGTTGGTTAATTAATTTGCGGAGATTCTAATTAAGTCGAGGAAGAATTAGCTGCATTCTTTAATTATAATCTGACCAGAAACTGTCCGTTGGTCGCGGATGCCTTGGAGATTCGGCCAGTAAGGGATGATTTGTTGATATATTAGACCATGAACAAATATCTCAAATTAACCGGGTGTCCATTTTGTCGGTTGAGGATGTACAATATTAATTGGTTCGTTTGAATTCGAGGGCGCTGTTCAAAATGGAGACTTGGTGTTTTTTCTCTGTGCTGTTTTTCATTTTAAAATCCCTTTTTATCTCGCTTTGTTTGCGCCATCCATCAGCATGTCAACAAGAGTGGACTATAAGAGCAAACAAAGATTCAGGTGAAATTATTTTGTTGTCTTAAAACCAGGAGGATAATGGTGATTTCTGATGTAATTCTTTTGGAATTTTTAACAGAGAAGTAGGCCTTGTAACATTGGTCAACTCGACCTACACCTTGCCCCACGTTGCATCTGAACCTGTTCCTAAATCACCTGTTCCTTCCTGCAGATTAAGATGACTTCCTATATATACCTTTATCATGGTGCCACCATCTTGGTCATGTTCCCTGTATCAAATATCAGTAAAAATGCTAATATCCACCCAAAAAAATGGAACCAGACTATTTTTTCTCTTCCTCCAACCTCGGTTTGTTTACAATGATTTGGATTTGAGAAAAATCAAGATGGCCGCACCATGATACAATTCTATAGCAACGCTAAGAGAGTGTTGGATATCCATTACAAAATCCACGTGCTGGTCAAGTTTCTCAGAATATTTCTAAATTGACATGCATGAAGTGCATTGCTGTTTGGCAGGGCCCAATTTCATAGAGCTGCTTAAGCACAAAAAGTAGCTGAGCACAACAAAATTGTGCTTACCAGAATAAGGTTACCAGCCAAACTACAATGTCACATGTACAATTTGTGACTGGTATCCTGCTTATTTCTGCTTAGCAGAAAATTTTCTGAGAAAAAAATGCAGGGCCCAATTTCATAGAGCTGCTTAAGCACAAAAAGTAGCTGAGCACAACAAAATTGTGCTTACCAGAATAAGGTTACCAGCCAAACTACAATGTCACGTGTACAATTTGTACAATTTGTGACTGGTATCCTGCTTATTTCTGCTTAGCAGGCAACATTTTCTGCTTAAGCAGCTCTATGAAATTGGTCACCTGCTCTTTTCATATTCTTCTTTTCAGGACTCCTTTCAGTGATTGATAGATTCATGTGTTTTAAAGGGAGGGTATACCTTTGGTAAGGCTTCAGTCATGAAGTCTTTTTTTCAGGCATCTGAAAACACACAATTCTATAGAACAAAGGTGTTTTTTCTGTCATTATTTTCTTGCAACTTCGATGACCAATTGAGCCAAAATTTTCACAGGTTTGATATTTTATGCATATGTTGGGATACATCAAGTGAGGATATTGGTCTTTGACAATTGCCAAAAGTATACCCTGCCTTTAAGGGGATCGGGAAATGTTCTTTATCTTCTTAGACTTTGACTGTTTTTATTTTGGTGGGTTTTCTAGTAATTTTGTGATCCAGTTGTTATGTTTTATATATTGGCTTTGTGTTTACATCTTTAATTCTGCAAGGTGCTAGTCAGCTGTTCCATCTTGCCATGGCTCACACGCGACTTGTTATTTTTTTCCTTCACATTCTTTATTTACTGTCTGTTATTGTTTTTAATACATTTAAATATATATATATATATTCTATTTGTTCCCTGTATTTTTTATCTGTGTTATATGTGCCAGTGAAGAAGTGTAATAAAATTTAAACAAATAAAATAAAAATTAAAAAACGCCTTTAGCGTCTTTTTGCGCTGTTTTGGCGCTTTTGAAAATATTAACTATTATTATTATATTATTGCAATGATTTGGAATGGGCATCAGCAGAATGATGGAAATTTTCTACGTTTTAAAGTGGAGAAACCGATTTACCCCATTCTCCCACCAATAATTGTTCAGTGTTTTCATAATTACTTATAAACATTAAATGTCAACAATCAACCTCTTCATGTAATACACAAAATGTAAACAATTGCAAACGGACGCTTTGGTGATTTGTATTATTCAGTCTTTTTTCGTTTGCTTTCCCAAAAAACTGTGGCCATTAAGATAATTATTTTGGAACGAGCCGAAGATGATGATTAACAGAGATTAATTATTGACATTTTGTAGACAGATAAATTGCATTACTTGGTTGACTATTCTATTTAATGCAAACACGCACTGTGACATTGATGAAGAGAGAGTTTATTATCTTTTAAGACTTCCTGGACGAGTGGACGGCGAGGTCTTTGACCCCTCCCCCCCCCCCCGCGCTAGACTGTCTTGAACATACGAAATTTAACATCTGAAACAAACACAAGATATTCGTTTATGTTTTCCTGTTCCAACTAAAGTTTATAATCATTTTAGAGAAATATCCAGTTGATACATTAATTATTTTTAAATGATTGGTTTATTAAAACACTCCTTGCAGCCCAAAGGCTGAAGTGCACAGTGCATGAATTAAAAAACATCAACAATTAAAGAAAATACAGAGCTACATGAAATTAAAAAAAATAAATTTGATACATTTGAAACAAATGCCCTGTATTTATCGGAAGCTATGCCTGAGGTCAACAGTTATTTAATTCACCTTTTTTTAGTTCCTGTCATCATTAAGTGTCTCTTGTAATGTTTGTTTCTTGTTTTATAAATTGTTTTGTGTGGTGACAAATAAATAATAATAATAATAATAACAAAAATTAGTGTTAAAGACCCTGTACACTATTGGTAAGATCGAAAAACACAAATGTTCACACACAACTTACATGATTTAAAGTAAGTAATGGTTGAAAGGGTTCCTTAAAATATTTCTGCCTAAAATGCTATCGTGTCTGATAAATGAGTAATACCATAGTTTTTATGACGCGTGATAAAAACTCGATGTTTGAAAAAACAGAAAACACATAGGGTCTCTTTTCACTATTTTCTCGTGACCTCGATGACCAATTGAGCTCAAACTTTCACAGGTTTGTTTGTTCATACATTATGTGGAATCACACAAAATGTGGACACTGATTTTGAGCTGTTACCAAAAGTGTACAATACCTTTAAGGAACAGAACATATGTCCCTTTTCTCAAAGGGCACCCTTTGTTATTTTCATTCGGCAATTCCAATAATAAAGTCACTGCAATAGTTAAAATAGTCATCAATCTGGCATTTCAGACTTTAACCATGCGACCATTTTGTCATGTACCCCGTCCGCGACTGCAATAATGCATACCGATTCTCGTTCACACCACAAAGGGCCAGACTATTTTGCCCTTCTTAATATTACCTCTGTTATATTCCATCGATTTGGATAGATGGACAACTAGATGACTGCAACACAACGAAAGGTCCCTTCCTTCCCTTTAAATGAATTTTCTTCTTTTTTTAATCAGGAAGACTTAGTCTGAGCAAGTCAACATCAAGTGATGTCTTCTTCGTCAGCTGCTGCATTTCCCGGGGCGCAATTCAGTACAGTTCTTTGACCCAACCAACTGGTCTCAGCTTTGTTCCCTCACTGAAAAAATAAAGGTCAGTTCGTGCATGGTTCGTGCCACATTTCTAACTTTTTTCTCCCCCAGTGCTGGGATGGAGCCTGTGTTCTATTAGCCCATTGGACTAAATCCACTCATTAATGCCTCTTGCTACCGGCGACACTCGATCTCCTATACGTCCTAAAAGCTCTGCAGGATCTCTGTAGCTGATCTTTCATGGGCCCTGATGAGCTTGTGAGAAGAGGCTAAAGGTAAAAGAAGATGAGTGAGCAAATGGAATGGTTGCGCTCTAGTGAGGGCCACTTTATGCACGATGATCCCCGGGAACAGGGTCCGTAATGCTAGCCATAGCTACAGGGGGAAAGTCAAATCATACCCCCGGGGGCTGTGGCATGGTTTGTTCGGCACTGAGTCGGAGCTCTCTATATGCCGTACTTGCATGTTCACTAGTGCCGCACTTTGTAACAAGTCAAACTTATTTTCGTAACAGTCATGCAATGGGATACTGAACATGACGCACTTTAGTTCAACCACAGCGCAAGGACCTCTAGTACACATTGCCACCGTGTTTGGGGCATTTCGGACGGCCTGAGCTTCGGCCTGGGCTCTGCATAATTACGTCACTCCGTTCGTCCGACGTTCCTACGGGGAATGAACGTTCTGGCATGGGGGGGGAACAGTAAACATTTCTGCGGGCTCACCGGTGGTGGCTCGGATCCGGCTTGCATACTTTCTACATAATGAAGAGTATAAAGCATTTATGTGTGACAATTTTTAAATAACGCTTTGAGATATGGTATTACATCATTGGTTATCATGTTGGTAAGTCATTGCGTCACAGTTGCCTTACTTCCTGCTCCAAAGCTGGCATACGTTTGGTATGACGTATGTAGTTAGGCCCATGTTAGGCCTAAGTATATAGTTTCCAGATGAAAACTCGTCAAAACTCATGTAATTTGTGTTTGGACGCAAGTTGAATCCGTGTACAGTAGGTCATATGCATTCCTGAAACATTCTCAACTCCTTTGGAGTATGCAGCACCGGCAGCCAAATGGGCGCGCAGATTGCTAATCATTCACATTAATAATGTCACATCATCTATACAGTTACAGGACCCAATTCGGCGTATATCCGTTTTTTGCCACTGCAAAAACGTTGGTCAAATCATGTAGCACATTTTGCTTGGCAAAGTAATTTCCACAATTATTGGTCAATAATTGCCCAACGAAAGCAACAATTGTTGTTGTTGGGCAAACATTTTGTTTGCCCTTTTTTTATAAAAAGTTAAACAAAAGTTGGGCGAATGTTGGGCAAATTTTTCGTAATCTGAATTCATCATAATTGTTGGTTACACTGTTGCCCATATATTGGGCAACATTTTGGTAGTTTGAATTAATCGTAATTGTTGGTGAAAATGATGCACATTAGTTGGGCAAATTATCCGATCATGCGCACTTCGATCAAAGATTTGCCCAACAACTGGGCAAGTTTCGCGCAACATCTGGGCATTCTTGTTCCCGCGAAACGCCGTGCATGCATAAAAGCATAAAAACGATCTTTTCCATAATGGCCACTGGGGGAGTGGCTGTGGCCGTGTCCTCTCTCTTAAACGAGCGGGGTTGCTCAGTGGTTATAGATCCTTTTGAAGGTTGGTTTTTAACTAAATATGAAGTGTTGTTTCCTATTTAGTTGTACACAGTCGTGAAAGTGGCAGAGCAAGCAACACAGTGCTACTGCCATTGAATTAGTTTTAGTTTTATCATGCCATTCGTGTTCAATGTTACAAACATCGGGCAGGCAGTGCGTACTATGTAGTAGACAATCATGCAACGCCGCGGCGTATGTGTGTATGTTGTATTGTACATGTACATGTACATGTATGTGTACGTAAAACAACAATACATGAATGGCGCACTATCACTGCATTGCTTGCACTGCAACTGCCACGACTGTGTACAACTAAACAGAAAACAAACGTTCTTTAGTTAAAAACTAACCTTCAAAAGCATCTATAAACCACTGGGCAACCCCACATTTTTTAAAGAGACGCCAAGGGCACAGCTCGCCACCACTCGCCATTGTGGAAACAAAATCGTTTCGATTCATGGTTGTACGAGGTATCACAGGAACTGTGAAACAACACTTGGTCAAGTATAATTGCCCAACTGCTACATCAAACCTTTTTTATATCAAACAATTGGTTAAACAAAATTACCAATGAATGGATATATACTTTAAACAAGCCCAATTATTCAATAAAATATTCACTAACAGTTGGTTGAAAAGTGCCCAGTATATGAACAAATACTTTTAACCAATAAATGGTATACAAAGCATATCCAACAGCTGTGTAATAGGAATTAACCAACTATGTGTAGTTGGGTTTGCCCAATGATTTAGTAAATGGTTTACTCAACGGCTGTTGGGCAATAATTGCCCCAAAACTGGTGGGGCTGATATTTGAACCAACGTTGGGTAAAAAGTTGGGTAATTTTTACCCTTTTTTTTTTTACAGGAAATATTTTTCTGTGCTTAGCAAGATTTTGTGCTTACAGGCTCTATAAAATGTGGGTCCAGGTGCCCGTTTACTCCGAGAAGGTGATTAACAAAATTGTAATAGTTGAGTATCATGATCAAGATTCGATCCCACACTACGCATGATCACAACTTGAGTCCGGCGGGCTTGGATCTTTTGGCCACGACACTGTACGTTATAGATCTATTGGCACAATATTGTCATGTTGCTTCAGCATAAAACACACTTCAAACCAAAAGGTTATGGTAGATGTTGCATATAGTTATAATCAAATTGTCAGAAGCAATATTTCTCGGTTATATGCAGTTTTATAAAGTTGTTGTTTTGTGCGGGTTTTTTTTTGTTCGACCGCGGGAGAACAAAACCTAGCTCACCTTGCCATGCGCAGACGACTTTAAACACGTGACCAGAATCAAAGCCCGATTGACCTTTGGTCAGAGTGACCAGAATCAAAGTGGGTTCGGCCCAACCTTGTCCCAAGGTGTGTCGAGCAGTACGAGGTTGACCGCTCTCTCACCCTGGTATTGGATCATTTGCATATCCACAATTTTTGATACGTATGCAAATTAGAATAGTCTGGCTGTGAACATGGTGAATACTGAATGAGTACAACTTAACATGTTTACGTTAGACTGGTGTACACCAGTCGTTGTCCAATCAGGGTCCAAGCATCCTCCATGGTCCAAGTAAGGAGTTTCCCTCCCAGGGTTTACTATTGTAAACATGGTTGGAAATAAAGTAAACCATGGGGACGAGGTTGGGTTCGGCCGAAATCAGACGTTCATATATCAAGGTCATGTGATCTCGGGGTCAGAGTGACGAAACCCAAGGTAGATTGGCAGAAATTTAAACCACCCTGACCTGAATCAAGGTCAGTGTAAAGACAGGCCAACTCTTTGCTGCTCATTCATTTAGAATAGACCCCTGGTTTTAAAAGGATTCCGTGCCACCACCCGGCCCCCGATCTCTCAATCCATCCATGTCTTCGCAGTTGAACGCCACCGGCGATCAATCCATCCGCCCCCTGCATGTGTAATACTAATACCAAAAGAAAAGGTCGAGATGGTCATAATAATGTCGGTTAAAAAAGCCGGCAGTGGCAGACAGCACAAGGATAAGCCTCTTGTGACGGGATCAATATTCCCATCAGTGGTTTTAGGACAAGGTCTGCATGACCGTATACCTTGGTCGACTGGTCTGGATGATGGAAGCAGGATGAAGGCTAGGGTGGCGCGTCGATTGCCCCGGGAGAGGCGGCTGTTGAATTCCGCCTACAAGAAGACGAACCGAAGATTCTTCTCTGTGGAAAATCGTTGGCAATCATTCCAAATTGGCTTTCTTTAGTGTCATGAACGCTAAAGTTGATGAACTTTGACGAAGTCCAGACATAACAGATTTAGTTTGAAGTTTGATTAAAAAACAGGAAAGGAGAATCTACCGTACAGTATCTGACAATAAACATACAACGAACTGTATACACTGATTTCAGTGACAGTAACTAAGAGGGCGCTCCCCTATCTCCGATCAAAGGTCCCCCTGATCGAGTCACTCTGACCTTGCTTTGGGTTTAGTCTGGTTCTTATTCTAGTCAACCTCATTTTTGATTCTGGTCACTCTGACCAAAGGTCTATCGGGCTTTGATTCTGGTCACTCTGTCTCCGATCAGGTCCCCTGATCGAGTCACTCTGACCTTGCTTTGGGTTTAGTCTGGTTCTTATTCTAGTCAACCTCATTTTGATTCTGGGTCACTCTGACCAAAGGTCTATCGGGCTTTGATTCTGGTCACTCTGTCTCCGATCAGGTCCCCTGATCGAGTCACTCTGACCTTGCTTTGGGTTTAGTCTGGTTCTTATTCTAGTCAACCTCATTTTGATTCTGGGTCACTCTGACCAAAGGTCTATCGGGCTTTGATTCTGGTCACTCTGTCTCCGATCAAAGGTCCCCTGATCGAGTCATTCTGACCCTGCTTTGGGTTAGTCTGGTTCTTATTCTAGTCAACCTCATTTTGATTCTGGGTCACTCTGACCAAAGATCTATCGGGCTTTGATTCTGGTCACTCTGTCTCCGATCAAAGGTCCCCTGATCGAGTCATTCTGACCCTGCTTTGGGTTAGTCTGGTTCTTATTCTAGTCAACCTCATTTTGATTCTGGTCACTCTGACTATGGGGGTCAATCTGACCTTCACTCAGGGTCAGTCTGGTTCTGTCTCCCGTCAATCTGTCTTTTTCTTCCGGTCAGTCTAACAACAGTTACTCTGATCTTAATCTAGGTACAAATTAGTATTGGTTTCTGATTCCAGCCATTATACCATTGCTTCTGGTCAATTTAACCCCTGGGTCAAACTGACCTTAATTTGGATCAGTCTGGATTCGATGTGGCAATATTGGTTAATGTGGATGTCTTTCTGTTATAGCCCGGACCTACAACCGTGTAACGTAGCTACTATTTAAGAACATTTGAAGGTGGGTATGTTAGTTCCACCATAGAGCCTTGCTCTATGGTTCCACCTTCAATTCCTTAAAGTGTGTTATCGGATCTGAATGTCAGTAGGCCTTTTGAATCTGAGGGAATCAAGACAATCTGTAGTGATTATAAATAATATTTTAATGAGCTAAACATACCGTTGATGTTGCACATTGTGCATGAAAACTCTTGCAGTGAATTCAAACAGTCTTAATCATTATATTGAATAAATGAATAGATAAGCGTGTCAAGGAAAACTTCCTGGAGCCGTCAGAGTTCAATCTAAATACTGTACTACGAGTAACTATCTCTCCCTCATGTCTTGGTAAAGCCCCACCCCTTCCCCCCGCTTTTCAGAATGTCAGATTTTGGACGGCCTAATTTGAAATGATATTCACCCATTTTCCCGCATATAAGCCGCTCAGCCGTCAATGGATTCCACTTCGGTTAAGTGCCTTCAATGGGATAAGGCCAAGTAAAATAAATAACATGTTGCTCGTCCGGACTTTTTGAAAAAGTTGGTGAGGGAGGTCCTTGTTATTTGTTATTTTCAATTTTTTTGTTATTTTTTTCAAGATGGCCACCATGTCTAAGATGGCCGCCATATCGTATTTGAAGATGGTTTTATGGTTTTATGAGTATGTTCTGTATGTCCTCAAATTCTGTGTGTGTTTCTGTGTCCATTTTGATACATTGTAATTATTTCTAAAGAGTCATTCTTGATTTTGCTCCAAAGTTATTCTGTGTGCGTGGCATCGCGTCCTTGTGCAAAGAACTGTTGCATGCAAGCCTGAAGGGCAAAACGTTTCAAAGTAAAGAGTTTCTCATTATGCGTTGCAATAGCTATTCTTGTAGGCCTACATGTAAGACAGATGATGAAACTGCTCAATAAAAATAAAGGGTACATAGGAAATAGCTATAAATAATATGTAAATTGATTTTAATTTTTTTTTTTTTTTTTTTTTAATAACAAATAACAAAACAAATCGGTGCGGCCGCCAAAACCGAGGCGGGCGGGGACGAGCAACATGTTATTTATTTTACTTGGCCTAATCCAATTTCGTCGGATTTCGATCGGGCCCCACGTCACTGTTAATCTTCAGCAATATCCGACGGCAGTTCAATGAAATATAGATAAAGGCTGTTATGTCATTATTTAAAGACATGTTGGAAGAATAAGGCCTCGTTTTTATAGAAGGTATTTTTGGGGGAGGGGTGCAGATTCCAGTTTCTACCCACATCGTTTTAGCCAGAGCAAAGGTGCATAAAGTTCCAGGATCTCATCCATTCCCCGTTTTATTTTATACTTCAACCATTTCTTCCCCATTTGAAAGTTCCTTTACAGTACCCTCACTTAAAGGTATGAGTTTGGTAATGACTCAAAACAAATATTAACATAAAAAACTTACTTGGTAACAAGCAACGGAGAGCTGTTGATAGTACAAAGCATTGTAGGAAACGACTCCCTCTGAAGTAACGTAGTTTTTGAGAAAGAGGTAATTTCTCACTAAAATAACAAAAACCTCTTGCAAGAAGTTTTTATTCCTAACTTTCAGTTACAACAAGGGTGTTTTTTCTTTCATCATTTTCTTGCAACTTCGATGACCAATTGAGCCCAAATTTTCACAGGCTTGTTATTTTATGCATATGTTGGGATACACCAAGTGAGAACACTGGTCTTTGACAATTTTCCAAACGTGTTCAGTGCCTTTAATCAACGTAAACGCTCATCAAACCACCACTCCCGTGGAACCCCTCCTACTGCAGGCCTATGTAGATGTCCCCTTCTTCCATCAGCTATCTGTCTCCCTAATCACTTGTTTTCTCCCCCATTCTTCCACTCCGTGAAATCGGTTTTCCTGTTTTCAAGAGAGATCCCCGGTGCTTGAGGTCACAATATTATTCCCCCCTGCGATTGCCATCTTGCCCGCCGCCAAGGCTGCCGATTTTTTCTCGACCCCTTCCTTTCTACAACCGGAGGCTAGCCGTGGTGTCGCATCAGCTTACATCGCTCGCAGAATTTTTAATCATCAAGTTTGTTTTTTTTGTCTGTCCAATTGCTGTACGATCATTGTATGTACCTGACATGGCGTGAACTTCCTAAATTGTTACGTGACCGTCAAAGACCGTCAACAGGTTTGACCTTGCGGCCATTGATTGCGTTGAAAACAACTGCATCTTTATAGTGTGGTTTTTGAAAAGTATTTTAAAGAAAAGTGAATACAGGCCAAGTTTAAGTTACAGCAGAAACGTAATACCATTTCGTCTTCCAAGTTTAGAGTAGACACAAAGAAAAGAAAAATTGACTTGAAAACTCAGTATTTATTCCCCAAAAGACATTATCACATGAAATGATGAAGTGGTCGATGTACCGGCATAATGTGCGCCATATACGATTCAAATGGAGTTAATACGCAAACCAGTTTAACCCATAACAATAACGTTAGCTGAAAGTGCATTTTCCCATTGAATCGCCCACCTTAGGACACGAACCCCTTTGGCTTGGGGCCAACGTTTCGAAATGAAATAAGATTTGCTCATTGGTATTAAGGATTTAATTTGGCACTAAATGCAGTGAGGCAAGAGAACGGGACCAAATCTCATTATAGGAGAGGGTAGCCATATTTGACCTCATAAAAATCAGTATTTTCTTTCTAAACGCCAGTCCAGTCGCACACAACATGAACGTATCTTTTTCTCAAAGGCACTGAACACGTTAGGTAACTGTCAAAGACCAGTGTTCTCACTTGGTGTATCCCAACATGCATAAAATAACAAGCCTGTGAAAATTTGGGCTCAATTGGTCATCGAAGTTGCAAGAAAATGATGAAAGAAAAAACACCCTTGATGTACAAATCTGTGTGCTTTCAGATAGGAATAAAAACTTCTTGCAAGAAGTTTTTATTATTTTAGTGAGAAATTACCTCTTTCTCAAAAACTACGGGTTTTTTAACACTTCAGAGGGAGTCGTTTCTCAATATGTTTTATACTATCAACAGCTCTCTGTTGCTCGTTACCAAGTCAGTTTTTATGCTAATATATATTTTGAGTAATTACCAAACGTGTACAGTGCCTTTAAAACCTAAATAATTTGTTATCAAGATGTATCCAATGTCCACAAAATACCTGTTTTTGTTAGCCACATGAACTTCTTACTGAACTAACGAAAAATGAACGAATGTTAAATGTGCCTACTTTTAAAAGAAGTGGTAGGCTACATTTGGCGCATCTTTCACGCTTGTATGACAACCGTTTTCTTGGAATTTCTCTGAAGTTATGCAGGTGGGATGCTAACTCATGAAAGAAACAAACCACAGATCGATTTGGGAGACTTGCATGAGGCAGTTGTGCATTCATAATACATAACACATTAGTTTACATAATACATCGAGGTCCTAGGTTTGTTTGTAAAACATTCATCCAGATTACATCATAAACTGTCTTCATCAACATCAACCATCTCGACATATTTTCCGCTCCATTTTTGATTCTTTCCGTTTAACAAACTCACAAACTCACAATCGTGATGGACAGAACATTCCCAGTCTTCGCTGCTAATGAATGCAATAAAACCTCCACACACATGAAGTCAGCTAGAGCCATGTACAAGTTTAAAAACTGCTTAAAACCTACCTTTTCCTTAATTAATCAGTTATTATTCTGTGTTTTGTTTTCTCTGATTTACTTGGTAGCGCTGTGATTTTGGTTACAAAGAAGAGCGCATTGAAATGCTAGAAATGCTTTGAAATGCTATTATTATGGAGGTAACATTACTTTGTAAAATGCTGTTTGTTGCAATCTCCTCAGGCAAGCCGCTATTTAGCTTATCTGGGCCTTACCTCCATTTTCTATCAGCATTGTTGAAACAAAAACTTTATATAATTTTGTGATTTGGACGCGGAATACATGAACACTTGATTTCTTGAATTGATAAGAAATAGCTATAAATGAATAGTAAACTTGCGGGTACAACCATGTGTAAATCTCTTGTGGGAGTTTTGGCTCTGTAATACTCTGCTCGTATTCAGAGAAGACGAGCAGATTATACTGTTCGAAACGTCGCAACCACACCGGCTCTTTTCAGAGCCAACACTCCCACAAGAGATTTACACATGGTTGTACCCACAAGTTTACTATTTCTTTATAGCTATTTCTTTTTTCTCCACATCATGCAAAGCTTCAAACAACACTTTCTTGAATTGAGTTGCACATTTCCCCCCCCCCCCGGTTTTGTTCTATTGTGTTTTGGGTGCCTTTATCGTGATTAAGATCATAGCACGTGATCTTGCAATTTCTTGTCATGTTTATTTATATGTCTTGCCATCTTTATCTTTATGTTTAGGCCTAATACATCTTTACATGGTCGTCCTTTCCTGTAGTTTGCGGCTCGTCCACTGTTGGTTTGGTCAACAACTGACAGAAAGTATCAATTTCACTATTGTGCTCTAATCAAATTAGTAGGCCTAGATAAAATAGTTATGCGATATCATCATTACACCATACAATCTGAGAAAACACGTAAAATAGCATCAAATTTGAATGAGGAATATTGTAGCGACTTTGCCCTTTAATTTCTTGTTTTATTTGGCAACATTGAACCCCCAATGCCTAGATATTTAAAACCTTTCAAATCCTTTCAACCATTCCAATATTTGATTTAGCTACGGTAACTGTCCAATGCAAACCTGTCTTTTAGAAAATCCCATCTATGTGTAGAGCCAGTGTCAATGGACAATGATGAATGGGTAGCCCATTAGCCCGAAATAACCCATAGCAACCACACAGGTATTTCCGCCAGTAAATGACCAAAAACTGATCTTTGTTCTTAAATTGGTCACATTTTTATCCCCAACCCCTCACGTGTTGTCATTATGCAGACTGCATGATGAAGATAATCATTCCATTCAAGTAGTATAACGAGAACCCCGTTTACTATTGGAAACGTCGTCTCGTATTGCGCTGGGATCCTTGCGTTGCGTTGATCAGGTATACAAGAAGCGAGACGTTACACTAATGGCTTTGTAGCTTGGCGTTGAAGCCAAATGTAAATTGTTTCTCTGTGGCTTTTACCTTTACCTTGCTTTCGTGGGTATCATTAAATAGCTCAGCATGCAACGCAATGGTTTGAATTTCCACTCTCTTAGCAGGTGATTCTAGAATAAATCCTTCATTACATGGTGCAGAGCATGGCTTCTTTGAATGCAGAGTATTTAATTTAACATCAAGGCAGAGGGAAAAGGTAATTGGAAATCTACGGTTTAAAGTGTGCCTGACAAAAAGGGTTCGTGCACGCGGCGGGCGATGCATCTACCGCTCGTATAGACAGAGAGTTCATCAACGCAGGCTGCTATCAGGGTAAAGGGCGCCCTCGTCGTCACCAGCACAATCCAAAGTGGTCTTTGAGCGACCAATGGGATGCGAACATAATGCAGATCGGAGTCCACTGGCTAGTGATATCTAGTTACGAGCCAGTGATATTCTAAAGCAGACTGCACTCACAGCGGATGAGTCACCGATGACGGTGGGGGAGAAAAAAAAATCATTTTTTTATTTTGGATAGCAGAGAGTTTGGATGGGCATACATCATTACCTTGTTAACTCGGCCGCCGACGGCGCACTTTCATATAGCGGTTAATTGCCTGCAAATACAACGACGGTTTGAATCGTCTGTCGGCGTTGTCATATTTCAATTGAACTCCATCGAGGAAAGAAGTGTTTACTCTTTAGTGAGAATATTCTCTTCGGAAGGTAATTCTGCTGATTCAGTCCATCCAGTTCAACCACCAGCATACAGTGCCTTGGGAGTGAATTATTGATTGGCACTAGTAATAACAGACTGAGATTATAGTGGTCTGTTGCCGATTTTTCCTTCAATTTTTTTCCCCCGTTTTTTTTTTTTTCACTGTGAGATTTGTTTATGGCGTATCCAGGTACCATTTCCATCAGCCTGTTGTACCGTTGTTGATTTCGCATTGGTGTTGAGCGATATACCGCAAGTACGGTTTCGACTGAACCCAACTTACAGATCGTTGGTGCGTGGATGCATTGTGAATACCCACAGATTCCCTACACACACAACAAGCACAGACAACGCTGTGAGAGAAGGTTGCTTTTTTTTTAGATCCACACACGAAGGACTTCCTGGCTCCGCCAATGCCAGCCAACGCAATGGCCATGGCGTCTAAGGCTTCCACCCCAGATTCGGAGGTATCAGCCCCACAAGAGAACTGCTATCGCCTGGTGGTCGTCGGGTCTCCGAAGGTGGGCAAAACAGCAATCGTCAGCAGGTTCCTGAACGGGAAGTTCGACGATCAGTACACACCAACAATTGAGGACTTCCACCGAAAAATCTACAAAATTAAAGGACATGTTTATCAACTTGACATTCTAGACACTTCAGGAAACAATCCTTTCCCAGCAATCAAGAAGTTGTCAATATTAACAGGTGAGTTTGCACTTAAAATGCTACTTTAAGGATGTTTTCTTGTCGTTTCTATTTTGAAAAATTGTCTGCAATGCCGTAGAATGTATTCAATTTATTCTGGAGTAATATGTATTCGATTGGAATGCGGGTTCTTTTGATAAGGAAAGCCTTTTTTCACTGAACCATAATTCACCAATGGAACCCCAACAATTTTTTGAAGCAAATGGTATTAACATTTGCATTTGTATTATCCAGTGTCTAAAATAGATTTGACAATATATTGTGTTAAATTCTTTGTTTCCAATTGAAGCAGAAAAGTTCATGCAACAATATTTTTAAAAAGCCCGGTTTATGTAGCAGCTTTGAACGAACTTAACGATACTAGTTTTTATTGTAATCATACTAATAATAATTTAATATAGTAATAATTTAATGTACTTAAGGTTCAAGGTGAACATACATGCTGAGCATGATGAGCATACAGAAAGCACACAATTAGCAGAGGGTCGCACAACACTGTATGTTGCATTCCAGCAAAGACAGTATTTTACGAAATATTTTTGCTCGCTTAGCACTAGCAGCTATAATCACCCAGGTACGCAGCGATTAAACATTGTACACACTCAACGCTTATCTCATGCTGCGATCATTTTTCAGAGATCCAGCGAGCATTTTCAGATTGCAATTATTACAATGAGTAGCAGCATTATGTGTACATCACAGGCCGTGCTTTGGGGGTCCAATAATTATAAACATATAGTATAGACTCTCTCCAGCGCTTCCCCTCCTCGTCTGATATCTTTTCTGTCAGAAGCACGTATTGTATTTCAGACGCATAACTGGCTCGTGCCGATTGCCCAGGAACAAACGATCAAGACGAAAACCAGAAGAAATACACAATTAAAGATAACGTTAAGACATTGAATCCCAAAGGGAGGTGGGTGGTTCGTCGGAACTCACTCATTCTGACCACAAAGACAGTCCGTCACAAAAAAGGCAACTCTGGAATTGTTGCGAGCGTAAAATATCCTCAAACGAACAAACCTTTGACGGTGCACTGTATAATTGCTATAAATATTTCACTGATGTGATGGATATGCAGCAGAACTGGGCCAGCTTTTGTCCAGGAAAAATCAATCAACGATGTTTTTCCTTTTCTTTTTCTGAAAAGCTCTTGAGCAACACGCGGCTGCTAACAACAGAGACGCAATTAATAGAACGCTATTCCATGTGCCAAGAGCAATCACTACAGAATTGCAGGTTGCTGGGGGCTAGTCGCTTGTACGTGCATTTCATCAGCCGGCACCCCCCGTTCATTGATCCGCGAAAGTCGGCTAAAATGTGGGCACGGAATCAGAGAGAATTGGTCGTGATGAGTGATGCTGGCCATTTTAGTTTATCGACGGGGAAGATGATGTGATGCGTAGTTGTTCTAATTTACCTTGCCGCAAACTGTGCGAACCAGACCAGAATAAAACGCTCTTTGAAGTGCCCACTTCAGAACTATACAGCCATTATGTTGGGATAGTTGAACTAACAGTAGTCTGTTATGAAACTATTTTAAAGGCACTGAACACGTTTGGAAATTGTCAAAGACCAGTGTTCTCACTTGGTGTATCCCAACATATGCATAAAATAACAAGCCTGTGAAAATTTGGGCTCAATTGGTCATCGAAGTTGCAAGAAAATGATGAAAGAAAAAACACCCTTGTTGTACAAATTTGTGTGCTTTCAGATAGGAACAAAAACTTCTTGCAAGAAGTTTTTATTATTTTAGTGAGAAATTACCTCTTTCCGAATTCCCACAAACTACGTTACTTCAGAGGGAGTCGTTTCCTACAATGTTTTATACTATCAACAGCTCTCTGTTGCTTGTTACCAAATAAGTTTTTATGCTAACATTTGTTTTGAGTCATTACCAAAAGTGTACGATACCTTTAAAGGTATATTTTTTAGGGGCGCACAAGGGGGTGCACCATTAAATGTGTAAATATGTGCAAAATGAGGGAATATCGCACATTTTTGTATGGGGGCCGTGACGCAAACGCGTTTGTGCGTCAGCCTAGTGCACAACTCTATGGAGTGTGCAAACCAATAGTGTATACATGGTCTTATATAGCGCACGTACCTACCAAGAAGGTACTCAAAGCGCTTGAACAGACAAACAGCAAGTTTTTCCCGCAAGGTATGCGGGGCTACATTTTTGAAGTATGAGACCCATTCCTTTACATAGCTGTGGCGCAATATGCAGCCAATCAAACCAGGAACACCGGGGCGAACCTCTTCTCTTTACGATAAGTGGACTGGGTTCTTTTACGTGCATTACACAACACACGGGACCTACGGCTTAACGTCCCAACCGAAGGACGAAGCATGTGGTTAATAAGTGTCTTGCTTAAGGACACAAGTGTCACGACTGGGATTCGAACCCACACTCTGCTGATCAGAAACACCAGAGCTTGAGTTCGGTGTTCTTATCCGCTCGGCCACAGTGTATGTACGCATGCGTGAATGTAATCAGCACATTTCACTGTAGTTCCCGTTTGCATAATTTTCTTAACTGACTCCCCTTTCAGTGCTCTTGATTTGCCGTTTGCTATTTTTTATGAACTAACCTGCCGTTGAGGTCAAACAAATACATTGTCTGTCGTGTAAGTAGAAAAAAGGATTAAAACTGTGAAATTACTACACGAAAAGCTTCAAAATTGTAACATTTTATTTTAATTAGTTTACGCCACTGCGTATACATGAGACCTAACGAAGGATACATGGACGGGCTATATTATTGTACATAATATGTAGAGTAAAGCCCGTACTTCGACTCTGGTTTGTAATAATGCTAGCTATATACAGGGTTATTTGAGTGCGTGTCGTTGCAGTACAAATACAATTTTATACATGTATTAACTTAATACAATATGTATAAAATTACAGTAATAAAGTCCGTACAATATTATTGTATACACTCGACTCTGGTTTGTAATAGTGCCAGTAATATACAGGGTTATTTGAGTGCGTGTCGTTGCAGTACAAATACAATTTTATACATGGTATTAACTTTAATACATGTATAAAATTGTATTTGTACTGCAACGGCACGCATAGGTAGATACACTCTAAAAACCCACGGGTCAAAACTTGACCCAGATTCCGGGTCACAGGGGCAGACTGACACGGGAAGTGGTTTAAAAATAGGATTTTTAACTCGGATTCTGCGTCACTTTGACCCATTTCTGGGTCAGGCCCCACGGGACCTGCATCCGGGTCAATTCTGACCCGGAAGTTGTTATGGTTTTGACCTCACGGGTCTGTGACATTTACAAAGCCACCCAAAAACTTTGCTTTGCAAAAAAAAGACAACCAACTAAAACATCATTTCGTGTATTGAGTTGTAGGTGCCCTTTACTTTGTTGCTATTAAATCAAACAATTTATTTTAAAGCGGCTGTAATTGGTTTGTTCAGCGAGCGTCGTAAAGATTATTCAAAACGGGGGGGGGGGTCAGCGAACGAAGCCTCTTGCCTCAAACTACAGTCGTCCTTGTGTTTCCAGACCAACATCCAGACAAATCGAATTCATCTTCCTTATGTTAGAATAAGAAAATACATCGTGGAGAAAATCCGTTCCGCATTTTTAACGCGTGCCTCCCGCGGGCGGTGTATATAGAAATTCAAATTTGACCGGCTGTTTTTTTGTTAAGTTTTTTTTAAGAGTCTCAACTACAGCCGGTGTTGCCGTTTTCACCGTGCTACCGTAGCAGGAGGCATTCATTTATATCGCAGACGGGCAGGGAAATGAGCTAGCGGCCTCTCAAGCACCGATTTCTGTTTTGTTGGCGCGAGGGCACATAAGTGAATGAGGCGTTGCCCCGGAGACTGCGAACTAGCATGGCGGTCACTCTACAAAAAAAAAAATGTCATCATACACAGTACATTGACATCTCTCTCTGCGGCATGAGTTTTAGCTAAGGGAATTAACTATAAAAGGAGACGGTGTTAACTGATTGGATTACCTTCTCATTTATAACGTCCATGGATAAAGGGCTCTATATCTAATCAGTAAAATGGTTGCTCTTTCTGGGTTTTTTTTTCCTTCTTAGCGGTATGGCTTGATAAACCTTTGTAAATCCCTCCATCTTCGCCAGACGTGTAAAAGTGAAACACAATTTCATTTCGGGAGACGTGGTATACTGACCTGACGCTTGCAGTTTCTGGTGTTTTCTGTTAAACACAATTTCACCCAAAGGGGTTTGTGATTGTATCTCTTACCTTTGTTAATGCGTACGGTATATATCACTATAAAGTGAGAATTTATTTCATATTTACAGAGTGTCCGCCGTTGTTTGTTCATGAGTTTGTTCAGGGACCTATTATTATCACCTTTCAAAAGTGATTTTCCGTTTTGAATCTTCAACTCCAACTCTTCCATATATCGTGGAAAATAAAGCACACCTCTCCTAACGATTTTCAATGTATACTGAATTCTCTTGGTTACTCACAACAAACTGCTCCCACCAGTTTGATGTAATGGCATAGATGATATTTCCCTCACTTCATAATAAGTAATACCGCACTTATAGATCATTGTCATCTGATTGGTTGAACATGCGTCACATGTCACACTACCATGTATACTGTTCCGACACTCCAAAATTTAATATAGGACTTCTATAATTGATACATATAGGACAGCAGCTAACCGTCTCGCGCGCGTAACCTTGCGCGCCAATACGCGTATGGTTATGAACACCGAACGCGCTTTAGCCAACCGGTCTCAAACAGCTCCACAGCAGTTTAATAACCTTATCGTTGACATAGAACTGTTCAAAACTATATTGTGTTATAATTGTTGAAATAAATTATGAACTATTATGTGTGAGGTATATAAAACAAATATAGGATGCATTTTGTTCATACAATATAGCAGAATTTAATCAGTCGTTGAAATCTGTACTGTCCATTTTCACTCGTCTTCGTCTCGTGAAATGGAACAGTCCTGATTTCACTTCGTGATTATATTCTGCTGTTTGTACTCATCAATGCATCCAATATTTGTATAACAGTGATGGAATCCGACAATGGATATCCGTCGGGGAAACAAAACTCTGGATTTGTTTGCGTAGTTTTCAAAACAAAATGCTGGTTAAAGTTTCATATTAAAACAAACAACGACGATAAGTTCTGCATGGTTTGCATTTGATTTAAAGAATGCAGCTTTTAATGCATCTATAGAAAGTCAATTGGATTTACATTCAGTTAGAATGAAGAGCAGTAACAACCATTGTACCTAGCACTGATGGAATGAATACAATCAAACATAGATACTCGCTCATGTATTGCTTAGCAAAGAAACAACACGGTGGCTGAATGTTTTTGCTTTCAACAACAAGTGTGTTTATATTAAATCATAGTACAGAAACAAAATTAAGCGCCTAGTTACCAATGAATGCAATATAAAAGAAAGGCGGTTTTATTTTTCCTAATAAAGCGTAAGCTAACTTTGCAACATTAGTGGTGATCGTTTCACCCCTTCAACTAATGAGTGTTTGTAGCATTACACACACAAAATAAATTGCAGTACCGTGCCAGAGTCCCCTTATCATCTGTACTATTTTGAACTCATACACAAATTGGTGTTCATTGAGGACATCTGTAACAAAACAAAAAATCGAACTTGAAAGTGCAAGGCTACCGATGTGTTTATGGAGGAAATTGACTTGAGGGACGGTGTAATTTTTGGCGGCAATTCGATCGATACCGCCCACTTATGTATCGATCGCTTTATTTGCGTTAAAGCTTGACGACAGTCGCGTACAGGAAAACGACATTAAAGGGCCTGTCGCGGACTGATAATATTCTCAAATCTCCCGGGTCGGAATTGACCCGGATTCCCGTGGGGACTGACTCATTTCTGGGTCACTGACCGGAATTCGTGTCAAAATGACCCAGAAATGGGTCAAGCTGACGCAGAATCTGAGTGAAAATCCCATAGTTTTTGGTTTAGGCCCCTGGGTTTTGGGGCCGATTTCACAAAGAGATAAGACATAGTCTTATCTGAAGTTAGGACCAGTAACTGGTTTTAACTTAAGACTAGCCCTATCTCTTAGCATTGCCTAGGACTACCTAGTCCTAAGTTAGGAAAAGTTTTGTGAAATCGACCCCTGGAATTCTGACGGATGTTTCTAGAGTGTAGCTCTTTTTCTTAAACTAGAACTACAGCAATGACAACATTTTTATAGTGTCTTTTTAAAATTTGTTTTGTATTTATCTTTTTTTCTTCCACTGGTAACCAAAAAACCAATGGCAAGTGTACAAGTAAGACTTAATTATCTCTAGTGCTCAACTATATAGACCTACTAGGGTAGACTGGGGTACAATAATGCTAATGATTTCAAGCCATGTCAAGCAACAACATAGGGACACTCCCAAGAAAATAATGTACATAACACAGTTTTGTTTCCGGTTTTCCTCCCTCGGGAAAACAAATCAAACCCTTTCGACCTCAGGCTGTACTCTGGCTGACAACGGGGTCCTGCCTGTGGCTTGAACACGTTGTAGCTACGTCCTTCGCAATTCAGCTTCTCATCTGCGAGGAGATAAGGATGATTAGCCTCCCAAATTATGTTTATATCTCTCAAATCTCTCATCCACCCCACACATTAACATTGTAAAGATTACTTGACAAGTAGTGAGAATTTTAAAGTTGTTTTTCCCCTTAACGTTTGTGGAAATACGTTGTACATGAATATCTCTTTATGACTTGTGGTGGTGGTTATGAAAATAACCGGTTGTGTTACAAATCGACGTTTCGATCAGTATGATATGATCGTCTTCAAGAATAGAGAACAAAACGAGAGATACAAAAATGTGTATTTTAGTCGGAATTTCCTCATGTATGGACTTTGTTTGCAAGGTCTCCGATGTTGTCAATGATCCTGGTATATACGTTACTTGCTGTAGTAACTGTGACCAACATCAGTAATCTGTAAGAGGTCCACACCTATAGAGCACTAGGAAGAGATTTTATTAACTTCCCCCAGCCCCAACATCAGACGTTAATTAAAACAATCAAAGCAAGGACATAATGCTATTAAAACGAGTGAACGAGACGGGTTCTTACAGTAGATTACACCACAGACAACCAAAGGCCTTGGGCTCAAATAATGTTTTCTCCTCAAGTAACGGTCATCAAATCACTACCATTTGTTTTCTTAATGACTGCACTGATGTTGTAGCAGCTCGCTAAGATCCTATCAGCTTGCGGTCTGTAATTGAATAACTCCTAATCGGGCGTGAATCATTCAGAGAAAATATTCGGATTACGATTGGACTGAACAAGGATATACTCTTGAGGGCGCCCTACTCAAACATCCGCCGTATAAGAGGACATTTAAAAAAAACTATGTGAAACGAACATACAACAACAAACATTAAATGCAGAAATTAAAGGTGGTGATTAGCTCGAATGCAACCCGTTAGTTTTGTATAAAACAAAAGCAATATGTCAGCTTGCGATATTCATGTGAAAGTAAATAAGGTTTCATTCAGCCGGAGATATCATACAAACATTGTAGGCTGACAAGGTGCCTTATAATTCAGGAGCATTTGAATGATACTGAATGCGTAGTCAACTTAGTAGGGCAGATAGGGGAAGTAGTCGGTGGAATTGTGCCTTTGTGATACAAGCCATAGCACATAGTCAGAGTATGTCATGAGAAAATATATTTGGCTATAGGGACATTGCAGATTTGAATTTTGAAGAAACAAATCGGTAGAATAACAAGCAATTTTCAAAAAGGCTGCCATTTCTTGTTACAAAGGACACCTGTGCGATGGCCCCTTAGCAAGATATCTTTCTGTAGCAATACTTTGACTGTGTGCCAAATGTTCATGTTTGTATCATCAAAAGCAAAGTCCCATGCCGTATAAACCGGAGAGTTACTAGTTGGTTTATGTATTCCCTTTGATGCATTATATCGCCTTTATTGTACAAAAAGTCTACACAGTTTTGGTAAAGCTTTCTGCTTTCTAAAATATATCCTTTGGCAGCTTCTCAAATTAATGTCCTTGATCGTTGCCTCTACAGGCAACATGTGTAAATGCATCCATACTTACTCCTGTTAAAGGCACTGTACACGTTTGGTAATTACTCAAAATATATAGCATAAAAACTGACTTGGTAACGAGCATCAGAGAGCTGTTGATAGTATAAAACATTGCAGGAAACGACTCCCTTTGAAGTAACGTAGTTTTTGATAAAGAGGTAATTTCTCACTAAAATAATAAAAACGAAGTTTTTATTCCTATCTGAAAGCACACAAATTTGTACAACTAAGGTGTTTTTTCTTTCATCATTTTCTTGCAACTTCGATGACCAATTGAGCCCAAATTTTCACAGGCTTGTTATTTTATGCATAAAAAATATGTTGGGATACACCAAGTGAGAACACTGGTCTTTGACAATTTCCAAACGTGTTCAGTGCCTTTAAGTTAAATTGACCATATTATTGCAACGAGCGAGCCGGGATTGAAAGAACATTGAAATCTTTCAATGCGGATGAGAAATAAGATGTGCTTCCATTTCAATTGAGAATTTAACTTCAATGATTCGTGAACTAAAAACCTGCAATTAAATATTGACAAGCAATAAAGAAATCTTACCTTTTGTTCGAATGTATGCATTGACACATCAATTGCCGCGGTTGTAATTAATTATTAACAAGAACTTGTTGTCAAGTGGTGTGCAAGAGATCGTTGAAATAGTAATTATTGTCAGCTTTTGATGGAGACTTTAACATAAAAAGTGATGGTAGCTTAAAGGCCCTGTACACTACTGGTAAGATCGAAAAACACAATGTTCACAGATTAACACCTAACTTACATGATTTAAAGTAAGTAATGGTAGAAAGGGTACCTTAAAATATTTCTGCCTAAAATGCTATCGTTTCTGAGAAATGAGTAAAACAATAGTTTTTATCACGCGCGATAATTTGAAAAAACAGAAAACACACAAGGTCTTATTTCACTATTTTCTCGTGACCTCGATGACCACAATAAGCTCAAACTTTCACAGGTTTGTTTGTTCATGCATATTATGTTGAATCACACAAAATGTGGACACTGATTTTGAGTTGTTACCAAAAGTGTACAGTACCTGCTCGAATTACTTGTTATTGATGTAAATATTTTTAAGGAGAAACGAGCGGTTGGGGCGAAGAGCGGAACTTTAGCATGAGTTCCTATAATAATAATGGAGTCTTGTAAAGCGCCGATATCCGCCCAAAAAGGCGCTCATGGCGCTCGTACATGATACAAAAAAAACAGTTCAAAAGAAAGGGCCAGAAATAAGTATGTTGAAAATCACTGGTCAACATTTACTTCAAAAAGATGAGTTTTAAGAGCAGTTTCAAATGATGATGTTGTTTGAGCAGTCCTGATGTGGTAAGGAAAACTATTCCACACCTATAGAGGTGTAGCATGTTGAATAACCCTTTTCTCAATTAACACATACGAGCACAAACTTGTGCCGTAGGCAAAACGTGTTGAAAAAGCGACTGCTGTGGCACGTACCCAATGTCATCACACAGAAAATACGAGCCGAGGTTACAGTATTGACCGCACTAAGTATACGGGTTCTATTTTCAGTGCAGATAACTGTCTTCGATTTTGAATTGTAAACTTAAAGTGCGCCTTCGGCCTGCTGGCGCTCTGGAGATGCAATCCCCTCTCCCTCGCTCTCTCTGTCGCTGCAACAGCCTTTGCGAACCAATTCCATCCGAGTCGGTATCATTCGATTCACCATCGAGAGAAAGAGAATCACTGTAAAAGAAGAAGAAAAAAGGTTGGGTTAGTTCTTGTCCTAGATGTGTGTTCCACGTTAAATGACGATGTTGACCTACAAAACGCATGAACTAAGACGATGTGACCTGTGACATCACATGTTTACAAAAGAGCCACCAAGCCTGGACTTCCTGCAGGCACGATTTGTACACAGCTCAATGGGAAGAAACCATAAAAACTTAATTTTATGGAGATTGCACTGTCTAATTTTTTTCAACTTTTGATATGATGAAAGTGGGCACATCTCAAAACTTGTTCAGCTGTTACTTTTATAACTCTTGGATTTATGTGGAAATTATGACACAAAATGCAAACTTTCCCATATGACTAGTGCAGTATCTTGCCTGCCAGAAAGGCCCAAGAATGTAGAAGGTCACACTTATTGTCAACAAAGGTCACAAGGTCTATACACACCGTTTTCCTCGCTACTACAAAGTTGAATAATGAGTAACAATAGAGTTGATTAAGCAGATTTCCGTAGGGATTTCGGCTGTAACTTACTCAATGGGTTTGGAATTGGGACCTGGCTGTATCATCACGGCACTTATTGTGAGCAAACGTGGATGGTGGTTATCTTTTGTTGATTTTTAAGACAAGCTGCACTACATTTGAAGAACAAACATTTTTAGAAAGAAATGCTTACTTATAGATACCGGTACTGTCTAGAAATGGGTCTGACCCATTTCTGTGTCAATATGACCCGGAATCTGCGTCAAAATGACCCAGAATTGGATCAAACTGATGCAGAATCCGAGTTAAAATCCCATTTTTTTAAAAACCAGTTTCCGGGTCGGCCTGACCCAGAAATGGATCCGGCCCCGGAACCCGGAACCTGAGTCCAATCTGACCCGGAAGTGTTTGGAGTGTAGTTTTTGTTGAAGAGGATCACACATAATGGAAGATTTGATCGAAGCCTCGGAGTGGAACCTTCAATGAAACTATACTCCGCGTCATTCTTTATAATTAAAAAGTAATACTAATTTGTGAATGGATAAAGCAAACACTCTGGCGGACGAGGATGTGAAGCTACTTAGCTATCCCAACCTGGGCCCAATTTCATAGAGCTGCTTAAAGGTTGTATACAGCATTGGTA
This sequence comes from Plazaster borealis, assembly GCA_021014325.1. Taxonomy (NCBI): domain Eukaryota; kingdom Metazoa; phylum Echinodermata; class Asteroidea; order Forcipulatida; family Labidiasteridae; genus Plazaster; species Plazaster borealis. The sequence continues at coordinate 18,737,553 of CM037475.1, read as the reverse complement.
ATTGCCAAAGACCTGTATCCAAACTCGATGTGACCCAACATATACATGAAATAACAAACCTGTGAAAGTTTAAGCTAAATCGGTCTTCGGAGTCATGAGAAAACAGTGGGAAAAAAAACCTTATGTGTTTTAACTTTTTTTTAAACATCGGAATTTATCCTGCAGGATAAATACTATTATTTTACTCATTCCGTAAAAACTATGGCATTTCAAGCAAAACTATTTCAAGGGAAGTTTTCTACCATGATAATCTTTATACCATGTGAGTAATGTGCAAATCTGTGAGCATTTATATTTTCATTTTTACCAAAATGTTGTACACACCCTTTAAGCAGCAATTAGTGCTTAACAATTTTCTGCTAAGCAATAATTAGCTGGGATACCAGTCACATTCGATAATGGATATTTTGGCTAGTAACCTTATTCTGTGGGCCCAATTTCATAGAGCTGCTTAAGCAGCAATTAGTGCTTAACAATTTTCTGCTAAGCAATAATTAGCTGGGATACCAGTGGCTGGTAACCTTATTCTGGTAGGCATAATTTTGTTGGGCTTAGCTATTTTTTGTGCTTAAGCCCTGGCCTAGTGATGAATCCAGGGGTATACCTGCCTGGCTATTATTATACAAATAAAGGCTTTAGCCAAGGCAGATCTAGTTACGATGCAAATTAATATTTATCCAGGATTTAAGGTGTTATGCAAATTCCTTCGGCGACATTTGGCTGCCCCGAGAGGCTGTGTTTGAATATTTTAAAACAACAGTCCGTCCAAAAGTCAAACAGATGCCTTTTTATTATGCGAGCTAAACATAGACTGTTAATCTATATATGTTAAAATGATCTTAACATAATTGGTTGCACTATATCCATCGGTTGAATAGTTTGATTAATGGATAAATAGATTGAACACCAGACCACAAAGCAAATAATCGTTTATTTACATTGATTATTGTTTTGGAATTGTCGACTTGTGTTTAAGCAAAGAGGAAATGTCCTTTAACCATACGGTACGCTAGCCCTGAAGATTTGCATAATTTTTGTTAAGCTTATCAAAACAAAAACACAGTGTAGGCCTACCCTTACATATGGTTTGATGTCAGAACATGTGCGGGTAAAAAAGAGAAAAGAAAATTTGCAGATTGCCTCGTTATGATTGCATCGAATCCAAGCGATTCGCTTGATTATTTTATTTAATGTTGAACATTATACAAAGGTATTTAAAAGATATCGGATATCAAAAGACAGAAACACTTGCCATAAATTCGGTGGGCGTATTTTAGCCTTTTTTTCGAACGTAAAAGGCAACAAAACAACAAATAATAGACTCTCCGAAACAACATGTTCTTGAAGAAGACAGACCGATCGGCTTTCCATGATGTACGGCGCCAGATAAATATTAAACATAAGTCAGCTATATTGCAAACCCTTCCTTATAGGACAGATGACAAGCTCTTTCAAACACATACAAAGCTTTAGAGTTGACAAGTCAAGCCTTCATTTTAAAGAAGACAGCGGTCATTCGGGCGCCTAAGACCCATTTTGAAAACCTCATATTGTGTTGTATAGTGCTTATAAATGCATTCTTCTTGCAAGTATTTCTGATTAGCCCTCTCTCTTGCAGTTTTACGATCTAGATTTAACGTGTCTCTGTTCAGGCCCAATACCCCCAGACGGCAGGATGTTAAAATTGCAGTATACGGTGCAACTTACGGTTTCAAGATTGAACACCTTTTAAAGGCACTGAATACGTTTGGAAATTGTCAAAGACCAGTGTTCTCACTTGGTGTATCCCAACATATGCATAAAATATCAAGCCTGTGAAAATGTGGGCTCAATTGGTCATCGAAGTTGCAAGAAAATGATGAAAGAAAAAACACCCTTCTTGTACAAATTTGTGTGCTTTCAGATAGGAATATAAACTTCTTGCAAGAAGGTTTGTTTTTGTTTTTTAGTGAGAAATTACCTCTTTCTCAAAAACTACGTTACTTCAGAGGGAGTCGTTTCCTACAATGTTTTATACTATCAACAGCTCTCCGTTGCTTGTTACCAAGTAAGTTTGTATGCTAATATTCATTTTGAGTCATTACCAAACGTGTACGATACCTTTAAGCGCGTTCAAATTAAGAAATAAGGAATATTTCGGTTTGATTTATAACAATAAAGCGTTGATCTATGTTTATAGTCAACACAGTATAAACACTTTTTTTTATTACTTTGGACGATTATTTTAAAAGGTATACATATTTACTGAAATGAACGCTTTTTGGAAGTCAACACTCCCGAATGAAATACAGCGTGTAATGCATGCCTCCTATAATTTACGTTGTTTTGTTAAGTGCAAAACCACAATTTAATCGAAGAAGGGACATAAATTGTGCATTTAATTTTGTGATGTGTGTACATTGTATTTTCGTATTTATATGCTAGTCTTTTATTGATTGCTATACGGTCATTGTACATGCCTGATTACAAAGGACACATGTGCGACGGCCCTTTAGCCATTTGTAAATAAATGCCCTGTATTTATCGGAAGCTGTTTACATAGGCATATTGTTTGTCGTTTTACCTATTTGCCAGTGGAAATCAATCGACTATTATTTCGAAAGATGTGGACAATAAATGCTATCTATCTATCTGTTGAAAAGCCCGATACTGTAGCAGAAATTTCCCGCGGAGCCGTTACTTACGGTCCCCCCCCCCCCATTATGCTGTTTTCATGCGCCAATTAATGCTTGATGGTATCCTTATGGTAAATCGTTCCCCCACAACAAAGCTCATTTCTTTTCTTTATTGCTTTAAACACTGCCCCTGGGGAGCCCTTTCAGGCGCAAAATCGTTATCTCGCGTTGTCGTGGAAACGTAGTATTCATAACAATCACTTGGGCATTTTTCCGGGAAGAGTATTCGCCGATACACACTGGCACTGGCACGGTATACTTTAAATAATGGCCACACGAGGTCACGATGCGGATGGATAAAATATCTGCACGAACTGACCAGTGCTAAGTGGTCGGGTGATGGTCATCGTGTTCTCCCGCCCATAATAGAAAATTTTATAATAAAGATTTGGAGGTGAATTATACATAATTGTGAACTTAAAGGCCCTGTACACTATTGGTAAGATCGAAACACACAAATGTTCACAGATTCACACACAACTTACATGATTTAAAGTAAGTAATGGTAGAAAGGGTTCCTTAAAATATTTCTGCCTAAAATGATATCGTTTCTGAGAAATGAGTAAAACAATAGTTTTATCACGCGCGTTATTTTAAAAAAACAGAAAACACATAAGGTCTCTTTTCACTATTTCTCGTGATCTCGATGACCAATTGAGCTCAAACTTTCACAGGTTTGTTTGTTCATGCATTATGTTGAATCACACAAAATGTGGACACTCATTTTGAGCTGTTACCAAAAGTGAACAATACCTTTAAGGCCACTTGTTCTCTGCGCTTTTTTTATTTGACAGTTGTCGTGGATCACGTTATATGTTGGCATTATTGTGCGCCAGTTTATAATGACATCGATCGTGTAGTGGAGATTAAAGGTTGGATTTAAAAGACGTATGCGTGTCGTTTAGCCATTGTACGGACTCGGGCTTGGATTAATTAGATAGATGGCTGTTTTAAATAACCCCAAATGGCCGACTTAATGACCAGTAATATTGCTTTACATTCATTACTTACATGAAGTTTATATTAATGTATGGACTGCAGTTCTGATAATATTGTTATAAATTGCTGGAAATGTCAGGGGTTTTTTTTTGCATTTGAAGTGTGCATTTTCTAGAGTTCAAAAATGAGACAAGAATAATAGGATGCGGAGATCACGGAGTGTTGTGCCGGTAGTATGTCGTATTTAAGTTCGGTCGTTTACATAAAGTGGGTTCGAATCCCGGCCAGGACGGTCGTAAAACGTGCAATATATAATTGCTTTGTCCCCTCAGGTGTAAATTCAGCCGTATCTAATGATGGGTAATAACTGTTTAAACAAAGAAATATTGGAAGAGAATGGTTTCAGCTCCGATGTTTCTGTTTTATGGCAATCATCTCATCTTTACATCCTGTTGTCGGGTCGGCTATTCGCTTATGAATGTAACAATATTGTTGATTAATGGGAGGCGGGACACCATACCTCGTAGAAAATGTTTTGTACACCATTGGGAACTGTTCTTTTGAACACCATGAAGGCATAATATACAAATGTTTACAATGATATTGGCGTGTCTATGGCCGAGCGGATAAGAGCATCTGACTCAAGCTCTGGTGTTTCTAATCAGCAGAGTGTGGGATCGAGGCCCGGTCGTGACACTTGTGTCCTTAAGCAAGACACTTAACCATTAATGCTTCTCTTCACCCAGGAGTACAAATGGGTACCGGCGAGAGCTGGGGAGTAACCTGCAATGGACTGGCATCCTGCCCAGGGGGAATAGAAATGTTGGTTTAATAATGCCAAGGAAACCGGATATAAACACCGGCCTGATGAGCAACATTGGCTCGGGACAAACTTTGCTTTTTAGTTATAATTATATTGGTCAATGTAGGATATCAGGTTTTGCTTGGTGGAGTAGGATGTCAAGTATTCTTTCGACCGAGTACCATAAGACTAAAGTGATCTCATTTACCTCTGAGCAGAGCTGGTTGGTTACTCTCAGCGTTTCGACTAGTGTGCTCTAGTCATGGTAAAAGGTATCGTACACGTTTGGTACGGTTATGACTCTGAAAATGAATTGAAATAAAAACATACTTGGTTAGAAGTACAGCAGCTTTGGATAGTATAATTAATATGGAGAAACTTTTCACTTCGAAGTACTGCGGTTATGGAAAAAATTGAATCTGAGAAGCATTACGGTCGTAACGCTTCTCAGAGTGTGTATTCCAATGCAGATTATTCTTCCTGCGTGGACATAACCGCTCCAGATTTTCGGCAATATCTCAAAAACGCTACCACCTTTTGAAATGAAATTTTCACAGGTTAGTGCTATGGTATACATCTACAATATTATATAGGATTGAAATAAACAGTGGGTTCCAATTACCAGACGTATTCAGCAACTTTAAGTTGCCATAATAACTATCTATCAAGAATGGTTCTCGGACAAAAACATCTCATTCTTGAAATAATTTCAGATTCAAGGGAACTCAATTTAAGGCTATGTTTCTTTAAAAAAAAAAAGACCCTAAAGCTTACATGTTTAAAGAGCAATAACAATATGTTCTCGTCTAATTCGAGGTCAAGTCCTTTTGTACTTTCCTCCCATGAGGGAAATCTTCGGGTTCTCACAAATCTTTGACGTACATGAGGTAGAAATGTAAATAGAATGTACAACACATGAAGAATCGAAGCCAGATCTCTCGTTGGTTGCAGTTGCTTGCTTTTTACCCGTTAACAACGTGATGGACACGATCGTCCAGGGGGTGAAGACTTGAATTCGATCGGCATCCGTCAGAATAAATCTTCGTCACAATCTTGGAGGAAGACTAGATCGGTTTACTTCTTAACATTCTTAATCTTAACTACATCGAAGGCATTGCGTCGTGGGAAAACAATTTTGGTCGAAGGCCAAGTGTCTAAATAATGTGGGTATACTATACCAACAGGTTAGCTGCTATGAACAATGGATTTTTGTTTTATAATAATGTATAATAAGTTTGCCATGTTTTCAGTAGCTGTATTTTTTTTCAGAAAGCGTGAGGCAATTTTAGATTTTTGGCCATAGCTGTGTCTTTTTCAGGTTGCGTAGTGACAGTTCTTGTCTGGGTCCCTGTATGCCTGTATGGTCAAATCTATAATAACGAAGTAAGGCACCATCGGGAGGTACAAGGCCCAATTTGAAAAAGAGCTTATAAGGTCGTATCAAGCCAACCTCGTCCCCAGGGTGTGTCGAGCAGTACGAGGTGTACGAGGTTGACCGCTCTCTCACCCTGGTATTGGATCATTTGCATATCCAAAATTTTTGGATACGTATGCAAATTAGAATAGTCTGGCTGTGAACATGGTGAATACTGAATACACTTTTGTACACCGGTCGTTGTCCAGTCAGGGTCCAAGTAAGGAGTTTCCCTCCCAGGGTTTACTATTGTAAACATGGTTGGAAATAAAGTAAACCATGGGGAAGAGGTTGGTATCAAGCGAATTCGGCTACGGCTAGGGCTTTTGGCTGTATGTAACGACAATGTTGAAAAATAGGACATGAATTCAGGCGACCTGGCCATAGCCACTGTCGAAGCCAAGTGATTTGGACATGACCTGAGATTAATCTGAAGATGAGTTATAGACAATGACTCCATCCTAATTTGTGATATCACACTACGAACCATCATACTATTCTAATGGCAGAAAACTCATATCGAGAGGAGTCTTATCTCGTCGAGAATTTTGGCGCTTGTTTATTTATCAGTACCTGGCTGCCTCGGTTTCACCGTACGTGTTTATACACGGGAGTGCGGACCAAGGATGTCGTGCCATCTCAAACCATAGCTCAAACTGACCAGTAGTACAAGAAGACGGTGTTTTGACGAACAAGACTTCTGTTTGGGTTGATCCAAGGGGTGGCACACGCACTCTCGTTAGTGACTGACCTTCCATAACACATTGTACAGGAAAATAAATTGAGGAAAGGCAAATTTGTCTTTTGCTGAGCGTCGTGACTGCGGTAAACACGCAAAGAAACGATCGAGGTTCGGGCATGTTGACTTTGCAATTGCCCAGTTGGACCCGAGGTATATACAATTACGAAGTGGACTGCGAGTGCGAATAATAAATGAGCTTTTCCTTCTTAAATTTAAACCTACTGAAAATGTACAGAGGGAGGAAATGATTTTCTTCCACAGCTGGTCACGAAATACGCTTCGAAAGACAACAGCAAAATTTGGCGATTTTGGAAACTAAGACTCACCTATTATCGTACTCAAATTGAATGGGTCCTCTACCGGCCCTATAACTGCAAGACCAATTCTATGTTCAATGTGTTTTTTTTTCTCAATGCAAACAGGTACTCTATTAAGAGGTAACTTAAATAAATAGTAAACTTGCGGGTACAACCATGTGTAAAAACTCTTTGTGGGAGTGTTGGCTCTGAAAAGAGCCGGTGGGGTCTCGACGTTTCGAACATATACTCTGCTCGTCTTTTTTTCTTTTAGTTACCTCTTATTTGTATACTCTGCTCGTCTTTTTTTTTTTTTTTAGTTACCTGTTATTTGTCCACACCATGTTTTTAAGTTTTGCAGCTTCTTCTGTGTCGAGTGGTGTCCTCGGTTCAAAGAGAGAAGTAGATCTACCTGTCCTTCAAGCATTGATGCATTTGGGTCTCAGTATTGAAGGAACGTTCATGGTGGGCGTGATTTAGTTGTAAGCGTCCACCAATAATTCATCCCATTGATAGTCTCCACTCGCGATGTCGTGTATTATTTCCCCACAGCAATTATCTATAACAATAAATCATTTCATTTGCTGTATAGGCGACAAGCTTGTATGAGAAAGGGCGCCCTTGCTATAATGTGCATGGAACGGATAGCAGCATTATCCTTTTTGTGGTCAAAATGCGCTCGGGGCTAATGTCATGTGCTATACAATTTAGCACGGAAGATAACTCGCACTTGCGGTGAAAACTGACGCGGAAACGCAGTGAATATCAGCATTATACTGAGTCGATACTCGGAAATCGATACTGGGAGATCAATCTGATGCAGGGCCTACGACCGACGGTACGTCGTATCGCTTACTCTGTACATAAGTCAATTTGACATGTACATTTTTAATGCAATATCATCTCATAAATACTGATTATTCGGATAGCACCTTTTTAAAATATACATTAAATAACGGCGGCATCGTGTCATAAAAATTATAGATTTTTGTTATCAAACTGTGGGAATATCTTAGCAAAAACATGCCCCCATGGCCCAGTTTTCTATTTATGCCAACAACCCTTTATGTCATTACAACATACGCAAATATTGTACGAATGTGGAATTTTCATTGGCGCCTTTTGGTTAGTTGCTCAAAACTATGTATTTCCCGCCAAAAGACACCGTGCTGTGATTTTTCGCCCATTAAGTATGCAACTGAAATCGCAGTTTGTGCATTTTTTTTAAGTACTGCGCATGCAGTGCAGCCTTCGACTCAATTTCGGATTGGTCAATAACAGAAGGAATTTGAATGGTAGTATTCTATTGGCTTATATAGCTGAGGAGCTAGGCTTTATCGAAGCTGCTTGCATGATTGTAATGGACCACGTGCCCAGAAACAAGATTTTTTTTTTCCAAATGGCAGCTCGCTGTTTTCTGCATTTCGTAGCAAGGGTGTATATTAACTACCGTACTTCAAGTTCTTGATTGAATTTAATATTTATCTGAACAATGAGAGTCACGACATGATAGGTATTCAGTCCCAGTGCAGTTCACGTTGTTAGATCTGCTGGAATAATTTCTTTATCAGTTCTTCCTCCGTGAGCATGTTCATCAGATTTATTTCATTTTTTTCCCCCCTCTCCCTTCACGGTTGCCTTGGTGCACAAGGTCACCATTGGGGCTAGCCCGAACATCTGACGTCACACTTCGAGGCTCGTGAATAACGCCAGATAGCGGCCTTGAGCAACTGGCAGGATCCTGGTAGTTGCTACCATTACATTGTGTATAAGCAACATTACATGCAAACCTGCGCACCACCTTGTCCAATGAAATCATTGGACATGTATAACCAGTCCCTGTCTTTATCCTTAAGACAGGGGACCAGTCTACATTGGGGCTTACTCCTGCATTTGAGTTCATTTGAGTTCAATCAAGCAAGAGTCACGGTCCCCATGCCGTAGATCTATAGAGTGATTGCTGCTCTACACTCCCTTGTTGTGTGGCGTCATTCATATCCCATCGCTCTGAGTGCAACATTAATTAGACCCAGCAATAAATAATGCATGCGAGGCTGGCCTGTGCCGTATGGACATCCTTCTATAAAGTGTGGTGCGGCTCGCGAGATTTTTTTTCCCTACGATTTTGTTGTGCCCCATACGGCGAACAGTGTACAAACTTCTTTTGATATAGCGCCCTCTTTTGAATCATCCTCCTCCAGCCCATGCTAAATTCCCGTATTGGGACAAAAAGTTCGTAGGAAAAAAATTTTGCGTGCGGCTCTCCGTCCGGGCTACAACTTTTTATCAGGATGTCATAGAGCTGCTTAAGCACAACAAATATTATGCTAAGCACAACAAAACTATGCTTATCAGAATAAGGTTACCAGCCAAAATACATTGTCAAATGTGCCATTCGTGACCGGTATCCTGCTCATTTCTGCTAAGCAGAAAGTAGTTCTGAAGAGGAGCTAATGTAGTAAGTCTTCAAATTTTGGAAAGAAGAAAACAAAAGCTCACATGATTATACTGGAGTCAGATGTATATCCGAGAAATAGATATTGCACACTGCACAAGAGATCCGATGTGGATTTGAACCGCAAACCCGGCAACGGCAGGGGAAGTCTTCTGAACCCTTGTAATACAATTACTACAGCCCCGGCCCTGCATTGCGTTTTATGAGCCGCGTCGACGACCATATAGACCAGGCCCAACTAAACGACAAACCAATTTAAAATAAGTACTGTGTCAAGCTTGCGATCAATAATTTAAGTCTTTCAAAAAATCGAAACATGTGACAAAATTCCCAAGCTGTAAAAATGGTTCCCTCTTTTTGCAATCCTTTGAGTGTATGTGATATAATATGCACCTCGCATAGATTTCGTATTGTTAAGGGATGGTGGTACATTGTGAATACAGCACGCCCTCCACGGGACAAGCGCGAAATGCTTTTCGTATGTTCTGTGTTGACGGCATCGATCCCAAAATCAACAACGCTGTTGTGTACAGTCGCTGACATCGCCCCCTTGCAGATACACACCTTGGTTACATTGCTCTTGGCATTCTCTCAAAACAGAACGTGAATGGAATAAAAATGTATAACAGTTATTACAGATTCCTCAAAATCAATTTCCGTGGAAAAGGTTAAAGATGCTGTATCTTATTCAGCTCTACTGACAGAAAAAAACACGGAGAACAATGGGTCGAATATCAAAGAAATAAACTGTGTTTTTAGTCATTGAATGAACATCCGTCTATTCATGCTATTACCAGTGTTTATTTCGGGACCAGGCGTTTTCTGGTGTGACTTGTCCCACATATTATTTGTTATGGAAAACTGTAAGCAACGTGTAATTTATCATCTTTACTGCATGTGTCTGTCAGATCCAAGTTGTATATTTTGTACACTTTTTAGCCATGGTTATCCTCCCCAGTTTTGGTTCGTGTGAATAATCTTGTAAATAGGTGTTGAATATTCATCAGTTTTGGGGTCATGAGAATACATTAACCCAGAGAGTAGGAATGTCTGGAATTGGGTGTGGCCTTTTGTCTGAGTGTGTAGTGAAGTGTGAATGAGAGTCCAACTCACTTATCCAACTCACTTGCTACCTGTTTGATCTACGATCGCCACGGTGGTCTTCTTCTCTCTGCAAGTCAGACTCGAATGTTTTACCAATGGAGCAATTGGCTCTAGAGTTATCCCTTTGGGGATTTTGAAACACTTAAAATAAGCAGGGGAAGATTAAGTGAAACTTGGGAGCATTGAGGCTACCAATTGTGACTTTGGACCGGTGATTGGAGGCAAGGCAAACTACTGAACTGCAAACCCGTAAGTTAACTTATTTTGTTATCTAATTATCACGAGAGCCACAGATGAATTGAGCTTTATCATTTAATAAGATGTTTAGAGATGTAAAAGGAAGTGTTTAAGTAATTTGGTTCTGAAAGCAAGTAATGAATGGTTTACGCCTTCTTGATTTAAAACCCAAATTAAAGTTCAAGTTTATCTTCAGATGCATTGTCTTTAGGACTAATTATTGTGTAATGCCAGTGTGCAAGATTGAGCACAAAATTAGTTTGTTTTGGAATCTTTATAATTCATTTCAGATGCCCTTCGGGGATGGGTTTTTATCATCTACTGGGGTGAAAAAACTCCATGGCTGTAAACAGCTAGACGTGCCTGTGTAGATCACTAGATGAGTCGAGATGAGGATTTTGGACAAACAACGGTACAGACCGCACACTATGAACTGGTAATATGAACACCATGAGAGTTGGGGGGGCTGACCGTCCCAGGAGAGACGGAGCATTTAAGTATTTATGGTGGTGGGCCTATATAAGTGAAGGGGTGTCGGACCCAGTTAAAGTTAAAGTGCCTGGTTGAGTACTTATTAGAGAAAGGGTGTCAGACCCAGTAAAAAGTTAGAGTGCCTGGTTGAGTACTTATTAGAGAAGGGTGTCAGACCCAGTAAAAAGTTAGAGTGCCTGGTTGAGTACTTATAAGGGTGTCAGACCCAGTAAAAGGTTAGAGTGCCTGGTTTTAGTACTTATTAGAGAAAGGGTGTCAGACCCAGTAAAAAGTTAGAGTGCCTGGTTGAGTAGTTATTAGAGAAGGGGTGTCGGACCCAGTAAAAAGTTAAAGTGCCTGGTTGAGTACTTATTAGAGAAGGGGTGTCGGACCCAGTAAAAGTTAAAGTGCCTGGTTGAGTACTTATTAGAGAAAGGGTGTCAGACCCAGTAAAAAGTTAGAGTGCCTGGTTGAGTACTTATTAGAGAAGGGGTGTCAGACCCAGTAAAAGTTAGAGTGCCTGGTTGAGTACTTATTAGAGAAGGGGTGTCGGACCCAGTAAAAAGTTAAAATGCCTGGTTGAGTACTTTTTAGGGAAGGGGTGTCAGACCCAGTAAAAGTTAAAGTGCCTGGTTTTAGTACTTATTAGAGAAGGGGTGTCGGACCCGGTAAAATTAAGAGTTAAGTTGTGGCCTTACAACAGGAGGGGTGTGGAACACCAAATAGTAGCAGAGAATTGCTTTAATTCATTTTTTAAGTTGATTGTATATAATAAGGTCGTTGGCCTGTGTAAATAAATCTAAGTGGACCTGAAGAAGGCTTCGGACTCTATAATTATGTTAAGGCCGACGACGGTTCTCACATCTAATGCTGAAGCGAATGCAACCTGTTGGCTTTCTTTTTAAATCAGTTCTCATAATCATCAAAAGGAAGGTCTGCTCAAACTCATATGTAAGATATATTTTATTATATTTTATATAATTCATATATAATATATATATTCATATATGATAATAACAATAATACACGGTTCTACATAGCGCACATTATTCCAGTAGCTAGATCAAGGCGCTTTACAACATTATTATCCCTGTTGATCAGGCGCACTTAGACCATTCCTCTAACTTTCCCAATTCCCTTGCCTTGGGGAGCATACAACTCCAAGTTGATTATTATTAGCGCTAAGGGGTTAATCCAACACAAAACTGTCTCAGCCCTCGCAGGTTCCCATTTATACACATGGGTGGAGAGAAGCAATTATGGTCAGGTGCCTTACTCAAGGACATTTCATGACTGGGAATCGAACCCACCCATCAGAGCTTGAGTCTAATGCACTTTAGACCACTCGGCCACGAGACGTTACAGTGGAAGTTATAGTATAGTGTGCGTTTGTGAATCTGCACCATTTTAGACAAGTGCTATGCGCGGAAGTACTGTAGAAATAATATATTGTTGCCATTGTACAAAGACGGGATCAGACTGTCCATCAAGCCTCGGTTCATGTAGGAACCATGATAAAGGCCTATCCCCTTGATCGAACTCAAAGTTTTAGATTGAAATTCACTCTAATCGATTGAAACTATAGTGACAACCGCAGATGATTTTGTCCCTATAGATTCAACCGAATAGAGTGAATTTCAGTCTAAAACTTGTAAGAGAGAAGCAAACGTTTCGTCTGATCTTGGAAGAAAGAATACATCCAGATCACAGTCTCCTGAGACAAGTCAGACAAGACGCCAAATCGTGATTGGCACACTTCTCCCTGACGCACCTAACACCGTCCTACACATCTCGAGCGCAATCTATATGCCACTTGGCCCAAATAGTCCATGTGCACCGACTCATGACGCAGCTTACAAACTGTCCGTTTTGGGGGGTCGTTCTCTTAACCTCGTTCATGATTGCATGGTCCATCTACACATGTAGACATTGCGTGCTTTGATGACAAGCACTGATCTAGTTTGACCCTTATAATGGTGAAGCGTAAAATAAAAAATCTGAAATATTCAGAATCCCTTTCACCTTTAATATTGAGGTTTGTCTTTTTCAATGTTGTATTATACTTGATTGACCCCTTCGTATATTTTCCCATGTATTGTAACTGTTCTAAGTTAAATCTCTCTGTAGCCACTTTAGTTCACATAAAGTCTTTTCTGTCTTGAGTTAAATATTGAATCTACTCTTAGGCCTCCTGAACTTGTTAATGTCAGTCCATTTTTGGTTTTGTTTGTCCGGGCATACCTGCCACAAGCTTTGGCTTTTCTGGCGTTGCCCCCATTTCCAATTATCATCTTACTTGTTCTACATTATTGTTATGATGATCTTTTCCTGTGTTGAAGTGGAAATAAATGTCTCGAAATTAAAATGAAATTATTTAAACTATGTTATAGAAACCATAGTAGCTTTACGAGGAACACATGGCTCCGATTACATAGAGCTGCTTAAAAAAGTAACTAAGCACAACAGAATACTGTTACCAGCCGAAATATCATGTCACTTGTAGGCTACTATCTGTGACTATATCATGCCCATTTTTGCTGGGCCGAAACCGGTGATTGTTGAGCAATAATTTCCACTAAAGCAGCTTTCATGAATTTAGACCCATCTCTTCTTATCTGGTCCCAATATAGAGCTACTTATAAGCACATAAAGTAGCTTTGCTCAACAGACTTATGCTAACCATAATAAGGTTACCGGCAAAACTACCGTGATGTCACTTTAAATATTTGTGACTGGTATCCTGGTCATTTCTGCTAAGCAGAAAATTGTTAAGCAATCTGCTTAAAGCAGCTCTTGGGACCTAATCCTGCATGGTGTAAACAAGTTCAGCGGATGTATCATTCACTGATCCAACATGACCATTATCCGCTTGCGAATAAAAATGCAATATCTCTGGTTTTAATATATCGACTCAGTGGGCCTACTATACTCAGCTATACTTATTTCAACCTCGGTGAGGGTTCTAAAGAAAAATATCGCACAATTCAATGAAATATAATCCACCCCCATGCAGCACAACAGTGTATACGCGCCCATTGACCCTATATACATCTTGGTTTATGTGAAGAATGGACCCTCCTTTACAGTATATTTCAAGGAATGAGAGAAATTCTGTTATAGCTTTATGTTCATCCCGACTTCCCTTTCTGATTTTGTCTTTTCTTTCCAATTTGTTGAAGAAGGAAGTACTCACAGAAAGTAATCTAATAGAAAAAAACACTTTCTGTGTTTTCAATGGAAGTTTGTAATATTCTGCTCTGTTTCTTTTATTAGAGGTAATACTTATTGAATTTCGGAAGAGTGCATTCAGATACCCCTACTGTGAACAAAATATTCTCATCAAATTACTATTCGAGAGATAGAAATTTTTACTTTTTTGTGAGGTGTTTTGTGGACAAATTCATCAAGTGTATATTTCGATTTTTGCATTCAGATACCCCTACTGTGAACAAAATATTCTCATCAAATTACTATTCGAGAGATAGAAATTTTTACTTTTTTGTGAGGTGTTTTTTTTTTTGGACAAATTCATCAAGATTTCGATTTTACAGGTCGACGTTAGACCTTGGTGTGAGTGTGGGGGTGACATTCTCGCACGGCACTTGATCAGACAGTAATATTTCCCTGGACATCTTGTACAGTGTACCAAAGTTAAGCTGCATATTAAAAATCGTGTAGACGATTCTTCCCCCGAAAATATTCAATACCGTCATTATTAAACAATTTTCTGTCGCAACACTTCAGGTTTTAAACATTAAAATCCATAACTGCTGCGTAGATAATTCCAGTGAAGCTCTGCAACAGTAATGCAGTTCCATCTCGGGGGTCTCGAATAAACATTTCCAATGGTGTTGAGATGAAATTATAAACAAATCATTCGCAATACTTCCCTTAAAGTTGGGATGTTCTCATGTTTAAGGAAAGGGTTATTGGAAATGCTATAGCCTATCTTGATAGGTTAATGATAACTTTACCGCTTTAACAAGTATACAAAAGTTACGTTTATGAACCCCCTAACAGTCAGTTCGATTATAGAGCTATAGCTCTATAGACCTTTATCATGGTGCGGCCATCTTGATTTTCTCCCATTCAAATCAATGTATCCAAAACCGAGGCTGGAAGGAGAAACAGTCTGGTTCCTTTTTTATACAATGAATATCAGCATTCATTACTGCTATTGGATACAAGGAGAATGACCAAGATGGTGGCAGCATGATAATGGTCTATTGTCTATCCATGGTCTGCCATTTTGGAATTATAAATGAATGTAAAGATTCGGTTCGTGCGTCTAAACTGCACATGCGTTGCCTATAATAAACGTCAAGCTCGCAGTAACACGCGGGAAATCGGACTCCCAAAAATGGCGCAAGCAGGATTTATCGTGTGATGACGTCAGACAAAATAGGTCAAAATGCTCTTGTATTTCTTCTTTTTTGTCAGACGATGTTTTTTACATATAAGATATTCATATTCTGGACCATCTTCATAGGGCTTCTAAGCACAAAAATTGCAAAGCAGTGAGCACAAAACAATTCTGCTCACCAGATACCAGCCAAAATTTCATGTACCGTTTTCGACTGGTTTTCTGTTTATTTGTTGCTCAGCAAATATTGTTAGTTGCTATTTTCTGCTTGAGCAGCGTTATGAAATTGGACCGTGATCCTGCTACCGGGCGTCGTAAGGAAAATTGATTCCACTGTGTCAGCCAGGGTCCAAAATGCGAGGCCGTTTGTAGTATGTTGTGCTTTTGGCCCGTGTGCATGCACAAAGCAGTCTCGCCTTAAAGCCACTGAACACGTTTGGAAATTGTCAAAGACCAGTGTTCTCACTTGGTGTATCCCAACATATGCATAAAATAACAAGCCTGCGAAAATTAGGGCTCAATTGGTCATCGAAGTTGCAAGAAAATTATGAAAGAAAAACACCCTTGTTGTACAAATTTTTGTGCTTTCAGATAGGAATAAAAGGCTTCTTGCAAGAAGTATTTTATTATTTTAGTGAGAAATTACCTCTTTCTCAAAAACTACGTTACTTCAGAGGGAGTCGTTTCTCATAATGTTTTATACTATCAACAGCTCTCTCTTGCTCGTTACCAAGTCAGTTTTTATGCTAATATATATTTTGAGTAATTACCAAACGTGTACGATGCCTTTAACGCCCACGTCTGCGATATGAAATCTTTCAAACGAAGCAAATTTACGGAGTGTGTATAGCGTTATGGCTCACTCAACAGCCGACAACCTCTGAAATGTTCTTGTAAAATAACCCTATAATGCCCGGAAGGGACGTGTTGTGAGCCAACTCGACATGACAAGGTGTCCGTGTGATAAATTTGCATATTACAATCAACCTATTTTTATTTTTATTTTTTTTATTGTTGTCTCTCTGTCGAGAAATCTACAATTGCAGGTCAGGCTGATAAGAGGATCTTTCTTGATTAAAAAGATAGACAATTTACTCTGCCCTTTGCCTCGGGAAAAAGATCAATAACGGCCATTAGGAATATGTATCATTCCAATATCATAATTGAATATAAATAAATGTCAGTTTGAAGTATTGATTATCTGCAAAACATAATGTTTGAAGCAGCTGATAAAACTCAAAATGGAAGTTGCAAATTATGTGATGAGTAAGCACACCGTCTTCGGTTGAATCGGTTGCAACGGGAAAATATTTTAATTATAACAACAAAGTTACCAAAATCTATATCTGCATTGACTGGGTGAGGTGCGATGAAAGAAACCTACAGATTGTGTTCGAGTGTGTATAGCGCCCTCTGTTGAAATCACTCAATTGCAATTATATTCAGAGTTTTCAAAATGTGAACATGAATAATTGGATACAGCAGTTAAAAATAAACGTTTTGTCATGCATTTCCAATATTAATTGAAAGAGGTGGAGTTTGATGACTGTTTGTAAGTGATAGCCGTTGTAAAAATATGTATATTATCTGAATACTCAGGATTGAAGATTTTTTTTAAATACTATACGACGGCAAAAAGTCACCATTCTGACTGGCACCCCCAACAAAACTATTGACAAAACAGGGAGACCACCATCATAGGATTAGATAGCTCAGTGTGGTACAGCGTCGGCACGTTAATCCGGAGGTCACGGGTTCAAGTCCCGCTCTTTTTGTCTTTGTTCACCCCATAAAATTCAATTCAAAATGATTCTATTTTTGGTTTAATTTTCAACAGGAGATGTGTTCATCTTGGTCTACAGTATTGACAACAAAGACTCATTCGGTGAGGTGCAGCGCCTTCGCAAACAAATCATGGACACGAAATGCAGCAACGGTGCCAAATCCGTCCCCATGGTGATCGCAGGTAACAAGTGCGACCGCGAGAGTGCCCGCCAAGTAAGCACGGACGATGCCAAACGGGCCTTCGATCCCTCCAAGAAGTGCACCTTCGTGGAGACGTCCGCCAAGAAGTTCTACAATATCGACGTACTGTTCAAGGCGCTGTTCGAGAATGCCAAGATGCCGAGTGAGATGAGTCCATCCCTACACCGGAAAATCAGCGCGGGCAGCAGTCCGGCGCTGAAGCCGAGCAGCAACGGGAAGCTGGCCCTGAGGAGACGGTTGAGCGAGGCGTGCGGTATGGTATCTCCAAATGCCAGACGGCCAAGCGTCCGGAGTGATCTCCTACAGCTACGGTCCAAGGTGCATCGCAACAGTCAAGACGAGGATGACGAAGACGATGACGACACAAGCAGCATGCATAAGAAACTACGCAAGATCGCCTGCTGTATACAGTGATACTTCAAGAGAAGTATTTCAAGATGGCACCCGAACTGGAGACAGAGTGGACACGTTTTGTATTCTCACTTTGACCCTGCTTTATATATTATTATTAAGACACACTGTTAATGTATTCTAACAACCCAGAGCCTTATTTTTGTCTCAAAAAACTCAAGTCAGAGTACTTTCTTATTACATTGTGTAAAGGCGCTCAACGTGAGACGCCCCAACGAGGCTATGACTTATAAACGTGGACAGAAACGGTGAAGTTGAACCAGCGATTCTGGACGTGCATAGTATACAGACGAACACGTAAAACTGCGTGATTTTTTTTATCATTGACAGATTTAAATCATAGAGCACACATCAACATGATGTGGTCCTGGATAAAAAATGTCTCAGGTGGACAGAACATGGGGTGCTTGGGGGTTTATCGGGAGGGTAACTTTTTGGTATGGGTCGTGACGTTTTGTGCAGTGAACTTTCCCGTTTTGGTTTGTTTGTTGGGGTGTTTTGGTTGGTTTGTTTGTTTGTTTGTTTGTTTGCCATTGTCATGTACACTTTAGGGACCACGGGTCCAGTCCCATGGTGACAACAGACATTTATCATAGTGTGGTCATCTCGATATTTCTTTAATCCAAATATGTTTAACCAAACCGAGGCTGGAAGAGAAAAGTAGCCATGGTTCCTTTTTACTCGCTGCGTGATTTCTACCCCCATGGTGAACATCTCGCTCCCATGTGCAGAGTGCCATATCGTCCCCTCCCGATCTCGTCGAGGGGTGGGAAATGGGGCGTACAGATCGCACATCCATGGGAACGAGGTTGCTGAAACGTTATGATATAACTTTTTAACGTGCATGTATTTTACCAGTATTTTATTAGAGTATTATACTTCGCCAGACTGAAGTGATTTTAAGACTGTAGTCTAGTGACGCCATTAGCCAACAGGTGCTGTCATGTTGAAGTGAATACGTCAGAGTAATCCAACACGAGCGAGTGGAATATGGAAAAAAAAAACATTTAGCACTTATGCAGTGGGTTAACCAGCGCGTGTGGGGAGGGGCCAGGGGAAACCCCCACCAGAACCCTTGCCTTAAATGAGATCGAAAAAAATGCACACAAGATGAATGGTTTGACTTCATAAAAAGACCCCTTCCCCAAAACAAATTATGGCTTTACCAAATCTTGAAGCAACAAGGTTTGGCACGTGACTATTTGAACTACCATCTTAATCATTAATATTGTAATACCATTACATTGAATTTTTGAAATAATAATGCTCAACAAAATAATAGGTAAACATTTGCTGTCAAAGGTGGGTTTCCTTCTTTTTGCAAACCCCCCCCCCCCCGCATAGTGCTATAAAGTGTTTTAAAGCGTAACCCAAGTTCAGTAACGTTCATGGTAATGAACAATCGAAAAAATACCCGGATTATGAAAGAGGAACCGGGAAATACCAATGGTGTGTACTATGGAAGGGAAAACAAGTTGGCTCCGTAATATTGTTTAATTCTAAATGGGGGTTACTATAGGTATGGTAAAAAGTGGGACGGATGTACAGTAAGTTGTGCACACTATTTCGTACAACCTATGTCTGCTCAATATTCTGCTATACAACGGCTCGTAATGTGCACCAAGTTCATAAGAAACAACGCTATTACGTGAATTTCAGCTGTAATGGCCAGTATTACGCGAATATTATCAGCTTTAATGGCCAGTAATAATGACGCTCTATGTGTACTTACATTGTAGCAATGATTCACTATAAGTGTTACGGTAACTTTTAAGATAACAAACTCACGGGCCCATTTTCCGGACAAATACAGCCTCACCTATATCGGCTTATTGCCTAATCATTATGGCTATTTTCGAAACAATGGCTTTGGTTCCGGCTGGGGCTCAGGCTTAGGCTTCGGCTTAGGTTCCGTATGCTTCTTTGAAGTCCCGTTCGAAAGGGTTTCTCTGTCAAAGTGATTGGCGGAGCCGCTCAAACCGTAGACTGGTCCCCTGTCTTTATCCGCAAGGATAAAGATAGGTAGGCCTACTGGTTTTAAAAACCCAATGATTTCATTGGATACCAGGCGCGCGTGATTGTATGTAACGTTGTTTATACACAATGTTAAATGGATGCGAGGTCAAAGGTGCGTTTTCCAGGATACCGCCCTTCACTCAAGGCTGATCTTTGGCGTTACTCACGAGCCTCGAAGTGTGACGTCAGATGTTCGGGCTACTCAAACCGGAGCCCAAGCCATGGTTTCCATAGATACCGTGGAGCTATATAAACAAAAGATGGCTCCATGATGATGCTGTAATGGGCGGTTTGGTCGCCATAGCCACCCCGCCCAAGATAGCGTCAAACTCGGCAAATAACTCAATTGAACACCTTTTCTCCTTAACTTCTGAAACTTCGGATATTTTATTCAAACACACAAATGGTATTTACAGAAGGAACATAATTTCACTTAACAATACATATGAGTGCTTGACGACTCGGTTTCGCACCTGAAGGACCCAGACCACGAGTCGACGGCACGTACATTTTATACTGGGTAGTACCATAGTATTACATCATAACTACCATGGAAGTATTTCTACCTCCATACAATAATCAGGGTGTATACAAATACCATGGACAGTTGAGCGTAAAACGAAACAGTGAATGGGTCAATATAAATAGGTCAGGGTGTCAAACCAATGGTCACATTTCCAACCACTGTAATCATCACTGTTGTCCGAAAAAGGGCAAAATAATATTGGGTTGCATTATCTGCGCCACACACCTATTATACAGGTAATGAACAAAATGGCAGAGGTCAAAGCATCTGAAATGATTGCCCTTCAAAAACGTCCTGTGATTTTTGTTTACCAACCGGAATGACCCCTGGTCCGTTTAGCTCTAAATGTGACACTAAACTTCAAAGTTAGTTTAGTAGAAAATAAACGATAATCATAAAATGAATAACAATAATGCACGTGTTCCTCAACCGAAACTTAGCAATGACACACAAACAAAATTGCTGCCCGAATGGTCAACCACTAAAACGTGATGTCATCATCTAGAATTCTCTGTCTTATTGAACACTGCGGAAATCGTTAACGGCACAAGAGCAGCGGGTCGACATTTGACTAAGAGAAGACTTTTTGTTCTTCTGCCAGCGGTGTCTCATGTTTGCGACCCATGTTCGATTGCTTGGTAAGCCGACACGATGCATGTACACTGACCCGACGTGATACGACTGCACACTTTCCCGCGACTCAAACCCATATAGTTTCGGCCCAAGAAGAACGACAGCTGTCCGCATGCTTGCGCCGGGAAAAGGCAGACATACACACAAACAATTTCGGCTAGAATTTGTTTTGACAAAATGGCGACAGTATTTTTAACAAAGATATTTTATTTTTTGTACTTGGGGGAGGGGCGGGGGCGGTGACACCAAAGACGACATGACAATCTTCTACGTGAATGACTTTCTCATGACATTTACAGACTTAACACGAAGTTGTGAACAATGGGAACTGCGTTAGGAATTTAAATAAATTTAAATAAATTTAAATAAATAAACATGAAGGGCAGAACATTTATTGGAAAAAAACCTGTTTCAAAATACGGTCTGGTGTCAAGAAGTAACGATTGTCGAACACTCTGCAAATGTTAACTGCGGATGACCTATAGGCTACTCACGACACATTCATGCACCAGACTGTTCCAGCATCGATTCAGTCACGTGGTTAGTTCTAGATGATTCAATCGATTATGGATTACTAAACACACATGAAAGGTGCTTTGTAATGTTTTGTATTGTGTCCTGGGCCCCACTTCATAGAGCTGCTTCGGTGGAACATATTATTGTTTAACAATTTTCTGCTTAACAGAAATGAGCAGGATACCAGTCACAAACTGTACATGTGACATGGTAGTTTGGCCGGTAACTATATTCTGGTGAGCATTTTTTTTGTGTGTGTTCATAGCTACTTGTTGTGCTTAGGCCTAAGCAGCTCCATAAAATTGAGCCCTCAATTACGGTAATATTATCGAAAAATGCTCAAATGAATGGTTTGATACATTAAATAGCCCCAAAAATTATGTCTTTGCACCCTCCCCCCCCCCCCGATGAAAATGAACGGTCATGCCATTGAATTTCCAGTTGAACATGCAGACAAATTAGAGCCGAAAGGGTTGTATAAAGAAAGTGGCACATTGTGTAAAAATAAAAGCTCACTTAATTTAGAGAAATTGTATTATTTGTGTCCACACACAAAATTCAGTTAGTAATCACAAGTTTTTACCCGTAGGCCTATGGGGACTTTTTGGTTAAGGGGGGGGGGGGGGGGCAGATGGGTTGATTTCCCGAAATTGTACGCACCAGACAAAAACATAAGTTCCAATTTCTATTACCGGGTAAAAGTCTGTTTTTGCTTTTTCTGTCCATTTTTTTCTTTTCTTCTTGCTGTGCCTGAATTCCCCGACTGTTTTTGCCCGAATTTGGGAGGGCATGAGTTCAGTTGCCCCGCCCCTCGCCCCCTGGGCCTATGTTTTTACCAACGACTGTACCATCTTAAAGACAATTTGACCACCCAGAATTCATCCCTCGTTATATTTTGGCATTAATTTGCGAGTTTAAATATTGTTACCTAAAACTAAAGTATATTTTGTTTTTCTAAAACAAAACAAACGTTCTGTTTTCGTATCTTTGTTCAGAAATTCCACTTAAAAAGGGTAATCAATAAAATCTGCCTTTTTTGGTTGTGATAATTGATAATTGTCACGTGTTAGGCATGAGTTGTTATGGTTATGGACAAACAGTATTATACGATGATGTAATGCTTGTATCACGAGGAGAATACGTGATTGGTCTCTGTAGTTATTGTTATTATTATTATTTTTTGTATCAAAGCACCCATAAAAAGCAATTAGAGAGAAGACAACATTTTTAGGGCGAAAAACTCCAACATTGGTATTTATCAAGTTTGTAAGAGTTTGTTACCAAGCATTACTTATACCTGTAACAAAATACAATGTAACAAGCAAATTTGTTTGCTGATGGACGTGAGATAATGTCGGGATCCCGACGATAAATCACTTTAGTTTTTGGTTTGTTTTTTTAACAACCGCTTGTCATTTGTGGATTTTGGTTTTTGTTTGTTTCATGCAATACCATGAAAGCTTACAATGTTCTCGAGTCTATAAACCTTGTTTAAAGTTGAACTTTTTTAGTGTTGGGGGTCAAGTCGTCCTAAACTCGGACCTGGTATCTTTAATCTTTAATGTTTTGGGTTTTGTTTGTATTTATTTATTTATTTTTGTTTGGTGGGGGTGGGGGGGGGGGGTCAGACGGGGATGTACAAAGGATAATTGTCACGTGATAGGCATGAGTTGTTATGGTTATTGAAAACATATTACAAGCCATTCTCCCGACTTAAACATCATTAT
Organism: Plazaster borealis; assembly: GCA_021014325.1. Classification (NCBI taxonomy): domain Eukaryota; kingdom Metazoa; phylum Echinodermata; class Asteroidea; order Forcipulatida; family Labidiasteridae; genus Plazaster; species Plazaster borealis. The sequence continues at coordinate 18,714,240 of CM037475.1, read as the reverse complement.
GATTTTTTTTTTTTAAGTTGTGGACCTATCCTTCATTGCATGGAGGAATTCGTTCAATTATTCTTGCAGTAGCATTGTATTTGTTCTCCCGACTTACGTAAAACCCACGTGACTGTGACGTCAGATTCTGGTGATTGACAACTGGATGAACTATTATAATGTAATGTTGTTTTTACGTAATAATGTCATTGAATATTTTTGCCAACATGCATTCAGATAATGTTGTAATAAAATTGTTGTAAAAGCAAAAAAAAAGAAAAACTCTATTGTCCGTTTCCAGTGTTGTATATCGTTGTATAGCAGTGAAATTTGTAAGTAATTAAGGCCGTTTACCTTTAACGAGTTGGTGCTGATATCGTATACATCCCAGAGCTGCCAATTCTCCCTGATTCTGCAGAAAGTTCCCTGAAAATAAACAAGTCTTTCCATGTTCTGATGAACAATTTGAAAATCTCCCTGATTTATGGAAACTTTTATGTCGAATGTAATTCTAAATATCGCCCTGTTGATGTACAAAATCTCCCTGATTGCATGATGCAAATGTTGCCAGGTCTTATCCCTTTAAAGGCACTGAACGCGTTTGGTAATTGTCAAAGACCAGTGTTCTCACTCGGTGTATCCCACCATATGCATAAAATAACAAGCTCAATTGGTCATCGAAGTTGCAAGAAAATGTTGAAAGAAAAAACACCCTTGTTGTACAAATTTGTGTGCTTTCAGATAGGAATAAAAGTTTTCTTGCAGGAAGTCTTTTATTATTTTAGTGAGAAATTGCCTCTTTCTCAAAAACTACGTTACTTCAGAGGGAGTCGTTTCTCACAATGTTTTATACTATCAACAGCTCTCCGTTGCTCGTTACCAAGTCAATTTTATGCCAATATATATTTTGAGTAATTACCAAACGTGTACAGTGCCTTTAAACTCACGTTAAAACGGTGTGAATTGCCATTGTATTTGATCTTCGCAGTGCAAAATTTGTAAACATTTCAAAACATCTGACATAATTCTGAGAAAAAAAGGTCTTGACATTTTTGTACGGCCTCGACCTTGACCTTTTGACTGACGAAAAATTCTCTCTTAGAATGTAAAGATCCATGAAATCCAATGACGTCATGTTTCAAACTTCTTTCTGAAAGTCAGTTATGAACCAAAACATCCCCGTACAAAAATATACAGACCTTTTGTTTCGCAGAATGATGTCATCAGAAGTTTTAGATGTTGACAAATTTGCACTGGAACGGTATCAAATACAGTGGCAATTTACACCATTTTAACAGGAGATTGGAGACTTGTAATTTTTCCCCCCTCAAATGAGGACATTAATTGGAAAATGAGTACATCACAAAAATGAATTTGACATTTCCCTTCCTCTTTAATAACCTACATTTTTCGGAATCCTTTGGTGTCACTGATGACTTCACAACACCTTTTTTTCCCATGTCTCTCGATCTTTCCTCCACTATAAATAGCGCTGCCCTGAGCTGGCAAACGCTATAGTTCCATCCACATGTCTGTTCCCATCTTTGGTGCTACAACTGATTAAGTGCTGCAAACCTCCCTTACCGGTACAAAGTTTCAAGTTCTAATTCAAAAAATCATTTTCTGGAATTTAGAGAAACTATATAATTATAATAATCCTTAGCCCGTCTGAAACGTTGTCGAATACAGCGTCCAGAACGGCTGGGTCCTGAGACAAAGGGAAAAGTGGTTTTGTCGCTGACCCTTCCGGCTAGGCAGTGCCGAAGACGTCGTTGTCACTGGCGAATAGCCGCTTTTCCCCATTTTATTCGCTGCTTTTTGTCATGCAGCGGGTCGTCGTTCGGGACCAATCAAGAACAGACTTTATGCGTATGACGTCATTTGAGTAGGGCGCCCTCGCCTAGAGGTTGTTCATGGGACAGTCCTGTGCACCGCGCTTACATTATCTGTGCGTTTCCATTTGTTCATCATCCGTTCACCACATAGAAAGCATGATGGCGACTAGATGACGTCAGTGCATCGGGTCTATAGTCCGCATGCACTTCCTCTGTATTTCATTGTTTTTCTCAAGTGTTACTTACAGCAGCCGTTATGGCCCACTACTTTTTGGGTGTCTCGCAAGTCGCAATATTGCGTAAATGTGACAAGTTAACACAGCTTGGGGGTTCTGTGCTTCAATTTTTGAGGAGACGTGATTAATTTAGGTTATAAAGTTGGTCCTATTTGGCTTGGAAAATGGAGGGATGCTTCATGAAAACCGGTGTGGCAGGAGATTCTGTCCCCCCATACGGCAAACTGTGCACAAACTTCTTTTGATAGCGCCCTCTTTTGAATCATCCTCCTCCAGCCCATGTTAATTTCCCGTATGGGGACAGAATCTCCGGGGGACAGATTTCCCAGGGACACCGGCAGTGTTACTTTCTTGGGTAATTAGCAATAATTCCGAACGGTTGATCTGCTAAAAAAAATTAAAAGAAAACTGAAGTTTAGCTGTTGGGAATATTTTTTTATTGGTTTTCAAGAGGCTTGAAGACTTTAGGGTATTTTTTTAATATTAAGCATATCGCATTGGTTGCTTTTGGGAGTTTATTTAGTGTGGTGCACCTGCCTACGAACTGCGAACACAGACATATGGGCCAGGGGTGGGGAGGCCAAGCAGGTATAGAGAATTTGTATGATTGACTTTTCCGAAAGCAAGTTATAAAGCTGACAATTTAGAAATGATTTACTAAAGGATTAACACATTCCATTGGGGAAAAAAATAGCGATGTGTTAAGTTTTGCGTTTGTTATTGCTTTATTTTGGATGGGTGAAGTATCAATTGTTTTTAGTCCATTCCTGAATTTTTGCGTCCTAATTTTTTAAAAGAGTTTTTCGGGGTGTCATTTGAGGTTCCAAATGATCAACTGTTGTTAGGGTCACCCTATATTATTGTAAGTATAATTTTAAAATGCAAAAGCTAAAATGGGCCCTACTGAAATTTCAAACCGCGGCTTATACATTCGATCTGCGGCTTATACTGGCCTCCAAAAAATAATGCACATGTCACGGGAAAAATCTTCTAGAGCAGAAAACAGATAACTGGTCTATTAATTGTATCAAATACAGTGACAACTGGTGCCCCACTCTTTTTTTTTTTTTTTTTTTTTTTTGCTTAGCAAAGAAATTGGCTAAGCAGTATATTCTGATAAGCAGCTCTATGAAATTGGACCCAGTGAGTTGGGCGTTCCCCGTCCCATCCCACGCTTGAGCATTTAAATCAACAATAATAGTAAAACAAAAATTTGGAAAACTGGGCCCAATTTCAAAAAGCCTGTAGGCCTAAGCAAAAAAAAACTTGCCAAGTGCAGGAAAATCTTACTGAGCAGAAGCAGTTAACCAGCCAAAATGCCATATAGTTTACACTGTTACCACCCATTTTTGGCTTAGCAAAAATATTTGCCAAGCAGATTCTTTTTGCTAAACAGCTTTTATGAAAATAAATGAGCCAAGTTAGATAAATTATTGTGAATCAAAAAAATTAATATAAGTTCACACAGTTTTCTATTGGCGGTATAAAAAAAATTATACAACCATTATCCAAAATGAATTATTATCCTTTTTGTTTAACTCTTGGGTTTGCGGTAGATGGTTTTTTCAACCCAGATCGGAGGCTTCGAGAGAAGTTTCACGTCGTTTTGTGAGACGTCTTATTTCAATTGGTTTAGGCCTATATAGTTTCTTTCGTAAGTTTAGATTGAGGCTTCAAATTAAACCTATTAAGACCTTAATAATTATTTTCATAATATATTCGGGAAACTGCCCATAAATATTATTTCACAAAAGTCTGAATAAATAAACTCAACAAATAACTTGCACATGCGCCATCATCCAAAGACATGTGCGAGTGCATCCTTTTTGATTTATTTATGGAGTGCGCCCTCTGTAGCTCAGTTTTTTACAGCTGGTAAATAGAGAGGGGAATTTTGAAGTTGATCACTGCACTGTTGAAATTTTTCATCTGAAAACTTCAGACAAAATGTCTCCTTCATGCCCATCCATAGGCTTCATGTATCCGTGGCTGTTCATCAGAGGCTGGCCGGAGCTCTCAAGGTATGTTTTAGAGTGATACATTTAGAAACAAGCATTTCCTGGTCCTTTTTTTTATGTTTGCATGTTTTTATGTTTTGATGTTTACCATGGGCATGGCATGGAGATTTATTAACGAGTATTGGTGGTAGTGTAAGCCCTGAATCCAGCAGATACTGGTGGTGTTTATCTAATATTAAAACCCTGCAGCGAGGGAGGTGGGGGATTCCGAGGTGGGAAGACATGTTCTTCCCAAATCAACAAAAACATTACCGTAAACATGTGGTAAATACTAGCCATACCATACTACATGATAGGGTCCCCTGCCCATTACAGTTTACACAGTCTAGTAAAAGGGGTGTCAATCAACAGGGGTCCCTAATAGATTTGGTCAGAGTGGGCGGAGCAAAACAAAATTCCAATGCCCTGTGTACAAATTTTGATAACATAGTTTTGTGTACAAGATTTGGCCAGCGGCCCATTTCGCTGTTGCTGCAAGTAACTGCAAGTCTGAGTCTGATACGTAAGCAACGCAATTAGCTAAAGAAATCGTTGAGCAATTGCTAAACAAACCCTCTTAACTAATTAAAAACAAGTGGCTAACATTTCTGACAAGGTCCCTAGGGTACGTTTTACCAAATCAGGTCCCTCGTTTGAGGGTTCATAAAAACAGCCTTCTTCTAACCTTAACCTTAATCTCCAATTATCAAGCTTCCATCCCCACCTCCTTTCCCATTAACTCAAGCCAATAATAAATCACCCCTGTGGTATTAAGCCTATGATTTGTAAGACCCAGTAACTGGGGCGCTGTACTCCTTTTTCGAAATTTTGACCTTATCGGTCGTACTAGCGCCCCAGATTACGATCGTATTTCCTCCGAGGGATCTTCGCATCCAACTCTCGGTTGGAGCTTAGACGGGTGCTCTTCCTCAACCGTGACGACTACGTGGTTTGAGGTAGGGCACCCGTCGATTAGACGCCTCAACCGTGATAACAGCGCGGTTGAGGCAGGACACCTGTCCAATTTTAGACGGGTGTCCTGCCTCAACCTCCTGAGGTAAGGCACCCGTCTAAATTGAAGACCCCTCTGGGAAAATTTGACCATAATCTGGGGCGCTAGTACGACTGATGATGTCAAAATTTTGAAAAAGGAGTACAGCACCCCAGTTACTGGGTCTAGGCCTATGTGGTATGCACACACCTGATACCCTCATGAACCTAGACCCAGTAACTTGGGTGCTGTGCTCCTTTTTCGAAATTTTGACAAAATCGGTCGAGGCAGGGCACTCGTCTAAAATTTGACAGGTGTCCTGCCTCAACCACGTAGTCATCATGGTTAAGGCAGGGAACCCGTGGATGCTGCTGAGAGTGGGATCGCCATTGAGTTTTGCTTTGGGAATATACGACAAGCTGGGGCGCTAGTACGACCAATGATGTCAAAAGTTCAAAATAAGGAGTACAGCGCCCCAGTTACTGGGTCTGCCATGGACCATGCACTGACCATGGAGCTGTTCTTGCTCTATTTACTGACCACCACCATTATCCGGTCAGTGACCAAGCTTTTCAAATCCCCTATATAATGCCCTTAGTTTCTTCCTTAGATTATTCTCTGCTGTTCTGTTCTCAATGACAGACGATCTGGTTAGCCAAGTGCAACATTGTGCGCTGTGGCTCAATCCAATCTTTTTCTTCTACTTCTCTTTAGAGGCATCGTACACCTTTGGTAATTGTCAAAGACCAGTGTTTTCATTTGGTGTATCCCAACATACATGTATGCATAAAATAACAAGCCTGTGAAAATTTGGGCTCAATTGGTCATCGAAGTTGCAAGAAAATGATGAAAGAAAAAACATCCTCGTTTACAAATTTACAAATTTGTGTGCTTTCAGATAGGAATAAAAACTTCTTGCAAGAAGTTTTTATTATTTTACCGAGAAATTACCTCTTTCTCAAAAACTACGTTACTTCAGAGGGAGTCGTTTCTCACAATGTTTTATACTATCAACAGCTCTCTGATGCTCGTTACCAAGTCAGTTGTTATGCTAATATATATTTTAAGTAATTACAAAACGTGTACAGTGCCTTTAAGTTTTGGAACTCCTTTAGAACTTCAGCCCAGGAGTATACTTAATAAAATTCCTGATATAGCCAAGCATAAGAGATGTGTAGTTCATCTCTATGCGGCTCCTCATGAAAACGCAAAATGCAATTATTGAGACATACAACAATCAATAATTTGTCATATCAAGATATGTGGCTCTTCGTGAAGAGAGTGACGATATTATCGCGAAAGTAATTAGTAATTACCAAGTTATAATAGATGTTAAATTTGCATCGGGGATAAAGTATATAAACTTTGGTTTTTACCCATACACCGATGTGTGTTAGCACTGTATACTCAGTACTTTCCCGAGTCCTGTGAAAAAATATCACAGGCTTATTACTCGGGTGGGATTCGAACCCACGACCCTTGCAATTCTAGAGCAGTGTCTTACCAACTAGACTACCGAGATTGCCCGGTAGCTAGAGGCAGTTCGAATCCTATGTTTTGGCAGCGGGTACCGCAACGATAATTACCAAGTTGATCACTATGATTTCACTCTGCATTAAAATGACTGCATCAAGACTGTATGTATCACTATCAGTCTACTGTATTCAGTACATCTCATTGGCTAAAAAGTTAAAGTGATTTGTTAGTTGTGTCTGCTTACTGTAGGTTTTTCCACATATTGGTCCTATTGTAAGCCAAGATTATAGCTCCAAACAGAGTGTTTGGAGTCCCCACATAAAACTTAGTTAGCACCCCCCCCCCCCAAATACCCTCATGGCACAATCTGCCATTCCTCATCCTCTGACCACCCAGGTCTACACTGAGTTCTTTTATTGTCTTCACTTTAGCGATACTTGTTTATTTATCAGCCAGCACCGGTACCAATATTAACTGTTACACTATGCCCCCTTTTCAGCCATGGCTGTGGCTTGGCTCTGGCTTAGGCTCAATCCACTTATTTGAAACCCTATACTGAAAGTGCAAGTTTTCAAAATAACTGACAGAGTCTAAGCCAGAACCCAAGCTGAAGCTGTGGTTTTGAAAAGGGCCTAGAATGTTAAAGTCCGAGTAAAGCGGACCCTACTACAAGGGTCGATCTTGCAGTGCTTTTATTCACAGTCATTGATGTTACTAATCTGGGCTCCATACCTCCTTACTGCTGCCCTCTAGTGGTCAGGTACGTCAACATTGAATTCACTGCAACTGAGATAATTATGTTCAATCTTTTTTTATTACAAAATGCAGCAACATGACAGAGAGAGGATGGCGTTAAACATGGATGATGTCCCAAATCCATTGAGGTAACTTACTCTGTGGTATGGAAGGAGACCAAGATGACCCCTTGAGGTCAAGTTGACTTACTCTGTGGTATGGAAGGAGACTAAGATGACCCCTTGAGATCAAGTTGACTTACTCTGTGGTATGGAAGGAGACCAAGATGACCCCTTAAGGTAACATGGACTTACTCTGTGGTATGGAAGGAGACCAAGATGACCCCTTGAGGTAACATGGACTTACTGTGTGGTATGGAAGGAGACCAAGATGACCCCCTTGAGGTCAAGTTGACTTACTCGGTGGCACGGAAGGAGACCAATATGACCACTTGAGGTAACATGGACTTACTCTGTGATATGAAAAGAGACCAAGATGACCCCTTGAGGTCAAGTTGACTTACTCGGTGGCACGGAAGGAGACCAATATGACCACTTGAGGTAACATGGACGTACTCTGTGATATGAAAAGAGACCAAGATGACCCCTTGAGGTCAAGTTGACTTACTCTGTGGCATGACCCCTTGAGGTCAAGTTGACTTACTCTGTGTTATGACCCCTTCAGGTCAAGTTGACATCCTATGTGGTATAAATAAAATTATTCAAAAACTCTTTTCAATTTGGTTACATTTTCAGGAAATAAATTGAATCTTTTTTATTTTTCTAGGTTAAGCGCTTATTGTTTGTTTTACTTTTAAAATGCTCAAGTTTCTCTCAAAATGACCTTCAGTTGTTAAACACAAAATGTGGTTAGTTTTCTTCAGTTTTTTTAAACAATGTTTTAAAGTCTAATTATAAACATCAAATAATTGTTTTACTTGGGTTTTTTTTTTTACAGCTTGCTGGCAGTCCTGGGAGATTTCAATTAAAGGTCATGCTACAGAACAAAGATCTCAAGAATGAACATCTTTATATCATCTATATGGTAAATAAACGTGTTTTACAATAATTTGGACGCTTATGGGTGCATCATTGCAGAAGATAATTATCAGGTGAAATCTGGACTCTTCCATTTCATGAGCAGGGTGAAATGGAAAAGCCAGATTTCAGATCCTTTTAATTTGAAAAGATTTTCACAAAAGTTATGAATGAGACACAGAAATTCATTTGTGTGTTTTCTATACATGTAAAACAAATATTTAATGTATTTCGTTCGGGATTTGTTGCCAAGTACAATCACTCAATGAAACCTGGCTTTTCCTTCAACTTTTGTGAAATGGAATAGTCCAGGTTTGACCTCGTTATTATATTCTGGGATAATGTACTCGAATGCAACCAAATTTTGAATACTAACCCAGGCCTGGATGTTCATCATTGGGAGGGCAAGGCCATTTCAATTTTTCAGAGGGCAGTTTTATTGGAAAATCTTAAGGTCTATGGGAAACTTTTGAAGGGGTAACCAGGCCAAGACCAAAGCAACAGAGGCCAAGGCCTCCATGTAATTCCAGCCCTGTTAACATTGCTTTGTCATGAGGTAGCAGACGGCAATCGAGTCGTTTAGGCTAATTGATCCTGTACTGTGATAGCTGTAGACATCTAACTTGATACATCCATCTTATTTTACAATTGAAATCCACATAAAGTCATGAAAAAAATTATTATTTTGTGTGCAACACCCTTGTAAACTAATTCCTAAAATTAATTAAAGAAAATAATTCTCTAAGATCACTGCTCTTTTTTTACTAGATCAAAACTTCAATTAACCCAAAGCCTAACCCTAACCCGATTTCCAATGTAACTTTCCAATCTAACCCTAACCTCTTTTTCCAATCTAACCCTAACCTCTTTTTCCAATCTAACCCTAACCTCTTTTTCCAATCTAACCCTAACCTCTTTTTCCAATCTAACCCTAACCTCTTTTTCAAATCTAACCCTAACCTCTTTTTCAAATCTAACCCTAACCTCTTTTTCAAATCTAACCCTAACCTCTTTTTCAAATCTAACCCTAACCTCTTTTTCCAATCTAACCCTAACCTCTTTTTCCAATCTAACCCTAACCTCTTTTTCCAATCTAACCCTAACCCCATTTCTAATCTAACCCTAACCCTAACACCATTTCAAACGTTTTTTTGAGAAACATAATTTTGTTGCTTTGAGATCTACGATTTTTTTTTCAGTTTGAGAAATAAATAATAAATCTCACTTTGGTTTAAATTTCATAAGATCTTTTTGAGAAACGCAATTTTTTTCAGGACATTTTCAGTTTGATGCCAAGTGAAAGTAGACAAAAATTTGGCCGTGACTCAAACATGTTATTGGGATTGAATGTTGTTTTGACATTATTATGGTTTCATTTTTTTGTGCAGACCTCATGTGGATCTTTGAAATCTATTAAGTGAAGTAGGGAATGCTGATTGGACGAGCGACACAACAACCCAGCTCTGAGAACATAAGTTTGACAGCTGTGTCTGATTCCTACAATACATGGACAGTAACATCTGATTCCTACATGGACAGCAGTATCTGATTCTTACATGGACAGCAACGTCTGATTCCTACACGGACAGTAACATCTGATTCCTACATGGACAGCAATATCTGATTCCTACATGGAGAGTAACATCTGATTCTTACATGGACAGCAATATCGGATTCCTACATGGACAGTAACATCTGATTCTTACATGGACAGCAATATCGGATTCCTACATGGACAGTAACATCTGATTCTTACATGGACAGCAATATCAGATTCCTACATGGAAAGAGACTCATGTGAGGGTAATGGTTACCTCAAGAATTATCATCACAAACTTCTGTTATTCAGGAATTTTTTGTAAGAGCAGCAGTACTTTTGTGTTTAATAATCGTTGTTTCAAACCTTTTTTTGTTAAATCCATTTTGCTTGTATTCAGCGCCTTTAGGCAGAACCAATCTGCAACTGTTTGCGCTTTTATAAATCTCTCTTTATTATTAATATTTTATTATTACTCGGTTTGAAAGATGTGCTCAATTTTTCTTTTGTCATTCTTTTATCAGATATGAGTTGAAAAACAATAAATAATGAAGTTTTCATCCGTTTTGAACTTGCACTATCAAATGACACTCTGAAAGACTTTGAAATAATCCTGTTTAAAACTTAAGAATTTCCCGGTATTCATGATCCATGTCATCAGTTTTTGTCATCCACATCAAAAGGTTAAAAATTAATTGATATGCAAAAAAAATGACATGTCAATGATTTTCTGATAAAAACTTACTGTTTTAGAAACAAACAATATTCTAGGTTTACTTTAAATACTGTTATTAAAGTTATTGATATTAGTTTTAAAAAGATTGTTAATAAAATGGTAAACTTTAAGAATCTAAATTGTCTTTCTGTCTGATGTTTTTTGTCATACGTGTATTAGTTGAGAGAAATTAATTTGCGAAATGAAACTTTAAAAATGGGGAAACAAACATGTGCACATTAAAACTGTCTTTTAAAAGTGTTTAAATTTTATTGAATAAAAAAGCAAACAACTAAAAAAATTATGGTGGCCGATACAATTCTAAAAATAAATAAATAATGTCAACAGAGGGCGCCCTATTAATTAGATAGAGGGGTTCCTTTCCTTGTTTATTTTACCGTGTATTTTATATACGTTAGTGCATCAAATTTCGTTCTAATATTCATCAGGTCCAAAAATGTATGCTCAAACCCGGAACAAGCGGTGGCCTAGTGGATAAGGAGCACGCTCAGGAAGGGACAAGATCGGAAGACGTACACGGTTCGAACCCCGGCAGGGACAAGCAAGCACGGACAAGACCAAGAGATCAAGACAAGAAGGACACGCAAGAGGAACGCACACGGACCCACAAGACGCAAAGAAGAGGAGGCAACACGGAGGAGATACACAAGAGGGAGGAGTGGACACGGAGAGGACGATGGAGGGGAGAGAGAGAGAGAGAGGAAGGTGGTGGAGGTGGACCGGGCAGGAAAGGGAAGACGGAAAATAAAATTTAATTTAATTTTTTTTTTTTTTTTTTTTTTTTTTGGAAAAAAAAAAAAATTAACGGTCTTTCGTTTTCTTAAAATCGCCTGAAACGCACGCTCGTTAATTATTTTCATTTTCCATTAAAAAAAATTTAAAATCGGTAAAAAAAAAAATTTATGGTCTTTCATTTTCTTAAAATCGCCTGAAACGCATGCTCGTTAATTATTTTTCAAAAATTTTTTTTTTTTGAAAAAAGATTGAAATTTCACTGCTAAAAATGAATAAAAACGAACATTTGAGAAATTAAAACCTCCAAAACACCCTTAAACGATGCAGAATACACTCCCTAGTGTCCTCTTTAATATTCTACATGACTTACACATTCTAGTGGCAAAAGAATTCACAGGAAAGTGTCATTTGTAATAACGTAATGCTTATTTACGATTCTAAAACAGCGCTAATGTTATTTGTAAGTGCTATAACTCTTATTTACACAATTTAATTGCACAGAATCACACTTTTGTGACTAATCTTTCAGACTACTTCTTATTTAAGGGCCCAAAATGTTAATTTCATCAAAACATCTTTCAAAATTGTCAATGTAAGTACTAAGAAGAACAGCTGAACTAACCGTAACATGTTAATTACACCTCGTAACATTCCATTTCTTAATAACTTTAAACAATTACTAAGAATGTTAAAGCTGGCATATTAAATGCTTGTAAAAGGCCCATCAGAAAACACTTGATTTGCAGTTAACGCTGTCCTTGATAACACATCAGAAGTAAATCAAAACAAGTGAGTGAAGAAACTAGTCTGGCACCTACATGTATCATTGATATTAAGTGTTGTATTTGCACTTGGAGACAGGGAATTAGACAAGAACAGTTGTGGAGAGTCAACTCAAAATTGTAAGGAAGCTTGAAAGGACCATCTGCATTTCCAAGTTTCCAAGTTAAATGTATCAAAGAAACATGAAAAATAAGATAACTATGCATTTTGGTGTTCTCATGGATTTGCAGAATCTAGTTTTCAAGATAAAACTGTGGAAAGATACAGTACTTAAAGTGTAACTTAGATAAATGCAATATGCAGACGTTCACTCTAAGCTTCCATATATTTTGATTCTGTTAAAACTGAAGACCCTACTTGGTTTGAACAATGTTTTGCTGATAAATTTCATCATGCGTGATATAAATACATCAAATTTACTGCATATGAAAACCAAACTAGCATGTTTTGCACTCGTCTGGGCCAATTTCATAGAGCTGCCTGACGACCGATTTTGTGCTCACTGCGTGAGTTACCATTTCATAGCACTGCTAACCATGAACACACAAAAAGGCATGCTAACCTTCTGGTGCTTACTACTGTATGAAAATGAATGACGTAACAATGCAAACCCACAGTGAACGCACTGTAAGCTGACCGCCTAATTTTCTTGCTAACCTGTGAAATACGATTACGCTTAAGCTAATTTGTCTGCTATAGTTAGCACGAAAATTTGCTTAACATTAAAGCAGCGCTATGAAATTGGCCCCCGATCTGTTTAAAAGTTCTGTTGAACTTTACATACGTACAATATGACTTCAAGATTTTCACTACATTGTATGCCGAACATTATAAAGTAATACAATTTTAATCTGAAACAACTGCTTTGACACAAATATAAAGCAATTCTTAATCTAAATGTGTACATTTTAAAAAGAATCCTAGGTGAACGACATGATGCTTTGATGAGTTAGGAACAAGATTGGTTTCTGCATTTCAGATTACCCGTGATTCAGGCCTGATACTTCATTCTTGTATAGGGCAAGACAGCTTTTTCTCAGTAAAACGCAAGACTATGAGGGAAATTAATACTGGAACATTTCAATGGGCACCAAGGCGATGACCGAGTGCATGGAGGCAATTGCGCCATTGGGCTTCTTGAAGTATCAGGCCTGATGATTCACAGGAATTACAAAATATTATATACAACAATACTCAGCCAACTTATAAAAAAAAGGACCAAGATACTCACTACATTACAAAAACAGCCACATACATGTAGGACCGTAGACGACAAAGATCTGTTTACGCAGTAAAAAGCTTTGAATTAAACTCATAGCTTTGGCAAATAACTTTACCAATTTTGTAAACAGCAAACTCTCTCATGCCTGGATGGTTTTAAGAGTCAATGTAAACAGACCTTTTTACAATAAGTAAAACTCACTACGTGAGACGTACCTTAATATCCTAGTATTGAATGAATTACAAAGTTGAACTGAAGTAGCTTGAGTCAGTGAGAAGTTGACGTATTTGAATTCATGATGATGCTGCATCTCATGGGCTCTCTTCAGTAAGGCTGGCGCATCTTTCATACCAAGGCTTGTCATCATCTTGAGTGTTCTATGAACAGAAATTCAAAGAACAAAATTAATGCATGAATTTTGTGTCAAGTGGAAAACAGATTGCATACATGTAATACAGTTTGTAGAAGCAGCTGATGATTGGTGGTGGATCCAGATTGGTAGAAAAGTGTTGTACATTCCAAGGGGTAATAAAATTGGTGACGGGTCAAGAACAGCAGACAAGTGGGGTATAGTTTGGAATTGATAAAGATTTGAAGGGGTAATAATATTGGAGACGGGTCTAGAATAACGGAAAAGTGGGTTGCATTTTTGAGATTGATACAGTTTTGAATTAGAAGGGGTAAGATGTTGGGGGTTGGTCCATCAGGGCAGACAGGTGGGCTGTATGTTTGGAATTAGTACAGATTTGAAGTAGAAGGGGTTACATGTTGCAACTTTTCTATTGGATTTGGGGGGGGTGGGTATTTTTGTATCCAAACAACATAGATGGGAAATAACGTTTAAACATGTTGCTTAAATAATTAATTCAGTCACAACTTACTAATACATTACTACTCTTTGAAAGGCTTTGTGAACAGTACACGTTACGTTAGTTACTCATGTAGATTGCCATTCTTTGAATCCAAGACTCATAAGTTCAAATCCTAGTGAGAATTATCTTTTTAAATAATCTTACTTTGTAAAATGTTTTACAAGACTAAACAACAAAGCTAATTCTGTCGGCTTAATGTACCTTGGCTTTTGAGATTAAAACAAAAGGAACAGAAAGGGCAACATCCATTTTTAGGGGAAGATTATCAGGGCTGTGGGTCAATCAGTTATGAGCATTTTATGAGATCCCCAGATAGCAAGAACATGTTGGGCCAATGATGGCACAGCATATGATAGATTGGCAAATGGTTGGCTCGATTAGCTTACGGTGGCCCGACAATGTCCCAATGAGGTTGGCCCTATGTCGGCGTTGTTTTATAATCGGCCCAATATTGGGCCGTTATTATCAACGTACACCACATCGGCACCACGTTGGGCCTGTGGTAGTTATTCGTTGGCCCTGTAGTGGCGCAATATCGGATGAGGTTATGGGGAAAATTGGCACAATGTTGGCCCGTTACATGAAATTATTATTATTGGCTCAATGTTGGCCCATGTTGACCAAACACATTCAATATTGGTACCACGTTGCGCCTGTGATAGCTATTCGTTGGCCTTATAGTGGCGCACTATCGGATGTGGTTATGGGGAAAATTGGCACAATGTTGGCCCATTAAATGAAATTATATTGGCTCAATGTTGGCCTATAATGACCAAACTCATTCAATATTGGTACCACGTTGGGACTGTGATAGCTATTCGTCGGCCCTATAGTGGCGCACTATCGGATGAGGTTAGATTGTCCAAATGTATAACTCCTCTTAGGCAGCCCATGGCTCGTATGTTACAAACATTGTGATCTGAATGTAATTGTTGGCGTGCTTTTGGGATGCTATAACTGACATGGATTTGGCCTAACAGAGAGTGATGAACAACTTGTAATTTATGTTACACCAACGTAGTAGTTATTGGTTTACCGCCAACAGTTCTTACGCTCAACAATTAACTCGTATAGGGACATGTTAAGTTTCATCTTGGCAATGGGGGCTGTGGGTGTCTTGCCAATGTACGTTTTGAATTTGTTTATGTCACAACACTAACATGCCAACGTTGGGCCGGCATTGGACCGATGTTGATCATGCAAATTTGAAGGCAGGGCGTTCAAGTTGTTCTATTTATATTTGCAATAAAATTGTGACAAATTTATGAAATCCGACAATTAAATGTAACTTGTTGCGTTTTTTTGTTATAAATTATCCGGAAAAATGTTGAGATTTTTTACGTAAAAAAAACACATTTATTTTTGATTGCAAAAGTATAATAACATAGAATAATCTATAATTCATATCACAACCATGAGTACTAAGTCAGTAGAAGTTGAACTTTATATATAACACACGCTGTGTATTATACAGTATATATAGGTAGTGATATTAGGTAGAAGACTATGTATGTGTGCGTGTAAGTAATTAACAGTAGACTTAACTAATCAGTACTTAGGGTATTTAGATAATAGTAGGAATAATGAATCAATAACGTATTAATAAATGTAATTTATTTTATTCTATGGGCCAACGTTGATAGCTCGCATTGGCCCAACGTTAATTAACAATTGTTGGGCCAGCAAAAAAAAGACTGAAGGGGCCAACGTTGTGCCGATGAGCAGCTACAAGCGGGGCCAACGTGGGTTGCCAACATTGGGCCAACATTCAATAACCAGTGTCGGCCCAACATGTATTTGCTATCTGGGCTGCTGCCATAACCATTTAGCGTTCATGTTTAGGGCTTGGCTACACTTTTGAACAAATTACTATCAGTAATAACGTAGACTGATGACTTTCAACTGATACAAAACCAACCTGCAGTAGGCAAGACAGTAATTTTCCATTCAAATCTCACTTCGTCTTTTGTTATCAAGTATTTTTGTCTTCATTTATTGCCTCGCTTGTCCATATTATGTTGTGACTGTGCTGGATTCAATTGCATCTGACTTGGTCATGGGCTGAGAGTTGAAATGAGGACATTTTTATGTTGTGTCCCTTTGCAAAAAGTATTTTTAACGTTAAAGTTTAATTGAAAAGAAATACTTTTATGTTTGATTAGTACAGTACAATTTCGAAGTGTACACAATAAAATGTCACATTCACTGTGTAATGTATATTTTTGTATTCTTCACTTTTCATACAAACCAGGCACCAGCATAGACAAAGACAAAGACCCTTGAGAATGCTCTTGTTAGAGCAGTGTGCGGTGGCAGCTGTCAGTGTGAGCTGTGATCTTGGGAAACAGGGCAAGACCATGGATAAGAAGACACATGTTCCTAGATGAGTGTTTGTTGTGTAATGGCCTAAAATATGTTGTATAGCCAGGGAAATCCATGGCATCGTTGCTCCATATCGAATTTAAAGAAGCGACTTCAGCAGAGCTTTCCTCAACTGATTTTCGCTAGACCCTTAAAGGCATCGTACACGTTTGGTAATTGTCAAAGACCAGTGTTCTCAATTGGTGTATCCCAAAATATGCATAAAATAACAAGCCTGTGAAAATTTGGGCTCAATTGGTCATCGAAGTTGCAAGAAAATGATGAAAGAAAATACACCTTTGTTGTACAAATTTGTGTGCTTTCAGTTGGGAATAAAAACTTCTTGCAAGAAGTTTTTATTATTTTAGTGAATTACCTCTTTCTCAAAAACTACGTTACTTCAGAGGGAGTCATTTCTCACAATGTTTTATACTATCAACAGCTCTCTGTTGCTCGTTACAAGTCAGTTTTTATGATAATATATATTTTGAGTAATTACCAATTGTGTACTGTGCCTTTAAACCGGAAAATGGGTGACATAGTTTTCACATAAACATTGTCTGCTCAGGACCTTGATGAAGATTTGTTGGTAGATTCTTAATTTTTTTCAAGGCTAGGGCTAGGCAAAGACAAATTATTCCTTCAAACGCGAGGATTCAGGAATGTATCATTTTAGTATGATGCACTGAATGTAAATTCTGAAGAAAGAATGTATAATAAACAAATATGTAAATTTGTGATGTTTTGATAGTTCTTAAGAACTATCAAAACATCACAAATGGACGCAGAGAAAGGAATTATATAAATGGTATGCAACTTTACTTTTACACTTGTTGTATAGCCAGAGTAATTCCCAAAGATTTGACTTCCTTGATTTGTCACAAAGTGCCATTTTCCCCTCAGAAACACCTCTTTTAAAGGTATTGTACACTTTTGGTAACAGCTGAAAATCAGTGTCCACATTTGTTTGTGATTCAACATATGCATGAACAAAAAAACCTGTGAAAGTTTGAGCTTAATTGGTCATCGAGGTCACGAGAAAATAGTGAAAAGAGACCTTGTGTTTTCTGTTTTTCCAAAATGTCGCGCGTGATAAAAACTATTGTTTGCTATTGGCGTGCTTTTGGGATGCTATAACTGACATGGATTTGGCCTAACAGAGAGTGATGAACAACTTGTAATTTATGTTACACCAACGTAGTAGTTATTGGTTTACCGCCAACAGTTCTTACGCTCAACAATTAACTCGTATAGGGACATGTTAAGTTTCATCTTGGCAATGGGGGCTGTGGGTGTCTTGCCAATGTACGTTTTGAATTTGTTTATGTCACAACACTAACATGCCAACGTTGGGCCGGCATTGGACCGATGTTGATCATGCAAATTTGAAGGCAGGGCGTTCAAGTTGTTCTATTTATATTTGCAATAAAATTGTGACAAATTTATGAAATCCGACAATTAAATGTAACTTGTTGCGTTTTTTTGTTATAAATTATCCGGAAAAATGTTGAGATTTTTTTTACGTAAAAAAAACACATTTATTTTTGATTGCAAAAGTATAATAACATAGAATAATCTATAATTCATATCACAACCATGAGTACTAAGTCAGTAGAAGTTGAACTTTATATATAACACACGCTGTGTATTATACAGTATATATAGGTAGTGATATTAGGTAGAAGACTATGTATGTGTGCGTGTAAGTAATTAACAGTAGACTTAACTAATCAGTACTTAGGGTATTTAGATAATAGTAGGAATAATGAATCAATAACGTATTAATAAATGTAATTTATTTTATTCTATGGGCCAACGTTGATAGCTCGCATTGGCCCAACGTTAATTAACAATTGTTGGGCCAGCAAAAAAAAGACTGAAGGGGCCAACGTTGTGCCGATGAGCAGCTACAAGTGGGGCCAACGTGGGTTGCCAACATTGGGCCAACATTCAATAACCAGTGTCGGCCCAACATGTATTTGCTATCTGGGCTGCTGCCATAACCATTTAGCGTTCATGTTTAGGGCTTGGCTACACTTTTGAACAAATTACTATCAGTAATAACGTAGACTGATGACTTTCAACTGATACAAAACCAACCTGCAGTAGGCAAGACAGTAATTTTCCATTCAAATCTCACTTCGTCTTTTGTTATCAAGTATTTTTGTCTTCATTTATTGCCTCGCTTGTCCATATTATGTTGTGACTGTGCTGGATTCAATTGCATCTGACTTGGTCATGGGCTGAGAGTTGAAATGAGGACATTTTTATGTTGTGTCCCTTTGCAAAAAGTATTTTTAACGTTAAAGTTTAATTGAAAAGAAATACTTTTATGTTTGATTAGTACAGTACAATTTCAAGTGTACACAATAAAATGTCACATTCACTGTGTAATGTATATTTTTGTATTCTTCACTTTTCATACAAACCAGGCACCAGCATAGACAAAGACAAAGACCCTTGAGAATGCTCTTGTTAGAGCAGTGTGCGGTGGCAGCTGTCAGTGTGAGCTGTGATCTTGGGAAACAGGGCAAGACCATGGATAAGAAGACACATGTTCCTAGATGAGTGTTTGTTGTGTAATGGCCTAAAATATGTTGTATAGCCAGGGAAATCCATGGCATCGTTGCTCCATATCGAATTTAAAGAAGCGACTTCAGCAGAGCTTTCCTCAACTGATTTTCGCTAGACCCTTAAAGGCATCGTACACGTTTGGTAATTGTCAAAGACCAGTGTTCTCAATTGGTGTATCCCAAAATATGCATAAAATAACAAGCCTGTGAAAATTTGGGCTCAATTGGTCATCGAAGTTGCAAGAAAATGATGAAAGAAAATACACCTTTGTTGTACAAATTTGTGTGCTTTCAGTTAGGAATAAAAACTTCTTGCAAGAAGTTTTTATTATTTTAGTGAATTACCTCTTTCTCAAAAACTACGTTACTTCAGAGGGAGTCATTTCTCACAATGTTTTATACTATCAACAGCTCTCTGTTGCTCGTTACAAGTCAGTTTTTATGATAATATATATTTTGAGTAATTACCAATTGTGTACTGTGCCTTTAAACCGGAAAATGGGTGACATAGTTTTCACATAAACATTGTCTGCTCAGGACCTTGATGAAGATTTGTTGGTAGATTCTTAATTTTTTTCAAGGCTAGGGCTAGGCAAAGACAAATTATTCCTTCAAACGCGAGGATTCAGGAATGTATCATTTTAGTATGATGCACTGAATGTAAATTCTGATCAAAAAAGAATGTATAATAAACAAATATGTAAATTTGTGATGTTTTGATAGTTCTTAAGAACTATCAAAACATCACAAATGGACGCAGAGAAAGGAATTATATAAATGGTATGCAACTTTACTTTTACACTTGTTGTATAGCCAGAGTAATTCCCAAAGATTTGACTTCCTTGATTTGTCACAAAGTGCCATTTTCCCCTCAGAAACACCTCTTTTAAAGGTATTGTACACTTTTGGTAACAGCTGAAAATCAGTGTCCACATTTGTTTGTGATTCAACATATGCATGAACAAAAAAACCTGTGAAAGTTTGAGCTTAATTGGTCATCGAGGTCACGAGAAAATAGTGAAAAGAGACCTTGTGTTTTCTGTTTTTCCAAAATGTCGCGCGTGATAAAAACTATTGTTTTACTCATTTCTCAGAAACGATAACATTTTAGGCAGAAATATTTTAAGGAGCCCTTTCTATCATTACTTACTTTAAATCTTGTAAGTTATGTGTGAATCGGTGAACATTGTGTTTTTCGATCTTACCAATAGTGTACAGGGCCTTTAACAACAAAACAACAGAATAACTTTTTGAGGACTGATTACTATAGAAGATGCCCTTGTGGGAAAGTTTGATACAGGTCACAGATAGGAAGTGAGTCTGTGTGTCCCTCGGTAAAATTTGGTTTAAAAAAAGTAAAGAACTTTTATTTTAAAAGGTACATGTAGGGGATATTTTTGGTGCACCCCATCCAGTCTTTTGTTTTGGGATTGGTTTGAAAAAACAATTGGCATACCTTGGAAGTTTACCAGCCCAGCATGTATTGACTCCTTTCTGCACCTATAAATTTCCCTCTCCACCACCAACCTCACCCCTGCACCCACACATCCTCATGTACATAATATGTATAATGGTAACTGTTTTCCACCTACATTGTTTTGACCTATTTTGTCCGAGCAGGGAATGGTTTCAACTGGTAAAGCAAAGTGCTAATCAGAAGAGGAAAAAATGTATTTGCTAGTAAAGTTGTTTTATGTTTGAATGGCACAAGTTTTGCATCAAAGTCATTCCCTGCAGACAGTTAGGCTGTTTTATTTATAGCGTACAGCGTCAAAACATTACTTGTATGTGCCTTGTGTTTGAAAAATAAAATTTATCAATTGAAAAACTGCAATTCTATTGTCCCTTTTCTCTTTCATTTTAAATGTTTGTGTCTACATTATTCAGGAAAGCCTAAAGACAAGTTTTCCAGTTGGCAGATCTAAGGGGGACATTCCCCCTTGTGGAAAATCAACCATGTACAAAATAAGAAATGGCTAATTCCGAGGCCATGTGCCTCCCTTTTGCCCCCTCTAGATCTGTGCCCCTGGGTGGGTGGGGATGGTATAGATGACGGGGTGGGATGGAGGAGGGCTCCCCAGGGAGAGGAAGAGAATCCGCACAAATCAAATCTCTCCTAGATCAAAGGGAAAAGTTAGTGCACTTCTTTCTTTATGCCCCTTTGAGGAAACTCCTCCCCGCCATTCTTTGCACCCCCGTGTTTTAGCATAGAGTTAGAATTCTACCTCCATGCTTTAAGGGAAGGAGAGTATTTACTTGCATGAGAAAGAACATAAAAATGTCCTTAAATAGCCATTAATTACAAAAACAAAGTGGCCGGACACGGTCCAACTCGGTCCAAAGTCATCTCGGTCCGAAGTCAACTCGGGCCGAAGTCAACTCGGTCCGAAGTCATCTCGGTCCGAAGTCATCTCGGTCTGATCGGAGTAGGCCCCCCTATTGGTGATTCGTACTTTTAATAATTATTTAACAGAATTTTACTTGTATATATAGGCCTACTTAAGAGTAAGGGACTGTAAATATCAAACATAGGGTGGCCACGGTCAAAAATAGATTTTCTTCTTACTTTCATATTTGATGGACCTTGGCCCCAAACTAACAACTATGGGAAAAAATGTTTTCAAATAGCTTCATTGCCATGGCAACAGCCGATTTACTGTTTCAGAGTGGTTTCTCCATTTTATCGGTTTTGGAATATCGAAGTGTCCCTATTTTCAAGGCTGCGTTACAAACAGAATATAGACAATTATTTTCTCTAAATGTTATGGATAGGTGGGACATTAGAGGCTGCATTGACTGCATACGAATAATCACCAGGTATTTGGGTGGGTTATACCATTAGTTTCAAATAGGGGTGTTTTTGGAATTTTTTAAAGTTTGAAAATTTACCCTCTTTTGACAGCTCAACCCTCATGGTAGTGCTCAGATTTCAATATTGACCAGATATAGTTCAGATTGGACATTGGACTTGTGGAAAACAAAAAAAAATTGCCAGGCATTTTCCCATTTCTTTTATTTTGTAAACATGGCCATAGTGCCTCCCCAAAGTTCCTGATTGACATTTATGAAACTTGCCACAAATGTTCATTTTACCAAGTTCTACTGGATAACACAAAACAAATTTTTAAAAAATTGTCATTGAAAGTAATTTTCTTGTGTGTACTTTTTGGCCCATTTCGTGTCAAAAATCTAATTTTTTTCCCATAAGGCCACATAAAAAAAAAAATTGTTGATCGTCCTTTTTTGATGGGAAGTGGGGGAGGGAGGGCGGTTTTTGGTGGGTTTTTTTGACATGGCAAAATATGAAATAAAGAATAAAGATATCATCATAATCACTATAAAATAAAACAAAGGGTTTGTGTGATTTTGATGTTTTTAATTGTTTTGTTAAACCCTTTCAAATTCTACATGACATTTTCTGTAAAAATTTTCAAAAAACTAAAACGCAGCCTAAGTAAATATTTGAAGAATTGTTCTTGTTTTGCCAACATGAATAACCTTTCTTCAATCATCTACTTCCAACCTATGGATTTTGAAAAAATATCAGCTGAAAAATCTGGGAGACAAATTTGACTGAAAAGATCATTTAAAATACCGTTTTTTATGATTTTAAAAAAAAAATTAAAAAAAATAAAAGTTGGGGTCGGGGGGTTTTGTAGGGGTGGGCGGGGACGATCAACAATGTTTTTTTTATGTGGCCTAATTTCAGTATTTGTTGTCCGAGGGCCGTACAAATTTGCAAATTTGTTTAATTTGACATAATCAACAACATGACATTATATTTTAATTATGTACTACTTCACTGTTGGTGATGCTATAATCATTTGTTTGTTCCATTTTTTTAATAATCTGTATTTTTTTTGTTTTTCCACTAAGGTTACAATGATGGGCCTGTTTGATGATTATATAGGCCCTAGTATTTCTTCGCCAGAAAAAGTAAAACATGTGCATGTTAAAAATATTCCATTGATAAAAAACTGATATAGTTTTGAAACCCTAATTACGGGCTGAAAACACAAAATCCAAGATTGTCGCCGGATATTTCGGCCATTGTGATGCATTAAATAGTATTAAGCCACACATCACTACCATTTATTTTGGGAAAAAAACAATGACGATTAAAATGTTTGTTGAAAAAGACAAAACAAAATCATTCAAGGTTGCCATGGTAAGCTGACCCCGATAACAGGCAAAAATATAGTAGGGGCACATTGTCACATTGTGCCCCCCCCCCATCCTGGCAGGGATAATGTGTTTTCAAACTCTTGAAAAAGTTTAATTATATATATCCATATTTCACTGTAAAACTCCAGTTATACCAACACCTACCATTACATTACCATTATCTCATGTAGTTCACTTTTTTCAACAAATGTTACCTGCAAACGGGTAAATCTCATTTTATCACATTGAACTGTGGCGTTAGCATTGAGTTTCAAAAATTGGATAATCAATTTGTCTGACAACACTCCAGAGAAAGAAGTAGGCCTTATTCCCTCTGCTGAAGTTGACATTTTCCTCAATGTGTTGATGATAATATGATACACATCAATCAAACTGTTGAGTAACAAATTATTCAACAGAAGATTACTCCCCCCCCCAAAAAAAAAAAAAAAAAGAAATTAATACATTAAATAAAATAACTGTAAAGCCACCGTTACCAAGTGGTTTACATGACAATAAATAAAATGCCAATATATAATAGTTTGACCCTAAAGTGAGGGTAAAGTTAGCAAGTACGGTAACCTGGTGGGCAGCTGCCAACTGGCCGTCTTCGGTTGTATTTCCAACCCGTATTAAGGGGCTGCAAACTATATCAAGTTTGTTATCAATTTATTTTTGAACATACTACTTTCAAATTTACAGGCCGAGAAATACTGTATAATCGTCAATCATTCCTCATCTTTGTAACCTGAGACGCAAAAGTTGGCGAATATATCATTTGTTTAAAGGTATTGTACACTTTTGGTAACAGCTCAAAATCAGTGTCCACATTTTGTGTGATTCAACATATGCATGAACAAACAAACCTGTGAAAGTTTGAGCTTAATTGAGGTCACAAGAAAATAGTGAAAAGAGACCTTATGTGTTTTCTGTTTTTTCAAATTATCGCGCGTGATAAAAACTATTGTTTTACTCATTTCTCAGAAACGATAGCATTTTAGGCAGAAATATTTTAAGGAACCCTTTCAACCATTACTTACTTTAAATCATGTAAGTTGTGTGTGAATCTGTGAACATTGTGTTTTTCGATCTTACCAATAGTGTACAGGGCCTTAAAGTGGAAACACTAAAAAATACACATTTTTCCCTCAAAATGGGATAAACCAAAGAAAACAGCACCCCAACAATGACCCCAGTAATGAAATACAATGTCATGTTGTTGATTATGTCAAAATAAACAAGTTTACAAACTTTTACAGTATTTGGGGGAAAACACTGAAAATATGGGATAAACATGTTTTTTACCAAAATTGGGCAGAACAACCCCAAAATTGGCCTTTCATTTGCATTTTTTGGATTTTATTTTCATTTTACCAAGTACAACTTGGTGAAATGAACATTTGTGGCAATTTTTATAAATATCGCTCAAGGACTTTAGATAATACGGAGGGGGGGCACTATGTGCCCATGTGAATTTCAAAAAAATGGGGAAATGCCTGGCAACACTGCAAAAAACAAAGTATTTTCCCCAAACATTTTTTAAAATTTTCTACAAGACCAATGTCCCATCTCAACTTTATGTGGTCGATGTTGAAATCGGAGCACTTCCATATGGGTTATGAGCCGTCAAAATATGCTATATTTTCATCTTTTAACAAAGTCCAAAAACAACCCTACTTGAAACTAATGGTATAACCCACCCATATACCAGGTGATTATTTTTATGCATTCAATGCAACCTCTAAGGTCCCACCTGTCCATAATATGTGATGAAACTAATTTTTGATATGCTGTCTAATGGTAACACGGCCTTGAAAGAGGGCAAATTTCACTATTCCAAAATTTTAAAAAAGGCTAAACCACCCTGAAATGGTAAATCGGCTGTTTCCATGGCAACACATTTTTTAAAAATTGTTTTTCCATATTTTTGCTTGTTTGGAGCCAAGGTCCATTAAATATAAAAGTATGAAGGAAATCCATTTTTTGGCCGTGCCCAATATTTTCAAAAAATCTTTGATTTTTACAGTCCCTTACTCTTAAAGGCACTGTACACGTTTGGTAATTACTCAAAATATATATTAGCATCAAAACTTACTTGGTAACGAGCAACGGAGAGCTGTTGATAGTATAAAACATTGTGAGAAACGACTCCCTCTGAAGTTATGTAGTTTTTGAGAAAGAGGTAATTTCTCACTAAAATAATAAAAACTTCTTGCAAGAAGTTTATATTCCTATCTGAAAGCACGCAAATTGTACAACAAGGGTGTTTTTTCTTTCATCATTTTCTTGCAACTTCGATGACCAATTGAGCTCAAATTTTCACACAGGCTCGTTATATTATGCATATGTTGGGATACACCAAGTGAGAACACTGGTCTTTGACAATTTCCAAATGTGTTCAGTGCCTTTAAGTGGAAAAACTAAAAAATACACACTTTTGCCTCAAAATGGGATAAACCAAAGAATACAGCACCCAAACAATGACCCCAGTAATAATATACAATGTCATGTTGTTTATTATGTCAAAATAAACAAGTTTACAAACTTTTACAGTATTTGGGGAAAAACACTGAAATTATGGGGTAACCATGTTTTTTACCAAAATTGGGCAAAACAACCCCAAAATTGGCCTTTCATTGCATTTTTTGGATTTTATTTTTATTTTTACCAAGTACAACTTGGTGAAATGAACATTTGTGGCAAGTTTTAAATATCGCTCAAGGACTTTAGATAATACGGAGGGGGGCACTATGTGCCCATGTGAATTTCAAAAAAATGGGAAAATGCCTGGCAACACTGCAAAAAACAAAGTATTTTCCCCAAACATTTTTTTAAATTTTGTACAAGACCAATGTCCCATCTCAACTTTATGTGGTCGATGTTGAAATCGGAGCACTTCCATATGGGTTATGAGTTGCAAAATATGCATATTTTCATCTTTTAACAAAGTCCAAAAACACCCCTACTTGAAACTAATGGTATAACCCACCCATATACCTGGTGATTATTTTTATGCATTTAATGCAACCTTTAAGGTCCCACCTATCCATAATATGTAAAGAAACTAATTTTCTATATGCTGGTAAGGCGGCCTTGAAAGAGGGCAAATTTCACTATTCCAAAATTTAAAAAAAGGCAAAACCACCCTGAAATGGTAAATCGGCTGTTTCCATGGCAACAATTTTTTTTAAAATTGTTTTTCCATATTTTTGCTTGTTTGGGGCCAAGGTCCATTAAACATAAAAGTATGAAGGAAATCCATTTTTTGGCCGAGCCCAAGATTTTCAAAAAATCTTTGATATTTACAGTCCCTTACTCTTAAAGGCACTGTACACGTTTGGTAATTACTCAAAATATATATTAGCATCAAAACTTACTTGGTAACGAGCAACGGAGAGCTGTTGATAGTATAAAACATTGTGAGAAACGACTCCCTCTGAAGTAATGTAGTTTTTGAGAAAGAGGTAATTTCTCACTAAAATAATAACAACTTCTTGCAAGAAGTTTATATTCCTATCTGAAAGCACACAAATTGTACAACAAGGGTGTTTTTTCTTTCATCATTTTCTTGCAACTTCGATGACCAATTGAGCCCAAATTTTCACAGGCTTGTTATTTTATGCATATGTTGGGGTACACCACTGGTCTTTGACAATTTCCAAACGTGTTCAGTGCCTTTAAGTGGAAAAACTAAAAACTACACATTTTTCCCTCAAAACGGGATAAACCAAAGAATACAGCACCCAAACAATGACCCGGGCAGTAATAAAATACAATGTCATGTTGTTGATTATGTCAAAATAAACAAGTTTACAAACTTTTACAGTATTTGGGGAAAAACACTGAAATTATGGCGTAACCATGTTATTTACCAAAATTGGGCAAAACAACCCCAAAATTGGCCTTTCATTGCATTTTTGGGGATTTTACTTATATTTTTACCAAGTACAACTTGGTGAAATGAACATTTGTGGCAAGTTTTATAAATATCGCTCAAGAACTTTAGATAATACGGAGGGGGGGGCACTCTGTGCCCATGTGAATTTCAAAAAAATGGGGAAATGCCTGGCAACACTGCAAAAAACAAAGTATTTTCCCCAAGCATTTATTTTAATTTTCTACAATGTCCCATCTCAACTCTATGTGGTCGATCTTGAAATCGGAGCACTTCCATATGGGTTAATAGCCGTCCAAATATGGTATATTTTCATCTTTTAACAAAGTCCAAAAACAACCCTACTTGAAACTAATGGTATAACCCACCCATATACCTGGTGATTATTTTTATGCATTCAATGCAACCTCTAAGGTCCCACAAGGAACTAATTTTCTAAATGCTGTCTAATGGTAACGCGGCCTTGAAAGAGGGAAAATTTCACTGTTCAAAAATTTTTAAAAAAGGCAAAACCACCCTGAAATGGTAAATCGCTGTTTCCATGGCAACAATTTTTTTTTAAATTGTTTTTCCATATTTTTGCTTGTTTGGGGCCAAGGTCCATTAAACATAAAAGTATGAAGGAAATCCATTTTTTGGCCGTGCCCAACATTTTCGATAAATCTTTGATATTTACAGTCCCTTACTCTTAAAGGCACTGTACACGTTTGGTAATTACTCAAAATATATGTTAGCATAACAACTTACTTGGTAACGAGCAACGGAGAGCTGTTGATAGTATAAAACATTGTGAGAAACGACTCCCTCTGAAGTAATGTAGTTTTTGAGAAAGAGGTAATTTCTCACTAAAATAATAAAAACTTCTTGCAAGAAGTTTTTATTCCTATCTGAAAGCACACAAATTGTACAACAAGGGTGTTTTTTCTTTATCATTTTCTTGCAACTTCGATGACCAATTGAGCCCACATTTTCACAGGCTTGTTATTTTATGCATATAATGCGATACACCAAGTGAGAACACTGGTCTTTGACAATTTATAACAAGTTCAGTGCCTTTAAGTGGAAAAACTAAAAATTACACACTTTTCCCTCAAAACGGGATAAACCAAAGAATACAGCACCCAAACAATGACCCCAGTAATAAAATACAATGTCATGTTGTTGATTATGTCAAAATAAACAAGTTTACAAACTTTTACAGTATTTGGGGAAAAACACTGAAATTATGGGGTAACTATGTTTTCTACCAAAATTGGGCAAAACAACCCCAAAATTGGCCTTTCATTGCATTTTTTATTTATTTTTATTTTATTTTACCAAGTACAACTTGGTGAAATGAATATTTGTGGCAAGTTTTATAAATATCGCTCAAGAACTTTAGATAATACGGAGGGGGGGGGGCACTTAACTTAATTGTATTTAACTTAACTTAATTGTATTTATAAAGCGCTTTAACACTGTTTCAAGGCACTATGTGCCCATGTGAATTTCGAAAAAATGGGGAAATGCCTGGCAACACTGCAAAAAACAAAGTATTTTCCCCAAGCATTTTTAAAAAATTTCTACAAGACCAAAGTCCAATCTCAACTTTATGTGGTCGATTTTGAAATCAGAGCACTTCCATATATGGTTATGAGCCGTCAAAATATGGTATATTTTTCATCTTTTAACAAAGTCCAAAAACACCCCTACTTGAAACTAATGGTATAACCCACCCATATACCAGGTGATTATTTTTATGCATTCAATGCAACCTCTAAGGTCCCACCTATCCATAATATGTAAAGAAACTAATTTTCTATATGCTGTCTAATGGTAACACGGCCTTGAAAGAGGGCAAATTTCACTATTCCAAAATTTTAAAAATGGCTAAACCACCCTGAAATGGTAAATCGGCTGTTTCCATGGCAACACATTTTTAAAAAATTGTTTTTCCATATTTTTGCTTGTTTGGGGCCAAGGTCCATTAAATATAAAAGTATGAAGGAAATCCATTTTTTGGCCGTGCCCAATATTTTCAAAAAATCTTTGATATTAACCCTTACTCTTAAAGGCACTGTACACGTTTGGTAATTACTCAAAATATATATTAGCATAAAAACTTACTTGGTAACGAGCAACGGAGAGCTGTTGATAGTATAAAACATTGTGAGAAACGACTCCCTCTGAAGTTATGTAGTTTTTGAGAAAGAGGTAATTTCTCACTAAAATAATAACAACTTCTTGCAAGAAGTTTATATTCCTATCTGAAAGCACGCAAATTGTACAACAAGGGTGTTTTTTCTTTCATCATTTTCTTGCAACCTTCGATGACCAATTGAGCCCAAATTTTCACAGGCTTGTTATTTTATGCATATGTTGGGATACACCAAGTGAGAACACTGGTCTTTGACAATTTCCAAACGTGTTCAGTGCCTCTAAGTGGAAAAACTAAAAAATACACACTTTTGCCTCAAAACGGGATAAACCAAAGAATACAGCACCCAAACAATGACCCCAGTAATAAAAAACAATGTCATGTTGTTGATTATGTCAAAATAAACAAGTTTACAAACTTTTACAGTATTTGGGGAAAAACACTGAAATTATGGGGTAACCATGTTTTTTACCAAAATTGGGCAAAACAACCCCAAAATTGGCCTTTCATTGCATTGTTTTGGATTTTACTTTTATTTTTACCAAGTATAACTTGGTGAAATGAACATTTGTGGCAATTTTTATAAAGATCGCTCAAGGACTTTAGATAATACGGAGGGGGGGCACTATGTGCCCATGTGAATTTCAAAAAAATGGGGAAATGCCTGGCAACACTGCAAAAAACAAAGTATTTTTCCCAAACATTTTTTTAAATTTTCTACAAGACCAATGTCCCATCTCAACTTTATGTGGTCGATGTTGAAATCGGAGCACTTCCATATGGGTTATGAGCCGTCAAAATATGCTATATTTTCATCTTTTAACAAAGTCCAAAAACAACCCTACTTGAAACTAATGGTATAACCCACCCATATACCAGGTGATTATTTTTATGCATTCAATGCAACCTCTAAGGTCCCACCTGTCCATAATATGTGATGAAACTAATTTTTGATATGCTGTCTAATGGTAACACGGCCTTGAAAGAGGGCAAATTTCACTATTCCAAAATTTAAAAAAAGGCTAAACCACCCTGAAATGGTAAATCGGCTGTTTCCATGGCAACACATTTTTTAAAAATTGTTTTTCCATATTTTTGCTTGTTTGGGGCCAAGGTCCATTAAATATTAGAGCATGAAGGAAATCCATTTTTTGGCCGTGCCCAAAATTTTCAGAACATCTTTGATATTTACAGTCCCTTACTCTTAAAGGCACTGTACACGTTTGGTAATTACTCAAAATATGTATTAGCATAAAAACTTACTTGGTAACGAGCAACGGAGAGCTGTTGATAGTATAAAACATTGGGAGAAACGACTCCCTCTGAAGTAACGTAGTTTTTGAGAAAGAGGTAATTTCTCACTAAAATAATAAAAACTTCTTGCAAGAAGTTTATATTCCTATCTGAAAGCACACAAATTGTACAAGGGTGTTTTTTCTTTCATCATTTCTTGCAACTTCGATGACCAATTGAGCCCAAATTTTCACAGGCTTGTTATTTTATGCATATAATGCGATACACCAAGTGAGAACACTGGTCTTTGACAATTACCAAACGTGTTCAGTGCCTCTAAGTGGAAAAACTAAAAAATACACACTTTTCCCTCAAAACGGGATAAACCAAAGAATACAGCACCCAAACAATGACCCCAGTAATAAAATACAATGTCATGTTGTTGATTATGTCAAAATAAACAAGTTTACAAACTTTTACAGTATTTGGGGAAAAACACTGAAATTATGGGGTAACCATGTTTTTTACCAAAATTGGGCAAAACAACCCCAAAATTGGCCTTTCATTGCATTGTTTTGAGTTTTACTTTTATTTTTACCAAGTATAACTTGGTGAAATGAACATTTGTGGCAAGTTTGATAAATATCGCTCAAGGACTTTAGATAATACGGAGGGGGGGCACTATGTGCCCATGTGAATTTCAAAAAAATGGGGAAATGCCTGGCAACACTGCAAAAAACAAAGTATTTTCCCCAAACATTTTGTTAAATTTTCTTCAAGACCAATGTCCCATCTCAACTTTATGTGGTCGATGTTGAAATCGGAGCACTTCCATATGGGTTATGAGCAGCCAAAATATGGTATATTTCATCTTTTAACAAAGTCCAAAAACACCCCTACTTAAAACTAATGGTATAACCCACCCATATACCTGGTGATTATTTTTATGCATTTAATGCAACCTTTAAGGTAGTCTGGTTCCCTGACCAAAGATTCCTTGACGTCTCTTGTTAAAAATCTTAGGTCAGGTATCACCCACGGTTAAAAATAGAGCATGACGCAACTTGTTAGGGTCGGGGGTCATCTCCAGGGAAACCATGTCTGCACCTGATCGGAAGCTATTCAGTCAGTACACAGCATGGGTCCGAAAAGAGCTTTCTTTCATTTGTAGCGTATGCATGACCGTCGCGGTTTTGTATAAATAATGAGCTTGGAGACCACTTTTTCAAAAATTCATTTCGGTAAAATTAAACTATGTAACGAAAAAAAACCTTCACACAGCTTAACAATAATGTTGCATTTACCTAAAAAATCTATGAAACAATTTTCTGTGGTACAAATAAAGAAATATGAGACCAAGAACATAACGGATTTTGTGCAGAAATAAGGGTCTCCGTAAAAGTCATTTTTTTAATAGTTAATGACATTGGGCAGCATAATTTTCGTTATACGCTATTCATCTAGTATTTTACTATATTCGTTTTTTTTAAGGAAACTCGAAACAGTCAAGAACGCTTACAGAATTTGTCTTCGTCAGCGTAACCGTTCAGAATCGAAATGTCCGGTATGACTCGCTTGTAAAATGAGAGCCCGAACGTGATTGGTCAGACTGTGCATCAAACTAACTGTACTCTGATTCCTAACCACTATCAGATGCTGCGTAAGAAAACGTTTGACATTGATTGTGTGCGGTTCCCTACTTACAACGTGTATCTGAAAACTGCGAGAGTATCCTCTGTAATTGCTTTTTTTAGGCACAACGCCTGCATTGGCTTTAAATAACAATAGCTGGCATTACGCCTGGTATTGATATTGGCCAAGGCCAGCTAGCTTTGACTTGAGCGTAAACTCAAAAACTCCTGGATCTACGGCCGACAGGACTGACATTATGATTCCATGGATTCTGTTTACAATCTAACCGTAAACACACGGAAATGCCCGACCATCAACGATACTGTCCGAATGTTGACGACAACACGTTCGGAACATTTCGGATAACTTCGAAAAAGGAGGAATTCCTCCTTTTTGGTCACGTGATTTTGGGTGATACCGGACCCTAAATTCGACAGAGCCAAGTCGGAGATTTTTGGGTCTGGGAACCAGACTACCTTTAAGATCCCACCTATCCATAATATGTAAAGAAACTAATTTTCTATATGCTGGTAACGCGGCCTTGAAAGAGGGCAAATTTCACTATTCCAAAATCATAAAAAAGGCAAAACCACCCTGAAATGGTAAATCGGCTGTTTCCATGGCAACAATTTTTTTTTCCATATTTTTGCTTGTTTGGGGCCAAGGTCCATTAAATATAAAAGTATGAAGGAAATCCATTTTTTGGCCATGGCCAATATTTTCAAAAAATTGTTGATATGACAACCGAGCATACTCTTTATGATTCTTAATAATTTATAAAATGTATTAAATAGATTTGGTATTCTTTATTTTGTATTATTTATTATTACATGTTTACTTGAAAATTTTGTTTATACTATTTTCAACCAAACATTAACTTCCTTAAATTAAATGTCCTACATGTACATTAATTTTAAAATTATTTAATTCGTACTGTTTTGATATTTTTCATTGATTTGTATGTGTTTTACTGGAAAATTTGTTTCTTATTTTCGGAATAAATTTTCTGTACACAAACTGCAAGGGCTGCAAAGGAAAGTTCATTCTCTACCATTTTTTTCCCTTTAGTTTACCTAAATCATGCTTTAAAACTGTGCCTTTTTTAAACGGTGATTATTATTTATTTCTGAGATTACATAGTGTTTTTAAGCGCACAATGATACATGCCAATTACTTCCCGTCAACCACACGTTTAATTAAATTTTCGGACCGAGTTGACCCTAAACCCCTGACATGCAATGTACAGTTTGCTTGGACTTTTCCATCGAAGAGAAGTTATAGAAAATAGGGGCATTTTGCCCTTCTCTATAAAATTACGATCAAACATTCTCTTAATCAATCCGTGCCTGTTGTACACGTTGTGCAGTGTGAGCACGGTGTTGTGTGAACACGATCCAATCTGAAAAACAAGCTTGTTGTATTCTGTACACGTAAACCGATGTCTACAGGGCCTACTGCCAGTGTAATGATTGTACAATGAACGTGAACATGTGTACACGTGCAAAGACATCACAAGACGTCCAGATACCATACTAAAAGTCTGCCTGACAAGAGGAGGCATCAATTATGCTAATAAGCTTATCAACTAGGCATGCTGGGAAATTTTTACAACCACATGTCAAATTTTCGGGGGCACAGCGCCCCATTTACTGGGCGTACGGACACTCCATTTATTCACAATCATAGATCTATTTATTTATATATTTATTTATCTTTCCAGTAAGGCCACATAAAAAAAACAAATTGTTGATCGTCCCCGCCCGACCCTACAAACCCCCCCCCGACCCCATTTTTTAAATTTTTTTATTTATTTTTTTAAATCATAAAAACGGTATTTTTTATGATCTTTTCAGTCAAGTTTGGCTCCCAGATTTTTCAGCTGATATTTTTTCAAAATCCATAGGTCGGAAATAGATGATTGAAGAAAGATTATTCATGTTGGGAACACAAGAAAAATTCTTCAAATATTTACTTAGGCTGCATTTTAGTTTTTTGAAAATGTTTACAGAAAAAGTCATCTAGGATTTGAAAGGGTTTAACAAAACAATTAAAAACATCAAAATCACACAAACCCTTTGTTTTATAGTGATTATGATGATATCTTTATTCTTTATTTCATATTTTGCCATGTCAAAAAAAAAAAAAAAAAAAAAAAAAAACGCCCTCCCTCCCCCACTTCCCATAAAAAAAGGACGATCAACAATTTTTTATTTTTATGTGGCCTAATCAAACCGTGGAGGTAGAATTAGCACAAGGGACTCTCATATGAGATACAAACAAAAGGCTTCGCAAATCCTCCAGTTGTAGAATAAACTTTCCAGGAAAAGGGTCATCAACCTATCCTATGGAACAGTTCCCTTTCAGCAGCATGGATGCTTTCAGTAACTGACACTGACACTGACATCAAGTGAGTTATATTCCCCAGTATTTCAGGTTTCATTGAAAGTACTTGCCCCACCCACAGGAACGGCTAGCCACAATACAATGATTACCGCCGTAGCGATTGATAAACACTAATGTGTTAAGGCCTAATGTTAAGCCAGTTTTCACTTCTTTTCTTTGCGTTTGAGAAAGACGTCAAAACAACCCCTCGAGCGTTGACGTTCAAAGTCAGACGGTTCGTGACTACATCCAGTGAAAGAAAGAAGGAAATTATGTTTGTAAACAACATACATAATCATAATGATATTGCAACATGATCATGGTCTGTTAAAACGAAGTATTATTCTTACAGTTATAATATTAACTGGGACTTACCCTGACGGTATGGATTGATACTCCAGGTTTGAACAGCCATAACTGATATGAAATCTTATGGTCTTGTACGAGAATTTGTGTCTGAAGTTAAATCATGTCAGATCCACATGTGTGTCCAACGCC
This sequence comes from Plazaster borealis, assembly GCA_021014325.1. Classification (NCBI taxonomy): domain Eukaryota; kingdom Metazoa; phylum Echinodermata; class Asteroidea; order Forcipulatida; family Labidiasteridae; genus Plazaster; species Plazaster borealis. Next base: position 18,679,194 of record CM037475.1, on the reverse strand, counting down.
ATTTTGTATTTGTTGATACTGCCTGAAACTAACTAGAGAGGGCGCACTCAAAAACAACAAAAACATTCATGCCGTGTTATTTTTTTTGACAGGGCATTAAATTTAGGAAAAAGGAAATTTGATCAGACGGAAATGTACGATAAAGTTGTAAACTTTTCTAGATTGTCAGATAATTACGAAAGTATATCATTATCGTTAGTTTCCTAAGTATTTTGTTATGAAAATAATAAAGTTCTTGGAGATTTTAATTTTGAACCCTGAAGAGGAGGAGGGACAGCGGCGGCGCTACGGGGGGCAAGGGGGGGCAAATTCCCCCCAGTTATTTTTTTTGATTTCCCCGATGGCCGAAATTGAGTTTAATCCCAAACCATTGCACCCAATTTGTTACAATGTTGTTTGCGCTGTAAATAATAAACTCAATTTCATCCATCACAATTAGCTGGCACCATCAAAAAAGCCCAATACACTTTCCGTCTCCGGCAATGTTAATAAATGTGGATTTATTTATCTGAACAAGCTTGGAAACTTGCTATAAATAGAAATGAATTGTCTGCCCAAAACCGCAAGCAGCCAATGTATACACGCAGTTCGCACAAAAGTTAATGCTTTTCTACAGTACAAAATTACATTATAGATTTTTGTTTGCCCCCTAAATTTAAGTTTGCCCCCCCCCTTGCCCCCCCCCCCCAGATTAACAGGTCTGGTGCCGCCTCTGAGGAGGGAAAAATCGTGTCTATCACAAGTGATGCTGTATGTAATACCATGGAGGTAGGTTTTTGAATTGACATCATCGGTCGTACCATGGAGGTAGGAATAGACCTCCATGGTCGTACTAGCGCCCCAGCTTACGGTTATATTTTGCACGAGGGATCTTTATCCAACTCTCGGTTGGATTTTAGACAGGTGCTCTGCCTCAACCGTTACGACTACGCGGTTTGAGGGAGGGCACCCGTCAATTAGACGGTTGCCTTGCCTTGCCTTGCGGTTGAGGTAGGACACCTGTCCAATTTTAGATGGACGTCCTGCCTCAACCGCCCAGTGTTTTCACGGTTGAGGCAAGGCACCCGTCTAAATTGAAGATCCCTCGGGGAAAATACTTCAATACCGTGACGCTGGGGCGCTAGTACGCCCGATGATGTCAACATTTCGAAAAAGGAGTAGGCATACAGCGCCCCAGTTACTGGGTCTAGCCGTATGTATTTTTTTTAAAAGTGAGATGTTACACCATGTTTTCCTAATTCACTATCTATATTAGATCTCCCATGCTCCACATTTTGAATCACAAACTTTCTTTGTAAAAACATTCATGAGACTTTCGTTCGATGGAATTATTATTAACCGGGGTTTTTCCCTTCTTCAATGACAGGATCGAATAATGCGAATTTTAAGAAGAAAGAGGTCGCCCTTTTTATTTTTAACAACAGGATGTGCACATGCGCATTCGGCGTCCACCAAGAGTGTAACTTTATACATAGAATGTCGTCTGCTCACATCGTCTTCAAAATCAAATGTTTTCACCACAAATCATTTCATGCAGGTGCACGTAAGTTATCCGGTGTACGAAAATAGAATAGCGCATAACCTGGCGTGTATTAATTGGAATATTTAAAAAGGAAGATTGTCTTGCGTCTTTTTCTTTGGCGACAACGTTCTTGCAAATTTTGACGACTGACCGTTGACAAAAGACATGAATGATGACTAACGTTGTTTGCAACCCAAACTCGTTACTGCCATTCCAATCAGTGGCATATAACCAGACATTTTCAATGGGGGAGGGGGCAATTAGCGTAGGGGAAAAGATAACATTGTGATAAGGGCTATTTTGTTTGGTGTGATCACTAGAGACCATAGCGGCCACAAGCGGCTTGTAATAAAAATGTAAGATGGCTAACCCTTATTACCGTACTGGGGGTTGGAACGTTTTTCGATTAGAATCAAAAATGTTCAGCAACCTATAAAAAGTGTCCTGTTATTATTATAATTGAATTATTACTTTCCGCTTTGACACAAAAACAAAATTTTGATTAAATTCGTCCACGAAGTCTCTGAAAGCGTGCATGCGCACGGAGTGATTCTGGAGGTGAGCCTCCTATTTATCGTGGTCATCAGAATGAAAATGAATCTCTACATTAAAGGAGTTTAATCCAAAGATAATTATTCAAATAATGATTTACCTTACAATGGGATTTCGATGTTCAACTTCCCAGTAGATGGATAAATGATGATCTTTCAGGCATTTTAATTACCGAGCACCGACAATTTCCTTAGACATGCGCTCAATTTTGGACCAATCCGATGACGTAGTTTTCAAGCGCAAAGTAGTAATCTACGCAAGTTAAAACACAACTGCGCAAGTTTGGAAATTGCGTGTATTCGCCTGCTACAACTTTTATACTTGCGCAAGCATGTTTGTAAATTGAGCGAGTTTTTTACTTTGTGTGTTAAACTTATGTGACCAGCAAGACTGTGCTGCCAGGCCGCGTATTTTTTTTTTTTACACCGCAGCGAGGGGTTTTGTACTGTAACACTGTCAATTCCGTCTTGAGATAGGAGACTACGTCTAACCCTAAACCTTAACCTACCCCAACCCTAACCCTAGCCCTAAACTTGACCCTAACCCGAAACCTAACCCTTTATAGGCATAAATGTTTGTAGTCTCATCTCAAGACAGGAATTGGTAGTATTACAGTACCTCGCTGCGGTGTAAAAAAAAATATGCTGCCAGGCCCCTGTATATACACATGTTCCCCCTACTTTTGTTGTATGTATGGCCCTTTTCGAACGATCGGCTTCGGCTTCGGATTCGGCTCAGGCTAGCTAGGCCCCTCACTTGTTTTGACTATACGCGTGCTATGCGTTCAGGGATTCAGACGAGAGAACGGAGCCTGAAGCCGAATCCAAAGCCAAAGCCGTGGATTCGAAAAGGGCCAATGATGTAATGATTGTATAGGCGAAGCTCGCTAAACAGCGCCGCCAGCGTTTGTACCAGCACGTTTTATTAATTTGCATAAAGCGCATTATATAATAGTATACTTTCGCTGCATTCCGTTCATTCCGTTCATTCCGTGAAGTCTTCATGGAGAGTATAGCAAAAGTACTATAAGGACTCCTCTGCTGATTGCCAGTGATGCCACACCTTAAATTTGTGAGCTTGCATATTAATTTATGCTACAGTGTAATATGGGGCCGTGCGATAGCTAGCTCCCCTGTCTGCATATTCCGCAGTATTGGAGGCATAGGTGGAGAGGCACAATTGTCCTGGTAAGTTGCCTTAACTTTATCTAGAATTTGATTTTATTCGCACTGTTGATTTTATTTTATGACTTCTAATAGAAAAGCTACAGTTGTATCATGGAGGTAGAATTACAACGATGTGTCTTGTCTAACAAAGAACTTGAGGAGTAGGTGAAATTTTCTAAATATCGACATCACGTTTACGTCTTATTTGAAATAATCTTAAATGAACCAAATTTAGACCATTGCTTTATTAAATATCTGTTGGTAACTGGAAGGGAAATGATTCACCCGAGTTACCCAGCAGTCTTGAAACCTTTAGTTTAAATGCAATTGATAGCCTATTACTTTATATACTTGTACTTCAGGATTCGTTCGCATCTTGTGGAGATCCCACTCAGCCGCCACATTATATCGACGGCCTCCAATTAATTTGGGTACGTGTCTTAACACATTTCAGCTTGAAACCAAGTGCATTTTCATAAATTGTCTTAAAATTAATACTACTTGTGTAAGAAAAGACTACTCCTTACTGTATTTGTGATTAGTGTGGGAGCGAGATAGGCTTCGGAATTGATGTATTTCTTTTGGTTAAAGATTTTGATGTGTAAATATTTTGAGGATATATTTTGAGGATAATGTGTGAATTTCAATAACTTAAAAGGCACTTGTTCCTGCCCTGTTCATTCCAGATAGCCTAAACAATTATGACTGTCGTTTTGCACTACATACATTCAATCGGTGCCAATTCACTTGGTGTGTCCCAACATATGCATAAAATAACAAGCCTGTGAAAATTTGGGCTCAATTGGTCATCGAAGTTGCAAGAAAATGATGAAAGAAAAAACACCCTGGTTGTACAAATTTGTGTGCTTTCAGATAGAATAATAAAAACTTCTTGCAAGAAGTTTTTATTATTTTAGTGAGAAATTACCTCTTTCTCAAAAACTACGTTACTTCAGAGGGAGTCGTTTCTCACAATGATTTATACTATCAACAGCTCTCTGTTGCTCGTTACCAAGTCAGTTTTTATGCTAATATATATTTTGAGTAATTACCAAACGTGTACGATGCCTTTAAGGTTGTTGTACCTACTTCCTGATTGCATTATTGAAATTGAGAGGAGATCATTTATCCTTTAGAAAAAAGACTTGGATCTTTGATTATGTAAATCATTGGTCTTTAAATAAAGCTTGATTGGAAATTAGAAGGGTTGGAAATCAGTGTAAGAATTTAAGGTTATTCCGAACTGTTTAATAACACTGTGTTAGCTCATTTTCCCTCCAAACTGCAGGTGGAAGCTGAGACAGGACAGTTCCGGCCTGTACACCCATGCCTCTTCTTCCCGCCCTGCAATCTTACCTGCAACAATTCACTTGTACTACTTGATGCTCTCCATAGTCCAAGAGTCGCTGCGCCTCAGATGATGCGTACGTCGTATATAGGCCTAAGGTAATCCATGCACACTGCTTGCTCGCTCTGCTAGTAATCTTGATTATATATGCACATGCACTGACAATCTCTCCCCATAAAAAGCAGAAGTCTTCTCAAATACTTTCAACTATGGCAACCAATGGGACAACACCTTGGTCCCCAGTGAAAAAAATGTCTGAAGGAGACATAATGACCCAAATAAAGAAATTGCAAGAACAACTTAAAGCAGCTAGCACTGAGTCTAAACCAAAATCTAATACAGCATTCTTACTTATGCCCAGTCATGAAAAGGTTGGCATCATACTCTGGTTCACCCGAGGTTTTGTTGAAATTAGAAGTCTGGATTTGTGACGTTAAAGCCACAATTAGATCTCGCCCATTGTCTGAAGAAGATAAAGTTGATTTTGTCTTTCAACATTTAACTGGACCTGCTAGAGAGAAGTTAAATTTAGAGCGAGGAAAACTGTTGATGATGTTTTCAGTATTCTTAGAGAAGTGTTTGGGGATCAGGGGTCATCAGTTCATTTCCAACGATCTTTCTTTGAAAAAAAAAAAAGAAGGTGAAAACATTCGAGATTTCTCTCATGCTCTCCTAGACCTTTTTGACAGGGCCAGTAGAAAATCGCCCCATCTTACTGCTCATAAGCAACAGGTCTTATGTGACCAATTCGCAGATGGGGTCGCAGACAGCCTTTTGAGAAAAACTTTAAGGAAAAAAGTTGAAGATTCCAATACAATCGATTTCTTTACTTTGAGGTCTGAAGCCATTGACTGGGCTGATGAGCCAAGAGCTACCAAATCAATGCCATCTGATTTATTTACTTCAAGGTCTGAGGCCATCCATTGGGCTGATGAGCTGAACACATCAAAACAGGAAGTTAATATCCAGGTAGCTATAGATCAAGTCTTGTTGCAGAAACTAAAGCATTGACTGAGATCATTTACAAACAGCAACAACAAATAGAACAGCAACAGAAACAAATTGCAGAGGTGACCAACCTAGTACATGAGCTTATGGTCAAACAAGATCTCACCAAACATACAGAAACATGCTCACACCGTAAAGACAGAACTAAAACAAGGATGAAGTGTGACTTTTGTGGGACATTGGGCCATTCGAAGGATAGATGTTTTACTGAGGGCGCCCTTAGCAAAGATGCTGAATTTTTCAGCTTTTTGAGTTTCCTGTCCTTATTTGGACGCCAGACATTTTGTTAACGTTTTTGAGGTGAAAATACGTACTGTTGATGTCATTTTTTCTTAAACGTGAAACAGGACCTGGGCACCGATGTTTCAATTCACAGAACAACATTTAAGGTAAAAATGTTAATGATAATAATGGCACTTTTGACAGACATAATAATTATAGTCAGCGAAAATTCGTCCAGGCGGGAAAGAATAGGTTTTTTTCAAAAATTATTTAAATTTAAAACATTTCCGCAACTTTTTTTTCCACCAGATCAGTTAAAGGAACATTACAGAATTGGTTTTTGCTAACTGGCAGTGTAAGCACTTTATATAATCCACCATATACATAAACTGACAAACCTGTAGTTTGAGATCGATCGGCCATCTGGGTCACGAGAAAATAGCGAAAAACCGATTACACATTTGCATGTGTTATACAATGCATGAATAAAACGCTCAGAGCGATAAACTCCAATCGGAAATTAGTTTTATTTATTTCTCATCAATTATGGCATTTCAGACAGAAATATTTCTAGGGATGTTTTCTACCATCATCATTAGACCGTGTAAGTCTTATGTAAATCTGTGATCATAAAGAAAATTTTAATTACCAGTTCTGTAACGTTCCTTTAAGGGTTCTTGGCTCTCAATTCACCGTATGAAAGTCGTCTATAAATGACGTATTGACAACGAAAAAAGTGAATTATCCACGATAATAATATAATATGTGACTTGACTATAATGCCCACAGCGGCTGCAAACGGTTTGAAGTACTTCCATTCACACACTGAAGTCAAAGTATAAGCTCATATGTCCTGATATGAAATTTTCCAATGTAGTATGTAAACATAGTATCCCAATTTCTAAACACAAAACTAATTTTTCTATTTCATGTTATTTCTGTTGACATTTTTACTGACACAATTTGATTAAAGAAATGAACAATATTAGCAATGTCTAGGCGTTTTGTGATGATTATACAGAATTGAATGGTCTCTATAATAAGGGGCCATTCAGAATAGTCAATGTTAACAAATTTAGATTTTGTTTTCGAAATTGTTTTGACCCACCCACCCACCCCTAATTTCCAACATCAGTAGTTTTCAATGGCTTTTCCTGGCTTAAATACAAACAAATTTGTAGTTTAATCAGGAATGAAATTGACGATCTTGGCCAGCTGGGTATTTTTTTCTTTTTCTTCTTTTTCGTTTGTTAAATGCAATTTGTTCAAACAAAAACTGAATTTTGATTTTCAGTTATTTCTTTTGACCCATCCACCCACAATTTCGAAAAATAATAATATTGAAAAATTTATCTAGCAAGTAGATTTAAGATCTGAGAGGTCCCCCGAATTCCGAATATTCTACTCTATACGGCAGTAGAATAATAAGCAAGACAAGTTCTCAAAGAACAAATTCTACCTAGCAAGTAGATATACACATGGTGTTACCGCAAACCAAACATATAATAATAATATTGTTTAACATTGACTATTCTTAATGGCCCTTAAAGGGTTAAACCATGGATGTGATTGTAAAAAAGAAAAAAAATATTGAAAAACCAGGAAGCAGTTATCAATGGTTATCCCCATCATAGAGCAAGGATCCCCACGTACCGGGTTCGTGGGGATCACGGCAAGTGGGGCAAATTCGAATTAAATGAATAAATAAAAAAATGATTGAAATTATGATTACGAAAGCCGGATAGTGCCAGAGGATAAAAGGTGAACTATTTTTGTTTGTGACAATATTGCGTGAATAGTTTGTTTATTGTATCGTAAAATCATGGAAGTAGAATATAAAGAATATTATTTGAACTTTCCGGAGTCCTGTGAAATTTTTTTTTAAAAACACTGACATTACTCGTACGTGGGGGGGGGGGGGGGGCGGTGAGATCGACCACCCTTGGGAACGAGGTTGGAAAAAAGGTTCATTTTGATTTGATTTGATGCATATTGACCATCCAAAGATCGTATCGCGGCCAACTTCGTCCCCATGGTTTACTTTATTTCCAACCATGTTTACAATAGTAAACCCTGGGAGGGAAACTCCTTACTTGGACCCTGATTGGACAACGACTGGTGTACAAAAGTCTTACGTGAGAGAGCGGTCAACCTCGTACTGCTCGACACACCATTATGGTGACGAGGTTGTATCGCGGCGCTATGCGATCTTTGATATTGACCGTCTCGCGAGCGAAGTGTGACGTCACTTCCTGCCGAGGTCACTGGTACTTCCTTAACAATGGATCACGCGACCATGCATAGCAACTGGACCACTGCTCAGCCCGCATGCATTGCGCTGCATTTATCGTACCGAACGTGATTTTTTGTTGCTCGATATTTGTAGTTAAAACTGATCGACGATGGTTATGTGTTTTGCTGGTGACTGTAGTCACACAAATGAAAGCCATACTTGTAGTTTCTACCGGTTTCCGAATGAAAAAAACAACAAAACCGCCTACGATCTTTGGGAAGATTTGTGCAGGTAAGTTTTCCGTTTGTTCATGTAAAGAGTCACTATACCGAAACATGCTCTTCTAAAACCTGTAAAAAATTGTTTCACAGAAAAGAGTATTATCTAAAGAATGACGTCCGGTGGCACATAAGATATCAAGGTGTTATAAAAATTATCATTTGTGGGTTATTTTTCACCCAAAAGCTCAAAAATGATGATAGAAAAATGTAAACGAAGGCCATCTTTCACGTGGGAAATGCTTGTGTAAAACGATGTGCGTGGTGATGCGCTAGTGGAACCGTTCGTGAGCGTAAGGTCCGTTCTGATTGGCCGATCGTGATCAATGCGGCTACGCTCGGCGAATCACAAGACGGCTTGCATAATATTGGCGTGTGTATTATTATGGGATACAATTTCTATCATGTGTGGGGTGTAATCTTTGTGAATCGGGGTGCGTGTGCCGGTTTTTTACTTTGTTTTTAATTATTGTATTATTTGCAAAGAAATAATGGCTTCATTAATGATTGGAAAGTTCGTGGAAGATTGTTGCTACATGTTGTAGGCGTGATCTTTTTCTCAATGTTGCTGTACACAATTAAGATGAATAGTAATTTCCATAAATTAGTGTACATGAACTTTGTACTTGGTTGTTATTTTTATATTGTTATTTATTTATTTATTTATTTTTGACAGACGAGGTGATGGTGCAAAACCCAAACCTCACACAAGACTATGCAGTTGCCACTTCAAAAATGGGGTGCACAAGATCGGTAAGGACTACGTGACTCCATCAATTTTCCCTCGAAATGAAAAGAAAGTCATGCAGTTCGAGAGCCCAGAAAAGAAAAAGAAAAGGTAGGTTTATTTAAGATAAAATGTTGATTTTATCATCATATTTACGTGTTAATGCACATGGAATATTAGTTTGTTACAAAACCACCCTTACATTTCTTCACATTTCATTCCTCAAAAAACATGGATTTCATCTTTTAAAAAAGGATACGTGTTTATAAAAAATCAAAAAGGATACTGGGAGGATACAATACATCTCTTTTGAGGATACTTGTTTTTTGTGCTTGATGGTACTGGTGTAGCACAGGTGAAAACAATTTCGGGGCTAATTTCAGTTTTTTCTTTCTAATATTATTTGATATATAGAAAGCGTCGGCTGTCGTATCCAGAATCAACTCCAAGAACAGCAAAACAAACACCTTCTGCATCACCTCTACAGCCGGCATCTGTGTCTCCAACACCAGACTTAATTGGTACACATCAGGATACAGTGGAAGTTGTCATTCTCAAGACCGAAAATATGAGACTTGCTGAGGAAGTGAAATGTCTCAGGAAACAAATCTCAATGCAACGGTTTTCATATGCCACATTGAGAGAGCATAAAGATTATGAAAAACTTGTCAAACATTTTACTGGCCTCAACCCTGTAGCCTTTACGGCTCTTTATGCTTTGTGTAAAAGGTTTGAGATAACATATTATTATGGTTGGAATGTTGTTGCCATCTCAAGAGAAGACCAGTTGTTTCTAACTTTAATGAAATTGAGACTTAATCTTTCTTTAATTGATTTAGGAATTAGATTTAATGCAAGTGATCGCACTGTCTCTAACATTGTGTACACTTGGATCCATGTACTGCATGAGGTCCTGTTTAAAGGCATGATGGGAAACAGGATTCCATCTGTGGCAAAAAATCATCTTTGTCTACCGGGATCCTTCCACAATTTCTCCAACTGCCGGATTGTACTTGACTGTACTGAGTTTCAGTGTGCACAAGTTAGAGATGACATGGGAGTACAGAAGGAAACTTTTTCAAATTATAAGAGCAGGAACACCTTTAAAGGGCTCATAGGAGTTGCACCAAATGGTGTCATCACGTACATTTCAGATCTTTACCCAGGATCAAAGTCTGACAAGGCTATTGTTCAGCACTCTGGTATACTAGACCACCTTGTTCCCGGGGATCTTGTCCTTGCAGATAAAGGTTTCTTAATACATGACATTATGCCCCAAGGTGTTTCAGTCAACTTGCCACCCTTTTTAAGCACACCTCAGTTCACAGAAACTGAAGCCAAATTCACTGTGAAGATAGCCAAGGCAAGGATACATGTTGAGAGGGCTATTGGCAAAATTAAGGATTACTCAATCCTGACATTTATAGATGGAAATTTTAGACCAATTTCAAGCTTGATATTGAAAGTCTGTTCAGCACTTGTCAATCTGCAAAGCCCAATTCTGTCTGAAACAGCACCTAACCTTGACTAAACACAAGTTTTGAATTTGACGTTGGCCCAGTTTTGTCAAATTTGTGACGAGGCATGTTAAACAACAAATACAGAAGATGGACACGAAGATCCATTTCATATTTATAGGTTGATAAAAAAGTGATTTTAAAGTTCAATGCTTGCTTCATTATCAAAGGTTACAAGTTAAGATACATGTGCCAGTTAACAAAAAAAAATTAAAAATTGGCAAGGAGGCAGTTTAAATTAGACACAAAGAATTTGGCATTTATTGATATCAATATTTAAATAAGATACAAAGAACTTGGCATTTTTTGATATCAACATTTAAATAAGATACAAAGAACTTGGCATTTTTTGATATCAATATTTAAATAAGATACAAAGAACTTGACATTTAGTGACATCAATATTTAAATAAGATAGAAAGAACTTGGCATTTAGTGACATCAATATTTAAATAAGATACAAAGAACTTGGCATTTAGTGACATCAATATTTAAATAAGATACAACAAATTTGGCATTTATTGACTGACATCAATATTTAAATAAGATACAAAGAATTTGGCATTTAGTGACATCAATATTTAAATAAGATACAACAAATTTGGCATTTATTGACTGACATCAATATTTAAATAAGATACAAAGAATTTGGCATTTGTTGATATCACGATGAATTATTGTCTAAAACACATTTGTACCAGCTGAGTAGTTTGCAATAGAAACCCAGACTATAATAGCATGACAATAAATAAAAAATCATAAATGTACTTTAAGTTTAACTTTCATGCCTTGTGTTTCAATTCAACCCCAGTAGAGTCTTTCTCAAGGCTGTAAATTTCTGAATTTGGCTAGGCACTGTTCAAAATTTCTGCATTGACTGAATCCTACAATTTTATTAAAACATGTTCAGAAAAAAGTACAATTTTGAAATCCATTGTTTAGCCTTTACTTATTAAATTTTAATAACAGTACTTCTGTTACAAATTTTCATGTAATGCTTGTCGAATCAAGACTCATGATGAACATGTACTCCACATGTAATGTACACAATTATGAAAACATGAAAAAAAGTTATGAAAATGCAGATCACTGTTCTGCAAGCACTGTAAAAATATTTGTTGTGTAGAAGTCGATCAACTTGGGAATATTAACTGCCCATTCATCGTCCTTTGGTATGTAAATTATCTTGGGCTGTTCAATAGGGCTCCAAACAACAAAATGACAAAGCTGTCTGTTTGCTAGTGCTAGTTGCCCTTGGACTTGGTGGTAGTACCGTTTTGCTTGATTTGTGTCCGATAGACCTAGTGAACCATCAGGCTTTGTTGATAAGAAAAAATCCTTTTGAGTCATAGCATCCTCCAAACGCATATCTTTAAGCTTGTGAGGACACTTGACTTCAATGAGGATTGTCTCATTCACAATACCATCCGGTGATGCACCAAGGACACCTGTTGGATGGAGCCAAAGTCCAGACTCTTCAACTGTTAAGCCAGTCATTCTCTGATATGCGTTTATTGCATCTTGTTCATGGTGTATACCATACTGGATGGCCTTCAGTCCTGAGAGGTCGTACTCTCCCAAGACTGTCTTCAAGAGAGAGGCAGATGGCTGGCGGTTTGAGTTTTTATTTATTATTACCGGACCAAAATTACTTGCAGTAAGTCTTCCTTTACGAAACATTCCCCAAAGCGAATTGTCTCTCTGCCCGCGCGTTTCTTTCTCGACGGCAACTATCTCTTCAGCCGAAACCTCAACTTCTTTAAGGAAATATCCCAGTTGATTGGATGATGAAACAAAACTTCTGTCCTCAAGAATGTCACCAACCAGTTTTGCAGGGAGTGAAGATGCAGGTGGCTCTGGGGCAAGGAGCCATCTCATGCCACACACCACATTGTTCAACTTCAACTTTGCCCGAAAGAAGTTACAGTCCTCTTGCGTAGGTTCTCTAGTTACAGGAGTGTACGGCTTTGGCGGGAAAATATCTGAAACCGTCTTCATTCCATCAGTTATAGGCTGCCTATTCCAGGAACAGAGATTATCTGTTGAGGAAACATTTCTTAAGCCATGCAGCATCAACGCACCCATGTGGTGACACTTGTACTTTCCACGTGCGCACTCACACCTAGCATTCCTGATGGTGCCATCGTCATTCAAGTCTATCTGGAAATTCAAAAGAAAAAAAATATAATTGTTTTACAAATATTATTAAATACACACACAAAAGATCTGCATGTAGGTTGCATTCACTTTTTAAAGTAGATAACTTAAATTATTTTTTGTACATGTATATTTTTCAGAAAATAATTTATTTTTTTCTAGTCAGTCTGTAATAAGAGTAAGACCATTCATTGAATTGAAATGTGATCTAAACAAGAACACATTTTGCTCCAAGTAAATAGACTAGTACTAGTAGGCCTTCAGTCCATTTTCCTCTCCATGGTCGACTTTGACATAATACGACCACTCGTAGTAGATGCTTGCCGGCATGCATACGCATTGCCACTACTGATGACCGTATGCTGCGCCGGCCATCTGGGCGAGAGATCTCCATCGGAAGCCGTCGTCCCCGGACAAACGTGGAAAGAGTTCACTTTTTTATTTCCTTAATGTTTCGGCTCAAACTAAAGCATTTTTGTTTTGCCAAACATGAGGCAAGAAAAACCACAATGCACCCAAGTACGATCCACTAACAATTAATAAACGTTACATCAATAAAACGACCATCGAAATACTTTACTTTACTTGAATTGAAATGAATAACAGTACACGTTCGTTAGCGATGTTTTTATTTCTATTTTACGAAAGTACTTACCTCTACTTTGTAGTTCTTGTTTCGCTGACTAGCTTGAACACTTCCAAGGAATTGCCCTGCTGTATTGTCGAAATGAAACTTAACCAGATGATTGGATTTTAGGGCAATTTCGCCACGACGAATCGCTTTGGGATAATCAGCAAAAAAAACTACCATACCGTAGTGCGACGCCGCCATGTTTCTCGGCGTGTGTGTATGACATTGGATCCCGCACAGTAGTAGACACACAGGTCGCGCACAGCGCGTGATCCGGTCGTTATGGAAACGCCCCGAGGTCACCTCGATTACGTCATCACTTCGCTCGCGACCGGTCGAGCAGGGTCGCACTAAATACCGACAACAAACGACGCCTGACGACAACTAACGACAACAAATTTTAAAGGCCCTTTACAACAACGTTTGAGCATAAATAAACCATTACGTATACGTAGGAGAGTCATATGTATCTATATAACCTTCATTCTGTGGAAAAAAAAAATTATTTTTAACTGTAAAAAAAGGTTTTTTTTAACCCCGAAGTAGTAACAACCAGTAGTGTCCGCCATGTTGACTTTGGAACGTGCCTGGGCGATACCATTGTACTGCAGGGGTCGAAAACCACAAGTAGCCTTTGCAAAATTATCATGGTAGCATGGAGGAAGGAAATACATGTATTTCCTTCCTCCATGATGGTAGCGAGCGACCTGTTCGTGTGTTGACATCATCAGTTGGCATCATTTCTACAATTTCAACGGCAGTTGAATTTAATATTAAACGAATAAGCTAATTGTTATATGACTCTATTACAAGTCATAGTTTTGTATTTGTGATCGTACTATTTTGGAAGAACATTTCCATTTGTATCAACATGACCTAATAGTATTAGGTTATTTATGACAGCCACTTAATATCTAGTCTTTCAAATATTAAAAGAACTTTTAAAAAAATTCATAAAAAACAGCAGTACATAAACAACTATGCAGTACATAAGCAACTATCCCCAAAGAACTTACCTATTGCATAATGGTATCGTTCAAGTACGGTTGAAAGACAACACGGCGAAGTTACTACTTCAGGGTAAAAAAACCTTTTTTCAACAGTTAAAAATACAATTTTTTCAATAGAATGAAGGTTATATAGATACATATGACTCTCCTACGTATACGTAATGGTTTATTTATGCTCAAACGTTGTTTAAAAGGGCCTTACAAATTTGTTGTCGTTAGTTGTCGTCAGGCGTCGTTTGTTGTCGGTATTTAGTGCGACCGGTCGAGCATGCGCCGCCGGGTGTCATGTTACTTTTAGAGTGGTCATCATCACATGTCACACAACAGTGTCCCCCTCTTCCCGTGTACTTTTCCATGGAAGAATTATTTGTTTGTGGAATCTTTCTTGGCAAACCTTAGTCACGCTAATTCGTTGACAACTGGCGATTATGTAATGTTCGTGGAAACCAAGTCTGTGTGTTCACATGACTTCAGACTACAGACTGTGTGAAGTCCATTCAATGATTCATTCGTAAAACAGAAATTGAGGGAGTAACATTAAAAACAACCATCACACACTGCCTCACGCACATATACCGTAACCAGTTAACGTAAGTAGAACACGAAGGATGATCATCCATTTTACTTTTCTTTCTGAAAGCAAACGCAAACTGGTAAATAAATTGGATGGTCGGACATATCTTCGGCGTTTCGGTCTTCAAATAGGCTAGCTAGTTTTTTTGATAGTTCTAGTTGCGATAATCGTAACCCTCCATGAGGAAAGGGTTAGTTGGGGGTTACGATTATCGCAACTGAACTAGAATAGAGTACTGAGTAGACTACTATACCGTAGGAGGTCCTGTTTTCAGGGCGTCCCTGAAATCGATGCAAATCTTTTACCTCTCTGCGCGCGATGTAAACAGTCCCTAGATACAATTTTTGTGGTTTGACTTGCCAAGCAAAGAGTCTCCTCTCCTTTGACCAAAACTTAGAATTATGTGAGGCTCCACTGGCAAGTTGCACTTGTATTGCAAAAATTTGTGGTATTTTAGGCATTTCTACAAGGTACAAAAATATGTCATACTGTCGGGGCCATAAACAAAAATTTGCCCGTCGAAAAAGTTTCATCGAACAATTTTTCAATTCACAATTCACGATGATAAAATCGTGTGACTTAAAATTCTGCTGAGCATTCTGGGGAAAAAAATACAGAGGCTTAAAGAAGCCATGTGCCTTATATCATTTTCTAACAGTCTGGAGAATTTTGTTTTAAACCCTCATATCATTTATTATTAATAACATTAAAATTTAAACATTGGCTTGGTGATTCAAATATCACTGTTTATTGATATGCTTTATTATAAATGTTAAGAAACATAAAAAGATTCAAAACTTTTTAAAAATCAGATTTGAAAGCCAAGACTTATTGACACACTTTTTTTTTTATTATTTTTTTTTTTTTAGTTTTTGCAAATTACCATCGTAATTTTTAAAATTAAATAAAAAATATTTTGAATAAAATGAAGACAACTGCTGGCTATAGAGTCATACACAACGTCTCACAGAACACTTGAAGTCACTGCAGATGTTTCTTCTGCGTATGGCTTCACCAGGACACCATACTTTCTTGTTTGCCTCGAAAACAGGTCAAACTCAAAACACGAAGACGCTATTGAAGTCATCGAAGATCGGTACTGTGTGGTGTGTGGGTTGTCAAAGAACCTTCCCTCGTATAGTAACCTAGAGTACACAAAAATCATTAGTTGCGATAAATCGATACCTTACCCCTCCATCCTCATGAAGGTTTACGATTATCGCAACTTTCATTATCATCAATGAAGTATCATTCATTGAGTAGTCCGAGTGATATTATTGCTAAAACTAACCGTATTTAGTGCTTCTGTTTGTGTTGCTGTGTGATGTTGGGATCTAGTTTGGAGATGCAAGACCTAGGCCTACGGTACAATTAAATTGAATGATAAGGCCAGGTAAAAAAAAATACCAGTCGATCGTCCCCGCCCGCATCCTTTTTTGAGTCCACATTCTTTTTTTTCTTTTTTTTCTTTTTGATTTTTTTCTTAAAAAGACAATTTTTTATTTGTTTGTATTTTTAATCCACCCTTGACATAATTGTTTTTAATTTCTGATGTAAACTTACCGATATTTTAGAATTTGCAACACAAAAAAGCGGGTCGGGAATCACAAAACCGCATTTGCAGGGGCTATGGCGATCGGTCAAGTCGGTAGAATGCACACTGCAGGCTCCAGCGCGTGCATGTATTAAGTACAAACGCGCATAGCTCTATGCAACCTCGCTACCATGCATGGGAGCGTGCCGTATCGAATCGTGCGGCGAGATCGATCATCCATGGGAACGAAGTTTAGCTCTAGGATTACGGTCAATTCGACCATTGGGACAACTCAACCGGTTATCTTACGTTGTAAGTTTTGATCGAGTTGACTCGACTGTGTAGTTCTTTCAAACGTGTCGAGTTGGTCTTCATTGCCGCGTTGCTGACCCACGCATCTCGTGTGGCGTCTTCTGAATCTGAACACGGTTTTTCAGAGTAAAATTTCAAACTGAAGAATTGGTGGCCTGTTTGAATTGAAATACTTGGCGGCCATCTTGGAAAGAAATAAAAAGGCCCTCATCTTCCTATTTTTGGAAAAATCAGGGCGATCAACTGGTATTTTTGAGTATTAGTTGAGTATAGAAGTATCGATGTATATTCGGTTTGGTAACACCATGTGTATCTATCTACTTACAGCAAAGTAGATACATGTAGGCCTACATGTATATGGAGTAACCACAAACCGAATATACATTGATACTCACCATGCAATGCCTTAAAACCTTTATGGAAGGATACTTATTATCCAAATGAGATCAACTTTCCCTTAGTGCATGTTCGTGGTCGAGCGGCTAAGAGCACCGGACTCAAGCTCTGGTGTGTCCGATCAGCAGAGTGTGGGTTCGAGTCCCGGTCGTGGCGCTTGTGTCCCTGAGCAAGATACTGTACCATAATTGCTTTGTCCTTCAGATGGGACATTAAAGGCACTGGACAAGTTTGGTATTTACTCAAAATATATATTAGCATAAAAACTTACTTGGTAACGAGCAACGGAGAGCTGTTGATAGTATAAAACATTGTGAGAAATGACTCCCTCTGAAGTAAAGTAGTTTTTGAGAAAGAGGTAATTTCTCACTAAAATATTAAAAGACTTCTGGCCAGAAGCCTTTTTCAGGCATCTGAAAGCACACAAATTTGTACAACAAGGGTGTTTTTTCTTTCATCGTTTTCTTGCAACTTCGATGACCAATTGAGCCCAAATTTTCACAGGCTTGTTATTTTATGCATATATGTTGGGATACACTAAGTGAGAATACTAGTCTTTGACAATTACCAAACATGTCCAGTGCCTTTAAGCCGTAGATTCCGTGTACTAGGATTGGTAGTGCATGTAAAAGAACCCAGAACACTTATCGTGGAAAAGTAGGGGTTAACCCCGGTGTTTCTGGTTCACATAGCAAGCACCCTTGATTACAGGTTTCTTCAGGCTTGCGAGCTACAGTTATGAAGTTCACTTATGAGGCATCCTTGGTTTCATTACGAGAAAATTAATAATAATATGTTAAACTGTGCAGAAAGTTTGATCTTCAATTTTGAAATGAATTCTGGTCCGGTAAAAATTTGAGCCTCAAGCCCTGCGGTCTTGTGGAATTTTATCCCAAATTCGAGCCCTGCCACTAACACCAAATTTGCCAATTTATTGCTACATGTACTATACATATTGAAATGTATGCTAACGGTATTAATGTTTATTTCAAACTTACATTTACACGATTCGTAATTTCATGCATTAAAGGGAGGGTATTTAGCATACCTTTGGTAATTACTCTAAAAATTAATGACTATAAAAACTTACTTGGTAAAGACTAAAAGAGCACTGGAGAGCTGTTGATATTATAAAACATTGTTAGAAACAACCCCTTTTGAAGTACATGTACATGTAATGTAATTTTAGAGAAAGAGGTAATTTTTCAACCACAAATTTGAATCTGAAAAGGCTTCAGGCATGAAGCCTTTCTCAAGCATCTGAAAGCAAACAATTTTATGCAACAAAAGTGTTTTTTCTTTTAATATTTTCTTGCAACTTCGATGACCAAATGAGCCCAAATTTTCACAGGTTTGTTAAGCATGTCTTGGGATACACCAGGTGAGAATGAATACTGGCCTTTGACAATTACCAAAAGTACACCCTGCCTTTAACCTAGTCTTTCTTTTAGGATTTGTGCATAAAAAGTTCAATAACTGGACTCGACTTTTACATACATTCTTCAAAGACTAAGGTCTTCTTAGTCTAGTTCATAGTTTCTGTCAAGTAAGAAATTGTTTTGAACAATGAAATAGGTGTTTGTTGGTAAAGTTGCACACAAATCATGCCAGCTTTGGAGCCGGAAGTGCGCAGCAGATGTACATGTGAGTGACGCAATGTCTTACCAACAGGAGTGTCTCAATTTTGACAGTGTATACATGTACGATGGATCCAGATGATTAGTATGAACTTTAGAATGAGACAGTTTTCACATCCAAAATACTCTTCTTCTTAGGTTCTCCAATAATTAACCAAACCTCAATTCTGAATCTCAATACCCCCTTACAGGCCAGGCCAGACGGTCAACGAGAAGGATGGCGTCTTTTTGGCAGCAGACACGCGCCTTGCTTTATCGCAACTTCATGTTTAAGAGTAATGACAAGAAGTTGCTGTTTCAGGTGAGACGGGTTGGATTAGAACCCTAGCCTGTGCATTTTCAGGGGCTGTTCTTTTGTGTTTGTTTTAGTAGACCATTATATGGCCGAAAATCACTGAGGGTTTTAGAGCAATCAAGAATCTTGATCCTCCCTACCATGGGCAGTGTGCGGTTCACCAACCCCTGGAAGGGATGCACTGACAAGCAATGCTGATTGGCCTCCCAAAAGTGACCGTTTAGTGCTCACTCTCATTAAACAATTTTGAATGCTTGTAGGGTGCTACATGTACTGCTTAATGTGTGTCAAATGCAAGTATTTTGGCGCAGTTCAAATTAATCAGGTTTTACGCGGTCACCCTAATCTGTATACAGTAAACCTGTAGCAAGATTAAAGAAGAATTGAGAGTGGCTCAGTTGCTAGGAAACTTTATGCCTCTCTTGCGGGCTTCAATGCCTAATTAGAGTGGATCTACATGATGTACTAACACTAACTGTTGAATGAGGCCATGCATATTTTTGCTAATTTAGAAAAAAAATCCAGGGGTATGAGCAAGCCAGGCTTGTTGGGAAGAAGGCAAGAATTATCACTAATGGGAACAAGGTTGCTGGGTGTTAAATTGCATCATGATTTGCCCTTCTTGTCATGTCTGTCTGTGTTTGTGTGGTCTGTTGCTATGTACATATCTTCTGTCATTTATGTTTGTCTTTCAATGAGGTAGGCTATATCACAAGAGTTGATCAGTTGATCTTTTATGTAAACTTCACTTGTCGATTTAGGCCTATATAATGTTATTGTAATGGAAGAAAATGATACTCAATAGTTAGCTAAAAGACGGTTTTAGACTGTAGGGCTCCGCCACGTTTAATTGTACCGTAAAATCGCCCCACAATTCCTTGCAAGCTTATTATGCTAACGTTGAGGTCAAACGCTTAAATGTATTGTACACTTTTGGTAACAGCTCAAAATCAGTGTCCTCATTTTGTGTGATTCAACATATACGCATGAACAAACAAACCTGTGAAAGTTTAAGCTCAATTGGTCATCGAGGTCACAAGAAAATAGTGAAAAGAGACCTTATAAAAAAGTGTTTTCTGTTTTTTTTCAAACATTGTGATAAAAACTATTGTTTTACTCATTTAGGCAGAAATATTTTAAGGAACCCTTTCTACCATTACTTACTTTAAATCATGTAAGTTATGTGTGAATCTGTGAACATTTGTGTTTTTCGATCTTGCTAATAGTGTACATGGCCTTTAAAGGTCGCATGCAAATAGCCAGGTCGCATGCAAATAGGCAGGTCGCATGCAAATAGGCAGGTCGCATGCAAATTAATGTGTAAAACTAAACTAGCAATAACACAAAGCAATCTTGGACACTACATTGAGATTCTTTTGCCCCACGGCATTTATGTCATAAAGTCCCTACATTTGTGGAACAATGTATTTATGTCTGTCAAAGTGATACATGAAAGTGATACAGATTGCTCAGGGCTCGAAATGAACACTGGACAGCAGGCCTGAGGCGAGTGGCTGCAGCGTCAGGCAATTAAACTCACGACTAGCCCAAACAAGTCCGGGGGTCTTGTGTTTCTGACAAAAAAATTAGGTTCAAAAACAAACAAATTAGGTTCAAATTTTTCAAATCTGCTGAGTATTGTAGTATGCTCACAAGATAAATCTTCTCTAAGTGCTTGTAAAAATAAAAATAAAAATTTTGTATTCTTGTTTTTTTGTAAAAGAAAATGTATGGTCCAGTAATACCTGTGGGCCCCCTGATCTTGTGAATTTTCCGCCCAAATTTGAGCCCTGTTGTTTGTCTCTCTTCTTTACTAGGAAATTTTTTTGCCCTGTTTATTCATGGCAAGTATGTATGGTATCACTCTGTCGGCCAGACCCCAAGTGTTTAACCCGCTAGAGTACGAGGACTTCCAAGACTACAGTCTTTTGAATCTGTCCTTCCTCCCGAATGCCTCTGAGCGGTGGGCATTTGCACCCAACACTTCCAGCACCCGAGAGGTAATGCAGTCTGTCCGGACGTTCTTTGGATCAGGAAGCCAAGAGTTTCTGGCATTCGACAGTGAAGCAGAGCTGGTGGGGAACTTCACGGCACAAGACGTTCCGCCGTTCTCCATCGGTTTTGTGTTTAACAGTGATTTCCCGCAGGACTTGGCTGTGACGATACGCATGTCGTACAAGTCGA
The DNA here is from genome assembly GCA_021014325.1 of Plazaster borealis. Classification (NCBI taxonomy): domain Eukaryota; kingdom Metazoa; phylum Echinodermata; class Asteroidea; order Forcipulatida; family Labidiasteridae; genus Plazaster; species Plazaster borealis. The sequence continues at coordinate 18,657,891 of CM037475.1, read as the reverse complement.
TACTGGTTACCACTCGAGGAGAGAGGTTTACATCAGAAGGTAAACCCACAATAATAAGGAAGAAAAACATTAACCTTCCTACAATCAGTTCACTTTGTTCCAAAACTAATTTATTCCACAGAATTCCACAAAGTTGTATTGTTGTTTTATAAAAAAAGGGAAAAATTCAAGATATGACCTTTACTTTGACCTTTTTGGTTGAGTGGAAGCAGTTCAAATCTTGTGGCCATTTGCAACCGCTAAGAGTATTTTGGTGCAAGCCGCTTGCAGCCGCTATGGTCTTTAAAGCCTGTTTCGTTCTACGGAGCCAACCCAGAAGGTAAAACCCCAAGAAATTCCTGGGGAATATTACCCCGCCACCACCAACTTGGCCACCACCCCATGTACATTTCACACTTTAGCCCCTTTTAACACTTAGTCAACGGCCAGCCTTTTCACACTTGGATCGCTTTACCCCCTGATCTACCCCGGCAATTGGGCATACCCCGGGGAATAGCCACCCCTGCTCTGGAGTAGGGGTAAGCGGTAAAACCCCGGGGTTTGTTCAATCCCCCGGGGAATAACTACTCGTGGGAAACGAAACAAGTTTTGTTTACGTGGCAGACAGCGAAAGGAACTCCGTGGAGTAAGGACCAGGGAATACGCGCGCGGGGATAGTGTAAAAGTGCGCCGGGGTAACCGTGGGGAAATCCAGGGGCCTTCCCTGGGCTTTATTCCACGAGGATAGGAGATGCAGTGTGAAAAAGGCTTTCATTTGATTTTCCTGGGCAAAATGAAAACTCAGTATGCTAACCCTAGGGTTGTCTGGCTTATCTTAACCCTACCCCCAAGCAGGGGGTAGCTATTTCCTGGGAAATTGCTTTTTCCCAGGACTTTGCAAGGGTTAGCAATTTCAAGTGTGAAAAGGTCAAATGAATTCTCCCCTAGGGAAATTCCTGTGAAGTTTGTAAACTATTAGTAAAGTCTGTCAGGAGCCAATATGGCTCATCAGGTCGGTGTTTATACCCGGTTTCCTTGGCATTAAACGACTGAGAATATATATATTCCCCCCTGGACAGGATGCCATTTGTTCTCCTGGGTGGACCCATTTGTTCTCCTGGGTGGAGAGAAGCAATTATGCTATAAAGTGTCTTGCTCAAGGACACAAGTGTTATGACAGGGACCACACTCTGCTGATTAGAAACACCAGAGCTTGAGTCCGGTGCTCTTAACTGCTCGGCCACGACACAAAGTTTGTATAGTGGTTTATATTACTTGTGGTTCATTACATGAAATTTTATATAGTGCGAAAAGGTCTCAAAGGGTTAATATAACATATAATAATTAAATAAATAATTTATTACGTGTTTTTCATTTTCATCAGATTCGTGTCGTGGTTCTCAGTTTCCTGTCGGCCTGGCTAACTTCAACTGCCCAGCAAATAAGTATCTGTATTCCGGTTTTGCAGCTCTTCAGGTAGTCCTTCAAAATGCTGTTGCCTCGGTAAGGCAAAATCAAGACCAATGTTATTCAATACATTTGTTTTGTGTAATAATATAATAATAATAATAACTAGTTCTTATATAGCGCATTTCACAATAACGCCTCAATGCGCTTTACATTAGTGCCCTGGTCATTGGGCCAATAACATTCCTTTAACCTTTCTCAGCTCCCTGGGGAGAATACAGCCCCGAGCTGCCATGGCGCTCCGAAGGCTTTTTCAAACACAATATCAACCTCTACCCTCGCAGGTACCCATTTATACCCCTGGGTGAAGAGAAGCAATTATAGTAAAGTATCTTGCTCAAGGATACAAGTGTCATGACCGGGATTCGAACCCACACCTCGATGACTTAACCATCGGAACTTGAATTCGATGCTCTTAACCACTCGGACACATGACACCCCAAATAATACCATGTGATAATATCGGCTTTGCTGTGTAGATTGATTTTGTAAGAACTAGTCCTGCTACTTTCCTCCAGCAGTGGAGTAGTTTGTGAAAAATGGGAGACTACCTAGCTCACATAAGAAATGCTGTTTATCTACTGCCCCAGAGTAGGCTGGGACCTGGGAAAGCTAAACTAATTCAGATAACAACTTGTCCAGCTGTTTCTTTACTGCCACGGAGTAAGGTTGGGAAGCAGAAGTCTGCCTTGTTCAGATAAGAGCTTGTCCTGCTGTTTATCTACTGCCACAAATTAGGTTAGGAAGCAGAAGTCTGCCTTGTTCAGATAAGAGCTTGTCCTGGTTATCTTTTGCCGCAGAGTAGGTTGGAACTAGACCACCTAGTTCAGATAAGAACTTGTCCTGGTGTTTATCTACTGCCGCAAAGTAGGCTGGGAGGCAGAAGACTGCCCACTTCAGATAGCAACGTTTATTTTCACATGGTGTTACCACAAACCAAATAGATATTTATATTCCACCATACAATTCCTCAAATCACATACTATTTAAGACCAATGTTAGTTATCTCTTTGATTATCTGTCAATCTGGCCTTGTATCACGTCTGATACTTGGCGAAGGCAATTGCCTCCATGCTCCTGTTCATCATTTTAATGCCCATTGAAATACTCACAGAACATTGGTTTTTGAAATTTTGCGCTTTTAAAAGCAAGTGCAAAACTGGTTACAAGCAGCTTTTATGATATAAGACCCGAGCCCTTTAAAGGTATCGTACTCGTTTGGTAATGACTCATAACAAATATTAGCATAAAAACTTACTTGGTAACAAGCAACGGAGAGCTGTTGATAGTATAAAACATTGTAGGAAACGACTCCCTCTGAAGTAACGTAGTTTTTGAGAAAGAGGTCATTTCTCACTAAAATAATAAAAACTTCTTGCAAGAAGTTTTTATTCCTATCTGAAAGCACACAAATTTGTACAACAAGGGTGTTTTTTCTTTCATCATTTTCTTGTAACTTCGATGACCAATTGAGCCCAAATTTTCACAGGCTTGTTATTTTATGCATATGTTGGGATACACCAAGTGAAAACACTGGTCTTTGACAATTTCCAAACGTGTTCAGTGTCTTTAAAAGAACTCAGTTGAGCTTTTTGTCAGTATCTAGGCCCTATCATCTTGAAACCAAGCCTAACGGAGCTACGGTTGGTCATAACAGAAACGTCACCGCGGTTGAACTGAACACACGAAAAACGCTAAACCAATAACCGAAACTCAAACATTGGTCAGGGTCAACAAAACATGCCCACAAAAAACAGATTTGCATTGGTTGAACTGAACACACGAAAAACGCTAAACCAATAACCGAAACTCAAACATTGGTCAGGGTCAACAAAACATGCCCACAAAAAACAGATTTGCATTGGTTGAACTGAACACACGAAAAACGCTAAACCAATAACCGAAACTCAAACATTGGTCAGGGTCAACAAAACATGCCCACAAAAAACACAAGGTCAAATACAGGCTGTGTGTAGACACATCACTGTGCCTGTGTATCATTGATGTGTGCTTCAGTTTCTTATTTGTAAGCTTTCCCAGATTTGCCTGGAGAGCATTTGAGATAAACTTCTTTTCCATTTGTCCCTTCAGATGCATACGAATGAGACGATCCCACTTCCTAATGTAGCAGTCAGGATGTTTCCGAAGGGTACATACATATTAACTTATCCCAGTATCAGAGTTGTCAGCTCTGTCTACTACATCCTGATGTACTTAATTTTCATTGGTGCCCTGCTGTCCATCCTTGTGTATGAGAAAGAGAAGAAGATTAAGGAGACGATGCTGATGATGGGCATGAACAACGGCCCTTATTGGTGAGTACAGTGTACTGAGTTATGAGTACTGAATATTGAGTGCCGAACATGGCCCTTAGTGGTGAGTAATGTGTACTGAGATGTGAGTACCGAGTATTGAGTTCCGAGACTCAACATGGCTTGCCTTATGGGCATGAACAACGGCCCCTACTGGTGAGTACTGTGTACCGAGTTATGATTACTGAGTACTGAGTATTAAATGCCAGGACTCAATATTGCTTAGCCTTATGGGCATAAACAATGGACCTTACTAGTGAGTAATGAGTACTGTGTATTGAGTTCCGAGACTCAATATGGCTTGCCCTATGGGCATGAACTGGGCGTCAGGCCAGTAAACTCAAGACCGGACAAGTCTGGCGATCTTGTGTTTTTCAAGTGAAAAATAATAGATGTTAAATTTGCATTGGTATAAATTTAACATCTATTAACAAAATTGTCGCTGTACCGCTACTAAAATGTAGGATTCGAACTGCCTATTCGAACTACCGGGCATTCTTGGTGGTCTAGTTGGTGGGACATCTGCTCTAGAGTGGCAAGGGTCCTGGGTTCGAATCCCACCGGAGTAATATGCCTGTAGATTTTGTTCACAGGCCTCGCGAAGGTACTGAGTGTGCAGTGCTTTACACACATCGGTGCATAGTGTTAACCAGAGGGGTGTCTGGGTGTCTTTTGGACACCCTGTTTTAAATTTGGACACGCTGTTCTATCTGTCATTTACGTGTAAATGTATTGTAAGTCAACAATTTGGACACCCAGTTTTTTAATTTCCAGCAAATTTGGAAACCCTTTTACCAATTTCTGGCTAAAACCTTGCATCTGTGTAGGGGTAAAAGACCAAATAATGTGAATAATAATTCTTCACTGTATAATATAAATATATTTTGAGATGTTCAAATATTGACTTTTAGTCTGATAATTATAAAAGTATACTTTACCCATAAGACAGACGATTAACATCTTCCTTTTAGTGCGTGTTCAAACAAATACAGTTTATTGTATTATGTTAAACTGTGTATATATATTTCTTTTCTCATTTTGATTCTTGTGTTGTAAAAGAAATCTGGTCTAATGAAAATTTTGAGCTACAATTCTTGTGGTCTTGTGGACTTGACCCCCCAAAGTCAAGCCCTAAAACATGAGTAAGTGGGGATCAAAATTCCAATTACAGACATTGAATGGTTACTAGATTTTCTATAAGGCCACATAAAAAAAATATTTTGATTGTCCCCGCCCGACCCTACAAAACCCCCTGACCCCATTTATTTATTTATTTATTTACCTTTTTAAGTCATAAAAAACGGCCCATTCAATGATCTTTTCAGTCAAATTTAAATCCCAGATTTTTCAACTGATATTTTTTCAAAATTTATAGTTTGGAAAAGAAGATGTTTGAAGAAAGGTTATTCATGTTGGCAAAAACAAGAACAATTCTTCAAATATTTACTTAAGCCACAGAAAATGTCATCTAGGAGTTAAGTGGTTTTAACAAAACAATTAAAAACATCAAAATCACACAAACCCTCTGTTTTATAGATGATTTCTATATTCTTTATTTTGTCTTGTCAACAAAACTATAACAACAAATTTTTAAAAAAAAGTCCTCCCACCCCCACTTCCCCCACAAAAAGGACGATCAACAAAATTTGTTTTCATGTGGCCTAGGTCCTTATATTTCTTGGTCTGTACTCTATTAATTTTTTTCTTTCTGACCTCAGGTTGTCGTGGCTTATTACGTATAGCTTCATCGTTCTCTTTGTGTCAATCTTGATTGCTCTTCTGAGTAAATATGCCGTTCAGGTTGTCATGAATGGCAACTTACTCATTTTGTACCTGATCATGGCTGGCTATGGCTTGTCACGTAAGTATATAAAGGGAATGGATTACCAGCCAAACTAACAGCGTTTCATATTGTTTGTGACTGGCTCCCTGCTTGTTTTTTTTCTTCTCCTGCTGGGCCCAATTTCATGGCTCTGCTTCTGGGAAACTCTGCGCTTACAGCTCATGTAATTATGTGCTTTTCAGGGCACTGTTAGCAAAGAATTTGTGGTAAGCAGATAGAGCTACTTAATGGCTGATTTTATGCTTACTGAGTGAGTTTCCATTTCGTAGCACTGCTAACCGTAAGCACACGAAAAAGGCATGCTAACCTTCCGGTGCTTACTGTATGAAAATGAATGACGTTTATCTATTGTGAACGCGCAAGATGGCCGCCTAATTTTGGTGCTAACCTTTGAAAAACGCTTATGAAGAAGCAAATTTTTCTGCTACAGTTAGCACAAAAATTTGCTTACCATTAAGCAGCGCTATGAAATTTGGCCCCGATGTCTTCGTTATGCTCTCTGAAAAGAGGCCACTGGTTTCCTGGTTTGATATTTAAATGAAAAAGCTGGTACATTTGTTTATCCAAAGTTTGCATTATTTTTAAGTTTAGGGAATTCCTGTATGAATGTTTGACTAAGTTTAGTATCAGAAGCAGATTCCCGTTGTCCATTGTATTCAAATAAACGCAACAGACTCTTTCTTAAATGATTGCCAATAGACTGTGCAAGTCTTGCGCATATCAAAAACGTGAAAACAACTCGACTAAAGATTGTAGTATTCTATGAAATCAAATCCTCTTTTTAAATTCTATTTATTCAAAACACTTCCTAAAAAAGTAAAATGGATCCCCTTTTTCTGGAGTAAGTTTCACAATTGTACTGAAATTTAGGAAAAGTTTCCGCAGCATGCCTCCAACTTATTATTATTTTTTTTTATTTTTTATTTTCCTGTTTTCCATTTGGAGATAGGTGGAAAACAGGAAAAAAAAAATAAAATAAAAAAAAAAAATAAGTTGGAGGCATGCTGCGGAAACTTTTCCGAAATTTAAAAGGCTAGCTTGAAAGTGAAAACAAGTAATGGTGATTTATTTCTTCTTGGCAGTTGTCAGCATGGCTTTCATGTTGACGCCGTTCTTCAACAAGGCAACAGTCGCTGGGTCAGTCGCCTCTCTGGTTACCCTGGTGCTCTCCCTGCTCTACATCCCCATGACATTGATTGTAGGCACCCCCGCTGTGGTCAAATGGCTGTTGTCATTCATCTCCCCTATAGCGATGGCGTTGGCCATGGATCAGGTAATAATTGCTGTATTTCTACTTGGTGGCCAAGCGGTCTCAGGTATCGTACACGTTTGGTAATGACTCAAAACAAATATTAGCATAAAAACTTACTTGGTAACAAGCAACGGAGAGCTGTTGATAGTATAAAACATTGTAGGAAACGACTCCCTCTGAAGTAATGTAGTTTTTGAGAAAGAGGTCATTTCTCACTAAAATTATAAAAACTTCTTGCAAGAAGTTTTTATTCCTATCTGAAAGCACATTTATGTGTACAACAAGGGTGTTTTTTCTTTCATCATTTTCTTGCAACTTCGATGACCAATTGAGCCCAAATTTTCACAGGCTTGTTATTTTATGCATATGTTGGGATACACCAAGTGAGAACACTGGTCTTTGACAATTACCAAACGTGTTCAGTGCCTTTAACCCTTACAGTCCCAATTCCTCTTATATCCAATTGCCCAAGTGAAGGATTTGGGCTGGCAGGCCCATATAACCATTGCTTATCACATGTTTTTCAACAATTTTGCTGTTTTGGGCAAGTAACTATTTTACTGTTCCAGGTAAGGGTGGGGGGTGTTTTTGTGTCTCTTTTGATTATTTTGTTTTTTTGTTTCATTTCTGGCTGATGGCACTGGTTTAGTATTCAATTGTAGCACTTCCGTAAACTTCTGATCACATATTGTTTAGGCTTTTTTAAGGGTTATATTTACTTTCCTTTTAGTAGGATTGTTTATTTGAATACATTTGTATTTATTGCCTCTATTGGGTTTTTTCTTTTTAAGGTGTCCTTCTCAACTACATTTTTATGTAAAGCGGCTGGTAGCATTCTTATTAATAGATTTGGCACTATATAAATGTATGTTATATTTTGGGGTTTTTATTTACCCTTGGTGCTCCCCTTAACTCCTCTATTATCTATAAACCCCTTGCATATGACGTCACAAGCTCAAACAGCGCCCTCACTGAAGTCAAAGGAAGACCTATTATTGGTTGAGAGTTGTGCGTGGCGCGTACGCATTTGCATGTTTCCATTGGTTGACACCCGGCGATGGCGCCCTATGCAATGGGTTTATTGCCTGCATTTGATTGCTCTAACTGCATGGCATGAAGCCATAATTATGTATTAAACAATCGTGGTTTGAGTTGCCAAAGGTTTGATGGACTCGGCTCTGCTCGGCCAAGCCATCAAGTCTACTCTTTGTATCTTCATATTTGACCCCTTGCAAAAACTCAAATCTGACCTCTGAATGTTTTGTTTATACCTTTTTCAAAAACATTTTGGCGTATTCTAATTATCTACTCAGATAATACAACACATCAAGCAGAAACTTTTAACGATTGTTACTTTCCATTCACATGCATTTTGAAAAGTAGTTCCACACTTCTCATTCATTGCAGAGGCTTTTTTCAAGAATGCAATTTTTTTTTTCCTTTTCCGTTTGGCGATTTCTTCCTTTGGATTCAGGCCATTGGGTTGGATCAACTCGGAGTAGGTATCCAGTTTGATAACATGGGGAATGAAGGCTTTCCACCATACGTAATCATGCTCTATGTAGACTCAGTGCTGTACTTCTTGCTAGCGATCTATTTTGACAACGTCATCCCAGGTATACAAATTAAGATCATTTCATAACAGTCTCTTAAAGGCACTGGTAATGTTTGGTAATTACTCAAAATATATATTAGCTTAAAAACTGACTTGGTAACGAGCAACGGAGAGCTGTTGACAGTATAAAACATTGTGAGAAACGACTCCCTTTGAAGCAACGTAGTTTTTGAGAAAGAGGTAATTTCTCATTAAAATATTTGAATCTGAAAAAAACTTCGGCCTGAAGCCTTTTTCAGGCATCTGAAAGCACACAAACTTGTACAACAGGGTGTTTTTTCTTTCATTATTTTCTTGCAACTTTGATAACCAATTGAGCCCAAATTTTCACAGGTTTGTTATTTTATGCATATGTAGAGATACACCAAGTGAGAATACTGGTCTTTGACAATTACCAAACGTGTCCATTGCCTTTAAAGCAAATACATCACATCTAAATGCTGAATTGCTCATGACTTACAGTTCAAAACAGCATAGAGGAAAACGGGAATTGCATCAATTTGAATAAAAACCTGAAACATTTAAAAGATATATTTCGTCACTTCAGTGCAAAAACGTTGTATCTCGATTTTGCAAAAACGTTGTATCTTGCGAGTAAATTCTCCAAGCAAAAATGTCATCTCTCGGCGCTTACTTGTTTTGTGTGTACATCCGGGCTATTTTATGCGAGATACAATGTTTTGACAATTTTAAACTCCACGTAACGTAAGTGCTATTTTAGGAGATGCAATGTTTTGGCACTGACATGCAGTTTAACTTTTTAATCTCAACCCTAATCCATCAAAATCTTTTTAGCATGTGTTACCCTTTTTTAAAAATAATTTTACTCTTAAGCTTAACATTATACTTATAACTTGGATGGGGTGTGCTGTGTATTTTGCATGTAAAAGAACCCAGTACACTTACCATTAAAGGGAAGGATGTGTCCGGGTGCTTCTGGCTTGGTAGGCTGCCTAAACTTTGCACCACAGCACCTTGTATACTGTTGCAAGGTGCTGCATTTGTGTATAATGGGTCCTGTAATTTCAAAGATAGAAAAAATATCAAGTAGAAAAAATATCAAGTGCTTTGGGACGCCCTTTGGGTGTGAAAAGTGCTATATAAGAATGGGGGATTATTATTTTGTATTATTGTAGAGGCACGGGAAGGAGGCTGGCCGTCTAAAAAGGACGAGCATTAACAAAAACAGCAAAATCCACATGTTGACGCATAAAATATAAAACGATCTACTGCACTTGAATTGCTTTTAAGCCTTCCAATCAATAGCACACAATACAAATAGCACAACATAGTCATTTATGTGAAGGGCAAAAGGTCATCACCATTGTGGCTTGTTGCATACAAGTTTAAAATACCCGATTCAACTAACCCTAAAAATTACAATATTTCTCTGATAAAAAGCTGATTTAAACACAAAACAATAATAATAATAATATTTAACATTTATATTGCTCCCCGTACATATAAATGATCAAGAGCGCTTAACACATGTTAAAATGCACAGAATGGAAGAAAAGATAAAGATAAAAGACTGGTCACCAGGCCAGTGCCCAAACAACAGTATGGGGATACGTCCGTCCCGCCAACAGAGAACTAAAAGTTACTTATTACAATTACTCATAGGCCTATCCCTGCTGGCATCGGTAATGTTTTGATCTTTTCAGGAGACAGACGCCTCTAACCCTACCTTCGTAAAAAATCTAATCTAACTGGCAAGGCGACCATAGAAGAAAGACAAACAAAAGACACACAAAAACAAAACCGAGCAACACTCACAGAGAGCTCACAGAGAAAATAGAAGAAAGACAAACAAAAGACACACAAAAACAAAACCGAGCAACACTCACAGAGAGCTCACAGAGAAAATAGAAGAAAGACAAACAAAAGACACACAAAAACAAAACCGAGCAACACTCACAGAGAGCTCACAGAGAAAATAGAAGAAAGACAAACAAAAGACACACAAAAACAAAACCGAGCAACACTCACAGAGAGCTCACAGAGAAAATAGAAGAAAGACAAACAAAAGACACACAAAAACAAAACCGAGCAACACTCACAGAGAGCTCACAGAGAAAATAGAAGAAAGACAAACAAAAGACACACAAAAACAAAACCGAGCAACACTCACAGAGAGCTCACAGAGAAAATAGAAGAAAGACAAACAAAAGACACACAAAAACAAAACCGAGCAACACTCACAGAGAGCTCACAGAGAAAATAGAAGAAAGACAAACAAAAGACACACAAAAACAAAACTGAGCAACACTCACAGAGAGCTCACAGAGAAAATAGAAGACAAACAAAAGACACACAAAAACAAAACTGAGCAACACTTACAGAGAGCTCACAGAGAAAATAGAAGAAAGACAAACAAAAGACACACAAAAACAAAACCGAGCAACACTCATAGAGAGCTCACAGAGAAAATAGAAGAAAGACAAACAAAAGACACACAAAAACAAAACCGAGCAACACTCACAGAGAGTTCACAGAGAAAATAGAAGACAAACAAAAGACACACAAAAACAAAACTGAGCAACACTTACAGAGAGCTCACAGAGAAAATAGAAGAAAGACAAACAAAAGACACACAAAAACAAAACCGAGCAACACTCACAGAGAGCTCACAGAGAAAATAGAAGAAAGACAAACAAAAGACACACAAAAACAAAACCGAGCAACACTCACAGAGAGCTCACAGAGAAAATAGAAGAAAGACAAACAAAAGACACACAAAAACAAAACCGAGCAACACTCACAGAGAGCTCACAGAGAAAATAGAAGAAAGACAAACAAAAGACACACAAAAACAAAACCGAGCAACACTCACAGAGAGCTCACAGAGAAAATAGAAGAAAGACAAACAAAAGACACACAAAAACAAAACCGAGCAACACTCACAGAGAGCTCACAGAGAAAATAGAAGAAAGACAAACAAAAGACACACAAAAACAAAACCGAGCAACACTCACAGAGAGCTCACAGAGAAAATAGAAGAAAGACAAACAAAAGACACACAAAAACAAAACCGAGCAACACTCACAGAGAGCTCACAGAGAAAATAGAAGAAAGACAAACAAAAGACACACAAAAACAAAACCGAGCAACACTCACAGAGAGCTCACAGAGAAAATAGAAGAAAGACAAACAAAAGACACACAAAAACAAAACCGAGCAACACTCACAGAGAGCTCACAGAGAAAATAGAAGAAAGACAAACAAAAGACACACAAAAACAAAACCGAGCAACACTCACAGAGAGCTCACAGAGAAAATAGAAGAAAGACAAACAAAAGACACACAAAAACAAAACCGAGCAACACTCACAGAGAGCTCACAGAGAAAATAGAAGAAAGACAAACAAAAGACACACAAAAACAAAACCGAGCAACACTCACAGAGAGCTCACAGAGAAAATAGAAGAAAGACAAACAAAAGACACACAAAAACAAAACCGAGCAACACTCACAGAGAGCTCACTCACAGAGAGTTCTAGGACATTATCCTTCCAAAGTAAACAGCATTTGAAGCATGGCCAGAGCCATGCTCCCTACAAAATAGAGAGAAATACCTATAGAAAATAAATGTGCTCTCTCTTACTCATTATTATTACACCCATTTTGACTCGCCATCTGCCGTTAAACCAACAGGAGCTTATGGCCGACACAAACCCCCGCTCTTCTGCTTTATGCCCTCCTATTGGTGCAGAAAAGAACGCACAGAAGTTTCCCATAGAAGCAGTTCACCAATAGATATGGAGGATGTGAACAACGATGAAGGAGATATCGAGCTGGTATCCCAGGAGATGAAAGACAGGGCCTCTATCAGGTTAAACCTATAAGTGGGAAAGGGGCAGATTTTCATAGAGAGATTTTCTTGAAGAGAAAGAAGACTTTTCTTGAAGATTTTTATGAAAAAGCGCGAGGGTTTCTTTTAACAAGGGTTCTTCTTAAAGAGATAATTTCTTATTGATGAGTCTTTCTTGATAGAGTTTTTTCCTCAGGAAATACCAATGCAAATTAAATGACGTTGGTAGGAACTGTTGCAAAATGTGAGCACTAGTCTGTTCTGTTTAGTGATCCTATCTTTAATGGGAAGAATTGATATTTAAACAAATATATATATATATATTTCAATACTATTCAAAAATTAAGTTGAGGTGTCGTTGCTGAGCAGTCTAGGGCGGTGGACTCAAATTATGTAGTTTACAGAATGTGGGTTCGATTCCTGGCCTGGACAGTCGCAACACTTGTGTCCTTGAGCAAGGCACTTTATCATAATTGCTTCTCTCCACCCAGGAGTACAAACGGGTACCGGCGAGAGCTGGGGAGTAACCTGCGATGGACTGGCATTCTGTCCACGGGGAATAGAAATATTCTCAGTCATTTAGTGCCAAGAAAACCGGATAAAAACACCGGCCTGATGAGCCATATTGGCTCGGGACAGACTTTACTTTAACAAAAATTTGTTAACACTAAAGCACATTTTACAACAACCAAAATATCAAAATTTAGAATGCAGAAAAGCATTTGCTCACCATTGTGGATCTCATTGTTAATTTAATTTGTTTACTTGCAGGATTCGCAACATGAAGAAGACATTTAAAGGACCGAAGAATAAGCCAGACGTCCAAGCTGTTAGAGGTATAGCTAAGAACACTGGAACCACCCTTACTTCACTCCTTACTCTCAACAACATATCGTTGTGTTGATGCAATATGGTAGTATCTCCTAAAATAGCATTTACGTGAAGCACAAATTTATAAAATGTAAAAAGGTTGTATCTCGCTTCAAATAACCCCAATGTACACCCAAAGTCAATGGCTGCCGAGATCAACATTGTCGCATGGAATGTATTCGCTGGAGATACGACTTTGAGATTTCAAGTTCTGACTTTGTTGCACTGACACGACAATTTGTGCCTTAAGATGAAGGTTTGCGGTATTTATCGACACTAAACTGTATTTGTTTAATCTTCTGTAGCAGACTTTTTCCTGCGAGCGTTCATTTTAAAAGCACCAAATAATGCTGTGCAATCTCGCAAGATGTTGCCTCCAGCCAAAACTTCCTACCTACTCTAGGTTTTGGGCGGTTAACTCTGCCAACCCTTTAAGTCCATAAATAAATGAATAAGTGAATAAAACAAGCACAATACTTTGATACTGTGTACCAAACACAATATTTTAATATTGTGTGGCAAACAAAGTACTTTCATATTGTGTAACTCTGCGACAGTAGAATAAATAGCAAGAATAAATCCCAAGAACAAATCTACCCAGCAAAGTATAGTTTACTTAGTTTAGTTTAGTTTAGTACCTTTATTGCACAAACATCAAAATACAACGTAGTGCAAAAGGGAAACCCCAAACAGGCACGCAGGCTCACTGCGCACCCTTAATACATATGTGGCATGTCTTGGCCGAGCGAATAAGAACACCGGACTCGAGCTCTGGCGTTTCTGATCAGCAGAGTGTGGGTTCGAGTCCCGGTCGTGTCACTTGTGTCCTTAAGCAAGACACTATGAAATTGGCCCTAGGACTCGGGGTAAACAGTACTTAACACACATTGGCGCAAGAGTAAAAAACAAAATCGTAGTCTTTATCGTGGCATGGCCGAGTGGTCAAGTGCACCGGACTCAAGCTCCAGTGTTTCTGATCATCAGAGTGCAGGTTTGAGTCCCAGACTTGACACTCGGGTTCTGAAGCAAGACACTTAACCATTATTGCTTCATCCTTCGGATGGGACGTAAAATTGTAGGTCCCGTGTGTTGTGTAATGCACGTAAAAGAACCCAGTGCACTTATCGTAAAGAGAAGGGGTTCGATGTGGTGTTCCAGGTTTGATCGGCAGCATATTGCGCCACAGCACCTTGTAAACCATTACATGGTGCTATAAAGGAATAGGTCTCATACTTTAAAACAAAGCTCCGTATACCTTGCAGGAAAAAATACTGAGCGCCTTGATCGCCCCTAGGGGTGTGATAAAGCACTATACAAGAGCCCATGGTGTTACCGCAAACCGAATATACAACAGACACAATACTTTGATGTTGTGCTTCTCTACAGGTATGGGCTTGGACATCTATGAAGGCCAGATCACCTGTCTTCTTGGTCACAACGGTGCGGGTAAAACGACCCTCATCAACATTCTGACCGGATTGTTAGCACCTGACAGCGGCCACGCCACTATCTATGGCTACGACATCCGGGATCCGATACAGTTACAGAAAGTCCGGTCCATGGTCGGGGTGTGCTCCCAGGAGAACACCCTGATAGAGGCCTTGTCAGCGAGGGAACACCTGAGAGTGTGTGCTGGACTGAAGGGAATTCCTTCAGAGAATATTGAAGAGGAAGTGAGTTTGTCGTCAATCACCTTGTCAAAGTTTTAAAGATAAACGTTGCACTTTTCCGTTACATTGATCAGTTATAGTCAAAACACTTGTCCAACATTGGGTATTGTCAGCGACTCGTACCTGCACTATATGTGACCCAATGTATACATGGAATACCAAACCTGTGCAAAATTTAAGCTCAGTTTTATCAGAGTCACAAGAAAATAGTGGAAAAAAACCTTACAATTAACCTTAATGTTTTCACTGTTTTCAAACGTCAAGTTTTGGTTTAGCGAGATGATCATCCAAGTGGTAAGTCAAGAAGAACTTGGCATATCAACTCCAAACTTGGTGTGTGGATTGGTCTTGGGATCCCGAAAAGCCAATTTCTTTTGGACCACCTATGTCAAATGTCAAGCTCATTATGGCTAAAACAAAGGAAATGTTGTCCGAGCAATACTTCTAGAAGGACTTGTTGTATCAACTTGGTGTGTTGATTGGTCTTGGGATCCCCAATTTTGTTGAACCACCTAGGCCAAATGTCAAGGTCATTATGGCTAAAACAAAAGAAAATATCAGAACGATAAGAATGAGATTAATCTCAGTGGGGCATTTGTGTTTGTCAACACTTTATTCTTATTTCTTGTAGCCTTCACTCTGAGTGGCCCTTTCACCTTGTGTATGGTGATTTTCATTTGAAAAAACCCACAAACAATTGTTA
This sequence comes from Plazaster borealis, assembly GCA_021014325.1. NCBI lineage: Eukaryota > Metazoa > Echinodermata > Asteroidea > Forcipulatida > Labidiasteridae > Plazaster > Plazaster borealis. The sequence goes on along the minus strand of CM037475.1, from coordinate 18,642,370 downwards.
TTTTTCGTTACTGGCATTCATTTTTCTCTTTTCAGGTCAACAAGATCTTGAAGCTGACCCTTCTAGATGATGTGGCCTCCACTGTCTCAAAGAGTTTAAGTGGAGGACAGAAACGCAAACTGTGCGTTGGAATCGCTCTCATTGGCAATCCCAAGGTGACTTAATACAAACGGGCAATTTTAATTTGAACAAAGCATCTCTCTCAAATAGGGTGCACCATTTCAATGTCAATGTCTATGTGTTTTAGAGTGTAATGCAAATCTTAGGCCACACAACGTTTACATGCTTACCATATGTTTGATATGCAATTTTACTCCCAAAATGGCGAGTGTGGCAAAGTAGCCATGTTTGACGACGGTGCCAGGGGTCATTAAAAAGATTGTTTGTGCAAGTACTGCCGAGATTGGAATGGTTATGAGCTCTTTGCACCAAAAAGCTTGCAAAGCAATGTTCTGAAAATTGCAACTACAGCACAAAGGTTAAAGGGTGTGTACAACATTGGTAATTGCCAAAGACCTGTATCCAAACTCAATGTGACCCAACATATACATGAAATAACAAACCTGTGAAAGTTTAAGCTAAATCAGTCTTCGGAGTCATGAGAAAACAGTGAAAAACCCCGTTATGTGTTTTAACTTTTTTTCAAACATCGGAATTTATCCTGCAGGATAAATAATATTAATTTAGTCATTTCGTAAAAACTATGGCATTTCAAGCAAAACTATTTCAAGGGCCAAGTTTTCTATCATGACCATCTTTATACCATGTGAGTTATATGCAAATCTGTGAGCATTTATATTTTCATTCTTACCAATGTTGTACACACCCTTTAAGTGTCCTCCAGTGGAGGGCAATAATGAATGACCATGAGCAGTAGACAGAAGGCACCCCAGGGATAATTACTTTAATAAAAAGGAGTCGATGGTTCTTCAAAAGCAAAATCACATTTGATTTTTCCTATAAATGCAATGAGAGAATGCAGCACCATTACTCAACTTTGATCATTACGTGACTCACTCATTAAAACCAGACCGGAGTTTGCCTATGACATACTTGGGTCGGTATACTCAACTGGTTTTGGAATGAGTAGTTTTCAACAGGGATCTTTCTTATCCGATCAAAAGTTCATGAGGCGTGAACAGTTGGTTTAGGGTGCCACTGCCTGTGAGTTTACTGACACAAATAAAATATCAACAAAATTTCACAGCTTCTTGTTTATAATGTGAAGTATTGGGAAAAAGTGTTAAATATTATTATAAAAGCAACTTTGAATCATAAAAATCTACCAAATATTTATCTTGAGAAATGGAATAAGAAACAGTAGGACTTTCTCTCTGCTCTTCAGCATTTTTGTTATTTAACACCAGCATGGGTTTGTGGGTCAGGATCACTAGCCTTGGGAAAGTGGGTTCCAGGGTGATTGGTTGTATTACAACTACTTTACTGATAACAGCTAATACGAGTCACAGTGAAACCAGTGAGTAGAATTCAGAGATTTTGGTTGATGGGAAATTCATGTAATGGATGACTTTCCCCCGTTAACTTACAGGTGATCTTCCTAGATGAGCCAAGCAGTGGAATGGATCCATATTCCCGGCGAGAGCTTTGGTCTCTCTTGAAAAGTCAACGACATGGGAAGGTTACCGTACTCACTACACACTTCATGGATGAAGCTGACATCTTGGCAGGTCAGAGGTCATATTTTAATTAGAAGCTTTGGGGGCAGAGGAATACTCAGCCTCGCTACCATGGGGTGCGCGCCATATCGATACCTCTCGTCACTAACCCCTGGTAGGGATGAGCTCAAAAACATCGCTGATTGGCTCCCCAAAAGTGACTGCAATGCACGCACGCTTGTTAAAAACTTTTGAGCACTTGTATAGAGCTTGTAGGATGCTTAGTCTGCGCGTTTAAAAATGCAAGTATTTTGATGTGATTCCAAAAAATGAATCATGTTTTTAGATTGTACACACTAAACTGCATACAGTTAGAACGTATCCGAATTGGCGGCTACAGCTACGGCTACGACTGTTGCTAAGTGTGTTGCTAAGGATGTCCCACACTTCAACGCATGATGATGTGGCAATCTAGCCGTAGCTGTAGCTGTAGCCGCTAATATCGGACACGGCCTTAGACATGTCAGGGGACCCCAAGCCCAAGCCAAAGCCAATATTTCAAAAAGGGTCTATGATGCGCAAACCCCCAAACCCCCTTCAGATAATATTAGTACACCTGGTCTTGATTGTAAGTGCGACTCGATCTAAACTGCTAAGCAAAGTGTGATGTCACAACACAACTCACTGTGGTATTGCTTTGTGATAACGAGCCCTGACCCCCCTTGGCAAGCATGGTGGGTTTGGCCAAGCAGTAGTGAACTTGTATTAATCAGTTTTTTCATAAGTTTAAAAAAATAAAATTACATTTTTTAATTTTTTTTTTATACTTCTTGTGATCTTGAAATGACCAGATCGGAAAGCCATGATGTCCAAGGGTAACCTGAGATGCTATGGATCTTCGTTATTCCTCAAGTCAAGATTTGGGATAGGATACCATCTTGGGTAAGGATTCACCAAGACTTCAGGCCATTTTTATTTCTAGAAATCTGTTCCCTTTTTTAAAATAAAGGCTCCTCATTTGCACTGATGGTTATTCATTTCCAATGAGTTGAGTAGGCCGGAACCTACAGGGCCAAATTTCATAGAGTTGCTTAAAGGAACGTTACAGAACTGGTAATTAAAATTTTCTTTAACATCACAGATTTACATAAAACTTACACGGTCTAATGATGATGATAGTAGAAAACATCCCTAGAAATATTTCTGTCTGAAATGCCATATTTGATGAGAAATAAATAAAACTAATTTCCGATTGGAGTTTATCGCTCATGAGCGTTTTATTCATGCATTGTATAACACATGCAAATGTGTAATCGGTTTTTCACTATTTTCTCGTGACCCAGATGGCCGATCGATTTCAAACTTCTACAGGTTTGTCAGTTTATGTATATGGTGGATTATATAAAGTGCTTAACTGTTTTGTTAGCAAAAACCAATTCTGTAATGTTCCTTTAAGCACAACAAGTAGCTCAGCACAACCAAATTATGCCTACCAGACTAAGGTTACCAGCCAAACTACCATGTTACGTGTACAATTTGTGACTGGTATCCTGCTCATTTCTGCTAAAAAGCAGAAAATTGTTAAGCAATATTGTTCTGCTTAAGCAGCTCTATAAAATTGGGTCCGGCAGTGATTTATTGTGACAATAGACCCCATGCATATGACCTCACATTCTCAAATAGCGCCCTCACTGAGGCACAAGGAGGCAGATCATTGGATGACAGCCGCTCTTGGTGTGTAAAAACATGTGCGTGACTTCAGTGTACCAGCAGCATTGCGTGTTATGCAACGGGGTCTATAAACTCTGCAAATCAAAAACGATATAACAAGAATGAAAACTGTGTATTTTTGTTGAAGGCAAATGTTCGTTTTAAATTCTATTTGTACACAATTCTGCTGAAGAAAAATACTTGTGGCAATTTTTATAAAAGCAATTTCGATTTTTATACTATTCAAATTAATTTTTCTTTGAAATATTTTGTGGCTAAATTTTACTTTCCGAACAATGGAATGTAATGTTTATAGCCAGATAAACAATGCTAAACTAAAGTATTTGAAGAAATAGAATCGCATACACGTGAAACTTTATTTGGTTGGGACCAACTTGGTTCTGGAAGTTCGAATACGCTTTAGACTTGTACAGTCTACTGGGGTTGGAGAGGGTAGTCAGGGGGACCAAGGGGGGGCTACTATCGCATGCGCACAAAAAATTGTAAAATTCCCAACATGGAAAGGCACAATTTATTTAGAAGCAGATTTCTGATTGTCATGGCCAGTGTAACGCAAGTCACCCTTGTGTTTTTGTGTTATAGCATGGTGGTTGACCAGGATAACGACATTGACAGGATTACAGACATTGTAACGAGTCACATTCCCGAGGGTAAAGTCTCACGCAGTCACGGCATGGAGCTTGCCTACACACTACCCCTGAAGGACACCAACAGGTTCCCTGGTGCGTAAGATTCCAAGCTTTGCTGAGATTTTTCTCAGGAATACCTTACACACCTATGATTAGTAATATACATGATTTTTATATAGCCCTTTTATATAGCCCTTTTATATAGCTCTTTTGTGGTGCCCTTTTAATTAGGCCTTTTATATAGCCCTTTTATTTTGGCCTTTTATATAGCCCTTTGTGTTGCCCTTTTATTTAGGCCTTTTATATAGCCCTTTTATATAGCCCTTATACATGTATGTAGCTCTTTTATATAGCCCCTTTATGTAGCTCTTTTATATATCCTTTATATTGCCCTTATATATAGCCCTTTCATGTAGCCCTTTTACGTAGCCCTTTTACGTAGCCCTTTTACGTAGCTCTTTTATATAGCCCCTTTATGTCGCTCTTTTATATATCCTTTATATTGCCCTTATATATTGCCCTTTTACATAGCCCTTTTATATAGCCCTTTTATATAGCCCTTTTATATAGCCCTTTTATATAGCCCTTTTATATAGCCCTTTTATATAGCCCTTTTATATAGCCCTTTTATATAGCCCTTTTATGTAGCCCTTTTATGTAGCCCTTTTATGTAGCCCTTTTATGTAGCCCTTTTATGTAGCCCTTTTATGTAGCGCTTTTACGTAGCGCTTTTACGTAGCCCTTTTACGTTTTACGTAGCCCTTTTACGTAGCCCTTTTACGTAGCCCTTTTACGTAGCCCTTTTACGTAGCCCTTTTACGTAGCCCTTTTACGTAGCCCTTTTACGTAGCCCTTTTACGTAGCCCTTTTACGTAGCCCTTTTACATAGCCCTTTTACATAGCCCTTTTACATAGCCCTTTTACATAGCCCTTTTACATAGCCCTTTTACATAGCCCTTTTACATAGCCCTTTTACATAGCCCTTTTATATAGCCCTTTTATATAGCCCTTTTATATAGCCCTTTTATATAGCCCTTTTATATAGCCCTATATATACATATTAAAGGAACATTACAGAATTGGTTTTTGCTAACAAAACAGTTAAGCACTTTATATAATCCACCATATACATAAACTGACAAACCTGTAGAAGTTTGAGATCAATCGGCCATCTGGGTCACGAGAAAATAGTGAAAAACCGATTACACATTTGCATGTGTTATACAATGCATGAATAAAACGCTCATGAGCGATAAACTCCAATCGGAAATTAGTTTTATTTATTTCTCATCAAATATGGCATTTCAGACAGAAATATTTCTAGGGATGTTTTCTACTATCATCATCATTAGACCGTGTAAGTTTTATGTAAATCTGTGATGTTAAAGAAAATTTTAATCACCAGTTCTGTAACGTTCCTTTAAGCATTATAAAATTGGACCCAGAATCAGGCATACAACTTTTCAGCTAATCAGCCGATTTCCTCTTTTTTTATTTCCTTTTCGAGAACTTAAAAAATAGTTGTCAAAGTTTTGTGTTCCAGGCAATTTATTTTTTTCCCCTTAATTTTTTGCATTTTCTGCACAAAGTTGCATTTCTTCAGAATGCATCAACCTTACCTATTGTTTCTTCATTCTGTCTTTGCTGTCTTCATAATCTGAAGAGAAAACAGAAATAGCTGTTGCAAATTGCTTACCAACCAAAAGAACGTATTGTATAAATGCAAACAAATAGTTAATGGCCTACTGTTTCGACCCTAGCAGAGTCTTTCTCTTTCTGTTCAGCCCTTGCTTTTTCTGTGCGCTTTCTGCCTCTCTCTCTTTTCATTTCTTTCCACTTGACTGCTTCTGTTACACCAGTATACCTGCTAATGTGTGTTGTGTTGTCATTTAGCCTTTGCTAGGGTCGGAATGTCTAATTTTTTTAAATTTTATTTGATTACACATCCAACAGTACAATTAGCGCCAATTACAGGATGAATAGGAAACGAGAAGAAATGCTCAGTTTTAGATGTGGGAGGAAAACCCCAATGGGGGAAAAACCACGCAATCAGGTAGGGACTGAAAACCCAATCCACATGTGCAAGGCTACGGTCTGAGGTGGGATTCGAACCGGGGTCCACAGAGGTGAAAGGCAGAGAAAGAAACCACTGAGCCAACCTGATCCCCATGTCAGGCCATTAACTATTTTTTGCATAATCTGAACAGATCTTTTCCAAGCTCTGGAAGAGCCTTCCAAGGAGAGTTCCAAGACAGTCGCTCAGGATCTTGGCATCCAGACCTACGGGGTATCGATGACGTCCCTTGAGGAGGTGTTTCTCAAACTGAATGAAGAAGAGGAGGCTGAAGAGGCACAAGCTGATGATGTACCAGCCACTTCAGGTATAAGCTCAGAAAGCATTTTGTGGGGTAGGGAACTCGGCAAACTCCCACAAGGAGATATAAACACCAAGCTGGCGACAGCCAATCTCTCTCATTCAAACATTGGTTTAACGTCTATGATTATGAATCAATCACACAAATCAACAAATTGTGGTTCAGTAACTAGACGACAATACTTATTATAATCATTATGAAAGCAGCAGTTAGCTTGATAGGATTGGAACCCACAACCTTGTAATTGCAAATCCGGCAGTCTAACCACTTGACCACGGTGTTGGGGTAGGGGAGGGAATGAAAGGGGGAAGCTGCTGCTCCTAAAGCTTAGGAGGAAAAGATCACATTGTGTAGACCATTGAAGAGTTAATCATTCAGGAACCAGCTCCAAATATGAAGAGAAAACCAAATTTTTTCAATTTTGCCTGAAAACTTGCCTTATAAAATCCTTTTCCTGAATTTTCTTGTTTTAAACACAGAGGTGAAGTGGTTGAAGCACAGGGACAACAATGGTTATTGTCAAAGACCGTTATCCGCACTTTATGTGACCCAACATAGTACATTAACAAACCTGTGAAAGGTCATTAGGGTTACGAAGGGGTTAAGAATTTTTTTACACAATTCTCCAAAACTATAGAGTTTCAGGCGAAAATATTTCCAGGGCAGCTTTCCAGCATGAGAATCTTCCTGTTTAAACAGGAATTCCTGTTTTTTCCCTTTCAAATTTGTGGTCTTTGAGTTCAGTGTGAATTTGATATAAACTTTTGGGGGTTGAGTTGTAGGGGGTATACATTTGGATTGCGCTAATCCTTCTTCTCTAATCAGAAATTGTGAGTTTACCCATTTTACCTTTGTAATCGTATATCGCAGATCGACACACTGTTCGTGAAAAAACAGCACTTTAACAATTGCCGCCCGGCTTCCATTAGTCTTGGTTCCAAGACGCTCCAGTTTTTGTGTAGTCACGAAAACCTAATCGCTATCTAAACCGCTATCACCCACGGACATGCATTTTTGGTGTTCGATTTTTCAGATTTTTTTCGTACGAAATAGATTTCCTGTTTTTTCATTATCGCCCATTCTCATGCCTGGTTAAATCATATGTTGTGGCCGAGCGGTCAAGCGCACTGGACTCAAGCTCTGGTGTTTCTGATCACCAGAGTGTGGGTTCGAGTCCCAGTCTTGACACTTATGTCCTTAAGCAAGACACTTAACCATTATTGCTTCGTCCTTCGGATTGGACATAAAGCTGTCCTGTGTGTTGTGTAATGCACATAAAAGAATCCTTCGAGAAAGACTCTGCTAGGGTCGAAACGTCAGGCCATTAGCTATTTTTTGCATAAAAGAATCCAGTTACACTTTTCGTTTAAGAGAAGGGGGGTTTGCCCCAGTGTTTCTGGCAGTGGCTGCTGAGTGCGCCGCAGCTCTTTGTACATTCTTTAAAAAAGGTGCTACATAAACGGGTCTTGAAAGTCAAAACTTCAAAAAACTGTCTTTAAAAAAATAATGATAAAAAAAGTGCTTTGAGACGCCCATAGGTAAACTTTGTAGTTATTATTATTATTACCATGTATTAGTTATGTGCAAATCTATGAACATTTATATTTTCAATCTCACCAATGTTGTGCACAACCTTCAAAGTGTTTATTTCATCCCATTCCCAGAAGTCTTTCTATCTGTCTCTTAAAGGCACTGAACACGTTTGGAAATTGTCAAAGACCAGTGTTCTCACTTGGTGTATCCCAACATATGCATAACATAACAAGCCTGTGAAAATTTGGGCTCAATTGGTCATCGAAGTTGCAAGAAAATGATGAAAGAAAAAACACCCTTGTTGTACAAATTTGTGTGCTTTCAGATAGGAATAAATAGTGAGAAATTACCTCTTTCTCAAAAACTACGTTACTTTACAATGTTTTATACTATCAACAGCTCTCTGTTGCTTGTTACCAAGTAAGTTTTTATGCTAATATTTGTTTTGAGTCATTACCAAACGTGTACGATACCTTTAATTGTTTTTTGCAACATGTCAACTCATGGACATTTTTTCTCTAAACCACAAACAAAAACCACAGATCAAACGCCAATCAACGTGAATGGTGTCAGCTACAACAGCCGAGATCCTGTCTTGTTAAGTGTCAGTGAAATCATCACCAAGCCTCTGGAGCCAAGCAAGTACCAGATCAAAGCGTTCTGCAAACTCCTCTTCAGCCAGATGCTGCGCGACCCTGCTGTGAGACAACATTCAATTTGTTTACTGTAGACCTCATAAAAATAATAGTTGGGTTTAACAGAGAAAAATTGATTTGAATCTGTGACCTTCGGATTAATGTGCTGGCATTCTACCAATTGGGTTTCCCTTGTGGTTTATTACTTGATATTTGAAATAAAAATTAGCATCCCCTTCAGTTGATCCCTCTGCTGCCACTTCCCAGGTTGTATCATTTACTTTGGTAAGATCCCTGGCTGTACGGCAGTTACAGGTTGAATGGCTTCTGAATGGCACCCCCGATCAAAGGTATTGACAAAATAGGGAGACCGCCAACATAGTTTTAGATAGCTCAGTTGGTAGAGCACCAGCACGTTAATCCGAAGGTCGCAGGTTGAAGTCCCGCTCTAGTCATTCCAGCTGGCCCTATTCTCTATGACACTTTAACATGTTGTTCAGCCCCTTATCTTGCCTAATCAGGTATGTAGGTCATGGCAGGTGGCCCCCTTCCTCTGTTTTCATGTGTTGGTGTCCAGGGCCCAATTTCATAGAGCTGCTTAAGCAGAAAATATAGCTTAACGATTTCTGCTAAGCAAAATTAAGCAGGATACCAGTTACAGATAGTACACGTGACATGGTATTTTGGCTGGTAACCTTATTCTTCTAAGCAATATTTTGTTGTGATTAGGTACTTTTTGTGCTTAAGCAGCTCTATGAAATTTGGCACAGCAAAACTGTAGCTGTGATACTACCTCATCCTTAGAATAATGTTAGGTTTCTTGTGAAACAAAAACAAACAAATCCTATTTAAACTAGCAGGGTTTTTTTCTTACTTGCGCTTTCTTGTGCTGTTTTGCTGTGTCTTTATTTGTTCCCTTTTTCCCACACTTTTTAATTTGTCTTGTTTTCTCCTTGTAGACGTACTTCACTCGTGTCTTTTTTCCTGTGGCCTATATAATAGTATCCGTTGTCTTGCAAGCAACAATCAATTTCAGCCCTGGCATCAATAAGAACCCAGAGAGTTTGGCCTTAGATCCAAGTCTTTACCTCGAGACCGGTGACCCCACGCCCACATATGACATGCTCACATCCCTCCTTTACCAAGACAACGTGGCTGCAAGTGAGAGTAAGTTTAGCAAGGTGTAATTTTTTGTGACTATTTTATAATTTGTTCTTTTTTTTTGCGGGAGGAGGGGGGAATGACACTAAAGATGCCTCAAAAAGTGAACAGACAACTTCTATTTAGTTATTAGTTATTTCTGGTTGTTGAAGCCAAGGCTTCTCAGAAATACGAACTTGATTAATTTACTAGTCAAGAACCCCATGGAGAGAAGACAAAGAAGGAAGATTCAGTTTTAGATGTGGGAGGAAAATTATTCATGGGAAAACCCATGCAATCGGGTAGTGGCTGAAAACCCAATCCACATAGTGTCCCGGGCGGGTTTCGAACAAGGGTTCTAGAGCTGGAGGGCAAGGAAAGAAACCACTATGCCCGACAACCTGACAAAACTTTGCAAATACGGGGAATGCACACGTGAGCCGTGAAATCTGGTGCATGCTGGTCTAGTTAGTGACAAAGTTTAGTCACTAGCTAGACCAGCGCATTTCACGGTTAACGCACACATTCCCAGTATTTGTGAGGTTGTCTATGTAATCACCGTAGCTTGGTTGCCACAGGAAACCTGTAATATTGAACTCCGTGATTTGAATAAGATTCATTACCGCTCAATTTTCATGGAACTGCTAGAGGTTAAACAAAAGAAGAAGATTGTCACTCATAAAAAAATCTCTCCTTCCTGCCAAAGTGTAGTTCTTCATCACTTGTTTCTTTTGAGAACCAGTTCTTATTTCAACAAAAGATTCATACGTGGTTGTCTTGTATTTCCATTTTCTCTTTTTGTTTAACTAGATATCTCATTGTTGGTTGATCAGTTTGGGCAAATGGGTCTTCAGAGTAACACAATAGCAAACATGAGTTCCGTGTTTTCTCAAGCACCACACAACATGGCTACCGTGGTTAATGCTTTGGGAACGTCCGTAAGTAAAGTATTTTGAAGTTCAACTGGAATGAAATGGCTCAAACCTTAATTATTTGTTTGATTAGTTATTATTTGATCACAAGTGTGACGTTTTCTCCTTGCAATTTTGTTGTAATTTGATCAGGAAAAACTAGCCCCCAATGGGAGACTTTGGATTGCTAGGTGGCAGCAGACTTACCAGGTAAATCTCCATTGTTTACGTAGTTCTGAGCCCGCGCACATTACCGAGAACAATGGGTTTACCTGGTAAGTCTGCTGCCACCTAGCGTCCCAAAAGTCCCCAATTTCTTTGTTTTTTGAACTAGTGTTTTTTCCTGCCGTTGGCAACACCCTGCATGGTTCCCAGCAAAGACCCATAAAAATGCAACGTGAAATCAACACTGAAGTACCAGTGTCTCAGTAAACCAGCATAAACCATTACGTCACACCACGGTAAGGCCAAATAAAAATAAAAACATGTTTAGCGTCCCCGCCCGCTTCCGTTTAAGACGCCGCCTCCTTTTTTTTTTCTTTTCTTTTTTTTTATAGAAAAAAAATGATAAATTTTTAACGATCCCTGACGAAAAAAATTTTTTTTTAAATAAATAAGATCATATTTTAGACTTAGCAAACCAAAAAAAGCACACCCAAAAAAGCTGGCAACCATCTTGAAAAAAAATCCTGGCCGATTATCTCGAAATTAATGTGTGGGAGGGCCATTTTTGAAAAAAAAAAAAAAGAAAAAAAGGCCCTCCTCCTTCCCTTTTTCAAAAAGGCAGGACGCTAAACATGTTTTTTGTTTTATTTGGCCTAATGGGTGAAGGTTGTTATCTTCGTCGCGATGCCTTTTCCATTTTCCTGTTTTGATCAAGTTCATGGTGTGACGTCACAGTACTGTTTTGATTCCTAGGCGCTTAGGGGCTTTTCTCAAAATTCTGCGTTTTTGCCCAGTGTGATACTGATCAAAATGTGGGGTGGGTTTTTTTATGTAAAAAAACATTATATGGAGTTGTACTCATATACAAGTAATCATGACACACTCATTTACCTTTCTGTAACAAAAGAACAATCATGTTATTTTTGTTCAAGTTGATCTTTAAAAGAAATATTGATAAAAGGTATGGCACTACATTGGTACTAGCCTAATTTCAAATTTAAAGTGAATGTAATCGCCAATCACCCTGAGAAAGTTTTGGTGTGAAAATTCTATCATATTAGAGAACTTTAAACAGATAAGCATGCTATCTTTATACAAACCAGTTTTGACAGAATGTTACTGTTCCAAAAAACTAACAAGGTATATTCACCAACCCTTTAGTTTTTTTTGTATACCACCATTGAGTGAAATGATTTTCCCAGTGCTCTAAATTTTCCTCTTTTCCTTGTTTGAACTTTCAGAGCAAAAAACCAGACTTTGTTGCACTGTACAACGACACTGCCATGCATTCCCTGCCAGTCCTACTGGGTCTACTGAACAATGCCCTGGTGCCGTTGCAGACAGCTGGCCAGTCCTTCCTGAACATGACCGTTTCTAACCACCCCTTCCCCCAGTCCACCAGCACAGATGATTACAGCTTCAACTCGGGTTTCTTCCTAGTGATGTTCCTGTTCATGGCTTTCAGTTCACCACCAGCGGGGTTTATTGTCAACATCGTCAAGGAACGACAGGTGAGTTGAGACTTTGAAAAAATGTTCCCAAACAATGATGAACCCCACAGCCTCGCTACCTTGGGCAGCGCGCCGTATTGTTACCTCTCGCCACAAACCCCTGAAAGGGAAATACTGAAAAACAATGCTGATTGGCTAACCAAAAAAGACTGCTCTGCGCTCACGCTTGTTAAAAACTTTTGAAGCTTGTAGGATGCTTGTGTTGGGCGCTTAGTATGTGTGTGTCAAGATGCAAGTATTTTGACGCAATCAACTTCAAATGACTCATGTGTTTACATGGTCACTCTAAACTGCATACAGTTAGACGTGTAACAGGATCAAAGAAGAATGAGAGGGGACCAGTTGCTCTATGACTTGATGCGTGCTCTGCATAGACTCTAACACAGAATGGATCAACCACAGGACTAATTCAAACATCTAATATAGTTTGATATTTTAAAGTCACACTTCCAGGGGGTTATGATCGAGCAAGGCATTCTGGGAAAAACAATGGTGCAGCGAGATCGTACACCACTGGGAATGAGATTGGTTTGCCCCTCCCTCCCACTCCCCCTCCCCTCCACACCACTCCCCCTCCACACCCAAATCCACATGCATAGTAAATCTGATACTCTGTCTGCTGTCTGCTCCCAAACAGGAAGGAGTGCGGACTCAAATGCGAGTGTCGGGAGTCAGCGCTGGTAGCTACTGGGGTTGCCACCTCATCATCGACTGCACCCAGATGTACGGTATTTCTTTGGCCGGGGTGATTGCCATCGTCGTCATCGGCTTGGTGGTGGGCAACTCTTCCCTCTTTACGGTCGGAGCGTTGTTCATGTTTATCGTGTTCATTCTCCTGTTCTTACCGATGTACTCGCTGTTTGCGTATTCCATTAGCTTCTTGTTCACTGAGTATCAAACCGCGCAGAGTGCAGCTCAGCTGTTTTTCACATGGGTGAGTATTTAAAGGATATGGGATGATCACTTTATTGTTTTCAAAAGGTATTATACAGGATTGGTAGAGCTGACAAAATAGTCGCAGACAGCGTTCATGTTTTGTGTGATCAACCACATACATGAAGTAACAAACCTGTGAAAATTTGGGCTTAATCCGTTAGTCGGGAGAAACTAGTGAACAAAAAAACAGGCACAATTTTCAGCATGTAAACACGCTGTCCTTAATTTTGGTTGTAACAACCGAAATCAGCTGTTGCGCTTTTTTTCACATTTTCAGATACAGTTTTCTCGAACATGACTTTATTTTAGAGAGAAAGATTTCACAGAAAGAAATGGTTCTAACATAAAATTCGTAATTAGTAAGCTTTCAGACTAAAATTAAACAATGATGTTTTTTATCCTTACCATCCTATATACCTTTCAGGAAAACCAGATTCTTGGAAATTTCCTAGCTTCCAAGGAAACAAGATTTTAAGTGACACCAAAAAATTAACTCTTAACCAGTGCGACTTGTACCAAAATGCCCATAGCAGAGGCAAACGGCCTTAATTGACATTTCTTTCTTTTTTCATTGTCTTAAAGTCGAGGAAGACATAAACTTTTATTTGAGACAAGTATTTGGGGTTTGTCATTTTTCATTCTGAAACAATTTCATCTGCCACAAATTTGTCAGGAGAAAACATTCAAAATTTGTGGGTCATTCTGCAAAAAAAACCAGGCGATGTTTAAGTGTGACATGAAAAAAATTGTGAAATGATTCTCATCTGAAAGTAATATTTTGTTGTTCTCTATTCTTGTTGAAGATTCCTTTTGTTTTGGGCTTTCCTGTTTTGATTGTTGATCAACTCGGGGACACGACCATAGCAACCATTCTACACTTCATTTTCTGTTTTCTGTATCCACCGTACACTCTCTTCGGAGGGCTGTATTACATCAGTAAGGTAAGTAAGAGACAACAAACTGGTAGACCTTGTGCAGGCCTTCGAGGCCATGGCCTCTGCTGCCCCTGGTCTTGGCCTTAGTGCCCCTGGTCTTGGCCTTAGTGCCCCTGGTCTTGGCCATAGTGCCCCTGGTCTTGGCCTAAGTGCCTCTGGTCTTGGCCTTAGTGCCTCTGGTCTTGGCCTTAGTGCCCCTGGTCTTGGCCTTAGTGCACCTGGTCTTGGCCTTTGTGCCCCTGGTCTTGGCCTTGGTGCCTGTGGTCTTGGCCTTAGTGCCTCTGGTCTTGGCCTTAGTGCCCCTGGTCTTGGCCATAGTGCCCCTGGTCTTGGCCTAAGTGCCTCTGGTCTTGGCCTTAGTGCCTCTGGTCTTGGCCATAGTGCCCCTGGTCTTGGCCTTAGTGCCCCTGGTCTTGGCCTTAGTGCCCCCTGGTCTTGGCCTTAGTGTCCCTGGTCTTGGCCTTAGTGCCCCTGGTCTTGGCCTTAGTGCCTCTGGTCTTGGCCTTAGTGCCTCTGGTCTTGGTCTTAGTGCCCCTGGTCTTGGCCTTAGTGCCTCTGGTCTTGGCCTTGGTGCCCCTGGTCTTGGCCTTAGTGCACATGGTCTTGGCCTTAGTGCCCCTGGTCTTGGCCTTAGTGCCCCTGGTCTTGGCCTTAGTGCCTCTGGTCTTGGTCTTAGTGCCCCTGGTCTTGGCCTTAGTGCCCCTGGTCTTGGCCTTGGTGCCCCTGGTCTTGGCCTTAGTGCACCTGGTCTTGGCCTTAGTGCCCCTGGTCTTGGCCTTAGTGCCCCTGGTCTTGGCCTTAGTGCCCCTGGTCTTGGCCTTTGTGCCCCTGGTCTTGGCCTTTGTGCCCCTGGTCGTGGTCTTGGCCTTAGTGCCCCTGGCCTTGGCCTTAGTGCCCCTGGTCTTGGCCTTAGTGCCTCTGGTCTTGGCATTAGTGCCCCTGGTCTTGGCCTTAGTGCCCCTGGTCTTGGCCTTAGTGCCCCTGGTCTTGGCCTTAGTGCCCCTGGTCTTGGCCTTTGTGCCCCTGGTCTTGGCCTTAGTGCCCCTGGCCTTGGCCTTAGTGCACCTGGCCTTGGCCTTAGTGCCTTTGGTCTTGGCCTTAGTGCACCTGGTCTTGGCCTTAGTGCACCTGGTCTTGGCCTTAGTGCCCCTGGTCTTGGCCTTAGTGCCCCTGGTCTTGGCCTTAGTGCCCCTGGTCTTGGCCTTAGTGCCCCTGGTCTTGGCCTTAGTGCCCCTGGTCTTGGCCTTAGTGCCCCTGGTCTTGGCCTTAGTGCCCTCTTGCCTTGGCCTTAGTGCCCTCTTGCCTTGGCCTTAGTGCCCCTGGCCTTGGCCTTAGTGCACCTGGCCTTGGCCTTAGTGCACCTGGCCTTGGCCTTAGTGCCCCTGGTCTTGGCCTTAGTGCCCCTGGTCTTGGCCTTAGTGCCCCTGGTCTTGGCCTTAGTGCCCCTGGTCTTGGCCTTAGTGCACCTGGTCTTGGCCTTAGTGCCCTCTTGCCTTGGCCTTGGTGCCCCTGGTCTTGGCCTTGGTGCCCCTGGTCTTGGCCTTAGTGCCTCTGGTCTTGGCCTTAGTGCCCCTGGTCTTGGCCTTAGTGCCTCTGGTCTTGGCCTTGGTGCCTCTGGTCTTGGCCTTGGTGCCCCTGGTCTTGGCCTTAGTGCCTCTGGTCTTGGCCTTAGTGCCCCTGGTCTTGGCCTTAGTGCCCCTGGTCTTAGCATTGGTGCCTCTTCAAAAGTTTCCCATAGACTATTATAATCATGATTAATGCAAACAAATAATTTATGGCCTCATATTTCAACCCTAGCAGAGTCTTTCTCAATCGCTAAATGACAACAGAACACACACATATAAAAGTATACTAGAGAAACAGAAGCAGTCAAATAGAAAGAAGTGAAAAGAGAGCAGCAGAACACATTCAGAAAAAGTAGGGGATGAACAATGAAAATGGACACAAAGGTGTGGGGTTTGGAGGATAAGGATCATTTTATTAGCAACATGATAATCGAGTTGGATTCGTTATAAACTACATCAAAAATTACAAAGAAGAGAATTGGGGCTAGCTCTAACCGCAAGAGGGTGGAAACACACACAAAAAGGGGGGAAGAGGGAGAAAAATTTTTTAAGTGATTAATCAGTGAATGAGACAGACCGTCAGTGGAAAAAGGACTCAAAGACAAAAAGTGCTTTATCACTTTCTTCTTGGATGTTCAGACCCGCAGACCAGTGCCTTATCCACAGTTTCTCCCTGCTTAGATGGACAGTCTCTCTGTGGTTGTCAAGTGCCTAAATGACCCTGTAAAACTATGTCAGAAAAAGAGCTTTGTCATTTGGATAGGATGTAAAGCCATTGGTCTTATGTCTTGTCAGGCATGATATTCGTCCTGCTTTAGTCTGATTTCCGATTTGTTTGCCCTTGGAAAAGCTGAAAAATTGTGATTAAATAGCCTGAAATGTCTGTTAAAGCCTACGCTATGTTTACATGTAGGTCAGCCCTTGTACTCGATAAATTATTCCTACTTTTTCCGGGACCAAATATCATGACTGTCTTGTGTAATGTACGTAAAAGGTGCTGTCTTTTATGGGTCTCAGAATTCAAACTTTGAGATGGCCACCGAATGAGATTAAAAGCACTTAATAAGAACAACATATACATGTATGCAAAACAAAATTAAATTAAAGATTCAATTTGTAATCAAAAGTGCTTTTGTCGTCTCCACTTTTATTTCTAGGTTTATGAAATTGCCAAATTTGGAGCCGGTGTGGAGAACATCACCTTTGGAGATTACTTTGCGTTCGATACGCTCATTATCCCTACAATACTGTGTGTGAGTTGAACAAACTTGTGCATTCGGAATATTTGGGAAATTCTATTTTTGTTTTCTGCCTTGAATTCAAGTAACAGTTGTCTTTTTAAATTAACATCTATGGAATCGTTGCGGTACCCACTGCTAACACATAGGATTCGAACTGCCTCTAGCCACCGGGCTAGCTTGGTGGTCTAGTGGTAAGACATCTGCTCTAGCAATGCAAAGGGCGTGGGTTCAAATCCCACCCGAGTGTTTTGCCTGCGGATTTGTTTCACAGAACTCTGGAAATTACTGAGTATACAGTGCTTAATACACATCGGTGTAAGGGTAAACAAATTAATACCCAGGGAAAGGTTACCTAACAGTGATAACAAAAATTTTGCAACGACACAAAATCGTAGGTTCAGTCCTTTGTTAACCCCTTGCACAATGTGGAGCATACTTTCAGGCGCCTATCCTGTCCGCCATTTTGGGAGTCAAAGTGCACACAAAGGAATTGACTCCCAAAACTGTTTAAATGGTAGACACGCATTTTGCGGAGGTGTGCTCCGTGTTGTGCAAGTGGTTAATACAATTTATGTGAATTTCACAAAAATTGATTTAGCATAATTGATTTGCTTTGTAAGTTGAGTTTCTTAGTGATATATCTTTCCCTAAGGATTGTGTAGCTAAGATAAACTTGAATTTTTTTGTAGGAAAACATTTGTATGAGTGTTTGAGTTTTTTTCTTCTGATTTATAGCCATTTGAAATGTAACCCTATAGAGACCATTCATTTCTATTTATTCTGTAGCACCCAGACATGACTAGTATTGTTGGTTTTATTTATTAAATTATTCTTTTAAAAGTGTCTGAACAAAATAATATGAAACAGTTTATTATTATTTTTTCTAGACACATAGATGCATGAAAAACATTGGAAAATGTCAATTCAAGACATGACCTTTACTGTGACCTTTGAGGTTAAGTGGAAGTAGGTCACATCTTTCAGGCGTTTGTGGACCCGCTGTGGGCGTTTTGGCACAAGCCGCTTCAGGCCGCTGTGGTCTCTAAAAGGTTATGGCCCTTTTGATAATCACAAACAAGAACCTTAGGCCAAATAAAATAAAAAACATGTTTAGCGTCCCCGCCCGCTTCCTTTTTAGAGGCCGCCTCCTTTTTTTTTTTCTTTTTTTTTCTTTTTTTTTTGAAAGAAAAAATGATAAGTTTTTATTATCCCTGACGATTTTTTAATTTTGTTTTAATAAATAAGATCGTATTTTCGACTTTAGCACAGAGAAAAAAGCACAACAAAAAAAGCTGGCCACCATCTTGAAAAATAGCCCGGCCGGTTGTCTCGAAAAACTTGTTAGGCGGCCTTTTTAAAAAGAAAAAAAAAAAGAAAAAAAAGGCCCTCCTCCTTCCTTTTTTCAAAAAGGCAGGACGCTAAACATGTTTTTTATTTTATTTGGCCTTACATCTCTGAGCCGGTGACATTATTTATCGTTTTCTAAATAAAAGATGCTGCTTCCTCTGCAGGTTATAATGGATTTGGTCGGGGTGGTGTTCTTGCTGCGCTTCTTGGAGATTAGAAACACAGGGGGCAACGTTAGAGATACATGTTTCTTGAGGTAGGTCTGATTCAATTTTACTATATTCACCTCTCATTGAGCCCCCCCCCCTGCTCATTTACAACAAATTCCACCCCTATGCTTTTTGTTGTCTCTCAACTTAATTAAATCAACAGGTTTTTTTGAGTGTTTTTTATATTATTTTTAAGTCCCATCTATCTATTGTCTTGGAAGATCACAACTGGAATGGTTGAGTGTCAAGAGTTTAAATCTTAAAGGAAATGTCGTCGCAACAATAAAACAAGATTGTATTTCACATTTTTGTGTGGAATTGAGTTATAATATACACAGCACTGTGAAATCTCCGCTTTAAAGCGGATATCCGCTTTTTTCTTTTTTTGTCAATTTTTAATTTCCGCTTTTGTTGTTTTGGTTTTTTTCGGGGGGGTTTTTCCGTTTTTTGTTTTTTGTTTTTTTTCCCCTTTTTCTTCACTTTTTGGCCTTATATTTGCTTGGCAACAGTAATGTACAACTACAATAATGTGAAATAAGCCTAGTTACTGGATCAATGGGGTGCCCCAATTCGACCAGCGTAAATGCGTGACGCGCGCTCACTTGACGTTCCACGATCATTCTTACATCATGTAGTGTTTCAGCTCTTTTTTTTAAGGGTCCACTCACAGACCCGTATACAAAAGGTGCTTTTGTTTGTGTCTGAATAAACCGTAAAAGTTTCAATTTTGTCAAAAAAGAAATTAAAAAGATACAGGTCATTAACAATACATGACGTCAAAATTCGTTAACGTGTACCGAGCAGCAAGGTCGTATCTCAATATTGAGTTTAACGTGTGCGCGATTTTGTTTATGGCTATAATAATAATACCATATTACATCCCTGTTTTTAGTTTGTGAGCTTTCAGATTGAAAACTTAGAACAGAAAAAAAAATATATGAAAAGTTGATAACGACTGTAGCAATCCTGTGCTGGATGTTCTTTTTTAAATTTCAGCAGTCGGGGGAATGTAGGCTCAGTCCCCTCTAATGATGATAAGATCCCAAATGAGGACGATGATGTGGAAGCAGAGAGGAGAAGGGTCAAGGATCTCTTTGATCACAGTGGTCAGGATGAGGTGAGTATGGTGACACTTGTGTCCTTAAGCAAGACACTTAACCATTATTGCTGTGTCCTTTGGATGGGACATAAAGCCGTAGGTCCTGTGTGTTGTGTAATGCACGTAAAAGAACCCAGTGCACTTATCGTAAAGAGAAGGGGTTCACCCCGGTGTTCCTGGTTTGATTGGCTGCATATTGCGCCACAGCACCGTGTAAACCATTACATGGTGCTATGTAAAGGAATAGGTCTCATACTTCAAAAACGTAGCTCCATATGTCCTTGCAGGAAAAAACTTACTGTTTGTCTGTTCAAGCACCTTGAGTACCTTATTGGTAGATACAAATGCGCTATATAAGACTATATTATTATTATTACTAATTATTATGGTCAGTATGGTCAATACGGTCAGAGAGAATGTATTGCCCTGACATGGTCATTTTTGTTAGATGTCCATACATAACAAAACAACTTGCAGTAATAATTATTATCTTAATGATTGGCATATTTTATTGGCAAAAACCTACCATTTATCGTTAGACCACTACTCTAGGAGATTTGTTAAAATTAACTTTTTGTGTGATTGCAATAGTTGACAAAACTTCTCCGTCGCGTAGCCTAACCTAACTGCCATCTTAGGAAAAAGTGACCTAACTTTGCGCCTTGACTAGAAAAACAGTGCTTCGGGACTAGGTTGATTTAGTTGGACTAGCTAGTCTAACCACGCAGCATTTGAGTGACATCTAGAGCGACTATGGTGAAGTTTAGTCGACTCTAGTCACCCACCCGAACTAGCTTTTGATTTAGACCACTCCCTGGGGAGCATACAACCCCAAGCTGCTTAAATTAGTGCTAAGGGGTTAATCCAACACAATACTGTCTCAGCCCTCTCAGGTTCCCAGTTATACGCCTGGGTTAAGAGAAGCAATTGTGGTTTAGTGCCTTGCTCAAGGACACAAGTGTCATGACCGGTAATCGAACCCACACTCTTATGGTTACTCTAAATATCAGTTTGGCAGGGACGGATCCAGAGGTTTGATGGGTCACTGGGTGGGCACTAGGGGGCAGTCTCCACATACTAGCAGGTATTGGATTGATTTTACTGGTTACCACCCCCACCCCCTAACCCCACCCCCTAACCCCACCCCCTAACCCCACCCCCTAACCCCACCCCCTAACCCCACCCTAGGTTCTGCACAGCATGGATGGACCTTATGCATTGACATAATCAAGCCACCATCTTAGAGGTAAACCAATGATAAAGCAATGGAAACACACAGATTTGTACGCGTGGTGCACAGGATTGGCCAATGAACAGCCTTCTTTTTACCTCTACGCGAGGGCGCCCCCTCGAATGACGTCGCATGTATAAGGCTTTACATCCCATCCGAAGGACGAAGCAATAACGGTTAAATGTCTTGCTTAAGGACACAAGTGTCAAGACCGGAATTCGAACCCACACTCTGCTGATCAGAAACACCAGAGCTTGAGCCCGGTGCGCTTGATCGTTTGGACATGACCTGCCATGATGATTCAAGCTTTTCATCACTTTCTCAAACGAATTTCTGACGTTTCTTGCAGAAATGTGCTGTTGCCGCCATGGGCATTCGCAAGGAGTTCATCAAGAGTGGAGGCTGCTTTGGAGGTGAGGAATCCAATGTTAAGGTCGCTGTGCGCAATCTGACACTGTCGGTGAATGAAGGAGAAGTGATGGGTCTCCTAGGGCCCAATGGTGCTGGTAAAACCACCTCCATGAACGTCATTACTGCTGATACTAAAGCCAACAGGGGACAGGTGAGTTTTCTTGGACCTCGGTCTAATATAGGAATGGGACGTTTTAACCATGCTTGCAAATAAAGGCTTTCACTTGCATCACTGTTGTACCTGCTCGTGATGCGTAAAGAAAGTGTATTGTGGTCACGAAGTTTGCTCTAACGGCTACCCAGTAGTGGCGCCACATAGTTGTCACTCAGATTTATCTACCGTTGTGGTTATCAGAAAAATAGTTAACGAGGTGTAGTGGAAAATCTTTGTTGGCACTGGCATTTACCAAGAGTTTGACATTACCCAAGAGTGTATAATGGTAGAATGGTGGGAGTCACAGAAAGTGACAGGGTCAGAAATAAGGATTTGAAATCGACAACTGGAGGGACTTTGCACTTGCCCTTTAAAGGCACTGTACATGTTTGGTAATTGTCAAAGACCAGTGTTCTCACTTGGTGTATCCCAACATATGCATAAAATAACAAGCCTGTGAAAATTTGGGCTCAATTGGTCACCGAAGTTGCAAGAAAATGATGAAAGAAAAGACACCCTTGTTGTACAAATTTGTGTGCCTTCTTGCAAGAAGTTTTTATTATATTAGTGAGAAATTACCTCTTTCTCAAAAACTACGTTACTTCAGAGGAGTCGTTTCCTACAATGTTTATACTATCAACAGCTCTCCGTTGCTTGTTACCAAGTAAGTTTTTATGCTAATATTTGTTTTGAGTCATTATTAAACGTGTACGATATCTTTAAACGGAAAACGGCAACCGTATGTGAAGAATCCGTGAAGTTGTACCCTGATCTTTTTGTCTCTCTTTTCCGTACTCCTTTATAGATCAAAATTGCAGGCTATGACATCACCTCTTCCCTGAGTGACGTGTACCAGGTTATGGGGTATTGCCCCCAGCATGACCCTCTGTTTGAAAACATCACCATGCGCGAGCATATTGAGACGATCGGATTGATCAAGGGCATACATCCAGATGATACTAAAGCTGTAGCTCAACAGTAAGTGCCTCATACAATAAACCGTTTTTTTTAATAAATATTATGGGCAAATTATGAGGGCTTTGTTTGGTGTGGGTGTGTAGAGAAATGATTTACCCCAAACCGAATAGCGTCTACCTACTGTGTCCATCATTTCTTAAGAAGGCTATTATGCAATAGCGACCTCAAATTACTCCCTGTACCCAGTTTTCTTAAGCTGAGAAGTAGAATAGATTTCGCCTTATCTTGATTCAAAGAAGAATATAAAGCTTTTCACTACCAGTACTTTGAAAGTATTACCAATGCTGTACCTTAACTTGATTCAAAGAGTGTAAAGCTTACCACTATAAGTACTTTGAAAGTATTACCTATGCTGTACCTTGTCTTGATTCAAAAAGTGTAAAGCTTACCACTACTAGTTCCTTGCTGTACAATGCTGTACCTTATCTTGATTCAAAGAGTGTAAGAGCTACCACTAGCAGTCTTTACAAATATTACCAGTGCTGTATTGATCTAGTGCTGTACCTTATCTTGATTCAAAGAATGTAGAGCTAACCCTAGCAGTTCTTTATTAATATTACCAGTGCTGTATTGATCTTGGGTCAAAGTGTGTAAGCAATTCAGACAGTAGCAGCGGTTCTTTTGCCAAACTCGAATTGTTTTCTTTCAAGTGTTGTCGATTTTGTACTTTATCTTGATTCAAAGAGAGTGACGAGTGTACCAGTTTGTGAACATCAGCAATGAATTTCATATCTTAAAGCCATTGTTTCTTTTTTTTCCTTCATTTTGTTTTCAAAGTTTTATGGAAGGTCTTGAGATCTCGGAGCATGCTGATAAGAAGTCTCAGGAGTTGTCAGGAGGAACTAAGAGGAAGGTAAGGAGCTCATTAATATAAATACCCTAGGAAGCAGCCTCGCTACCATGGGCAGCGCGCCGTATCGATACCTCTCTCGTCACTATCCCCTGGTAGGGAAAGACGCTGATTGGCTCACCAAAAGTTACTGCTTTGCGCGCACGCTTGTTAAAAACAATCAAGCGCTTGTAGGGCGCTCGTCGGGTACTTAGTGCGCGCGTGTAAAAATGCACGTATTTCGACGCAACACATTTCAAATGAATCATGTTTTTATATGGTCTCCCTGCTGCGGTCTTATGGATTTTCCCCCAAATTCGAGCCCTGGACACAGGTATGCAACTACTCAGTGGATCACCTGATTTTTGTTCTTTTTTTCTTGAGTTGTTGTGTCATAGAAAACTGAAAAACAATGTATAATTATACTTCGACCGACAAAAAATAAAAATATGATGAAAGTTAATTGGCTGTTTTTTGTTGCAGGCCTGTGAAATCTCCGCTTCTTTTTTTTCTTCTCTTTTTTTTTTCGTTTTTTTTTTTTTTGCCTTATATGCTTGGCAATAGTAATGTACAACTACAATAATGTGAAATAAGCCTAGTTACTGGATCAATGGGGTGCCCCAATTCGACCAGCGTAAATGCGTGACGCGCGCTCACTTGACGTTCCACGATCATTCTTACATCATGTAGTGTTTCAGCTCTTTTTTTAAGGGTCGACTCACAGGCCTGTTGTTGCAGCTTAAACTGCTTCTATTCAAACTGAAATTTGAAAAAGAATTATTCAAATCTAACTTGCATATAGCTCATAAGCTGAAGTGCACTTTCTAAAATAGCAGAACCAAACTCTGTTCAGGACAACGGTGCTTTGCACTGCATTTTTAAGATTCAGATTATAAACATTATTTATGTGTTTGGTTTGTGAAAAAAAGAAATTTGGAGTAAACTTTAAAACTTAGCAAGTAGTTATTCCTGTACAGAAATGTTGATTGAATTTTTTTCAATTTTTTTTTTTGACAGCTTTGTTTCGCCATGAGCATGCTGGGAACCCCCAAGATCGTGTTTCTGGATGAGCCCTCCACTGGAATGGATCCAACTTCCAAGAGATACGTCTGGTGAGGAATCAGTCAGTCTTGAATTTCGCTTTTTCAAAGTGGCGTGGCGTGTCGTGGCCGAGTGGTCTAGTTCACCGAACCCAAGCTCTGGTGTTGTCAGCAGCAGAGTGTGGGTTCGAATCCCGGTCATGACACTTGTGCCCTTGAAGCAAGGCACTTAACCATAATTGCTTCGTAAAAAGTTGGGAAGGTAGTGCATTCTGCTCTACCAGCCCGGCTCCTAGTGGTTGATACCCATGCCTACATCCTTACAGACTGTGAAGGGGGTAACCCTGTTTCAGCCCTAGGAGTAGGTGGCGGTGTGCCTCTGGTGGCAGTTGATTTGGGTCGATTGCCCAAATCTGTTAAGTGTAGCCCTCACCTTGAAGTGGCCGTCCGGAATAGAAATGGAATAGTCCAGATTTCGACTCGTGATTATATTATGCAACAAAGCACTCAAATGCATGCAATACTTTTCTACTGTAAGAAAAGAACTTTTGCTTTTTAAGTGATTCGATTTCATCTGACGATAAAAACCATAATAACAGAAACCATCTTATTTTTGCAGGAACACCATCATTGCAAGTTTCCGCAAGGACCGAGGTGCGGTCCTCACAACCCATTCCATGGAAGAGGCGGATGCAGTGTGCTCTCGAGTTGGAATCATGGTCTCTGGGAAGTTGGTGTAAGTTAGATTTAATTTGTTTAGGAAAGAAAACTTTTGATTTGCTTTTTTCACATTTGTTACTATCAATCAACCACTTAAAGGTATCTTACACGTTTGGTAATGACTCAACAAAAATATTAGCATAAAAACTTACTTGGTAACAAGCAACGGAGAGCTGTTGATAGTATAAAACATTGTGAGAAACGACTCCCTCTGAAGTAACATAGTTTTTGAGAAAGAGGTAATTTCTCACTAAAATAATAAAAGACTTCTTGCAAGAAGCCTGTTATTCCTATCTGAAAGCACACAAATTTGTACAACAAGGTTGTTTTTTCTTTCATCATTTTCTTGCAACTTCAATGACCAATTGAGCCCAAATTTTCACAGGCTTGTTATTTTATGCATATGTTGGGATACACCAAGTGACGACACTGGTCTTTGACAATTACCAAACGTGTTCAGTGCCTTTAAGCCAGTTGCAGGTGGTGACTATAGCGTCGTATTGAATGTTACTGACACTCTAGCTATGAATACAATCAATCTGTACAGCTGTCTAGGAACCACCCAGCACCTGAAGAGTAAGTACGGCGGTGGATACATCCTAGAGGTGAAACTCAACCCAGGGGAAGCCTACTACTCCATGGACCATACCAGCGGGCAGGCAGCCCAGCTGCTTAACCAACACCTCGCTGCCTTAGACCAGACCATTCAGCAGATTTTTCCCGCTGTGGAGGTAACGGAGACTTTCGGGGAACGTGTGACTTACCGCATCCCAAAGAATGGTGTGACTTCATTGTCGGAAGTCTTCAAGGCGATGGAACATGGTATGCAATGAAACAAATAAACTTTTCCCTAACTAATATGTGCCTTAGAAATCTAATTCACCCCCTAGTGACCCTCCAGTTTTACCCCAAGTATTGCACTCTTGTGGTGGAATATATTTGCCAAGTCCAACCATCGTAAGAGAGAATTGAAGAATTAAGCAAGTGGTAACTCAAGGTAACTCAAGGTAACTCAAGGTAACTCAAGGTAACTTAAGTTTTAACCTTGATTACCCTGGAAAACCTCATAAACTTCAAGGCCCAACCTCAAGTTACCGCCTGTATAACTTTGCATTTGTCCCTAACACCTTCTTCTAAAATTTCGTTACACTAATTTGACTGATTTGATTGATTTGATTTGATTTGATTTGAAACATAATATTTGACAGTGGCAGGCAACAGCTGAATTACAGCCAGATTACAGAATTAGTACATTACAAAAATGTTCAGCCCGAAATCGAGTTAAAAGTTACCCAGTCAGTTTCCCTTGTTGTTTATTACTTGATGTTTAAATGAAAAAGTTGCATCCCCTTAAGGTGATCCCTGTACTGCCGCTTACCATGTTTTATCGTAAACTTGGGTGTGATTCCCGGTTATACGGCAGTTTAAGGTTGAATGGCTTCTGACTGGCACCTCCGAACAAAGTTAGTGACAAAATAGGGAGACCGCCAACATTAGGGCTAGATAGCTCAGTTGGAAGAGTGCCGGCATGTTAATCCGGAGGTCACATGTTCTAATCCCATTGTATCAAATTTGTCGTTGTTCTCCCCAAAATTTAATTACAAGTCAATTGACCCAGTCAGTTTCCCTAGTGAAAAATGTATACATATGGTCTAAGAGATATGAGATACAGAAATGAGATAGTAAACAAATAAGAAGAACATATTGCACACAAATATCTATCTGTTAAAAACTCTTGGTTTAAATGAAATCTCCACACTTATTTTCAGGCAAAGAGAATCTCCATGTAGAAGAATACAGTTTCAGTCAAGCTACTCTAGAACAGGTAATGATGGAATTATTTCTCCTGTACTTCTTGATATGTCTTTCTTTAGTGGCGTGTCGTGGCTGAGCAGTCAATCGCACCATACTCAAGCTCTGGTGTTTCTGATCAACAGAGTGTGGGTTCGAGTCCCGGTCTTGACACTCGTGTCCTTAAAGCAAGACACTTAACCAATACCGCTTCGTCCTATCATTGGGATGTGAAGCTGCGCTCTCTATGCCAGGCAGGGCAAGCTGCGCGGCGTAGCAGGGCAAGCTGCGTGGCGCAGCAGGGCAAGCGCATCTGTGTTTGCTCTTCGCAACCAACTTGGACAAGGCTATGCTCACTGTAGCAACTTCTTTTGAAGTGGACCACATAGATACAGATAGATGGACTTCTGTAAAACCTATCTTAGATGCGGACCTTGAGACATCCAGGGGCATAACTTACAGACAATTTCATTTGAGGGAGGGGGGAGGCAATAGGGGGAAAAGACATTGGGGGTGTGCTTTTGATATAGTCGAACTATTCATTTGTGTAATTTTTCTATGTCACTTGGGAGGGGGGGGCGGAGAAGGATGACAAGGTTCTGAGCGGCAGGGAAAGTCATTATTACCCATTTTGAGCACCAAGTCTTTATACTGATTTTCCCCTTGATCTTTTCGCGTGTAAACAGGTGTTCATCGAGTTTGCTAAGCAGCAACGTGAAGAGGATGAGACTCCTGAAGGCGCTGCGTTGAGTTCACGTCCGGGAGGTGGAAACAACAGAATCAATTCAAGCACAGGAGAGATAGTCTAGAAAGTCTACCTCATCCAGACACAAAATGGCAAGTGTCGCATCCGATGAGACATTTTGTGTTTACTAAACCAAGACCTGTTAACTTGGCGGTAGGGGGGGAGAGGGCAAGCTTAAATTTAAGGGGAGCAAACATTAATCATTAATGTGATTTTTGTACTGCTGAAAAAGAATTTACTTACCACAATGACAGACTTAGACCAGCTTTTATTGAGCTGGGGTTAAACGTGGACATATTTGCATTAATGTGGGTGCAATGGTTTGGGGGAAAAACTGAGGTGGGAATTGGGGGGCAAGGAAAGTAACTATGGGGGAAGGGGCAAATCCCCAACCTCCCCCCCCCAAAAAAAAGTACTGCTGCTGAAAATATTACATACTTTCATATATTCAAATGGCATTATGAAAAATTTTCTCCCACCAGGTCTCTAAATTCACCCAGAATGCTCGACAAACAAACAATCATAGAAAATATGCTTCATTGGCAAAAAAACCACCCTTGCTGCATAGAATTGTACGTGCTTTCAGATGCCTTAGAAAGTGTGTTTATGTATGTTTTGCTGTTTCAAATTAAAGTTTTTCTCAAGGCATTTTGTAATGTAACCAAAGAAAGCTTTCAGATTAACATATATTTGTATATTCATATATATATATATATCTATATATTTTGTAGTTATTAACCGTTGTAGTTTCCTGTTGCCATGCATTTTAAACTGGAGATATAAATACAAATTCTAGGAATGATGAATACAGTCGAGGTGTACACAGGTTCATAGCCGACCTCCCAAACTTAAGTTTGGTCACAGTTTTTACAAAGGTCATGTGGTGTGTTGTAACCAATAGAAATGCGCCATAAATAGGGCGTACACAGGTTCATAGCGTACACAGGTTCATAGCCGACCTCCCAAACTTAAGTTTGGTCACAGTTTTTACAAAGGTCATGGTGTGTTGTAACCAATAGAAATGCGCCATAAATAGGGCTGTTTAATCAGTCAAGGCCACACATAGTCGGACAATTGACCATATTTTTGACCGCATGAGGGCGCTTTCATCAGGGAATGTCTTGCATCACAATTACAGTTTCATCTTATTTTAATTGCCTGTACGTATTTTTTTGCACAATGAGGAAATACATAAACATAATAATAACAAAAACGAAGAAAAAAACCCTGGTTTTTTAATTTATTTTCATCACGTGAAATGGTCCACATACGCCCTCACGCGGTCAAAAATACGGCGAATTGGGCGGATGTCATCAGCCCTGCATTCTGCTTGGATTAACAATTATGTATCGTACTGATAGCAAGCTTTTAGAAAAAGAAAAAAATATTTTGTTTGTTTTACCAATGATCAAACAAATTTAAAATTTTAGTTTGTGTGCATTGTGTGCTATTTTGTAGTCAATGTGCTGTTGCATTGAAGGATTAACATCAGCACAGGAGATCGTTTTATAGTGTACACGTCATCTTATGGAATTTGTTGATTTTATTGTATCTTGGTGAATCCTCGTCCTGTTTAAATAGAGGACCGGCCTCCTTCCCGTGTCTCTACATTTACGTAAATTACTTGGGTGGTTTTTTGTTCAATTTTTTATTATTTTTTAGTTATTTGAGTACAACAAATTAATTTTTCATCTGATATTTGATTTGAAATTCTCTTTCTTTTTTTCCTTTATAAATTGAATATATATTTACAAACGGCTCTATATTTTCTATATTTAATTATTTAGCAATTTGATTTTGTTTTTCATATAATTATTTGATTTTATCTTATAAATCCCTTTTGTTTTGCTATATAAATGTAAGAAACTATTTACAAACAGTAGTTTTTTCTTTACAATTATCTAATGATTTATTAATTTGATTTTAAACATTGTTTTGATTTGAAATTATCAACTACTTTTCCTATACAAGTTTAATTAATTTTTAGTTAGTTCATTTAAAGGGTCTGTATACGTTTGGTAATGACTCTGAAAATTAATTGCAATAAAAAGTTACTTGGTAAGAAGTACAACAGCTTTGGATAGTATAATGCATTTTGAGAAACTTTTCACTTCGAAGTACTGCGGTTATGGAAAAAGATATCACGTTTTATCCCCCAAAATCTGAATCTGAGAAGCGTTACTGCAGTATTGTTTCTCAGATTGTGTATTCCAATTGCAGATTATTCTTCCTGCGGGGACATAACCGCTCCATATTTTCGGCAATTTCTCAAAAACACTACCGCCTTTTGAAGTGAAATTTTCATAGGTTAGTTTTATGGTATATATCTACAACTATATAGGGTTGAAACAAACAGTGGGTTCCAATTACCAAACGTATACAATCTTTAAAAGCCATATTATTCTAACACTAGAAAAGGATGTGAAGTGTCACCAAAAAGATATATATATTTATTAATTCCTGTATCCCTTAAAATGCTATTTTTAAAAAAATGGTGGAAGATTTAAAAATATATATACTTTTAACATGGGCTCCAATGTCAAATTAAGTGTTTGTGATGCACTCGTTTTCCAATAGATAGAGTCCTCATGAAATCGGGGGCGGGGGATTAGAAGTTTCTAAACAGACGTTAAAATGGTATAAAATGTCATTTTATGTGACACTCTTTCGGAGCGAAATTTTAAACATGAGGCCACCGGACATCAACAACAAATGGGTTCTGTGCATTCAAAGTAGAATGTTTGTGCAGTCAGAAGGTCAAATTCAATGCCATTTTTATTGGACATCAGCAGAATTCAGAAATCAACTAAAAATTCTCCGTACAAAAATGTACAGACCATAATATTTGAAATGTGACATCATCGAACATTTGTGGGTTTGGACAAAATGTTGCACTTGAAGGGTATCAAACACAGTGGCATTTTACACGACTTTAACGTGAGATAACAGGGTTGAAATTGTATTTTCATAAGGACTCTCTGTATGGGAAAATGAGTGAATCAGAAAAATGATTTTTATTTTGGAGCCTCTCTTTAACCCGTTTTTAACTTTACTACCTTCATGGTTTGACTGCAATGATAGTGCAGTGCAATACTGTTGCACAGCAATGGAGCTATTGTTATTTTGAAAGATGTGAATTGAACAAGCTATGGTATCATTTTTACTTTTAAATAAAAGCACAACGTTTGTATTTATCAACAAGTATTGGATAGTTTCAATCCGAAAACCTATTGACTCTCAAGTTTCTTCAATTCTGTGCATTTTAACATGTGTTATGCGCTCTTGATCATTTATTATAAGGGGCGCAAGAAAAATCTTGAATATTATTGTATAAGTTGTCAAAGTAGGGGGGAAACAGCGTTTAACCATTTCGTCGCGGGAACTGACGCGACCGACCTCACAGAGGTCTTTTTTTTTTGTCTGTTGTGTGTGTAAACAGAACAACATCGTACTCGTTGTTGAAAGCAATGCACCTGTTAGCGCACTTGAGATCGAGCTTGCCGCGTCTCTTCGTGAAAAATTTTACGCGAGAGGTTGTTCTCACATTAGTTTTGACGATCTTTTGAATCTTCACTTCGTACAAACGAAAAACCTCAGTTTACTTGGTTTTATAAAAGGTTGTTTACTTTATTTGCAAAACTAAACATATTTGAGGATTAAGATTTGGTAGAATGAAAGATAAATGTATTTGCAGTCGAAATAGTGACTAAACTTCGTGAAACCTGCGACGATTTATTGAATTGAATTGAATGGTTTATTAATTAAAACGTGTTTGTAGATAATTTTTGCAGATGAAAATATGTACCAAAAAGGTTTTTGAAAATCATCAATAAATTACAATGGAAAGAATTATATAAATATAAAAAATAGAAATGTAAATGACTATGCTGCAAATGCACACAAGAAAAAAGAATTAATATGACAGCAGCTGTGAATCAAATTTTAATCAATAAGAAAAGTACTATAACTCTATATTTTTAATATGAGAAGAAAAAATTGAACTTTAAAATTAAGTAAACTAAGACGAGAGTATTGATTCTTAAAGGCCCTGTACACTATTGGTAAGATCGAAAAACACAATGTTCACAGATTCACACACAACTTACATGATTTAAAGTAAGTAATGGTAGAAAGGGTTCCTTAAAATATTTCTGCCTAAAATGCTATCGTTTCTGAGAAATGAGTAAAACAATAGTTTTTATCACGCGCGATAATTTGGAAAAACAGAAAACACATAAGGTCTCTTTTCACTATTTTCTCGTGACCTCGATGACCAATTAAGCTCAAACTTTCACAGGTTTGTTTGTTCATGCATATGTTGAATCACAGAAAATGTGGACACTGATTTTGAGCTGTTACCAAAAGTGTACAATACCTTTAAGTGTACGAGATGTAATCTATTTATGAAGAGGTGCTGGTTGTGAGATGAACCAGTCAGTTTGATCTCTAGCACATGTAGCTGTTTATTAAATTGTGTTGTAAACGTATTTGTTTCTTTGTCAATCTCTGTAAATTTGTTGATAAATTATTGTGTCTACTTCATTCACTTACCCAGTGCTGCTATTGCATATTTCTGAACCGTTGGGTACTTAAAGGTATCGTACACGTTAGGTAATTACTCAAAACAAATATTAGCCTAAAACCTTACTTGGTAACAAGCAACGGAGAGCTGTTGATAGTATAAAACATTGTAGGAAACGACTCCCCCTGAAGTAACGTAGTTTTTGAGAAAGAGGTAATTTCTCACTAAAATATTAAAAACTTCTTGCAAGAAGTTTTTTATTCCTATCTGAAAGCACACACATTTGTACAACAGGGGAGTTTTTTCTTTCATCGTTTTCTTGTAACTTCGATGACCAATTGAGCCCAAATTTTCACAGGCTTGTTATTTTATGCATATGTTGGGATACACCAAGTGAGAACACTGGTCTTTGACAATTTCCAAACGTGTTCAGTGCCACCACTGCAGGTCGTAGATGCGACGGCACAGGTTGTGCTGAGGTGAATGATAGGCCTAATTGTTATTTTTTATTGGAAATCCAAATCTCTAAATTATCAACATTTTCTCAAGAAATAACCCAAGATTTAAAAATATCTATCATTTGGTAACTTGTTATTATAGAGTCATACATTTAGATTCTTTTAACTTAAAAGTGTCAATTGTGCTTATTTCTGCTGTTTAATGTGGACAATCTGATCAAAAAATTACATTTAAAATTGCTTGAAAATTCTACTTTTCAGTATCTAAATTGTCAAAATTTTCTCAAGGGGGTGCTGCCCCCTTATCCCCCAGAAGGGGGCCCGGCCCCCTGGACCCCCGGGTCGCCTCGCCTCGCCTTCAGGCCTTTCAGGGTTTTTTTTTTACGTAACCCATTCTCATGCCTGCATACCTTGTATTCTTTGCAAAATAAGCTACTAAATAACCCGTACCCTTGTGGACCACTATTATTTCACTGACAGACATTGTCTCAGATATTGCCTGAGATCGCACCACAGAGATTCAAGAATCCTATGCTAATTTGTTTTGAGTCGTGGTAATGACTCAAAACAAATAATATTAGCATAAAAACTTACTTGGTAACAAGCAACGGAGAGAAACGACTCCCTCTGAAGTAACGTAGTTTTTGAGAAAGAGGTAATTTCTCAATAAAAACTTCTTGCAAGAAGTTTTTATTCCTATCTGAAAGCACACAAATGTACAACAAGGGTGGTTTTTTTTTCATCATTTTCTTGCAACTTCGATGACCAATTGAGCCCAAATTTTCACAGGCTTGTTATTATGCATATGTTGGGATACACCAAGTGAGAACACTGGTCTTTGACAATTTCAAAACGTGTTCAGTGCCTTTAAAGGACATTGCTTTTAGGACTCATGTAAAGCCACGGACATTTGGGACTATTTTGTTTTAGTAGCTGGATTAAATTCATGTATGCAAAACTTTGTTTCTTGTCTTTTTGGCCCCAAAGAGATTTTCTTGTCAGCAAATTAAATGACAAAATCGGGGGGGGGGGGGGGGGATGATCCTATGGGCCAAATCCTCTTCCACGAAAAGTGGAAAGGGAGATCCCACCATCACCCCCCCCCCCTCCTCCCGGTATTTGCGCCCATACTCAAAACATAATCACAGGATGACAATGCATTCTTAAACATGCAACATATTCCTTGGATGTGGTCCTCAAATGCTTCGGTGGGCTCGGACCCCATGTTTCAACATACATGACTTTCACCTGTTATGAGTATCGACCCCTTTGTGATTTACCATACCTTGACAATAAACTCCCAAATTGATGAGCATACGTACCTTCCACACTTGTAACGTACCAACATTTCATAAGTTGCATCTCTAACTTTCGCTTGTGCCAAAAAATTCCCTTAAAGGGTGTGTACAACATTGGTAATTGCCAAAGACTTGTATCCAAACTCGATGTGACCATACATATACATGAAATAACAAACCTGTGAAAGTTTAAGCTAAATCGGTCTTTGGAGTCATGAGAAAACAGTGGGAAAAAAACTTATGTGTTTTAACTTTTTTTCAAACATCGGAAATTATCCTGCAGGATAAATACTATTATTTTACTCATTTCGTAAAAACTATGGCATTTCAAGCAAAACTATTTCAAGGGAAATTTTCTACCATGACCATCTTTATACCATGTGAGTTATGTGCAAATCTGTGAGCATTTATATTTTCATTCTTACCAATGTTGTACACACCCTTTAAGTTAAAAGCGAATGCAGTGACCTTGATTGGAAGATGCTAAATAGTGCCCTAGCAACCAATCATGTTCTGCAGTAAATGTCCAGATATACCGCCCCTTTTTTGAGATGGAAATAATAGCAAAAACATACTAAAAACATAAGTCTACCAACCACTCTGCAGGGATAGTTTGATTGTTAAACTCATGAAGACAAATCATGTCCACTGATTTGTCAACCAGTTCATGATTTTTATAATTAACTGTGTATTTTACTACAAATCTTAATGATAATAATTGTGACTTTAATTGCTAGACTCTTAGACATAGGCCTACTTTCCATTTAGTTACACATAAAACAAAGTTATCCGCCAGTATGGGACCAGTAAAATGCTGACTCATTGTTGATGATGAATTCATCGGTTTTTGCCAGTTTAATTTAACAACTTGAATAGTAAACACACTGGTGGGTTCAATTTCCGATCAGAGGCCGACGAAAACTATCAACAAAATAAATAAGTTTAGAAATAGAACCCGATAACAAGTAAATAGCGCCCTCATTTGAGAAGTTACAGAATTAGTATGGTCCCTAAACTAATATTATTACGTAGAAATTAATATTAAGAAACGAGCACGAAACAGCAAGTACGAATGGGGACTAGACTGCTGCTTGAATATTGACTTCTGCAACTAAAAATGCTGTGTTGTTGTTGTTGTGGTTGGGAGTATCACCATCGGAATTATGGGAGTATCACCATCGGAATTCACATCAATTCACAGCAAACAGCCAGCCGGAGAATGAGTGCAAATTTCAGGCAGACAGCAGGCATTTTGAGTAAGTTTTGTTTGAATGAACGCCAAAGAGAAAAACAAGACACATGACACTCATGACACTGCATGATCTTCTTAGTTCTTGTGTCTACTCTTACACACTAACTAACACAGTGTTACATTTACTTAGACTTACAGCATGTACAGTGGTGTATCATGTTTAATTCCACAGCTAGCTACAGGCATTTCTAGTGTCAGCACTGCTGCGCACTATTGCCACAGTGCTACTGCTACTGCTAGTAGTAGTACTAGTAGTACTGTAACTGTGCTAGTGTGCTGGTGTGGCCATGGTGGCAGGTGATTTTGTCACCCGGAGATTCTGCCTCCCCCCCCCCCAAACGGCGAGTTGTGTACAGATTTCGCCTGACTAGTGGTACTGATCATGCTGAGTGATACTGATGATAGTGCCCTCTTTTGAATCAACTTCCTTTTCAGCAAATGAATTACACACACAAGTACACCGGGGACAAAATCCCAAATGACTCCGGTGTCACTGAACATGCATGTTGACTGTTTTGAGACATGATCATGATGAGGATCACTTGGACCATTAGTTTTCAGACTTTATTTCCCTTTAATTTAAAAAAAACCGGGAGCCAACAATTTTGATAGTTAGTAGTAGTAGTATGTAGTAGGACAGGAGGAACCAGGTCAGACACGCTGGTGGCAGTGGCACATTAGAAATATTTATGACTTGATCAAATTCAATGTTATGTGTTTAAGGGGTTGCTATAAGGCCTTCAACAAGATCAAGGAGAGCACCTACTCACATATCCACTTAGAGCTTATCTGACTTACTTTGGCATGTTTGGAGAGAGTACAACATATGGACTCACCAAACCTAAACTTGTGAAAGATTGACCAAGATTGAGAGAGTTTTTATAAACCTCGAATTACACAGAGGCCACCTGCTGTTGCCTCGGTCTTGGCCTTGGTGCCCCTTCACAAGTTTTCCATAGATTTTAAGTTAAGATTTTCCAATTGAAGTGCCCTTTGCAAAAAAAACAAAAACAAACAAACATAATGGCCTTACCCTCTCAAAGATGAAATTCCAGGCATAAGTAGCCTATTTCCTCTTCTGACTTCATGTCAGAAAATCTTAATTATATTTAAAGTTAATTGTAAATTATAAATGCTGATATTTTGCAAGAGGACCAGAATTAGACATTTTTTCCATGTTGAGTCACACACATTGCAAAAGTTTGTTTTATTGTTGATTCTTGTTTATTAGGTAGTTATTTATGACATATCCAAAATGGGACAAGAGTTTTGACCCAGAAGTGACTTAATTTGCATATTTAAATTAGGTGGTAATTTTCAAATTTTGAGGTCAATTATCTCTAAAAACTATTCATTTTCAGGACAATTAGTGTATTAGAAGTGAATAGAAACCTGACCTTGTGAATCTAAAAAACATATTTATATCCTCAAATGACCTCTCTAAACAGCTAGGTCAAAGGTCAAGGTGCCAAAAATACGTAAAATGTGTTTTCTCAATTGATATGCACTATTACATTGCATATCATCATAGTATCATTAACAGCTAATGTATTCTTGGGTTTGAATGATTCCATCCTGTCCCAAATGACCTCTATCGATGGCATTCAATCTAATCAAAGAACGTCACACACCATCTACATATTATAGCATACAAATATTCTTTCATAATTTTACCCTTTTAGATAAACATTGTGCATTAATAACCAAGTTTGTCCTATGGAATATTAGTGCAAAGTCCTTCTTGACATTTTCCACACGAGTCGGTGCAAAACAACCCATTTTTGGCACAAACGTATCATAGTATCACAATACTCCATATATTTACGGTGTTTTATTTTCAATAATGCGTCTGGGGCTGGATTGTTGTCCATTTTCTCGGGAAAAAAAAAGCACCCCATGCAACAGATCTACGTCGTCGTATGTCACTGGGTGTACTGTGGGTCTACTGGGTCTACTGGGTATACTCGGTATACTGGTTATACTGGTTGTACTGGGTGTACTGGGTCACCTGGGTCTACTGGGTCTAGTAGTAGACCCCAAGTAAACCAAGTAGACCCAGTAGAACTCGTAGATCCCCAGTAGACCTAGTAGACTCAAAGTAGACCCAGTAGAACCAGCAGTCCCATTAGACCCAGAGATCCCCAGAAGACCCAGTAGACCCAGAGACGCCCAGAAGACCCAGTGGACCCAGTAGACCAAGAGACCCCCAGAAGACCCAGTAGACCCAGAGACCCCCAGTAGACCAAGTAGACCCAGTAGACCCCCAGTAGACCCCCAGTAGACCCCAAGTAAACCCCAGTAGACCCAGTAGACCCAGTAGACTCAGTAGACCCAGAGACCCCCAGTGAACCCAGTAGACCCAGAGACCCCCAGTAGACCCAGTAGACCTAGTAGACCCAGTAGACACAGTAGATCCAGTAGACCCAGTAGACCCAGTAGACCCCAGTAGACCCCCAGTAGACACCAAGTAGACCCCAGTAGACCCAGTAGACCCAGTAGACCCTGAGACCCCCAGTGGACCCAGTAGACCCAGAGACCCCCAGAAGACCCAGTAGACCCAGAGACCCCCAGAAGAACCACTAGGCCTGCTGGGTCTACTGGGTCTACTTAAAGTCTACTGGGTCTACTGCCATTTGGGTCTACTGGGGTCTACTAGACCCAGTAGACCCAGGTGATCCAGTACACCCAGTACAACCAGTACACCCAGTATACCCAGTAGACCCCCAGTAGACTCAGTAGACCCAGTAGACCCAGTAGACCCCCAGTAGACCCCAAGTAGACCCAGTGGACCCAGTAGACTCAGTAGACCCAGTAGACCCAGAGACCCCCAGAAGACCCAGTAGACCCAGAGACCCCCAGAAGACCCAGTAGACCCAGAGACCCCCAGAAGAACCACTAGGCCTGCTGGGTCTACTGGGTCTACTTAAAGTCTACTGGGTCTACTGGGTTTACTTGGGGTCTACTGGGGGTCTACTGGGGGTCTACTAGACCCAGTAGACCCAGGTGATCCAGTACACCCAGTACAACCAGTACACCCAGTATACCCAGTAGACCCCCAGTAGACTCAGTAGACCCAGTAGACCCAGTAGACCCCCAGTAGACCCCAAGTAGACCCAGTGGACCCAGTAGACACAGTAGACTCAGTAGACCCAGTAGACCCCCAGTAGACCCCCAGTAGACCCAGTAGACCCAGTAGACCCTGAGACCCCCAGTGGACCCAGTAGACCCAGAGACCCCCAGAAGACCCAGTAGACCCAGAGACCCCCAGAAGAACCACTAGGCCTGCTGGGTCTACTGGGTCTACTTAAAGTCTACTGGGTCTACCGGGTTTACTTGGGGTCTACTGGGGGTCTACTAGACCCAGTAGACCCAGGTGATCCAGTACACCCAGTACAACCAGTACACCCAGTATACCCAGTAGACCCCCAGTAGACTCAGTAGACCCAGTAGACCCAGTAGACCCCCAGTAGACCCCAAGTAGACCCAGTGGACCCAGTAGACACAGTAGACTCAGGGTCTACTAGGTCTACTTGGGGTCTACTTGGGGTCTACTGGGGTCTACTGGGTCTACTGGGTCTACTGGGTCTACTTTGAGTCTACTGGGTCTACTGGGGGTCTATGAGTTCTACTGTGTCTACTTGGTTTACTGGGTCTTATGGGTCTGCTGGGACTACTGGGGGTCTACAGGGTCTACTGGGTCTTCTGGGGGTCTCTGGGTCCACTGGGTCTACTTGGGGTCTACTGGGTCTAATGGATCTTCTGTGTCTACTGGGTCTACTAGGTCTACTGGGTCTACTGGGGGTCTCTGGGGCTACTGGGCCTGCTGGGTTTACTGGGTCTACTTTAAGTCTACTGGGTCTACTGGGTTTACTTGGGGTCTACTGGGGGTCTACTAGACCCATAGACCCAGGTGACCCAATACACCCAGTACAACCAGTACAACCAGTATACCCAGTAGACCCAGTAGACCCACAGTTCACCCAGTAGACCCAGTAGACCAAGTACACCAAGTAGACCACAACAGACCCAAGTGTGGACCAGCAATGTAGCGCTGCAACCTGATGACTGGGGGTTGGAAAACCCAGTGTGAACGTTTGCTACCCGAGAAAATGGACAACAATCCAGCCCCTGACGCATTATTGAAAATAAAACGCTGTAAATATATGGAGTATTGTGATACTATGATATGTTTGTGCCCAAAAATGGGTTGTTTTGCACCGACTCGTGTGGAAAATGTCAAGAAGGACTTTGCACTAATATTCCATTGGACGGACTTGGTTATTAATGCACAATGTTTATCCAAAAGGGTAAAATTATGAAAGAATATTTGTGTGCTATAATATGTAGATGGTGTGTGACGTTCTTTGATTAGACTGAATGCCATCGATAGAGGTCATTTGGGACAGGATTGAATAATTCAAACCCAAGAACACATTAGATGTTAATGATACT
This sequence comes from Plazaster borealis, assembly GCA_021014325.1. Lineage (NCBI taxonomy): Eukaryota > Metazoa > Echinodermata > Asteroidea > Forcipulatida > Labidiasteridae > Plazaster > Plazaster borealis. Next base: position 18,602,911 of record CM037475.1, on the reverse strand, counting down.
ATATGATGATATGCAATGTAATAATGCATATCAATTGAGAAAACAAATTTTACGTATTTTTGGCACCTTGACCTTTGACCTAGCTGTTTAGAGAGGTCATTTGAGTATATAAATATGTTTTTTAGATTCACAAGGTCAGGTTTCTATTCACTTCTAATACACTTATTGTCCTGAAAATGAATAGTTTTAGAGATAATTGACCTCAAAATTTGAAAACTACCACCTTTTTTAAATATGCAAATTAGGTCACTTCTGGGTCAAAACTCTTGTCCCATTTTGGATATGTCATAAATAACTACCTAATAAACAAGAATCAACAATAAAACAAACTTTTGCAATGTGTGTGACTGATAAGTCTAAATCTGGTCCTCTTGGAGTCAAAGTTTTTGTGTCACTTGCCACTTCAGGGTTACCACTGGACAGAGAAAATCCCCGCTAGGAAAGTTCTGCAAATGGTGGTTGCGAGGCAATCTTTGACACTGGGATCTCTGTTTTGGTTGGGCCAGCAGCCGAGGTGGAATAGATTCAAGCTTGATCGGGGCTGCACCTCTTGTCAATCTCATCAAAGTAGAGGTAAGTTCAATGGAGACTTTCAGGACACTAGGTGGCAGCAGACAAAGCTATTTACCGGAGCTCTAGAACTTGCTTGTTAAAGGGTCTGTATACGTTTGGTAATTATACTCTTAAAATTAAGGCAATAAAATTTTACTTGGTAAGAAGTACAGCAGCTTCTGATAGTTTAAAGCATTTTGAGAAACATTTCACTTTGAATTAATGTGTTTACGGAAAAAGATATCAGTTTTTATCCAAACATATTTGAATCTGAGAAGCGTTTCTGTCAGAAACGTTTCTCAGATTGTGTATATTCCAATTGCAGATTATTCTTCCTGGGCGGACATATTTTCGGCAATATCTCAAAAATGCTACCATCTTTTGAAATGAAATTTTCACAGGTTAGTTTTATGGTATATATCTACAACTATAATATAGGATTGAAACAAGCAGTGGGTTCCAATTACCAAACTTATACAATCCCTTTAAGGCAGTGTTTTTGTATTTACTGTTGGATTGATTTACAGCCAAATAATTCATCCAGTCCAGATATACTAGCTTTAAAGGTAGGGTCACACTTGGTAATGAGCTTAAAAAAAATGGGTAATTTCCATCAGAAAGACTATTATTTTGTTAGGCCTATAAAAGATGGTTATGAATGGTAGTAAGCATCCTGCAAAATTATTTGGTCTGAAGTGCCTCCCCCCCCCCCAATTGATTAGAATTCAATTAAAGTATGTTGACAAGTTTGAATCTCCAAAAATCGCCTTGAAGCAACTTTTGGAGATTCAAATTTCCCTGGTGTCTGTTTTTGAATTCTGCGGCAAGAGATGCGGTTGGTACCCGGTGTCACCTCGCTAAAAAATGGATTGATTCGTCTTCTTGATGGAAATAACTGTGACAGGTTTTTGCTGTTTTCTCACAAGTAGACAATATATTCAGCTGAAACTTTCATGGGTGACTTTTATTGTCTCTTTCTTGATAATTTGGCCTATAAATCAGCATTACGTTGACAAAAACCAATATATGACCCGGCGACTGCTCTATACTCCGACACCCCTATGTTCCAACACCCAAGGTTCCGAAAACCCCTCATGATGTACACGCTAGGGTTAGGGTTAGGGGTAGGGTTAGGGTTAGGGTTAGGGTTAGGGTTAGGGTTAGGGTTAGGGTTAGGGTTAGGGTTAGGGTTAGGGTTAAGGTTAGGGCTGGGGGTCGGCCTTAGGGCTAGGGTCAGCATTGGGGTTAAGATTAGGTCTAGGGTTAGGGCTAGGGTCAGCCGGGCCAGGGTTAGGGTCAGGGTTAGGTTTAGGGTTGGGGTTAAGGATAGGTCTAGGGTTAGTAATAATGTTAGGGTTAGTATTAAGGTTAGGCTTAGGATTAGGAATATACGGGTGTCTGAACATACCTGTCAGAACAGGAAAATGTATGTAACCATGACCCCTACCTTTAAAGTGTGTGTTTTTTCCCCCAATACCATTGATTACATTTTTAGTTGATGACCTTCCGCATTCTTGCACAAACTGTCAAATTTACCCGTCAGCGAGACACCATATATGATCAGTTTTGTTTGAGTACCCATAGTGGTTCTGAGAAGAGCTGGTTTGTACTTTGACCAGTTCTCTTGGGTCATCTTCTGGAGTATAATTGATATAAAAACTCTTCTTCTTCTTGCATTTTAGGAAACTGAGATGGGAGAGACACTTTGCCTGAATGGACGTCCCTAAACCCCTGGGCCCTCTTTGGATCCTCAGTGACTTTGGATCCTCGGTGAACAACCGTGTAGGTTTCGCTGATGCTGTCAAGGGTGTAGAAATCAAGGCTGAGTATTAGAAATCTGTTTGGAAATTGGAAGGGTTATTATTTTGGGGGTAAGGAAAAGTATAGATGAATTAAGGTAACTACTTTTTTCTGTCATTGCTCGGGCAAAACTTAGGATCCAAAAACAATTGGTTGAAGATACCAGTGATGAGTGAATAGTGGTCACTGGATGGAAAGATGCTTTCTGAGATATTTTTTGGGGGGGTCAATTCCTTGCCGACTAAATTTTCTGTAATCTTCCTGTAATCCTGTAACGTTTTTATTTTGGTTTTTATTATTTGGCGGCGCAACAGTCTCAAACCATTCAAACAGTGATTATACAGTGCTAATTGGCATTATTATGCACAGTAATGAAATAAACTGATTTGTCACTTGTTGAAGACTCAGCGCAAAAACTAAATGAAAAAATAAAATATCAGATTGACCATCGGCCGACCCTTATATTTTTGAACACAAACTATGGCAAAAAAAAGAAAAACTAAGCAAAATTACAATGTTTTTGTTTGGCCCAACTGTGAACAAAATATCGCCTACCTACCCTCCCTACTTTTTTCAGTATGATAGGAAACAAGACAATCATTTTGACTGGCCCAAGTGTGAGGAAAACCCATGTTGGCCACTTACCTACCCAATTTTATTTCCAACTGTTATACACAACCTTTTTTCAGTGTCAGAGGAAACATGACACATGACTCTCTTTTTGTTTGGCCAAGCTTTGATGATAAAAAGAAGATGTTACCCACCTGTTGTACTAACCCATTTTTTTCAGTGTAATAGAAAATATGGTTTTCTGTTTGTTTGGCCCAAATGTGAGTAAAAAAACATGTTGCCACCCTACCTTCTTACCCATTTTTTGTTCAGTGTAATGGAGAAACATGACTTTATTTTTGTTTGGCCAATCTATTCATTTAGGGTATTATAGGAAAAATGGCTACCTTTTTGTTTGGCCAAACTGGAAAAAAACCATGTTGCCCACCCACCTTTTTCAGTGTTATGGTAAACATAACTATCTTTTTATTTGGCCAAACTTTGAAAAAAAAAGAAAACAAGATGTTGCCCACCTGTATACTAACCTATTTTTTCAGTGTAATGGAAACATTGCCATCTTTTTATTTGGCCCAACTGTGAGTAAAAAAACAAAGTGCCCACATACCTACCTACCCATTTTTTAGTGTAATGGGAAACATAAATTTGTTTTGTTTGGCCCAACTGTTAAAAAAAGATGTTGCCCACCTGTTACCCATATTCAGTATATTGGAAACATGATTATATTTTTGTTTGGCCAAACTGTGGAAAAAAACATGTTGCCCACCACCTAGCTCCCCATTTTTTCAGTGTTATGGTAGACATGACTATCTTTTTATTTGGCCAAACTTTGAAAAAAAAAGAAAACAAGATGTTGCCCACCTGTGTACTAACCTATTTTTCAGTGTAATGGAAACATTGCTATCTTTTTATTTGGCCCAACTGTGAGTAAAAAAACAAAGTGCCCACCTACCTACCTACCCATTTTGTCAGTGTAATGGAAAACATGAATTTGTTTTGTTTGGCCCAACTGTTAAAAAAAGATGTTGCCCACCTGTTACCCATATTCAGTATATTGGAAACATGATTATATTTTTGTTTGGCCCAACTGTTAAAAAAAAGATGTTGCCAACCTGTTACCCGTATTCAGTGTTTATAGGAAACATGAATATATTTTTGTTTGGCCCAACTGAAAAAAATGTATAAAGTGGCCCACTTTTTTTACCATACCCCTCTTGTTCAGTGTAATAGGAAATGTGGCTATCTCTTTGTTTGGCCCAACTGTGAATAAAATATCGCCTACCTACCCTCCCTACTTTTTTTTCAGTATGATAGGAAACAAGACAATCATTTTGACTGGCCCAAGTGTGAGGAAAACCCATGTTGGCCACTTACCTACCCAATTTTATTTCCAACTGTTATACGCAACCTTTTTTCAGTGTCAGAGGAAACATGACACATGACTCTCTTTTTGTTTGGCCAAGCTTTGATGATAAAAAGAAGATGTTGCCCACCTGTTGTACTTACCCATTTTTTTCAGTGTAATAGAAAATATGGTTTTCTATTTGTTTGGCCCAAATGTGAGCAAAAAACATGTTGCCACCCTACCTTCTTACCCATTTTCTGTTCAGTGTAATGGAGAAACATGACTTTATTTTTGTTTGGCCAATCTATTCAATTAGGGTATTATAGGAAAAATGGCTACCTTTTTGTTTGGCCAAACTGTGGAAAAAACATGTTGCCCACCCACCTTTTTCAGTGTTATGGTAAACATAACTATCTTTTTATTTGGCCAAACTTTGAAAAAAAAAGAAAACAAGATGTTGCCCAGATGTATACTTACCTATTTTTTCAGTGTAATGGAAACATTGCCATCTTTTTATTTGGCCCAACTGTGAGTAAAAAAACAAAGTGCCCACATACCTACCTACCCATTTTTTAGTGTAATGGGAAACATAAATTTGTTTTGTTTGGCCCAACTGTTAAAAAAAGATGTTGCCCACCTGTTACCCATATTCAGTATATTGGAAACATGATTATATTTTTGTTTGGCCGAACTGTGGAAAAAAAACATGTTGCCCACCACCTAGCTCCCCATTTTTTCAGTGTTATGGTAAACATGACTATCTTTTTATTTGGCCAAACTTTGAAAAAAAAAGAAAACAAGATGTTGCCCACCTGTGTACTAACCTATTTTTCAGTGTAATGGAAACATTGCTATCTTTTTATTTGGCCCAACTGTGAGTAAAAAAACAAAGTGCCCACCTACCTACCTACCCATTTTGTCAGTGTAATGGGAAACATGAATTTGTTTTGTTTGGCCCAACTGTTAAAAAAAGATGTTGCCGAACTGTTACCCATATTCAGTATATTGGATTATGAATATATTTTTGTTTGGCCCAACTGAAAAAAATGTATAAAGTGGCCCACTTTTTTTACCATACCCCTCTTTTTTCGGTGTAATAGGAAATGTGGCTATCTCTTTGTTTGGCCAAACTGTGGAAAAAACCATGTTGCCCACCCACCTTTTTCAGTGTTATGGTAAACATAACTATCTTTTTATTTGGCCAAACTTTGAAAAAAAAAGAAAACAAGATGTTGCCCACCTGTATACTAACCTATTTTTTCAGTGTAATGGAAACATTGCCATCTTTTTATTTGGCCCAACTGTGAGTAAAAAAACAAAGTGCCCACATACCTACCTACCCATTTTTTAGTGTAATGGGAAACATAAATTTGTTTTGTTTGGCCCAACTGTTAAAAAAAGATGTTGCCCACCTGTTACCCATATTCAGTATATTGGAAACATGATTATATTTTTGTTTGGCCAAACTGTGGAAAAAAACATGTTGCCCACCACCTAGCTCCCCATTTTTTCAGTGTTATGGTAAACATGACTATCTTTTTATTACGCCAAACTTTGAAAAAAAAAAGAAAACAAGATGTTGCCCACCTGTGTACTAACCTATTTTTTCAGTGTAATGGAAACATTGCTATCTTTTTATTTGGCCCAACTGTGAGTAAAAAAACAAAGTGCCCACCTACCTACCTACCCATTTTGTCAGTGTAATGGGAAACATGAATTTGTTTTGTTTGGCCCAACTGTTAAAAAAAAATGTTGCCCACCTGTTACCCGTATTCAGTGTTTATAGGAAACATGAATATATTTTTGTTTGGCCCTACTGAAAAAAATGTATAAAGTGGCCCACTTTTTTTACCATACCCCTCTTTTTCGGTGTAATAGGAAATGTGGCTATCTCTTTGTTTGGCCCAACTGTGAATAAAATATCGCCTACCTACCCTCCCTACTTTTTTTCAGTATGATAGGAAACAAGACAATCATTTTGACTGGCCCAAGTGTGAAGAAAACCCATGTTGGCCACTTACCTACCCAATTTTATTTCCAACTGTTATACGCAACCTTTTTTCAGTGTCAGAGGAAACATGACACATGACTCTCTTTTTGTTTGGCCAAGCTTTGATGATAAAAAGAAGATGTTACCCACCTGTTGTACTAACCCATTTTTTTCAGTGTAATAGAAAATATGGTTTTCTGTTTGTTTGGCCCAAATGTGAGTAAAAAAACATGTTGCCACCCTACCTTCTTACCCATTTTTTGTTCAGTGTAATGGAGAAACATGACTTTATTTTTTTTTGGCTAATCTATTCAATTAGGGTATTATAGGAAAAATGGCTACCTTTTTGTTTGGCCAAACTGTGGAAAAAAACATGTTGCCCACCCACCTTTTTCAGTGTTATGGTAAACATAACTATCTTTTTATTTGGCCAAACTTTGAAAAAAAAAGAAAACAAGATGTTGCCCACCTGTATACTAACCTATTTTTTCAGTGTAATGGAAACATTGCCATCTTTTTATTTGGCCCAACTGTGAGTAAAAAAACAAAGTGCCCACATACCTACCTACCCATTTTTTTAGTGTAATGGGAAACATAACTTTGTTTTGTTTGGCCCAACTGTTAAAAAAAGATGTTGCCCACCTGTTACCCATATTCAGTATATTGGAAACATGATTATATTTTTGTTTGGCCAAACTGTGGAAAAAAACATGTTGCCCACCACCTAGCTCCCCATTTTTTCAGTGTTATGGTAAACATGACTATCTTTTTATTACGCCAAACTTTGAAAAAAAAAAGAAAACAAGATGTTGCCCACCTGTGTACTAACCTATTTTTTCAGTGTAATGGAAACATTGCTATCTTTTTATTTGGCCCAACTGTGAGTAAAAAAACAAAGTGCCCACCTACCTACCTACCCATTTTGTCAGTGTAATGGGAAACATGAATTTGTTTTGTTTGGCCCAACTGTTAAAAAAAAATGTTGCCCACCTGTTACCCGTATTCAGTGTTTATAGGAAACATGAATATATTTTTGTTTGGCCCAACTGAAAAAAATGTATAAAGTGGCCCACCTTTTTTACCATACCCCTCTTTTTCGGTGTAGTAGGAAATGTGGCTATCTCTTTGTTTGGCCCAACTGTGAATAAAATATCGCCTACCTACCCTCCCTACTTTTTTTTCAGTATGATAGGAAACAAGACAATCATTTTGACTGGCCCAAGTGTGAGGAAAACCCATGTTGGCCACTTACCTACCCAATTTTATTTCCAACTGTTATACGCAACCTTTTTTCAGTGTCAGAGGAAACATGACACATGACTCTCTTTTTGTTTGGCCAAGCTTTGATGATAAAAAGAAGATGTTGCCCACCTGTTGTACTTACCCATTTTTTCAGTGTAATAGAAAATATGGTTTTCTATTTGTTTGGCCCAAATGTGAGCAAAAAACATGTTGCCACCCTACCTTCTTACCCATTTTTTGTTCAGTGTAATGGAGAAACATGACTTTATTTTTGTTTGGCCAATCTGTTCAATTAGGGTGTTATAGGAAAAATGGCTACCTTTTTGTTTGGCCAAACTGTGGAAAAAACCATGTTGCCCACCCACCTTTTTCAGTGTTATGGTAAACATGACTATCTTTTTATTTGGCCAAACTTTGAAAAAAAAAAAAAACCAAGATGTTGCCCACCTGTATACTAACCTATTTTTTCAGTGTAAAAACAAAGTGCCCACATACCTACCTACCCATTTTTTAGTGTAATGGGAAACATAAATTTGTTTTGTTTGGCCCAACTGTTAAAAAAGATGTTGCCCACCTGTTACCCATATTCAGTATATTGGAAACATGATTATATTTTTGTTTGGCCAAACTGTGGAAAAACATGTTGCCCACCACCTAGCTCCCCATTTTTTCAGTGTTATGGTAAACATGACTATCTTTTTATTTGGCCAAACTTTGAAAAAAAAGAAAACAAGATGTTGCCCACCTGTGTACTTAACCTATTTTTTCAGTGTAATGGAAACATTGCTATCTTTTTATTTGGCCCAACTGTGAGTAAAAAAACAAAATGCCCACCTACCTACCTACCCATTTTGTCAGTGTAATGGAAAACATGAATTTGTTTTGTTTGGCCCAACTGTTAAAAAAAGATGTTGCCCACCTGTTACCCTATATTCAGTATATTGGAAACATGATTATATTTTTGTTTGGCCCAACTGTTAAAAAAAAGATGTTGCCCACCTGTTACCCGGATTCAGTGTTTATAGGAAACATGAATATATTTTTGTTTGGCCCAACTGAAAAAAATGTATGAAGTATCTCTTTGTTTGGCCCAAGTGTGAATAAAAAACATGTTGCTCACCTCTAAGGGGCCATTCAGAATAGTCAATATTAAAAAAAATTAGATTTTTAAATATTGAATGGCTTCATAATATAATCTATACACTGAAGGACAAAGTAATACCTCAAGTGAACCACATATTTTAGATCAAAGGTCTCCAACATCAGTCGTTTTCAATGGCTTTTCCTTGCTTAAAAAAAGGACTTGGTAGTTTAGTCAGGAATGATGACGATCTTGGCCAGCTGGGTATTTTTTCCTCTTCTTTTTTGTTTGTTAATGTTGTTTTTAAAATAAGAACTGAATTTCGATTTTTCAGTTATTTCTTTTAACCCACCCGTATCTTTTTTTGGCCAAACTGTAAAAAAACAAAAAACATGTTGCCAACGTGACCTTTCTAGCCATTTTTGTTGTCAGGGTAATTGGAAACATGTTTTTATTTTTGTTTAGCTTAACTCTCAAAATAAAACATTTTGACAACCCATTTTTCAGTGTGCATGTAACAGGAAACATGACTATCTTTTGGCCTCACTGTTAACCACCAATTAGTGTTGAAATGTTCACAGGTTGATTGCTTGACACCAAAGGATGGTCATTAATTGACTCCAAAACAAATGTATTTTCATTACTTATGAAGTCACTTTTTGTTATCTTTCAATAAACTGGATGTTAAAGGTATTATACAGAATTGGGCAGGATAAAAAACATCGTTTTGGGGTTTTTTTTTAGCTGAAAATTATGCACGTTTTAAAAACTATTTTCTCCTGACTCACACAGCGGATTAAGCCCAAATTTTCACAGGTTTGTTATTTCATGTATATGGTTGATCTCAAAAAATATTAAAACTGTCTGCGACTATTTTGTCAGCTCTACCAATCCTGTATAATACCTTAAATACAAACTTTTGTAGAATGGAAGGGTTTAAGTTAAAGATTGTAAGGCATGGCACTCTACCAGGAGGAAAGAGATATTTTAAACAATTTTTCTATATTGATGGTCTTTTATTGATTTCACTTTTGTTGTGAGTATTCATCAGCCGATTAAGGTAAAACCATCTTGTTTTTCTGCTAATCTATGTCATGTAACCAAAACGAGGCTGGAAGGGAAAAACTCTCTGGCCTCTTTATGGTATTATAATGAGCCATCCTTGTTAAAATTGTCTTATTGTACTACTTTATTTTGAAATAATTTGTCTCAGAGTATTAAAATTGTTGTTGCATATTTGACCAATAATTTGTGTTAGAATGTGCCTATATTATAAGAAATATAAGTATTATTTATGTTTCAATAAAAATGTGAGAGTATGAATTTAATAAACTTGCACCATGTATTCTTGCTTAAATGTTGTCTTTGTTTTTAGAAATAAATTACAACGGTCGGTCAAAATGGTTGGGCTTGATTAAGGGTAAACTTTATGATACGAAATCAGACTCCTTAAATAACTTATTGGCAACAACGGTTTTTTTTATCTCATCAAAAACAGCAAACACTTTTATTTAAAACCCATTTTTCATCTCATCAAAACACGAAACACAATTTTATTTTATAATGGCCACTGGACCTTTTCTACCAACAGAGGGCGCCCTTACCTAAATACGTTAGACATACGTTACTGTACGTTAGAGATACGTTACTGTACGTTAGACATACGTTGTACATGCGTTAGACATACGTTCACATACGTTAGTGTACACAACACGTGGTTCTAATATTCATCAAGTTCACAAAGAAGGATTTAGCACAGACTAGCGGTGGCCGAGCGGATAAGGCCACGGGAACGTGAAGTCAAGGTAAGTGGTTCGAGTCCCGGCAGAGACAAGGTAAGTGAAATAAAGGTAAGTGAAATAAAGGTGTTACAGGTGAACGGCGCACGAGGAGGAGACGTGGACAAAGTGGCAGAGAAGGTAAGTCGGAGGCGAGGCCACGAGGAGGGGACGACACCGAGAGGATAGGTGGAGGGAGGTGGTGAAGGGGGAAGAGGAAGAGAGGGGGAAGGCAAATATTTTTTTTGAAAAAAAAAAAAAAAAATCATCAAAATATTCCTAAAAAAGGAAAATTTACGGTCTTTCAATTTTTTAAAATCGCCTGAAACGTACGCTCGTTAATTTATTTCATTTTCGTTCATGAAAATTTTTTTTTTCTAAAAATAAAACTTTTTCGGTCTTTCATTTTTTTAAAATCGCTTGAAACGTACGCTCGTTAATTTTTTTTCCAAACTGGTAAAAAAAAAATTAAATAACGCAAAAAGTCATGAAATTCCTAAATTTGAATCATTAAAACGCCCTTAAAATACTGCTAAACGTCTTCACACTGCGTACACCGATCTAATACATAAAATCAAATTATTCTCCAAAAGATTGAACTTAAAAAGTACTATATAACTCGAAAAACGGCCTTTAAACGTGGTTTAATTGTGTTAAACAATGTTTATGTACAAAGGTGCTACATAACAATAACAGAGTAAAACAAGTTACGCATTTTGGTACATCATGAAACATTTTGGCGACTTCGTGACTTAAAATCCACCAATTCTAAGACAAGTCATACAACTTACGTTTTTATCTCTTAAAAAACAAGTCATTTCAACATAAAAACTCTGAAAACGAACACATGTTTTATACATTTCCCAACAAATAATAAAGGAAAATAGTCAGGCGCTCATCACTGAGACGATAGCTGTATCAGTACTTAGAGACTGGGAACTAGACAATGACGGCTGCCGTTTGACATTTCCTGAGCATTTTAGATTCACTAATAATCTTTGAACATCTAAAACTTCACCAATAGAATTCTATCTGATTAATTGACAAGATCCAGCAACGTCACAATTATCACACACAAAATAAGTAGCCAAGTTGTGTAAACTATAAACAGTGGTGTACCAGTGATTGGGGGGGGGGGTGGCAAGTGGGGGCAAAGACATAATCTGGGAGAATATCTTAAGTATCGAATCATTCATTTGTGCAATATTTTTCTATCTCATTTAGGGGAAAGATCCCCTCTGGTTACGCCACTAATTTTAAACTATGAGATCCTAACTTCTTAACTCAACATTTCCAGTGGCGAATTTCATAGCTGTGCTTAACGGTAAGCAAATTTCCATGCTAACTATAGCAGAAAAATTAGCTTAAGCGTAAGGAGTATTTCATAGGTTAGCAAGAAAATTAGGCGGCCAGCTAGCGTGTTGTCCATGGATTTGCATTGTTTCATCATCCATTTTCATACAGTAAGCACTGGAAGGTTAGCATGCCCTTTTGTGTGCTTACGGTTAGCAGCGCTGTACGAAATGGAAACTCTCGCGCAGTAAGCACAAAATCAGCCGTTAAGCAGCTCTACAAAATTGGGCCCTGGCCAACACTTCTCCATACAGCAAACGCCCTAAGACAAAAACTGATGCGTTGCAATCTGAAACTCATGCGTTGCATGTCTGAAACATGTTTATAGTCGAGTAATACCATTTGAAGACCCTACAAATCATTGTTGCTTGTAAGACGATTGCCACAATCAATATAAGCCCGAAATGAAAACGTTTTCACTAATTTCAACCACCTATTTTGACATCAATTTCAAAGTTGGTTGTTTGGTGTGTTGACTGAAATAGGAGGATGGGAATGAATTTATTCTTCCAAAAAACAATGGTGTTCCAACAACTTGACATTGGTGATCATTCAATTTTAGTTTAAGATTACTAAATAATACATTCACAGTCTCTGATCTCTGCTGATGTTACAAAATAGGCAATAAGCATGCGTATGAATAGGATAAATGCTTACTGATGATCAAAAAGACTGATCGTCTTATAATCTGAAATCATTTGGTGTTGAAAAAAGAACAGGCACCCGAACAAACATATTGACAATTGACATAGGGAGAGCCAACAAAGGGCTAGATAGCTCATTTGGTACACTAATCCAGAGGTCGTTGGTTCAAATCCTGCTCTGGTAAATTTGTCTTTGTTCAACCCCAAATTATTTCAAATTTACCCTGTCAGTCTCCCTTGTGGTTTACTATAATTGACATAATCTGAAATTGTTAACTTGATACCACCAATTGATACAATTGTTCCTCACACTCAACTTCTTCTTTAGAAGTGCCGATGAAATAAGCATGAATGGTACAAAATTTTAGGACTGAAAAAACAATGTTATTCATTGTTTACCAATTTCCTGCCATTTTTTTACGATTGAGCTGGGATGGTGTGTTTATCTAAACTAAGGGAACTATGTGATCTTCTACAAAGCTGAGTCACACTGTCATACCTGTGAGCCAATTAAAGGGATTGTATACGTTTGGTAATTGGAACCCACTGTTTGTTTCAATCCTATCCATAAAACCAACCTGTTAAAATTTCATTTCAAAAGGTGGTAGAGTTTTTGAGATACATGTATTGCTGAAAATCTGGAGCGGTTGTGTCCACGCAGGAAGAAAAATCTGCAATTTGAATACACAATCTAAGAAACGTTCTCAGATTCAAATTTATTTTGGATAAAAACTGATTTTGTTTTCATAGCCACATTACTTTTTTCATAGCCACATTACTTCATTAAAGTGAAATGTTTCTCAAAGTGCTGTATATTATCAGTAGCTGCTGTAGGTCTTATCAAGTATGTTTTTATTGCCATTCATTTTATGAGTAATTACCAAACGTATACAGTCCCTTTAATCATCACATTGATTCATGATTGTATAATACATACACTTATTAATTGTCTTTCCATTATTATTGATGTATGCTGGCAGAGGACTTCAGGAAAAGTATGCCTGGCAGAAACTCCTCAGCAATTAATTTCAATTAGCAACGCTTTGAAAAAGTTCAGCTGCAGAGTTTGATAAACCCAAACATGTATTAGTCTTTGTAGGAAAGTTACACTCTCCGAGAGAATGAATTAAGACACATATAAGTTAGAGTAACTCCAGCAACACACATTTATATTACAGTTTAGCATTAGTATACAAAATGTGGTCATTGCAATGCATTGGTTGCTTTCTGCTGCAAGATGATTGTTGTACTAAGCTTTGCCATATTATAAGAAGCTTTAAACATTCTTCTGTCAGCACCAATCGATATGTACTTGTACCTTACATCAACAGTCACAATAACTGGACTATAAGTAAAGGTCTGTTTAAATCATATAAGACTTCATCAAATTTACCTCATCGCTTTTTGTGCACAATTTATTTGGATGGTAAAACATTTTCAGAGGAAGTGTGTTTGAGTCTAATGCACAATTGTAGGGGGACCCGGCAACAAAATGGTACAACCCCGGCTAGCACAACATAGTTTTTTGCACATCCCCGTCCATGTCCCAGCTACTTCGTACAAAGACTACAATTGATACGTGAATAAGGGCCATGTCCCATGAGGCAATTTACAGGCAACCAGTTCCAGGCAATCTCAAATTAGAAAAACATTCCCATCTGAATTTGTACGTAAATATCTTAGGGGTAGTGGGACCGTGTTAAAAAAAGGTAAAATGATATCAAAGTGTTTTGTTTCTGTGCACCACTGCAGTTAACAGTTGCGTCAAAGTTGCCTGTAAAATTGACTTGTGTGACAAGGCCGTGATGATGAGGTCAAAGATTATGTAAACAGGCCTTTTTACAATTCATATAAACAACACAACAAACCTACCTTAATATCCTAGTATTGAATAATTTACAAAGTTGAGGTACACGAAGCTTGAGGTAGAGAGATGATGTGGTGTTTGAAGTCATAATGAAGACTTCCAGCCAAGTGTTCTCATCACAGCCCTGTTGCATCTCTTGTGAGGAAACTGCTGCTCCTCATCATCTTAATGAATCTGTAAACAGAAATCAAAGAATAAAGAATTGTATGAGATATAAGAGCCATTGATCAAACTTGACAGTCTGTATCTAAATTTAACCTAATAGTTTCAAATAGATGGTGTGCCTATTTTTATTATTATTATTAAACTGTGAATACGAGCAATGTTATAAACAATTTCCTGTCCCATTCATAATCAGCTGAATTAACTCTAAGTCTCTGTAGTAGATTTTTATGTAAAGTTTAATCAATGTCTAGAATAATGTAAATGGTTTACTTCTGTGCTTAAGTTTGTTTTATTCAAACTATGCTCTTTGACAGTTACACTCTTGATTATTGAAATAAATAAATAAAACTAAAATGGAATGGAGCAGGAAATCATTGAGTTCATTTGTTTCACAACATCAAGTGGGACTGATGTACATGTAGGCTGCAGTAGAAGGGCTAATATCTTGGGGGTGTTTCAAGATTGACAGAAAACAAATATGAGACCAGCCTGTAGGTCCCGTGACCAAATTCTGGGAACAAAGGTTTGAAAGTGTCTTTGTGTTCCCTGATAAATACCAAAAAATTTTGACTTGGGCTGCCCCCTTGAAAATGTCAGGTATTTCCGGGAGGGGTCAACAAAGGTTAAACAGGGGTCAAAATTCAAATATATTCCAATCGTGTCGATATGCATATCAAATTACTCGTCTAGTCATGAGGATTCCAAAAATGTATAGTTTGTTATACCTCCAACCTTAAATGAAGGTGCTATGGTCTAAAATGTTGAAAGGTCAACGCACTTTTGACTGGTGGTCAAATTCACCAACACAGTTAACATTGTCCGATTCTAATGATCATTTAGTGTCTAATAATATGTTTTCTGACATGGCAAAATCAACTAAGAAATTTTTAAAAGTAAAAGTGGTTGCCATAACCTTGAAATTTCAAAATGGCTGCTAAAAGGGTTATCCCAGGTAGCAAGCCCATTATAGGGCCCATGGGAAATATCTGGGCCATATGGGCCGGGGCCAACCCATATGGTACCCATATGGGTGTGGGTTATTGGGAATATTCCCATAATGAGGTACATACATATGGGGGGATGGGTAAGCCCTTATGGGCAAAATATGCAGTGTCCCTTATGGGTATTATCTGGGGAAAATATTTATGGGCAATCCTATATGGGCAGAATATGCAAGGGCCCATATGGGTATCATATGGGGGAAATATGGGCAATCCCATATGGGAAAAATAATGCAAAGACCTGGTATCTTGTTTGGAAAATGTGGGCATTCACATATTGGCTGACGAATATGCTCAAGACCAAATGGGTTTAGGAAAATATGGATAATCCCATGCGGGCAGGAAGGCTCATACGGGAGTCGTAATTGGAAAGACCTATGGCAAAGATAATTCAGAGAAAGACCTCAGCCATGGGAGACCTCAGCCACTGCGGGGTTAATATTCTAGTTTAGAATAGATTTGTTAAGTTTAGCAAGCCCAAGGGTTTATGATCCTTCCCATGGGTTTTGTAATTTCCTTTTGACAAACCTGTGTGAATCAATAATGGAAAAGCCGGAAATATAGGAGATACCTATATAAGCAATCCCTTGTGGGTAGTGATACGAAAAGGTTCATTTGGTTATCCTATGGGAACGACCTAATAAGCAAGCTTTGTGGGTATGCAGACCCATATGGGTACAATATGGGTAAAGACTTGGGAAAACCCATATTGGCAATATGCAAATTTGTGGAAACAGGGCATTGAAGTAGTGTGTTTTCATTGATATAGCTCTGTAAAATAGTTGTACTTTTTTGTAAGATATTCTTCAAAAAGAAAAATACAGTGATTCTGTCTCCGATTCTGATGGATATGACATCGAGTTGGATGATGAACTGTGCAATAAAGCAATATAAGCATCATTGGACAGTGTGTTTAGAAATAACTGTGTTATTGTTGGCCAACCTGATAAAAGTCTTTCGGTAGCCCTTTTGGCAGCCATTTTGAATGTTCATGGTCAAGATAAGCATTTTTAATTTTGAAAGTTGTATAGTTGAATTTCCCATGTCAGAAAACATATTATTAGACACTAAAATCATTAGAATCGGACAATGTTAACTGTGTTGGTGAATTTGACCACCAGTCAAAAGTGCATTGACCTTTCAACGTTTTTGACCATAGCACCCTCATAATTTAAGGTTGGAGGTAAAATAAACTATACATTTTTGGAATCCTCATGACTAGACGAGTAATTTAATACGCATATCGACATGATTGGAATATATTTAAATTATGACCCCTGTTTGACCTTTGTTGACCCCTCCCAGAAATGTCTGACATTTTCAAGGGGGCAGCCTAAGTCAAAATTGTTTGGTATTTATCAGGGAACACAAAAACACTTTCAAACCTTTGTTTCCAGAATTTGGTCACGGGACCTACAGGCTGGTCTCCTACTTTTGGGGATTGGAGTACAGGCTGGTGTGGAGGGGGTTACATTTTTGGGGCGGTTCAAGTTTGACAGAAAAGTGGGGTGCATGGTGGGGATTGGAGTACAGGCTGGTAGTAGAGGGGGTTACATCCTGGGGGCGGTTCAAGATTGACAGAAAAAGTGGTGTGCTTGTTTGGGATCGGAGTACAGGCTGGTAGTAGAGGGCGTTACATCCTGGGGGCGGTTCAAGATTGACAGAAAAGTGGGGTGCTTGTTTTGGATCGGAGTACAGGCTGATAGTAGAGGGGGTTACATCGAGGGGGCGGTTCAAGTTTGACAGAAAAGTGGTGTGCCTGTTTGGGATTGGAGTACAGGCTGGTAGTAGAGGGGGTTACATCCTGGGGGCAGTTCAAGATTGACAGAAAAGTGGAGTGCTTGTTTGGGATCAGAGTACAGGCTGATAGTAGCCTTTAGTCAAGGCGCACCGCGGCATCCCAGCCCATATCACGCACGAAAAAAGACCAGCACGAGCGGCGAAGCCGCGAAGCGCCTTTACCAACTCGTTTAGCTAATCAGTATTCATAATCATGAAATATTTAAATTTGCAATTTTTTTTAACCAATCACCGTCAGCTAGATATTGTGTAATACTGTCTGGCAAATATTTGTTTTAATTTGACAATCGATAACATAAAATAGGACGATTTTAGGCTATAAAAGATAATGTTGCGAGAAACAAATTCTTACAATGGAAAATGACAAATCATGACAACAAACAACATAGGCCTGGATATGCATGATCATGCATTTGGAGGTAGGAATCGTCCGTGGTGTCCGAGATTTTAAAAACTGCCGCCGTTTCTACACATATACGTAGCTAGGCCTACCTGTGGGGAGATTTTAAAATTATAAACCTCTACCCCCCGTTTCATTAAATAGCATGACACTGCTGTGGTATGGCTTAAGTTCACCGGAAATTGTCATTTGTTGAGCAGCAAAGCTAATGCTTTGCTCATGCTTTGCTGAAACAATTTGTCGTCAACTGGTGATAGTGGTAGTCGCCATCTTGCTAATAATTTGCATCAAACGTTCATGTGACGTCATGCAAGTAATTGTATCTTCTTATTGGCCAACACCAAAGCGAGCTTATGCATTATGCATATAATTTCTCCTACCAAAATCGGTAGCAAAAAGTAAAGAAAAACATAAAGCCCCAAAACGAGTTGGTAAAGGCGCTTCGCGGCTTCGCCGCTCGCGCTAGTCTTTTGTCGTGCGTGATATCCAGGCTGGGGTGCCGCGGTGCGCCTTGACTAAAGGCTAGGCTGATAGTAGAGGGGGTTACATCTTGGGGGGCTGTTCAAATTTGAAAAAAAAGTGGGGTGCATTTTGGGATTGAGTACAGGCTTGTAGCAGAGGGGTTACATCCTGGGGGCGGTTCAAGATTGACAGAAAAGTGGGGTGCTTGTTTTAGATCGGAGTCTAGGCTGATAGTAGAGGAGGTTACATCTTGGGGGGCTGTTCAAGTTTGAAAGAAAAGTGGGGTGCATTTTGGGATTGAGTACAGGCTGGTAGTAGAGGGGTGACATCTTGGGGGCGGTTCAAGATTGACAGAAAAGTGGGGTGCTTGTTTTGGATCAGAGTACAGGCTGGTAGTAGAGGGGGTTACATCCCGGGGGCGGTTCAAGATTGACAGAAAAGTGGGGTGCTTGTTTGGGATCAGAATACAGGCTGATAGTAGAGGGGGTTACATCCTGGGGGCGGTTCAAGATTGACAGAAAAGTGGGGTGCTTGTTTTGGATCGGAGTACAGGCTGGTAGTAGAGGGGGTTACATCCCGGGGGCGGTTCAAGATTGACAGAAAAGTGGGGTGCTTGTTTGGGATCAGAGTCCAGGCTGATAGTAGAAGGGGTTACATCCTGGGGGCGGTTCAAGATTGACAGAAAAGTGGGGTGCTTGTTTTGGATCGCAGTGCAGGCTGATAGTAGAGGGGGTTACATCTTGGGGGCTGTTCAAGTTTGACAGAAAAGTGGGGTGCTTGTTTGGGATCAGAGTACAGGCTGGTAGTAAAAGGGGTTACATCGTGGGGGCGGTTCAAGATTGACAGAAAAGTGGGGTGCTTGTTTGGGATCAGAGTACAGGCTGGTAGTAAAAGGGGTTACATCGTGGGGGCGGTTCAAGATTGACAGAAAAGTGGTGTGCCTGTTTGGGATCAGAATACAGGCTGGTAGTAGAGGGGGTTACATCCTGGGGGCGGTTCAAGATTGACAGAAAAGTGGGGTGCATTTTGGGATTGGAGTACAGGCTGGTAGTAGAGGGGTGACATCCTGGGGGCGGTTCAAGATTGACAGAAAAGTCGGGTGCTTGTTTGGGATCAGAGTACAGGCTGGTAGTAGAGGGCGTTACATCCTGGGTGCGGTTCAAGATTGACAGAAAACTGGGGTGCATTTTGGGATTGGAGTACAGGCTGGTAGTAGAGGGGGTTACATCCTGGGGGCGGTTCAAGATTGACAGAAAAGTGGGGTGCTTGTTTGGGATCGGAGTACAGGCTGATAGTTGAGGGGGTTACATCCTGGGGGGGGGGGGTTCAAGATTGACAGAAAAGTGGTGTGCCTGTTTGGGATCGAAGTACAGGCTGATAGTTGAGGGGGTTACATCCTGGGGGCGGTTCAAGATTGACAGAAAAGTGGTGTGCCTGTTTGGGATTGGAGTACAGGCTGGTAGTAGAGGGGGTTACATCTTGGGGGCGGTTCAAGATTGACAGAAAAGTGGTGTGCCTGTTTGGGATTGGAGTACAGGCTGGTAGTAGAAGGGGTTACATCCTGGGGGTGGTTCAAGATTGACAGAAAGGTGGGGTGCTTGTTTGGGATCGGAGTACAGGCTGATAGTAGAGGGGGTTACATATTGGGGGCGGTTCAAGTTTGACAGAAAAGTGGTGTGCCTGTTTTGAGTGGAGTACAGGCTGATAGTAGAGGGGGTTACATCTTTGGGGGCGGTTCAAGTTTGACACAAAAAGTGGGGTGCATTTTGGGATTGGCGTACAGGCTGGTAGTAG
Organism: Plazaster borealis; assembly: GCA_021014325.1. NCBI lineage: Eukaryota > Metazoa > Echinodermata > Asteroidea > Forcipulatida > Labidiasteridae > Plazaster > Plazaster borealis. The sequence continues at coordinate 18,583,070 of CM037475.1, read as the reverse complement.
AGGGGGTCACATCTTGGGGGCTGTTCAAGTTTGACAGAAAAGTGGGGCATGTTTTCAATTTAGACAAGTTGGTACATGTAGTAGAAGGGAGGAGTATACATGTTGGGGACAGTGAGGGCAGGGTGGCTAGGGAAAGAGCATGGATTCAGCACGGACCACACACTGAAGCAAAAAAAGATGTAACTCACCAGTATTTGCAGAATTTCAAGAAGTGGAGTGTACAGGACTTCTTGCGTGGTGATGGTTGGTGATGGCTAAAACCGTGTTTACCAATAATGATGTACACAAAGTTACTTCAAGGATTCCTAGAGAGGGGAAGAAATACAACAACAATTTTAGTGAAAAAGTGGTTGTTTGTTTTGGAATCTTACATTTTATTATTATTTATTTCTTGTTTCAACTGGGTGGCCCATTCAGTGGTAACCACTGGTCTCCCATGGGTCCCAGCAAGTACAGAGACACAATAAAAAGTAAACACTTTAAAACATTAAAAAAGGACACAAACCTTTTACAATGTTAAAAAGAAAAAAAATGCTTAGTGAAATTATAACCGTCATATCTAATCTTATCTTACTAACATGAGCATTTTTAATACTTAGACTTCTACAACTTTTCCTTCCTCTGTGATTAAACTGAGACACAGTAGCCCATTGAAGGTATTGTAGGGGCTGCTTAACTATTGCCCATATTTTCACTTCCTAATACTGTCTTCAGATTCACGTAACTTACGCTGTCCATATTATTGATATATACCCTTGCATATGACATCAAGCTCAAAACAAACAGCGTCTCATTGAGCCGTGGAGGTAAAAAAAAAGGAATACTTTAATCTTTGTCACTAGCAAGAGTTGTGCGTGGTGCGACACAAAGTTGCCAATTTCAATGTTTGATGTCAGCAACGGGGTCTTCATAGTTAAATAATAGGATATGTGCGCATTACAAGTCTTAGTATTTTTGTTATTATTATAAAGTGACTGTGATAGTACTCTAGTAGAACTGTGTTACTGTAGTGAGTGTTAGTGTGAGTGTCAATTGCAATCACTCACTCTCAGTCTCTCAGTCTCAGTCAACGTCAACAATATCAACAATCAATTGTCATCAGTTTTTAAACTGTAATTTTATGTGATCATCAGTTTACAATTAATTAAGCTTCACCATGCTAAGTTGCTGTGAATCATGATCCTCCTGGTCCCTGGGCCTGGGGCTAAACTATGGTACTAGTATTATTGACTTTATCACTGGGTATCACGATGCGAGTTGCGAGTGAGACTGTTACACTGTACTGTAGTTCGTCTGTGGTGATGTACGTCCGGCATCCGTACACGTACATGACGTACGAAAGTAGCACCGGTGAACTAAAAGTATTACTAACAAAAAAGGTGCTAAAACTGTGTCCCACGGCATCTAGATACACATCAATAATCTACAAGCTTCTTCCAGATGAACTAATCAACAAACTAAACAAACAAATATTTACTTACCGATGTTTTTTCGATGAAAACATTCTGATTTGAAACCATCGTGAGCAGACGACATTTTTAGGAAGATTGTGCAGTGCACGGTACGCGCGCTATGCACAACTTCTAGCAACACAGCGCCCTCTCTGGGTAGAACAAAATAATTAAACGAATTTGAAGACAGCGCCCTCTAGGTAGAATAAATAATTTGAGGTTTTGGGAGATAATTATCCCTTAATTACACCTCAGTCCCCTTGGGACTGTATAAATATAGGGCAGTTGGCTACTGCCAGCTCAACTGGCACTGCTTATCTTAACTAGCTTATAGAATCCCACAGTCTTTCAGATAGTCTAGAGATTGTGTTTCACCATTCCAGGTGCAGATCCATGAATATTTACGCCGGGTTCAAATTCAAATTTTTGGGGATAAAAAGTGATATATTTTTCCATAACCGCAGTACTTCGAAGTGAAAAGTTTTTTTTTAAAAATGCATTATACTATCCAGAGTAATTACCAAACGTATAGAGACCCTTAGAAACACGTTTTCAAATCTTTCATATTGCGTTTTTTAATTACGGATGACAGCATATTAAAATCTATAAAAATAGTCTGTCCAAGTACAGTTTTTCTTATGTTCAAAGCATGTTATTTTTGATAAACAGTGTTTGTTCTGTTCACTACTTTCTTGCAATTTTTCCCCCACACGTCGTCTGCAATGCGGCACACCGTTCGGCTCTTGCTCCTGAGAATTTTGTTCGCATTTGTGATATGTAAACAAAGTGGTGGATATGCTAATTAGGATGGGCATTGGTGAGGATTGAACATAACCCAACCACATACACAGGGATAGGGTTTTAAATTACTATAAAGTCTTTTTGACAGTTTCTAAGAGGAACAGAGTTAGGGTTGGGGTTCAGGTTAGGAGGGACGGGGTTGAATATAGGGGTCAGATCCAACTAGCGCTGACAAAATAGTCGCAGACAGTGTGCATGTTTTGTGTGATCAACCATATACATGAAATAACAAACCTGTGAAAATTTGGGCTTGATCTGTTGTGCGAGTCAGGAGAAAATAGTGAAAAAAACATGCACAATTTTCAGCATGTAAATACATTCTCCTTAATTTTGGTTATAACAGCCGAAATCAGCTGTCAGTTGTGGTTTTTTTAAAAGGTTTTCAGATACAGTTGTTTTGTATGTAACTTCATTTCAAAGGGAAATATTTCACAGAAAAAATAGTTCTAGTGAACTTCATAATTGGTAAGCTTTCAGACTAAAATTAAACAATGTTTTTATCCTTACCAATCTACCAATCTTGTATAATACCTTTCATAATTGATAAAATATGTCTCACTCTGTTTCTAGAGTCTGCAAGTTTTGTTGACTCAATTAAAATGATGATTGAATTAAAAACAAAGTTAAAATCAAAGAAAAGATCACCGGACTGATTCACAGTGTATGAATTTTAAGAACAACCACCTTATGTAATGTACTGTTAATGTAATTCTCAAAATTTCACTATGCAAAAAGAAAACTACCTTTGCAACCAAAGCTTTCAACAAAACAAAATTGTTGAAGTTGGCTGGGCAGCTGCTTCATGTATTACAACGCATAGCTTCAAATTCAAATGAAGGTTTTTCAAATAGTATTTATAATGCACACACTACAGAAAGGCAGAAACTTTTGTCAACAGTTCTTTTCTTTGATATTACCCCCCTTAAAATCATTCAAAAAGAACTAAACAAATTAATAAAGGACAGGGACACAAATAACGACACAGTTTTTGTTGAAACGTTGAGTATTGTCTCTGAGTTCACGAGGTTCTATTATAAAGCACACACACCAAATGCGCCTGTTATCCACATACAAATTACATTGTATTGATGTAACTAGACTTGCCTCTTGCTCTCATTATTATTGACTCAAGCCATGGAAAGAAAACAACGTGGTTTCTGGTCGAAATAGACATAAGGACTGACACAAGTCACATTTCATAAAATGGTATAATATTTCTTCTATATTTCTAATTGAGAAAAACCATGATCCTAGTCTGGCAAATGTTTGCCGTTAAATATAAGTTATTTGCTTAAACATTGAAAACTAGTTGCACATTTTTTTTCTTCCTTTTCGTTCTTGTTGTATGAATGTTACTTTGAATTTAGTAAGTGATTGTTAACATCATGGGAAGACACTGGTTTTGGTTGTATTTCATATGCCGTCATTCCTGACACTAAACACTGAATTGTCAGTACACTCCCACAATGCAGTCAATATTACACCTATGTTGAATGGCATCAACAATACCAACAAAATATTAAAATCAGTCTTTGTGAAATATTTATACACCAGAAACGAGCATTTGATCATTGTTTCGGTAGCTGAGCCACACAATCAAAGATTAAATGGTCTCAAATTGACACAATATTTGGAAGCACTTTATAATAATCGATAATGACTGCTAACTAATCTCTGAGGCTTTAATCTGAATCCATTCTATTCAAAGGCTTATTCCTAAACCAATCTGATCTGATGGAATCGAAAAAAAGCAACCCTCGGCTCAACTTGATTTGCTCCACATTTCTTTACTCCAGTGGAGTCCAAAAAAGGACAATGTCAAATTCTTGATTCAACTTTTAATCATAAACACTACATTATACGTGCATCGCATTGTGAAACACAAATGCACCCGACATAGTACAATTTTAAATGTTTTTTTTTTTTTTTTTTTAAGAATAGAACTTATTTATTTAAACCATGTACAATAATACTTGCTTTTTCTGTCAAAAATCGATACTTAACAAGGCTAAAGTCTTCTTTTGTTTTGCACAATCAAATGGAAGTTGTATAACGTTAGTTAATTAGACAATATTTCTTAATAATGTTTGACTTCGGTAGGTGTCAAATACGGGCTGATAGGAAATGCTCATATCTCAGTGTTATGCAGAAGTATAGAAGTCACAGAGGTAAATATATTTATAATATGTACAATTGTTATGTTGCTTTCTGTAATTCAACCATGATCTGTATCCAGTACTGATTGGTAACCTCAGGTTTTTTAATTTTATTATTTGTTTTCTTCTTCTAACAAAACACGGCTGACAATAACGGTTATAGCATGACACACGGTCAAGATCATGGCATACACAGTAGGCACTACATGTTTTGGATTTCCTTCAGTTGTTCTGCTTAACTCCTCAACATTTAAAAAATACAATCATTTGCACACGTTGATAGTTGAAAGGATATAAGAAATGTTTGTGCAATTATGCTTTTAAACTGATAAATATAACGACAAAACAACAACAAAACTGACTTAAAATTCCCTGTGAAATCATTCAAGCAATTAACCCCCACCCTTCGTTCGTTTTGGGAAACCGATTTTGACAAGACAATTGGGTCTTCTAATGTAGTTCTACAGGCACAGTTGTACAAAGCTTCAGCGTTTCACTGTTCAAAAAGTTGTTAAATGAGTGACTGATTAATAAATGTAGTTTATTTACAAACACTTGTTTTGGCAAGTTAGTAGCAGCAATACACTGTGACATGTGTCTTTTTATTTTTTTTTTTAATTACCATTATTTATCCATAAAAAGTTCTGCTGGTTCTTAATTTTGTCTTCTGACCGAGAGAAAGCACGCACTGAAAAAAACAACAACCTGTCAATAACTGGTGGGTGAACATTAACCTATAGCATAACAAACTACGACACAATACTGGCAGAAAAAAAATAAACTATGTTAAGTTTTATAACACTGCATCCCAGCTCTAATGCTCCGTTATCGAGAAAATATTATTTTAAAAAACAACCATCCGTAGAAATCCCATTTTTAAAAATCCTGACTAATCCGCAGTCCACACTTTGAACCTCAAAACAAGACTTCCAAAATGCCTATTTGTGGTACTTCTTGTGCACACACGGAACCAGTTGCTGTATTCCAGGTGGAATTGTGGCTACTGTCATAACAATGTATATTTATACCATATTCACCAGAGTTCAATTTCTCTGCCAAAAACTCCCCTTGGAATAAGTACAACTTGAAATCTTGCAAACGGATACATCCACAAAAAGGTTTTAATTATTTATTTATTTTTAAATTGACCACACAGCATATTTCTACGTCACTCAGGAATTAATTATACTTGTTTACACTGCTCTTATAATGAAGGCAAAGAACAATGCACTTGACTTCTCAAATTTTAATTTTTTTTGCATATTTTACTTTTTATAATTTTTTTGTTTCTTTTTTCATTTTATAATTTTTTTTTTTTTTTCGTTTTTAAGATTTTTTTTTGTATTTTATATTTTATTTTTAGTTTGATTTTTTTTTTTTTTAATGTTTTATACTGTTTGGTTTTTAAGAATACCAGTAATTCTCCCTGTATTAAACCCACATTGGGAATAGACAGGACCCTGCATTGCACAGCGTCAACTACACGTTACAAATTATCAATCCCATCATGCATAGCTGACAAGTAACAAGTGGAAAATTAAAGTTGCACAGTTTACAGCTCTTTAATATTTTAAAAAAATCATCTTTTCACATTTTTTTTGTATTTTTGTTTGTTTTTATATATATATATATACATTTTTTTTCATTTTTTTTTTCTTACAAAATGACAACAAAATTCCAGATTGTTACAATAATGTGATTCATGGTCTGAAATATTCAACGATAAATATTATTACTTTTTTCGGTTCATTAGGTTTTTTCTTCAAAGTTTTAAAACTCCATGCTGATTATTTGCTTGTATCACACCACACTGAACCAATAATCCAGTTGAAAACTAGGTACAAGAAAAAATAGTTTTACAATCAAAGTAAAAGGAATTCATGATTTTAGTGTTTTGTTTCTTCTTGTAAAAAGGCCCTTTACTGTATCACTGCTTTGGCTTTATATGTTCATTAATGTTTAATAATCTTACAGCTACTCTCAATATAGTTAAAAAATAAAAAATAGCACAGCCAGTATAGTTTTATCTTTAGTTGCAGTGTCCATGCAGTTTGCCAGTTTTGCAGCTGGAAAAAAAAAAAAAAAATACCCAGGGGCTGATTAATTTGTAGGACTGAAACAAACTTTTGTTGACAACTGGCACGGAAATATCTCAAAACTGAGTCGCTGTGAGTGAAAACATGTCTTTCTTTTGAATTAAGATAGCACCTTTTGAATGTTCCTGTTTCTTTTATGATTTTTTTTATTTATTAAAAGTTTTTTTTATTTTATTTTTATTCTTATTTTAAGTTATGCTGAAATGATAAAATTCTTCAAAGAAATACAGGCTCTGATTTTAAATCTATGTTTAAATTTGTGTAACATATTTAGGTTATTATTTTTTTTCAGTGTGGAATGCATTGTATTACAAAACACATTAATAACACTTGTTAATTAACTGACATTAATTTGGTTCAAACGAACAGAATAAGTTGTAAGTTATGAATTAAGGCCATTTGATAAATCTTGTTGCAAAACAATTGAACAGCTGCTAAAGGCAGGACAAGGGGCGAGTATCACCGCTCACATCATTAAAAAAACAAAACCCAACAAACAAAAAAATAGGTCCCGACTATTTGACAAGAACAAAGTGGGATTTTAAAGCCATATACACACAATATAAAGTTAACCAATCAATCAAGGGTTTCTGTTTCCTATTGCCTTGCTAAGTAAGTAGTAGTACAGCATTATTACATAGTCATCATAACATATCAGTTTAATACAACGTGACATACATTTACAAACGGGACCAGCGGACACACACACTCCCTGGCTACAAAACGTCCCATCCTTCCCACCATCTTCTTCTTCTTCTTCTTTTTTTTTTTTTTAATCATTTTCTTTTTCTGTCAAACAATTTTTTCAAAGAGTAAATAACCTATTAATGCTTATCACAAATGTAAATAAAAAGCTTCCCAACAAGTGAACTCACACACATAATAGTATTCGTAATACTTTTAAGTTTTTTTAGTTTTTGTATTTTTTTTGTTTTGTATTTTTTTCCTTCATTAAACCATTCTTGGAAGAGAAATCTGAAGTTTTAATTACAACCACCCGTACAATGGTGCTTTGTTACATTAATGTACATCAATACAATTAAACAGATCATAAACGGAACTTGGGCATGTCCGCAAAAAAAACCAAAAAAACATTAAAAGCCAAAAAATACATCCATAAATATTCTCTCAAAACTCAGTGTGGTTATATCCTAAAGGAAACAAAAAATCTCGTTATTTTCAGAATAGAATCAAATATACTATTTATCGAAGAAAAACAAGAAGCAATGTAGATGCACACAGGACAGACAATTATTTCAAAAACATACTTCTTGTCTTGGCATTTCAAAAAATCAAACCAAAAACTTACAAATCAGGAATTAAACTCTCGTAAAGTTTTTCAACATTACTTCCTACTTGGCACAATAGTACACTACGGAATGATGAATACTGTCTGCCTTCTTGAACCTACCCTAAACTCCGCCCCTGAAAAAACCTCCCCACCCCTGCCCAATCCTCTCTGGGCGTCAAACTCTACAAGCAGGCACAATCTTTAAAAACTTCTCACATCTCACTCTGAAAGTCAAACAATGAGCTGTGACTGAAAAAACAAAAAAGTAAAAAGAAACACAAAGAAAGCAACCTTACTGTATTAATTACCAATCTCTAACCACAATAAATACAGTTTTGTTTTTATATAATGTATTTATATATAGATATATATGTATAAGTTACCACAACATTTCACAGTCATAAATTTGGGAGAAAAAAATTATTTGTTGTTTTGCAAACCGTTATATTTTAAATTTTTGGAATAAATACAAAAGAAAAATCACGTGACAGAGCTCTCTTAAATATGTTTGATTACTCAAATAATTTGGACGTACCGAATGGAATAAAACACTCGTCAATTTGCTAGAGAGCAAGCTATAATCAAGACATAAAAATAAAAGAGTGCTGTAACAAATGCCTCCTTAAGCATCATGTACAAAACCCTGTGCTTTAGTTTCATCTGCTACTAAGATCAGTTCAAGATTTCTGATAAATACAATTTCAATTAATTATTCGTTTCTACTCATTAATGTATACAACGGGTTCGCAACCAGAAGAAGGGGACAGTCAGTATAGAACGTGTAGTTCAAACAGCACAGTGGTTTACAAAGATATTGTATTGTTTGATTTAACATCATATACACGCTAATTATTCACCCTCCTTTTGTTATCATGGCAGTTAAATGTACGACAGTTTAATTAATTGGCAGCACTGGCATTGTTTGATTGTTTCAGTTGTTAACTCCCACATTTCTCATCTGTCTTACTTTTTTTTTTACTGATTTTTTTTTGTTTTTTTGTAAAAGAGAGTTCAGAACTCGATAACACTGCAAGTAGGCTTAACATAAAACCAATAATCACATGGATTATATGATAATAATATTTTAAAAAATGGTTTTCCTTTTACTAACCCTGAGAAAACCAAAACAAAATTCTAATGATAGTATGTGAATTACTTTTTAAAAATATTAACCAATTATACACAAGCATCAGATTAAGAAGAGAAACCTGTCCAAGCACAAAATACCATTTTTGCATATACTTTTAACCCCCAAAAGCTTGAAAAAAAGAAGAAAAAGAAAAAAGAAACAACAGAAGCAAAAATCTGACAAAAAGGGAGTTGCATGATCGTATTAAAAGAGGAATGCGTAAAATTGCGTTTTTCTTTAAAGAAACCAATAGAGTACTGCACTGGTGCCGTCACATATTCATTTAGTTATACATTTGTTATCTTTAAATTTCTTGTTCCTTTCTGAAATTGTCCTTAAGCTAACCAACAACAAAACAATTTTTTTTTTCAGTCTCACAGTGAGTGAGGAATAAAAACTCACTTGCACAAAAAAAAACAACGAACAAACAACTGACAACAAAATTATTAACTAGATCAAGCATTTGTACAAAGCACGATTATTTTAGTTTTAAAAACAAATTCTGATTTCAGATACTCATTTCGAAGCCAGTAGAAAAATCACGCTACGTTTTATTTTTGTTTTAAATGTAAAGTCTATCAAACCATTTCCCCCGATACATAGCACAAAATCTGCCCTTTGGTAATACGAAACTAAATAGGGGCTGTCACTTTACGAAAAATGGTAAATTGACAATTGGCAGCATACATATATATATATATATATATATATATTTGCATTCACATATCATACAAATTCATTCCTTCAATTAGGATGGAAACGGGGGAAAGGCCAGTGATTTCTAAACCCCCTCCCCCTAACCATTATTGGCTGATCTTGTTCATCATTTCACAATTGTTGAATAATAATATACATGATTTAGAATATTTATTTAAATTATTTCATTACACTGTTAATATACATATGAATTAAGCAAAACATGTTTAACATTTTTTTTAAGTTCGAACGCAGTTTGTTTATAAAGTTTTTTAAGTCAATATTAAAGATATAAAAGTTTATTTGCATTGTGACCTCTAACCCCCTTCAAACCCTGTACAAATAGTGCCAGAATCCAAATTGCAGAAGTAGTGAGGGAAAAAAAAACAAGTAGAGAAAAATGAAGAAATAGTTGTAAGAACCAAGGATGTCCTGGCCACAATGAAAACCCCCCCCCCCCCACCCAAAACAAACAAACAAACAAACGTCAGACTTAAGAGGGGCTCCAAGGTCAAATCAAGTTTTGTGATGCTCTCATTTTCCAATAGCTAGAGACCTCATGAAAGTGTGGAAAAAAAATACAAGTCTCAAGCCTCAAGTTAAAATGGTTTTAAAATATCATTTTATCTGATACTCTTTTGGGTCTGGAATTTCTGCTTGAAAATCATCAGAATTCAGGAATGAACTGAAAGTTCTCTGTACAAAAATGTACAGACCATATATTTGAAATGTGACGTCATCAAACGTTTTTGGCTTTTGACAAAAGTATCACTAAAAGGGTATAAAACACAGTGGCATTTTACACCATTTTAACGTGAGGTTAGAGACTTGTACAATTTTCCCCATTTTCACGAGGACTCTATCTATTGGAAAATGAGTGGATCACCAAACTCAATTTGACCTTGGAGCCCCTCAAATGAAGGCTCAAATCGTGTATTTCACACTAACTGATAAAATGCTACAGGTCACCACACAGGATTGCCGACTCTCTTGGAAGAAATGAACATGGCAGCCAAATGTCTCTTGATAAAAGAACTACGGATTTCTCTCTTATTATTGTAAGTACTGAGAGAGACAACATCGACTAGGCCATCCTAGATCATGGCCAACTTTCATAAAGCTGTTAAGCACAAAAATGTGCTTAGCACAGAAATATGTTGCACAGCAGATACAGGTTACCAGCCAAAAATACCATGTAATGTATAGTGTTGGCGATTGGTTCCCTGCTAGTTTTTGCTTGGCAGAAAACATTTGCTAAACACCATCTTCTACTGAACAGCTTTATCAAATTGGGCCCTGAGACGTTGGCATTGCCCATTGGCATGGTTTCAATTTATTTTTTAATTACCCAAGACGGTTTTGCACTGACGGAAAAATGATCTGTATCTTTCAAAATCAAATTTTTGTTGTTTCATAAAAATGGCACAATTGGAGCTTTGCAAAAAATATTGCAACATCTTATTCCAACACTTCTGAGGTAAGAAAACAGGTGCCACTTGTTTCAATAGCCCATATGCACGTCCCAATATGCATGATCAGCGTGCAAAGGAATCTGGGGGAAATCTGAGTACAAGGAAAACCGGCAACCATCATGGCGCACTGATTTTGGAGCAATGCGGTACACAACTATAAAACCTTGCACAGTTACATGTAAATTACAGCATGGCGTCCATCTTGGCAGCTTGGTTTCCTTTTAAACTGTACCCAGTTCCCCAAGATACATTGCGGTATATTTTCCAGGATGGTGCTTGTGCATATGGGCTATTTAGAATCACTTCAACCAACCAGGTTTTATCTTGTGACTTTTGTTCAAACCAATTCAGTGAACCTCCTACGCCACGCCCAATAACCCTCCTTTGCGTGCCAGGCCAGCCCAGATTTCTGTTCACTTCTTCTGATCTTAACCCACCCGACAGAGTATCTTTTTAAAATATTGTTTAGAATTATACCTGAAGATGTTTAAAGAGTGAAGGAGAACACAAAAACCGAATACATCTTAAACTGAATATATAACTGAATCAAAACAATGTTATCAATGGAGGGGGTGGGGGCAACGCGTAAGTATGAAGTATTACTTTGTAAGAAGATAAATTTAGATACTATGAAGGTGAGTTGAAAAACTACTCGTTTTACATATGATTTAATAACAAGTTACTGTATTCTTTAAAAAACCAGCCCCCTCTCCAATGGAAAGACTGACATTATTTCCCCAAACTGAGAATGAAGTTATTGCAGTTAAACGATTAACCTACTTTCACATCTTGTACATAGTATTTGGCCAGTGATGTATGACAGTGATGCCAATGCATAGTGTGGGGAGGTTTTTTGTTTATAATTCCACTAGCATTTTCGAACAATTTTAATCTATTATCTGAAAAAATTATACATACAAAAGAAATTGTCAATGACTTTTGTTTGCGCTATTAAACAAGTCTTGTGAAACAATTCTGCTATAAAGAAAGTAAGCGATTGCTTTTGTGACCAATACTAAATATCCAATCGTACAAAACATTGACAGATTTCTCTTACATTCTGCACTGGAAATAACACTTTTCAGATTTGATAATAATTGGTGGAAATTGCCAGTGAAATTGTGAAATATCACAAAGAAAAGCTTCTTTTATTGTTGAAGATCAGTCTTGTCACCAACCTACTTTTCTCCATCCACAATATGGGATGCAATTCCATCAGCCATAATAGTGCTGCTAAAAAAAATTGACAGGTGTACACACACAAAATGCAAGACAACTTCACACTTTTGGGTGAATATTTCAAGGTTTGTTGATTTTTCTAGTTTAGGCATTTATCTCCGAGTGTAAGTTATTCATGCTCTTCAGACGAGATGAACATCTCTGTTCCGCAGTACAACAAGAAGCTTCTAAAGTGTGTAGAATGTTGTGTTTTTTTAACAGCACTTTAAGCCTTGCCGTGGTTCTTTGTCATGGCGCCACCCTCATCGTCTTGTACCCTGTACACCATATATACCATGGATACTGATTTTCATCATGCAAAATAAAGGGGCCATGTTAGTTATCCCATCCAGCCTCAGTTTGGCGATATATCGATTTGAAATGGGCGAAAGACAAGATGGCAGCTCCATGATAAAGGTACATATGGGAGTAATTTCAATCAGCTATGAATTGGGAAATTTATTCTGAAGCAAATATGTTGGTCGAATGTAAAAGAACAGCATTTGCTAAGTTATCAAAACACACTTCACTTCCCCAGCTTGGTTTCAGAATCCATTGTTTAATTTTGGCAAAAGTAATTAAACTCTTACAGAATCCAATCGATTTTTCATTTCTTTTGTTTTTACTGAAATAGAATCGACTCATTGTTTTGAAAATTTGGGCATTGTCACACAATGGCAGTTTTTCAAAAAAAATGTCCCGTTCAGTAGGTATCCCAAGGTGAATGTGAAAGCTGAACTAGTCCAAACTAACGCTGCTTCAACTGTCTCCAATCTTTATAACTTCTTGAAACCTCCCTCTCTTTCTTATTAAAACACTTTTTCCTCAATCCGACTTGATCATCTTTATTAAAAAAAACCAAAAAACAATAATTAAAAAAAACCTTTAAAATATTTCATGAATCACCCAGGAATTCTTGCTCGCACCAATGATTAATAAAAAATATTTTCTGAAAAAAATTAAAAGCACTGTCTTGAGTTCTGATTTGGGAGATCTAACTCCGATATTTGCACACACAGCAGTTATTCCAACCAAAATATGCAAAAAATAAAAACTTTTTCCCCTACACAAATTGGATCACTCAAAGACCCTGTTAAGTGTAAATTTTCTTTTAATTGAGTTTTTTTTGTAGTATTTTTATGATTTTTTTGTTAGATTTTTCATTATTATTTTTTTTCATTTCACTTTCATTAATACATTACCTTGCACAAACCCTATCAACTTGCATATTTGCAAAAAACTGGTGGTTATTTTGTAATGTGTTTTTATTTTTGGCTGGATTTTTTTTTTTTTTTTTGTATTAATATTTACAAACTTTTAGTAATTAAGTTCTTACTTATTTATACATGTATCATGTGAGAAGGATAGGCACTATGAAATACAATTATTCAGAAAACTTGTGCAGCTTTTACCAATGGTTGCTTCTGTACAAAGAATTGATGGTTTAGAAAAGTTTCTCATCTGCGTTGTCAGCATCAGTTTTAGTTTTCTTGACACATAAAAGAACAACCAAAAAAAATAATAAGCCGTCCGCTTTAACAGACAGGCATACAATAGTGCAGTATTCAAAATACATAATGTACATTGTCTTTTTGTTTTTCTCTCTTCTCGAAATTTCAATGGTACACACTTAAATTATCTATAAGTTGATGAAAGACAGTCATGCCGATTTCAGTAGACCTTCAGCCAAAACGGGGGGGGGTGGGGGGGGCGTCTTGTAAAGGGGGGGGGGGGTAGTCCACACTCTCCGTTTCCTCAGAAATTGATCTTGCCCTCCTCAGCACTCATAAGTGTTTTTCGTTCCAGTGTTCAGTCATTTTTCTGTGGTACACTGATGGTGGATTCGGTCCCGCAAAACTTTTTTTGTTTTTATCGTCTTTGATCTCGTCCAGTGCGAATAATCAAAAATACAAGCGTGGAAATTGCACTTTGGATGCTACATATGAACCGGTAAACCAAATCTTGTTTTTTTGTGCGACACCACTCCGAATCCAGGGGGGGGGGAGGTTGAGAGCTCACTTCCTAAAGGTTCACATCCTCCCTCTGTGGAATAATCGTCTCTTACGTAAGAAGAGCGACACTTATCATTTTGCCATCCTTTCGTTCATTTTGTCGACATTCACCTTAAAGCAACGGTGACTTGTCAGACCATTTGACGCACAATCGTTTATATCCCCCCCTCCTTCCTCGTCTCTTTCTTTCCGCTTCTCCAGAAGCGAAAATTTTCATTCAGCTGTAGTTTATCACTTGAAGTCCTCAGGCAGCTTGGTGTCACAACATCCAAGTGCATTCCTGATACAAATTATCTTCAGTTGCACTCCACAGCATCGGATAGCACAATTAGTCCTCCTCAAAGACTCCATCTTGAATGAATCCACAGTTCCTTACACACAGAAGACGCCAAAACAAATACTTCTTTTTTTTTTTAAACACAAAACCCGCACGTGGCTGGCGCCCGAGTCCAACAAAAAACTAAACCAAAAAACCAAAAACATTTTTAGAAAGATATATTTCCATTGCACATTTTCAGGAAACCGTAGACTGCCCGTCAGATCATTGTCAATCATCTCAAGGAGATCTCTCCGATGCTGTTGTCTTGAAAAGCAACTTTGGGGGATTGTTCGGGTTTTAGTTTGACACGTGGGAGTCCTTTTTCTCCATAGAGCCTGGCTGGAGGCCGATTATTCAACAAGTGGATTGTTCCCTCCGTGGGAAATCCGGGCGAGACACACTCGAGAGAATGTAACGGTGACTTCTGGATCCACACAAGCACACACGGCTAATACATCTCCTGTCTGTCATATTGCCGAGGGGAGGGCAAATTTGTTCACATTTTTTTTTCTTCACGTTTTTTTTTTTTTTTTAAATGAGTTAAAAAATACACTGTTGTGTGGGGGGTGGGTGGGATTGTCACTTCATAGAGCTGGCTAATTCCCTCACCCCCCCTTGCTCGAATCAACGAGGCTTATTGTTTTATGATAAACGCATTGTCCATTTGGTCAGTTAAACGATACTTGCACTAGTTCTGATGGACAAACATGGCATATGAAGTTTCTTCAAAAAACATTCTCACTCGCTCTCCCACTCTATCTCTCCCGCTCACTAAATTTCTAAATATATTTGTCTGAAATAAGTCCTTGAGCATTTAATAGCTGGAGTCTTGGCAGAGAGATGCATACACAAATATTTACAAAAAATTATGAGTAGAAGATTTCAAATCATTAAAACACAAGTAAAAAGCAGATACATTTGGCATTAATAAACTTATCCTTTTCTTTGTGTACCAAAGCAAAGAATAACACTGTAAAGTTTTAAGACTACGTTCCATTATAAACATCTCTTTCTGGCATATCCAATAGAACTATCTGATGCAAAAAAATAACAAACTTCCGACCTTCACTTTTCAGAAAGCCGTTATTTCCTGAACGTTTTTTGTGTGTGTGTTTTGTTTTTTCCTTTTGCACAAAATGAAAAATAAACCTCAGCTTAATAAGAATGTGACCTCTCACATGGTCCCTTCACCGAGCAGATCTCCTGGGAGATAGCTGAGTGAGGACGGCCCGCCGGCTCCAGTGGTCTCAGTCTCCCCACCGCTCCATGGCATGGAGGTAGTTGGAGTGCTAGTGGACCACATCGGGTTCCCTGTGAGGCTCGGCAGACTGGGAGCGGTGGCTCCATTCCACTGTCCAGTGCCACGGTTCTCCTTCATCCCGAAGCTTGGAATGCCGCTCAGACCGCCGGAGCTGCTCCCGCTGACGCCCCCGCCCCCGGAGGAGAACTTGCTGCCGCCAGACTGTGACTGGCTACGGCTGCGGGCGATGTCGGCACTTGTGGCGAAGTCTGCGATGATCGTGGTATTGCTGAGGACGCAGTTGTTGAGGCTGCGCTGGGCCTTGACTGCTTCGTCACGGGTCTTGTAGGCAATGATGGCAGTGCCCTGTGAGAGGTTCATGTGGAAATGCTCTAGAGGGCCGTGTTGTAGGCACAGCAGGCGCAAGGTGGATCCGTCAATCTATAATCAAACATACAAACTTATTTACCATTGACTCCACATGTTGCCATAATCCATCAACATACACCTCTCTAAGGCAACTCCACACCTGAATGTCACCATGTCAGTATGTCATCATGTTAGTGCCAAAATGTTGAATCTCCAAAAGCAGCGTTAAAGGCACTAAACCTGTTTGGAAATTGTCAAAGACCAGTGTTCTAACTTGGTGTATCCCAACATATGCATAAAATAACAAGCCTGTGAAAATTTGGGCTCAATTGGTCATCGAAGTTGCAAGAAAATGATAAAAGAAAAAACACCCTTGTCGTACAAATTTGTGTGCTTTCAGATAGGAATAAAAACTTCTTGCAAGAAGTTTTTATTATTTTAGTGAGAAATTACCTCTTTCTCAAAAACTACGTTACTTCAGAGGAGGTCGTTTCCTACAATGTTTTATACTATCAACAGCTCTCCGTTGCTTGTTACCTAGTAAATTTTTATGCTAATATTTGTTTTGAGTCATTACCAAACGTGTACGATACCTTTAACACTAGAACTTCCATACAAATCAAATCCATTGGCACCCAGATACATTTTAGGCACAGCCTTCAGTGAGCATATAGACCCCTTCTCAGATGACGACACTATTTTATCACTCAACATGCTGGAGTACTTACACACGCATATCACGCACACACATTACTAGAACGGCACAAGCGTGTGCAACGAATCACAACGCTGGGTATGTACCATTCATGTACGTTGTACTCCAGCATGACAGAACTCCCTCGTTGCTATAGAAATGTGACGTCAGTAAGAAAGCAGAGCTGCCAACAATTGCATCTTGCAATCAGGGAGATTTTGTACAACAACCAGGGCGATAATTAGAATTACATGCAACATAATAGGGACAAAGTTTCCATAATCAGGGAGATTTTCAAATTTGTTCATCAAAACATGGAAAGATTGGTTTATTTTCAGGGAACCTTCTGCAGAATCAGGGAGAGTTGGCAGCTCTGGAGAAGGGTCTATTGTACATAATTAAAATCAAGATATAACGCTTTGGCACCGAGGTAAAAATGTTTGGACTCTGACTTTAATTGGAACTCACCTGTGGGGTCAGATTTCTTAGCACCAACCAATTACTAGGGCCGTCACTTCCAGACCAAGCTCCTAAAATGGAAACAAAAAAAAACCCAACCAACTGTTATTATTAAAAGCATATTCATTCATTTCCTCCACTTTCAAATAAACACTCACTACAACAAACCTGTGAAAATTAGTTCAAAGTGGGGGGGGGGCAAGTTTTTGAGACAAACTGCAAACACCACTGTATATTTTGGCAGGGATTTGTACACATTTACACTTCCATATTTTGTTTTTGTAAATCAAGATATAGAAGAACTTATGTTTCCAAGGGCCAATTTCTCGCACATAGCAGTTTTTCAGATGGGAATATTTGGCAGGACAGTTGGTGCTAGTGTCAAGTTTACAAAAGGAGAGTTTTCTGATGTCTCAATAGCAAATTCTTTTTGTTCTCATGGCATGGCATTAAAAGTAGAATTGATATTGACAAACCTGAGGTACTATTGGACCGGTCCCAGGAGCGGCCTGGGGCATTATGGGAAGACGAGGTCGGCCAGTCAGCATTCCGCGGTTGATCAGCTAAGCCTGGTGGAGGACGTGGAGGACGCTGATTAGAAGGCACATTCCAGTTAGGAGCGGAGGTGGGCTGGGAGAAGCCAGACCCCTGGTCATGGTAGTTCCAGCTGGACTTCTTGAAGTTAGGGTTGCCGCTGTTGTTGCCGCCGCCGCCCGACCAGTTGGTGTTGGATGGCGGTGGTTTCATCGGCTTGATCAGGATGCCAGAGATGTCGTCGCGGGGGCCGCCGCGATCGTTGCGGTTGATGCGGGTGTTCATGCCCACAGTCAGGCTGGAGCTGTTCAGAAGGTCGTTGTTGACACTTCCCGGGGTGGCATGGGGGTCGTTTGCGACATCTTTGGTGCGGGGTTTCCAGGGCACACCTGGTTTGAACTCCAGTAGGTCAATCTCACTATTGGAAACAGGGAAGTTCCAGCCTGAATCAGAGAAGGTGGAGTCGGCGCTGTGGGGCAGGCTATCAGTCTGGGTCGGTGAGTTGCTGCGGGACCATCCATCACTTCGGGATGACACGTCGGAGATTGACGCCATTGAGTCATTCCGTCCAGCGTTTGGGAACAGATCGCTTCCCGATGGTTTCCCGACGGCGCTGCCCAACGACTGACGCTGCTGAAAGAACTGCGAGAGACGTGACTGCTGCGGCTCCTTCACCCCAAACTCTCCATTGTTGCCGCCTCCTTCACTGTTCGGGAACACTTCCGAGTCGCTGTGGATTTTACCACGAGGGAATGGGTGACGGGGCATGCCACGCTGATTGGGTCCACCAGACTGGCTGAGTTGCTGCTGCAGAGCAAACAGGCGTTGCACTATATCTGGCTGTTGGTGTATGTTGATCATCTTACCAGAAACATTCTGCTGCTGCTGGGCTTGGTATAACTGTTGTGTCTGCTGCTGGATGCCCTGTAACAGTACCATGACCTGTAATACAAAATACAGTCCTTTGTATTAATGTGTTTTCACTTTCGAAAATGAACAGAAAACAGACTCCTTTCTACCATGAGCAGTAAAACACCAAGGCAAAAAGTAGAGTTTTAAAGTCGAGATTATAGCATTGTACAACTTATATGTCATTATTAAACAAATCTGTTCAGTCAAACAACATTATACATGCCCCAGAAATATGGGGCTCATTGCTGAGTTGAACCCATCCGATTGTCCGATGTCCATCCCGACAATGGTGGCACTTCCAAATTTGAAGGGAACGAAAAACCACACCAGTCTTTGTAGATAAGAATGGCAGTGTTTTCTGAAAATGTTCTTTTAAAACTTAGAAGAATCCTACTACAACTTTACAATTCACAGAGTAGTAGAAAGAATTTGTGCACTGAACCAGTGTGCTGGATGAAAAAAGAGGATTTCTTGGGCTTGTGTGACATGCCATGTGGGCTATTATGTAACAGGGCTTTGTGTGCGCATGCCCATTGGAAATGCATGTTGTAGGTCATCAGAGGTGAGATATTCTAAGCCTGGTAGAAGAATTGTACTTAAACAAAACACAAACCAAGCAAAGAAATCAACTGGAGGAAAACTGCCAATTTGCCTTCTTTAATTCCAAGAGAGATAAATATCTCCACATGCAACAGCAATACCTTACCTGTTGGTGAGTCAAAGGCTGCTGAAGAAGTTTCTGATTGATCAAGCCAGCCTGGACAGCCAACTGCAAGAAGTTCTGGGCTTGCTGTTGTGACTGCTGCTGCTGCTGCTGTTGTTGCTGCATCATCTGTGGGTTGAACGGCCCACGGATGGGCTGGTTTGGCGGAGCAAACGGCGGGGCAAACGGTGGGCCCTGCTGCTGCTGTTGCTGCTGCTGCATGCCACCAAAACGTTGCTGCTGCTGGTTCGGTGGGAAGCCACCGCGTCCGATATTGCCAAAGCCTGGCTTGGGAGGCATGGCGTTGTTCATCATACCCGGATTCGACATCGGGGATGGGGGCGGCAAGGGGCCGTCTCCCATCCCGAATGGCTTGGGGCCGTCTGTGTGGTTGTCCCCACCGAGCATCATAGATCCCATTTCACGGACGAGGTCTCCAGACTTGGTTTCAGACATCTGTCTCAATTCCACTGTAGATTTCAATGGCACAATAAAAGGGAACATAACACATTTGAGTTCAACACATTTGAGTTTCACACATTTTTTTATTTTTTTTCAAAAACAGAGGAAGCCGCTGTGCACACTCTGCACACTTTTCAGTTTTCTTTGATCCTTAAATAATGAGGGGGGAAAAAAGGAGGAAATCAGCTGAAAAGTTGCACGCTGGATACATGAACAAAATCTTCCTTTCAAATTACAAAAAACAAAACTTTAGAGTGTGGAGATAAAAGTAGGGGCTTCCTACAAGCCATAACTACTTACATAGGGCGCTATCAAAGTTCATGTTGTGTTTGCGGAGCGCCATCTCAGCTTCGTCTTGGCGGTAACCTTGGTCCATCAGCCTCTTCAGTTTACTTATCCAATGGTTGGACTCCTTCTGACCAATGTTACTCATGCCATTAGTTCCCTGAAATGAGGAAAGGATAACAAAGTTTGTTAATTAAAACCATTAAGTGCGGGAGTAACCCCACGAATTACACAAATGCAGGAAGGTTCCACTAGTTACATGGACTGGTACCCCAGTAAGCCAAAAAGTTTGATTGGCAGAGGGGTGGGTTGTTGGAAACCTCAGAACCTAGCACAGGCTGTAAGCAAGACATCTGGAAGCCTGCTATAAAACAGACAGCTCCACTTTATCAAAGGGTTAAATCTGGGTAGGTCTGTACGTGGTCTATATGTCTGTACAATTTTGTGCATGAAGTATATGAGTGAATATATATTTCACCCACTTAACAAAAACAAAATACACCACTCTGGGACCTGATCCCCCTCTTAGATATGTGGAATGGTCCAGTCTAGGATATCAAGGACTTTGACTCCCCCAGGGCAGTGCACTTTGGAGAAACCAGTGAAATAATAAAATGTGCCATGACTTAGTGTACCAATACCCTGGAAGACAAAGATTAAAAGATTCTCTGAACAAATTTTGACAGAAGATGCTGTTTCAAAACAAAAAAACAAAAGATATCGCATATGTCACAATGACAATGCACAAAATACATGTACCATGCAAAAAAAATTGTACATGGCTTATGGACGTGATTTAATGTCGAAATTAACTACTCCTTTAAAGTGGCGGATTTTTTCATGAAAGCTTAAAACTTTCTAGAATCTATAAAAATAGCTATCAAAAATTTAAACTCTACATTTTGGGTGAAATCAGCCAAAAGTCGGACTCTGCATCTTTAGGAAACTCAAGGTCTACCGTAAACACCTTTACAGGGTTAGCACAGATACTTGGCGCCAAGACTGTAAAGCAGAAAATGTTGCAGTAGAAAACTGGCCCTGGTAGTTTTGGACTTGGAAACTATGTGGAAATCTCTTTACCCTATTAGGAGGCCTCCGTCCTTTCATCCAGCTGCTGCTACTGACGGATGACTCACTACTCTGAGACTTGGCATCCCAGTCGTCATCTCCCCAGTGACCTATGGATTGAAAAGAGAAACCCTCCACTCTCGTCAAATGGCATAACATTAATGAGTCCCGTTTTTGATCTTTTAGGCAGTGTGTGATCCGGTACCTGTGACAATTGCACCATTATAGGCGTTATTCATCTTTAACCGAATATACAAAGAGGGACACACAAATGTAAGCTTAAAGGTTGATACATGTAGATTGGTTTTTGTCAACGTAATGCTGATTTAAATGCCGAATGTTAAAGAGACAAAACAAAATTCACATGTGAAAGTTTCAGCTGAATGTGTCTACTTGCTGAGAAAACAGCATAAAACTGTCACAGTATTTAATAATCATAATAATAATTCACAGTTTTTATATAGCGCTTTATACTCCCGATGGGTGTCTCAAAGCACTCAGTATTTTTTCCTACAAGGTAAAGTGGAGTTGTGTTGAAGTATGAGACCTATTCCTTTGCATAGCACCATGAAATGATTTACAAGGTGCTGTGGCGCAATATGCAGCCAATCAAACCAGGAACACCGGGGCGAACCCCTTTTCTTAACGATAAGTGCACTGGGTTCTTTTACGTGCATTACACAACACACGGGACCTATGGCTTAACGTCCCATCCGAAGGCAAAGCATGTGGTTAAGTGTCTTGCTTAAAGGCACTGAACACGTTTGGTAATTGTCAAAGACCAGTGTTCTCACTTGGTGTATCCCAACATTATGCATAAAATAACAAGCCTGTGAAAATTTGGGTTCAATTGGTCATCGAAGTTGCAAGAAAATTACGAAAGAAAAAACACCCTTGCTGTACAAATTTGTGTGGTTTCAGATAGGAATAAAAACTTCTTGCAAGAAGTTTTTATTATTTTAGTGAGAAATTATTTTAAGAGAAATTGCCTCTTTCTCAAAAACTACGTTACTTCAGAGGGAGTTGTTTCCTACAATGTTTTATACTATCAACAGCTCTCCGTTGCTTGTTACCAAGTAAGTTTTTATGCTAATATTTGTTTTGAGTCATTACCAAACGTGTACGATACCTTTAAGTTACAAACAAAGAGAAAGAGTAACTTGGAATGCTGTGGAATAGAGACTTACCGCCACCATTGCCACCATTGCCGCCATTGCCACTCTCATTCCATCCAGATTGCATAGAGTCCTTGTCCTGAGTACTGCCACCAGTAGTACTACTTCCCCAAGGGGTAGTGGAATCATCCCACTTGCTACCTGCAGGCTTTGATGCTCCATTCTTCCAAGCCCCTGTCCCACTCTCAGGAGCCTTGGCACTGCTGTCGCCCCAGCCCGGTGCTGGGGTCTTGGAGTCCTGGGGCTCTCCCCAGCCAGTTGTGGTCCCATTGTCCGGTTTGGGCACTGGGTTGGTACTCCCATCTGGTGCATTGGGTGTGACGGGTGATGGAGGCACAGCCATCCCATCCCCTTCGGCCGGTCCAGGTGGGGGAGTTTGCATAGTACTGTTGGCGTCCTGACTGGCTGCTAAACGTGCCAAGTTGCGTCGACTCTGAGCGGCAAGTCTTGCATTGTGCTCGCTTGAGTTTCCCCAGACAAAAGTTCCATCGTCTACTGGTATCTTACGGTTTGTTGGTGGAGAGTTGCTGCCCCATCCAGTCGGCACGATGGTTGTTGGAATATCAGTGATGTCATTCCAGCCGCTAAGTTTCTCAAGCATCCTTGGAGGGGGGTGCTCCTGTGGAGGATTGGCTTGGTCATTGGACCAGGTACCCCAGGAGGAGCTTTCAGACTGGCCATGAGGGTTACCGCCACCATGGGGGGGCGGGGGCATACCACCAGGGGGATTCCTCCAACCAGAGGGATGATTTTGCCCTGTGCTTTCCCGGCGCTCCATTGGACCAGGTGGTTGTCTAGGCCACTGAGATGTAGGTCCAGGGCCCATTCCGCTGTTACCTCCCATTCCGCCGCTGCCGCTCATTCCAATGTTGCCGCCGAGTCCCATCCCACCGCTGCCACTCATTCCACCTCCGCCGCTCATTCCACCTCCGCCGCTCATTCCACCTCCTCCGCTCATTCCACCTCCTCCGCTCATTCCTCCTCCGCCGCTCATTCCACCTCCGCCGCTCATTCCACCTCCTCCGCTCATTCCACCTCCGCCGCTCATTCCACCTCCGCCGCTCATTCCACCTCCGCCGCTCATTCCACCTCCGCCGCTCATTCCACCTCCGCCGCTCATTGCACTGTTGCCTACCATTCCGCTCATACCCATATTTCCACCCATGCCAGGTCTCATACCAGCTCCAGGAATACCAGGGTTACCAGGATTACTCGGTGGAGCTCCCCAAGCAGGTTTGCGATCACCTGACCATGCAGACTGAGCAGGTGGATGAGCAGGTGGATGAGCCAGAGGCTGTGGAGGCTCAGTTGGCGTCTTTGGCTTACCCCAGGCAGATGGTGGTGGAGGATTGGATCCCCAACTTGGAGTCGGTGGTGGAGCAGACTGATTGGATCCCCACGCTGCAGTACCATTATCGATGGTCTTAGGCACTGAGTTACCCTTCACTTCCCACTGGGTATCCTGGTTGATTGGCTTCTTTCCCCATCCTTCAGCATTCGCCTCTGTTGGGGTCCCCCATCCACCAGATCCACCAGATCCACCAGACCCACCAGACCCATTTCCTCGGTTGTCTCCCCCACCCCAACCTGATGGGGTAGGTTGTCTTGGACCGCGCGTTTCTGGTCCATCGTTGGGCATGCCAGCAGGATTTGATCCCCATCCCGAAGTAGCAGGGCCTGTGGATGGACCCATGGATGGGCCTGTGGATGGGCCTGTGGATGAGCTAGGGCTTGGCAAGGTACCCCATCCAGATGGCCCAGGAGATGTTGGGGTCTGGGAGGGATGCTGTTGGCCAGCCTTCCCCCATTGGCTCCCCGGAGTAGCATTGTCTCTCCAGCCAGGTACAGCTGCACCCTCAGTAGAGTTGGTTGGCTGGCCGGGGTTGGGTTTTCCACCCCAGCTGGAGTTGGATGACTGAGTTGGGGCAGCACCCCATCCTGGCGTCGAAGCAACTGAGCCAGAGGTTCGGGGCATCTCTCCCCATCCAGAGGTTGGTGTCTTGGGTTGCGTTCCCCAACCACTGGAGCTAGCAGGAGTGTTGCTGCTGCCCCATGAGGCTGTGCTTGATAGACCCAGCTGATCACTTCTGCTGGAAGTACTGGAAGCAGTAGTCCAAGAGGCACCTGAAGAGACAAATTTGTAATGAACACAATAATGCAAATCAGATAAGATGAAAATTGCCCCAAAGAAATTTGTTTTGTTCAACAAAGAGCTATGAAAGAATAGATTCAATCTAATAAAACAACCAATATTTTTTTCCAATAAAAGATGTATTCAAATTTGTTGTATATAAAGTTTTTGAATTTTACTTCTATATATTTAACTTCTTTTTACTTGAAATCCTAAAGTACCACCGAACTGCATTTTCTAAAGAGTCAAACTTCATAATGAATTGTCTTACCATTAGCACTAGAGGCAGTGTTATTAGCACCTGCACTTTGTTCCTTACTGGGACCCCAACTTGATGCGCTGGTAGATACTGTGGGCATGGGCAGCGGGCTGTCTGTTTGCATGCGTTCACCTTGGCCTTGTGTAGAAGAAGGTGCTGATGGTTGTGTATCCATCCCGTTATTGTCTTCGTCGTTATTGCTCCCGCTGCTGCCTGTCCAGCCAGACCTCGGCTCTTTCCTGTTCTCCCCGTCGGAGTTGCCGCTCGGTGCACCGCTGCTTCCCCAGACGGAGTTTCCGGTGGTGCCTGCGGGGAGGGCACTGCTTCCAGGGCCTGAATAGAGACCCTGCTGAAATTGAGACCCCACAACGGAGTCTTTCCCGCTCTGTGACATGGCAGTGGTGGTGATGGAGCCCCATCCTGCTCCTGCCACCGTGCCGGTACTCCAGATGGAGTTGATCATGCCGCCGCTGCTGCCGCCGCTCTTGGAGCTGGTGCTGGTTGTCATATTGCGACCTTGGTCGTTACTTTGACTGGCAGCCGGCATGTTAGTGGTAGCGGTGGGGGCGCTGGAGGAAGAAGTGGTCTTGAGTTCGTTTTCAGTGGGGGTGGGACGGCTAGGTTCACGTTTGATAGCTGGCCAGGCCTCCATATCGTGTTCATCAACTACAATTCTTTGTTTAGCACTGGTTTGGTCCATGGACTAAGAGTAACATCTGTTATGAAAACAACAAAAAAGAACAATAACTTAGTGTACTACAAGAATGAATAAATATACTCTGATAAAGAAAGGCATTTCTGTCACAAAGGTGGAATTGAGGCCATGTCCGAATTGTCCGTTACAGTTCGTCCTTAGCAATAACCTTAGCAACAGTCCTAGCCGTAGCTGTAGCCATCAATGTGGATACGGCATTAGTCACTCTTCAAAGGACTGTGCAAAAATTACAATAAATTAGTCTGGTGATGATTACCTGGTTACCTGGTTCTCAAATATAAATTGGACACTAGGAACTACAAAGCAGTATCTGCAACTGATGCTTCATCACAAAATAGGGGGGGGGGGGAAATACACACGCCGTGGAACTCACCAGTAAAAAATTAGCTTTGTGAATTGCCAATAGTGGAAGCACAGACACCGTACATTCACTACTTGAGTTGACCACCTGTGTAGTCAGAATGCCTTGTCCCAATGGATTGGTGTCCTCTATGGCAGTTGCATGGGCTTTGGCTTGTTAAGAATAATCTGGGGGCGATACAAGACAATGTGGCAGGGCTTTAGTGGATGTTGACTGAGGGAAGGGGATGGTGGACTGGGGGAAGGGGATGGTGGACTGGGGGAAGGGGATGGTGGACTGGGGGAAGGGGATGGTGGACTGGGGGAAGGGGATGGTGGACTGGGGGAAGGGGATGGTGGACTGTAGGAAGGGGATGCTGGACCGGGGGAAGGGGATGGTGGACTGGGGGTAGGGGATGGTTGACCGGGGGAAGGGGATGGTGGACTGGGGGAAGGGGATGGTGGACTGGGGGAAGGGGATGCTGGACCGGGGGAAGGGGATGGTGGACTGGGGGTAGGGGATGGTGGACTGGGGGTAGGGGATGGTGGACTGGGAGTAGGGGATGGTGGACCGGGGGAAGGGGATGGTGGACTGGGGGTAGGGGATGGTTGACCGGGGGAAGGGGATGGTGGACTGGGGGAAGGGGATGGTGGACTGGGGGAAGGGGATGCTGGACCGGGGGAAGGGGATGGTGGACTGGGGGAAGGGGATGGTGGACTGGGGGTAGGGGATGGTGGACTGGGGGTAGGGGATGGTGGACCGGGGGAAGGGGATGGTGGACTGGGGGAAGGGGATGGTGGACTGGGGGTAGGGGATGGTGGACTGGGGGTAGGGGATGGTGGACTGGGGGAAGGGGATGGTGGACTGGGGGTAGGGGATGGTGGACTGGGGAAAGGGGTCATGGACTGGGTAAGGGGTGGCAGGATTTCGGTTTATCTGGGAAAAAAACAGCTGGTTTTTGTGTGTGTTTTTTTATCACCAGGCAGACATAAAAGGTCTGCACTCAGATGAAAGTCTGCATTTTCTCTTCCCTGAAATTGGCAGAAAACATCTTAATCTTTGGCTTGTATTGAATACACATGTATAACTTGTACGGACAATTTGAGAGCACTTTCCAGTGTAAGCACAATCTCTGAAGAGTTCGGCTTGTTTGCAATAGCTGGTAGAGTTAGTGAATGCTCGAGATTTGCAGTAAATGCATACATGTACAAAGTATGCGATAGAGCAAAATACAAGAAATAAAGCAAAGATGACACAGTCTCCTCTCTGGCCAATAGGGTATCTAAGATTGGAAGAGTGCCAAGAAAAAGAGCAAAAAAACAATTCTCCAACGTAAGCTTGAGTCATTGATAACAGTGACTGAGACTTTTTACTTGTACAAGTACATGGCCGATGGTATGGTATTCAACTAGTGTTATTATGACTAAAGGGGGAATTTAGAAGCCCCTGTTTAACACGTCTTTTGAGATATTAGAATATCAGGAAAATATTATTTCATTGGTAACGTCTGCAGAGGTATATTCAAAGAGCTAGAACTTAACTGCAACTGACACCTTGATTTGGTTTACACGTCTTTTGAGATAATAGAATATCAGGAGAAACGTTTTTGTATTGGTATTGTCAGCAGAGGTATTTAAAGAGCTAGAACTAACTGCAACTGACACCTTAATTTGGTGTACATGCTTTTGAGATCATAGAACATATATTATTTTGTTGGTAGCGTCCGCAGAGGTATTTCAAGAGCTGGAACTAGCTACAACTGACACCAAGATGGAAATTTCCAGAACAGTATTGTGGGCTCTACATCTAGGCATGCCATTTTTGTTTCATTTAGCACACTAATGAACTCAAATCAAAAAACACCTCAAAATATAGAAATTCTAAGTCTCTAGGAGACGGATACCGTCATCAGAATTCAAGTTCTTTCACCAATCTAGCGGAAAGACCTTCTACTTGTGGGAGAGGCTTTTTTCTTTTCCTTGAAGGATTGGGCGCTCTGGGCTATAAAAAGCATTTGTGTTGAAATAATATGGTCGGAAAGATATTTTAAAAACAGAGTGTAACAATTCATAAATTAATAAAACATAAATATCCCTTAAAATTGTGTGGTTTTTGTGTAA
Organism: Plazaster borealis; assembly: GCA_021014325.1. NCBI lineage: Eukaryota > Metazoa > Echinodermata > Asteroidea > Forcipulatida > Labidiasteridae > Plazaster > Plazaster borealis. The sequence goes on along the minus strand of CM037475.1, from coordinate 18,554,963 downwards.
TTTCATGACAGAACACGGTCCGCTATTTTGTAGAACCAAATCTTTGACTCCACAAAATGGCGGACCCTACGTTCACTGGTTGTATTTCAAGAAGCAAATTGATGTCGTTTAATCACTACTCACTAATTACAAAACACTGTAGGTGTTTTTGTGAATGAACATTTCTTGAAAAGGATAAGAATATTCCAAACTGCAAAATCTTTCAGAGATTGGAAGGCAACGTGCCCCTTTAAAGGTATCGTACACGTTTGGTAATACTCAAAACAAACATTAGCATAAAAACTTACTTGGTAACAAGCAACGGAGAGCTGTTGATAGTATAAAACATTGTAGGAAACGACTCCCTCTGAAGTAACGTAGTTTTTGAGAAAGAGGTCATTTCTCACTAAAAAAATAAAAACTTCTTGCAAGAAGTTTTTATTCCTATCTGAAAGCACACGAATTTGTACAACAAGGGTGTTTTTTCTTTCATCATTTTCTTGCAACTTTGATGACCAATTGAGCCCAAATTTTCACAGGCTTGTTATTTTATGCATAATGTTGGGATACACCAAGTGAGAACACTGGTCTTTGACAATTTCCAAACGTGTTCAGTGCCTTTAATCATCATGCAGATCATTTGAAGTATTTATGTAGAAACTAACTGGCTCACCTTTGGTGTTCTTTGTTCTGTGAAATACCTGAAAGCAATTACAAACACAAACATTACGAAAGTGAAACGGACAGCTGAGCTTGTTAGAGTTTCTCTTTCATAAATGGTCTATAGAAATAAGACATAGCTAAAATAAATCCACAACAAAGCAGGTATTCGTGTTATTTGAAACATAAGTCAGTGACCTGATGATTAAACAGAAATTAATCATATTAATAATAATAAAAATGGAAGCATAGGCCTACAGTAGCTGTGGAAGATTTAGTTTTCATCAATAAAAGGCATTACATGAAAACAAAAGTTTGAAACATAAATACAAGGTGATTTACAAAGTCGTCACAAATGTATGTTAGGTACCAACAACTGACAAAATGTCACAAATACATGTACATGCATGTTCAATTGGAGACTTAAAAAAGATGGAATGCACATCATAATGCAAATAAAAGATGAATTGATATCTCTTAAAAGAAACTAACAGCATTAAGACCCTAACCCTCCCAAATCCTTTTACATCCTCTTCGCCGAAATGAGGGATTCAGAAGGACTAAGAGTTGTATGCCCAAATAACAATAGCCCATATGCACAAGCACCATCTTTAAAATATACCGCAATGCATCTTGGGAAACCCGAGTACAGTTAGAAAAGGAAATCAAGCTGCAAAGATGGACGCCATGCTGTAGTTTACATGTAACAATGCCAGGTTTTATAGGGCGTTAACAAATCCACGGCTTCGGCTTCGGCTTCGGCTCAGGCTAGCTAGGCCCCTCAGTTGTTTCGACTATACGCATGCTATGCGTTCAGGGATTCAGACGAGAGAACGGGGCCTGAAGCCTAAGCCTGGGCCTGAGCCTCCATTTCGTAAACGCGCACAGTTGCCGCATTGCTTCAAAATCAGCGTGCCATGGTGGTTGCCGGTGTTGCTTGGACTTGAATTTCATCCAGAATCCTTTGCACGCCGATCATGCGCATTGGGACATGCATATCAACTATTGCTTATAAATCACTGAGTCAGGCATCTCACTCCTATCCAAGTCCGAACACGTTAGTGTGGAGTGACATAGGAGAGGAAGATATTAGAGGACTGAGGTCCAAGACCTACCTTCACGAATATCAACTTGCTTTCTCCGTCTGTTTATAGACTGACTATTTCACAGTGAGTCCCTCACAGTGGTTCACTGCTTCTGAAATCCCAGCCTCATAAAATAGCACTAGAACAGGGGAGGGAAAAACAGACACATTAAAAAACAATTGATATCCATTAAATTCCATTTTAGTTTTACAGAACTGAGGGTTGCAGGCATTATATTTGGCCCCTGGAAAAATGTAGGAAAATTGTAATGGGTACAAGGGCTGACATATGGCATAGGCTTTGATAGACTTTTCAGGCTATTTAATAACAATTTTGCAGATTTTTCTGAGGGCCCGACATTTTTTGGACAGACTTACGGCAGACGTTTTTTTAATGCCGGGAACAATTTAGGATTTTCCTCCATTTTTGTTGCTGACATGCGAATGGCTGACGTTTTTATCCAACCGGACTTTCTAGTGTGTAGCGCATTGAGGCATGCACCTTTCTGTGATACGTTTCGTTTCATCCGTACAAAGAGGAACAACAGGTTTTGGAAATCATGCTTTGTAAAATCCCTTTCTGGGGTTATTGTTTAACCCCCGCCATTCCAGACCTTTGTCCTTTTGTTGTACAAATGTGGCATACATGTACAAGAATTGACAGGTGGCAACCATTGTTCGTCATTATATTCGGCTCAATGGGAGGTAAGTCTGAGCAGTCCGAGATTCCCGCATACCATGGCAAATTTTTGCCGAGGTTCTGCAAATCCTGGTGAGTGCTCACTCAATTTTCTCACATGACAACATTAAATCCCAAAACTAATTATGAGCATCTTTGTTGTCTTTCCTTTGTCAAGTCAGGGTTTCATTGTGGCAACGATATTTTCAAAGGAAAATGATAACTTGAGAAGCTCCAAAAAGTTCAGAAAAATAATACCGCGGTTGGGTCCGAAATTGTTTGTAAAAATCCCGATGTGAAGTGGTTAATAGTTTGGTTAACCTCTGAATACCCGTTAGTAGGAAGTTAAACTCACCTAAAAATCTAACAGTTAAGGCTTTCAGTATGCACCGTGTGCTTCTGAAACGTTAACTTTTGTGACTTTATGCAGCACTATTCGTCTTCTGCAGAAAAGAGAGGAGTTTACATGAGAAATAAAAAAGGAAACTCTGTAAAAAAAAATTGCGAGTCACATATTCAACATTAGCAGTGACATGCAGGTGTCCACTTTAAAGGGTCTGTATACGTTTGGTAATGACTCTGAAAATTAATGGCAATAAAAACTTACTTGGTAAGAAGTACAGCAGCTTATTATAGTGCAATGCATTTTGAGAAACTTTTCACTTCGAAGTACTGCGGTTACAGAAAAAGATATCACTTTTTTTTATCCCCCAAAAATTGAATCTGAAAAGCATTGCTGCAGTAACATTTCTCAGATTGTGTATTCCAATTGCAGATTATTCTTCCTGCGTGGACATAATCGCTCCAGATTTTAGGCAATACATGTATCTCAAAAACGCTACCACCTTTCAAAATGAAATTTTTACAGGCTAGTTTTATGGTGTATATCTACAACTATGTAGGATTGAAACAAACAGTGGGTTCCAATTACAAAACGTATACGATCCCTTTATACGTCTCTAGATTAATTTGCATATGCTGCCACAGCTGGGTTCTAATAAATAAATAAAAAGGCACAAAATGTGTACACGCCAAAGATGTCTGTGCCTGTACATTTAACTGTCACCACATCCAGGGAAACTTATTTGGATTTACATCAAATTAGGGTTTCAAATATTCAGACCAGGGCCAAATGTAACAGAGCTGCTTCAGCCCAAAACAATTGTGCTTACTAGAATTATGGGTTACCAGCCAAATTACCAAGTCACATAAACCATCTGCGACTGGTTTCGGGCTTATTTGTGCTTAGCAGAAAATTTAACACTACTATCTGAAGTAGCTCTATGAAATTCGACATTGCAATTTCAAAAATTGGCCTTGTTACCCCTTCAAAATAAACTCATACGTTTTCAGAATCTCCATATTATTGCAAAATAAATTCAGCTTTTCTGCTTTTCACGAGAAGTTAAAAACTTCAATATGCATTTGTGAATTTAAAAATTAGCTAGTTACCAATTTTGGTCATTTTATCTTGGGTCCTTCCTAGTAAGGATCCAAACTTGTCGGCACCAAGACGGCACATCAGCCTTGCTTACCTATAAGACATCAACAAATCTTGCATATACCTCCTTGTGAACGGAGGGAATAGTTTACATCGTCATCCTGTCCCAACTCACCGGTGCGGCAGCGGTGGGACCTTCGCAGAGGGACAATTGTCTCGCAATCAACTACAAAAACAAGAAATGATAAAAAAAAGAGATTATTGACTACGTTAGCTGTGAATAAAAATTAAGAAGAATTTTTTTTTCTTTCTTTAATTTTAAAAATCTATTTTTCTCCGTTCACCCAGCAAATGATTTTGGTTTACCCAGTCAGTTTCCCTTGTGGTTTATCACTTGATGTTTGAAATAAAAAGTTGCATCTCCTAAAGTGATCCCTGTACTGCCGCTTCCCGGGTTGTATCAGAGACTTGGGTGTGATCCCTGGCTATACGGCAGTTACAGGTTGTAAGGTTTCTGACTTGGCACCCCGGATTAAAAATATTGACAAAATAGGGAGACCACCAACACTAGGGCTAGATAGCTTAGATGGCATTTATTATCTGTGCCATTACATTTTTATTATGTAAAATAAATGTACTAGTAGTGTAAACTAAAAGACAACGGTCGATATTTCAGCAGGTTTTCATTCTGCAGCTTTATTTATTTTTAAAACAAGAATTACTGCAGTTTTGTTTCGACATTATTAACATTACAGACACTTTTACAGACACTTTTGACAGGACCCCGGTGGTTTACCTCCAGCGTACAACTGCGCATGTTAATTAAAATATGCCTATCCTCATAAAACCCAGCCATGCAAATAAATGAAGCCCAGTATTTCACTATTTATCAATTCACTTTGGCTCTGCTGTACATGTTAGTGTCAGTCCGGGGGTGGGAGGGGGGAAATGACTTAAAGGCGCCAGGACTAAAATCAGACAACATTACAAATGGAATAAAACATAATAAATCACACCGATAATGCTGTTTGTATTTCCCAGCAGGGTTGCAACCGGACCAGAATCTACAGTCAGGCCTGTAGACGACCAGAGGCCCAATTTCACAGAGCTGCTTAAGCAGAAAATATTGCTTAAACAATTTCTGCTAAGCAAAAATAAGCAGGATACCAGTCACAGATGCCACACATGAAATGGTATTTGAGCTGGTAACCTTTTTTTCTGGTCAGCATAATTTTGTTTTGTGCTTAAGCAGCTCTATAAAATTTGGCCCTCAGGATGAGAGCTGTTGTACAAAAACCATTGGGGGTTATTATATTTTATATTAATCATCCGATCTCACATCTCACCGTTACAACAGAATGAGGACGGATATCAATTTACTTTTATTGCATGTAAATATCTAATAAATATTTGGCCTATTTACACGTTAATAAGGATTTCTGGTGGTGGGAGGGGGGAGGGAGGGGTGGTAGTAGTCGATAATTTTGGTTGAGAAATATCATTTGGCTACATGTCGTTTTGCAACACTAAAGTGATCATGTCTATGTAATTTCTAACACACCATGCCCCTGCATACTAGTCTAGTCCATGAATAAATACATGAAGGGGAAATACATACATTATTAATGTACATGCACACAAAAGTCTTATGTTATGATGTCAGTCATGTATCATCCCAATTTTAGATCTTGAAGGGGAATGTAAATGAACTGTATGCATGCTCAGTTATTTCTTCAGTTACTGTCCGAAAAAAGGAACAATTATTTTCTCAATAAGTTGGCAAACACATGAACATAAGTTCAATTTTTTTTTCCATTTCAACATGTTTAAAGCACGTTGACAACACCAGTAATTGTCAAAGACCAATATCTACACCTTACAATGTACAGTATGTGACCCAACATATTCATGAAATAACAAACCTGTGACAGTTTATGCCAAATCTGTCATCGGAGTCACTAGAAAATTGCGGGGGAAAAAACCTTAAATGTTTCACTGACTCCAAATTAAATGTTCTCCTAATTTTCTCACAAATTATAGCATTTCAAGCAAAACTATCTCAAGTGAAGTTCTCCACCATGACCATCTTTAAACCATATAAGTTAGGTGCAAATCTGTGAGCGTTTGCATTTTCAATCTTCCCAATGTTGTGCACACACTTCAAAAGCAACTTTTACAGATTACACTTCTTTCGTCTACACCGTAAATTACATCATTCTTCCTAGACCTACAGTAAATACAGTATCACAGTACTGGAAAAAAGTACACCTTCTCAAATGTACACCGTGATTCAAAACAATACTTACCTGAACATCCGACGAGAATACATAATTTGGTCAATTTATACAACTTAAAATGTCATAAATATTCAGGCCGTATCCTCGGAAGGTACAATAAGTCAATAAAATTAGCGCATTCAATTTAATCAGCACTGGAGGAAAATGACCCTCGTCCCGAGCTTAAGCCAGCAAGACATTTCAGAAGTTGCACTTCTAAGTGTGAGTCAGACGGCATCTCTATCCCAGACACTGACATTCATTTCCTGTCTGGGCCGGAGAGAGAGCGGAGAGGGAAAAAAAAAAACGCAAGCAGAAATAGAAAGATGAAGAAAAAAAAAGGGTCGTGGCACACATACAGTACATGGTGTATGTCAAGCAGTGTTGCTTGCCGTAGGCCGTTAAGCCAAACAATGCTTTCTCACCCAATAAAAAAGGACATTTTTTTTCTCTCTCTCTCGCTCCCCCCCCCTCTCTTACTGAAGATTCTGACATGAAATATTCATGGCCGATTTTCGAAAGGTTTGATGAGCACATATCATGCACGATGCAAGGACTTGGAACGGTACATGTCATGCATTTGATTCCAATCAAGTATTCATGTCTTTTTACTTGACGCGCACCCACAGAGATTTTGTACTGATGAATTTGTAACCAATGTTATTTCCAGACTTATTTTTGATTAACCCCCCCCCCCGCCCCTTTCCAGATTGAATTTGTATTTTCATTTGTCAGAAGTCTGCAAAATGTTGCATACATATCAGAGGAAGCTTTTCTACATATTGTGTATAAAGGGAAGTTGTGTTGAGAACATTTTAATTTTGACTTTATTGACCCAATTCAACCGACGACGTCATCAACGATAAACCTCGCTTGCATCATTTATGGAGTCATACTCCCCATGTGTTACTGTGCAGAGCGCTTTTTACGCGACGCGCGCACAGTAAGACGCACAGAATAGCTTTACGTGTATTTTTGACTCCCCAAATGGCAGACTGTACATGTGGCCATGTGGACGTCAGTGCAAAGGGTCAATTCAATTCTTACAACATCCGGCATAAAACTACCAATGCATGTTCAAACACTAATTACTAACTTTATCCATGCACATTTTGTTTGATTCCGTTAGACTGAGCACTGCGATAATGAAGCGATTATGTGATCCACACGCGGTCAGGCAAACAGCCATAACCAGAGATCAACAGTTTGGGGGTTGAGTTACCATATGGTGTTAGATTTCGTTAGATTGAGGAAGGATCTTACGTGGAAATGTAGCAAATCACTAAAGGGAGTTGGGGTAAATTAGTTAACCGTTATCATGAAATATTTTAGTCTCCATCTTGTTATTGTACCCTGTCTGCTTTGATAAAAAAAAATTAAAGCACTGACTGTCATTACAGCAAAAAGGAGCCAGACTGTTTTTCTTCCAGTCACGATTTGGTTGCACTGATTTTAATGGGACCAAAACAAGATGGCTGCACAATGATGATCAATAAAACACACAAATATTACACAAGCATTAGGCTGAGCCAAAAAATAGTTGCGTTTCCGATTACACTGAAAAAAGTTAGGGTACATTGGTGGGTAAAATCTTCTCTCCTTTTTGCTCTAAATATTTTGAGCCCCAAAAAATGGTCTGATTGTCAATTTATATGTTTTTTATTTTTATGGCGTTCTCAATTGTAACAGTCAACAGGTGAGATTGTCAGATAGAATACTACCTACATGTACATATATCAGCACTGTTTATTTAGTGGTTAAGTGGTTTAAAGGTAGGGTCATAGATGGTTTTTGTCAACGTAATGCTGATATATCGGCAATATTATCAAGAAAGATACAATAAAAGTCACCTGTGAAAGTTTCAGCTGAAAACAGTGTCTACTTGTTGAGAAAACAGCAAAACACTGTCACAGTATTATTATTATTATTACAGTATTTTCATCAAGAACGTTGAATCCATCCCATTTAGCGGTGAAAGCAGGTACCAACCGTATCTCTGGCAGCAGCATTTGCGAACGGACACCACGGAAATTTGAATTTTCAGTCAACCCTCAGAAATCTGAGAAACGATTCTTGCATCTTAGATTCAAATGTTTTTGGGTGAAAAATTATCCAAACCATATTACTTATCCAAACCATATTACATTTGAATCTGAGAAACGATTCATGCATGAATCATTTCTCAGATTTTTGAGGGTCGGTGTCTTTTTGCAAATGCTGCGGCCAGAGATGTGGTCCTACCCGCTGTCACCCTTTACATTTGAATCTGAGAAACGATTCATGCATGAATTGTTTGTCAGATTCCTGAGGGTCGGTGTCTTTTTGCAAATGCTGCGGCCAGAGATGTGGTCCTACCCGCTGTCACCTCGCTAAATGTGGATGGATTTGACGTTTCTTATTTTCTCAGCAAGTTGACACTGTACTCACCTGAGACTTTCACATGCGACTTTTATTATATCCTTCCTGAACAGCAAACATTACCAAACGGAACTCATGTGAACTCAATTTTTCCACAAACTGAGGATTTGGTCCGAACATCCATTTCCATGTACTTGGAAAGAAGCTTTCCCTGTAACATATTATTATTTCGGTCTATAATTATCAACCAATGAAGGTGGATGCAAATGGTTGTCCGGACCAAATTCTCAATTTATGTACAAATTTGAGTTCAAATGAGTTCACTTTGGTAATATTTGCTGTTCTTGATAATTTTGCCTATAAATCAACATTATGTTGACAAAGACCAATCTATGATCGTACCTTTAAGTCTTTGTGCATCAGTCAGTTTACATGAACAAGTACACATCATGCACATTACATGTCGCTTTTAACATTCATGTGTTTGTGCGCGAATGAAAATTCTAACTGATTCATCAGACTTGAACGAGTTACATATATATACATGCCAACAAAAACATTTCCTGTATGTTAGAAACATCTGCATACTTACTTTTTCTATCAACTGGATAAACATTCTTGAAATTGGAAAAATACACCTGCAAAGAAAGAAAGGAGAGAGAGGAGAAAAATCAGACTTATTTACCGTGCAGGAATTTGGGTTTTTTTAAATCAAGATTCCCTTTGGATAAATTAAAAGAAAATCACAAATCAAGGTGGCAATGTCGTTACATGGCAATTGAGTTTCCCATATGATATTATAAAAGGCATGATACTTGGCCCCTGGGAAAAAGTAGGAACATTTTTATCGAGTACAAGGGCTGACATACATGTGCACATGGTGTAGGCTTGAATAGAATTTTCAGGCTATTTAATCGCAGTTCTACTGATTTTTCTTCAAAACTAAATTCAGAAATCAGACTTAAGTAGGAAGAATATCACACCTGCCATGTACTGTCTGATGTTACATGTAGCGTGGGATGTAACACATGTACAGTGGAATGAAATGGTTGAAGTGTACGAAACACTGTTGGAGATTTTTCAAGAGCAAATTCATTCCAAGTCTCTAGTTTTTGAATAACACACTATTACACTGTATTTCATTTTTCCACACGACTCATGCTCCGAGTATACACACATCCATGTACATGTAGGGTATAACGCCAAAATACTATTCTTTATCCAGGACACAAATTATTACATTCGTGTATTGAACACTATTACAACCAACCTCTGATACTTTCCACAAATAAGGCAGTCATGCTTTTTATAATAAAAAAAACCTGACCTACGATTTAATAATAAGTAAGACTTATAAAGCGCATTTTCCCAAAGATACAATGCGCTGCTAAAGAATGCTACAAAATGGTCAGGAAATTTTTTTAAAGGCGAGAAGAGAACAGAAGCAGTTAACACTTACACTACAGAAGTAATTTCAGTAAATCACAGAAAGAAATAGAATCACAATCTAGCGCAGAATTCTTTTCAAGTTTAAGGAAAAGTTGAAGTTCTACTTAGTTTGACTGTACATAAACACAAAGAGGTCACAATGTTATCTCATCATATTCCAGAAGTCGTCATTTTCCACATACAGAAGTTATTTTAATAAATCACTGTAAGGAAAAAACAAAAGACCATCTAGTGCAGAACCCTTTTCAAGTTTAAGAAAATGTTGAGGTTCTACTTTGTTTTGATGTGTGCTCACATGTATTGACTGTACATAAACACAAAGAGGTCACAATGTAATCTCATCATATTCCAGAAGTCATCACTTTCCACATACAGAAGTTATTTTAATAAATCACTGTAAGGAAAAAAAACAAAAGACCATCTAGTGCAGAACCCTCTTCAAGTTTAAGAAAATGTTGAGGTTCTACTTTGTTTTGATGTGTGCTCACATACATTGACTGTACATAAACACAAAGAGGTCACAATGTAATCTCATCATATTCCAGAAGTCATCATTTTCCACATACAAAAGTTATTTTAATAAATCACTGTAAGGAAAAAACAAAAGACCATCTAGTGCAAAACCCTTTTCAAGTTTAAGAAAATGTTGAGGTTCTACTTTGTTTTGATGTGTGCTTACATACGTACATGAACGTTGACTTTACATAAACACAGAGAGGTCGCAATGTTTTCTCATCATACTCCAATCTGGCAAATCCTTCATAAACGCAACCGTAAGAATATTATACTTACCGCTGAATAAATAATCCACTGCATGGATAAAACCACATTATAACAGTACATGTTGCAGAAGTTTCACACCCATTCACACACACAGCCCTTCTATTTTGTGTAAATACCATAAATAACTAATGATATCCTTCAACAGAGAATGGGTGTCATGTGAGACTGTAACAACAACGCCTTATTATCACAGAGTGCACTTGGCAACTCCGACAGTGACAGACGTCCTCGCTAAACAAATCAGGTCTTACCGTTTGACTAGGTTAAAGTGCTTTGAAATCGAGAATATGTGTACCTCTGTGACAGATAACCGATTCGTAGAGTTGAGATTCATCTCTTGTCACGGAAGCAACAACATCTCATAATTGATATCCAATGAAAGTAAAGATCACAAGAAATCGTGTCTTTTCTTTTGTTTACTAACTCTATTATTATTATTTATATTACTCCAGATAACCGTTCTGTAGAAATTAGTTTCACTCTTGTCATGGAAGCAACTTCTCATAATTGAATATCCCAAGAAAATTTACAGAGGGACTGAGAGTCGTGCATTGTGCGTATACATGCGGGTTAAAAGATTGGTTGACCTCAGCGATGGCGGCCTGACTAACCGGTCCATAAACGTTATTTTTGGGTTTCGCTTGAAGTGTCTGAAATTATGACCAGATGCATCCCAAGTTTGATCTCACAAATTGATTGCCTTCTGGGCCCAATTTCATAGAGCTGCTTTAAAAAAGCAGAAAATATTGCTTAACAATTTTCTGCTTATCAGAAATGAGCAGGATACCACTCACAAATTGTACATGTGGCATGGTAGTTTTGATGGTAACCTTATTCTGGTAAGCTACTTTTTGTGCTTAAGCAGCTCTATGAAATTGGGCCCTAGTCTCTGTTTTGTCACACTGACTTCAATGTGAGAGAGAAGGAGGCTCCGTCCAGATTACACAAGAATCTATTGTCTTTGAAATCAAAGGATCATCAAAGTTCAAGTATTGTTCCTTCAATCATCCGAGCAATTGTCATCCAGCTGCTGAGAATGCACTCAACTTTACAAGAACTAATTGCCTTGTAAAAAAGAAAGAAAGAAATGAGAGGGGGAAAAAAGAAAACCTACAGAAGCCTCTTGAAATAGTACTCAGACACGGACAAGTACAAGTGTGCAGACAACATTGTAAAAGCACTCATAAAAAAAACCCTACTTATTTACTACAAATCTGCAGGGAGAAGACTGTGCAGTAATTCCTGCTTGCCATTTTTGTGTAGGTGTGGGACGCTTATAATGCGCTGGGTGTGTTCAACAAGTCTGAACTTGCATGTGTCGTGGTGACCTGGATGTATGCTGTGTATAATCTTTTGCCTTGCGTGTGGACACAGACTGTCAGTGTAAATAACAATGGAGGCCCTCTGTTGATGTGTCACCGACTGTCACGGTACTCCGTACCATAGAGAACACACAGGTTGATGAAAGATAAGATTGATTGACAAATGGAATTAATAAAGAGAGGTTGAAGAATCCCCACTTTGAAATGAACGACCCTGTTCTTGAAGATGTCTGTTATTTTCATTTTATTGCATTTCTCAACATAGAAAAAACAATATATAACTCTCTCAAAATGACAATGATTTTTTTTTCTCCATGAAGTTGGTCAAACTACTTCCATTAAAAAAAAACCCATTATATTTCTGAATCAATTGAATGTAATGATCTTTGCCATCGTCAGGATCACTTACGTTGAACATTTACATGTAGCCACATGTAGTTTTGGAAAATAACTCTGTGAACAAGCTACAATTTGCCAGTAGTTAAAGGCATCGTACACGTTTGGTAATGACTCTGATAATTAATGGCAATAACAACTTACTAGGTAAGAAGTACAGCAGCTTTGGATAGTATAATGCATTTTAAGAAACTTTTCACTTCATAGTACTGTGGTTATGGAAAAATATATCACTTTTTATCCCCTAATTTGAATCTGAAAATATATCACTTTTTATCCCCTAATTTGAATCTGAGAAGCATTACGCGTAACGCTTCTCAGAGTGTGTATTCCAGTGCAGATTATTCTTCCTGCAAAGACATAACCGCTCCAGATTTTCGGCAATAACTCAAAAACGCTACCACCTTTTGAAATGAAATTTTCACAGGTTAGTTTTATGGTATCAGAGCTGCCAACATTTGCATCTTGCAATCAGGGAGATTTTGTCCAACATTCAGGGAGATATTTAAAATTACATTCAACATAACAGGGAAAAGGTTTCCACAATCAGGGAGATTTTCAAATGTGGTCATCAGAACATGGAAAGATTGGTTTATTTTCAAGGAACTTTCTGCGGAATCAGGGAGAGTTGGCAGCTCTGTGGTATATATCTACAACTATATAGGTTTGAAACGAACAATAGGCTCCAATTACCAAAGGTGTACGATGCCTTTAAGCACAACAAATTTATGCTTACCAGAGTAATGTTACCAGCCAAAAATACTGTGTCACATGTACCATCTGTGACTGGTATACTGCTTAGCATAAAGTTATTAAGCAATATATTCTGCTTAAGGATTCCTGTTCTTATGAATACATCTTATTTCCATAGAGCTACACAATGAACCATTATAATGTCGTTGCTAAACAGAACACCAAAGACCTGTTTTGGCTTGACATAATACACAGCCTGAAAATTCATTCCAACTGAGGCCCTGCCTTTTTTTCCTGACTAAAGGGCACTTCCATTTCATCATCACAATGACAAGGCCATGACCACAGCTTTCATTACATTACATTCCTTACGGTGGCGAGTACGACACATGTACGTAACAGTGGGGGAAAAAAAGGGGGGGTTTGGGGTGGGGCAAAGAAACCTTAACCTGTCATCAGTATTTGAATAAAACATTATCTGCCCGACCACATCAAGAACAGCTGAAAAACATTATTAGCTTTAAGAGTGAAATGCTGCTTGCGACCCAATGTCAACACAAACGCTACTCTAGCCTCGGCTGCCGACCCGCACCACGGCTGGCCTAGGAGCATCACTGTGGTGCAGGGATTAGATTAACCTATTTGTGGATTAAAGGGGAGGTAGATCTTGGTTAACAAGATTGGAAAAAAGAAAAGAAAAAATGGTAAAAAGGTCGTGTCCTAATTAGCCTTTTTGAGATATGGTGGACACTATAGGAGTGCAGTGTAGGATTTGGGTGTATACAGAAAAAATTACCCAAATCAAACAGTGATATAGTAATGTGTCCGCCATATCTCATTGAGTGCTTCAGCTGCGGCCATGGCCCAATTCCGTAGAGCTGCTTTTAAAAAGCACAAAACTTAGCTAAGCACAACAAAATTATGCAAAGGTTACCAGCCAAACTACCATGTCACATATACAATGTGACTGGTATCTTGCTCATTACTGCTAAGCAAACAATTGCTAAGCAATATTTTCTGCTTAAGCAGCTCTATGAAATTGGGCCCATGTCTGGATTACTACAAATGGAGAGCTTCTTCAACATGGACCTCTGCAGCAACTAGACCTTTCTATTGGAACGTCACAGCCCAAGTTGTTGCCAACAGAGGTTGGAAAACTACGGGCAGCCATAAATGCAAAGCAAAAACAGATAGCCACAGTTTGTAACAATGTTACAAAAATATTCAAAAAAAGTGTTGAATTTGTTGGAAACAAAGCAATCAATCATGGGAGGTATTTTATTCAATTGAAAGTTTGCAGAAAATTTTGAATTTCCTTTAAAACATCTGTTAACAGCACACACGCATCAGATGACCTTATAAGACCGCATTTGACTTGATGGCTTCAATTGGCTATTGGCTAAAATTAAAAACATGTACTTCGCCACCCAATAGCCATAGCAATAGCCAAAGTGGCATTGTTCCAGTAAAGAAATTGGTTCTTTTTGGATCTTAATTACACTGTATTATTGAAGAAGCAGTGGAAATAAACCGTTTGAAGAACTGAAATCAGCATCAAAAGAATTGATATGAAAAAATATTTTAAAAAATCAGTTAGTGGCTGCAATTTGTTGGCCATACATTTGTTGATTTTATCAGCATTACATCTAAATTGATGCCATTGAATCTTATTAATAAATGGGGAATTTACGGTAAAATTACGGACATTTTCCACAACATCTTGTATCTTTGAAGATCAGACCCAAACGATCACGACAAACCTGAACGCTAGGGTAAAACAAAATATATAAAAAAATTAAAAACATAATGCGTCACTTTTCCTTTAAAAGGCAAGCTAATGCTATCTGACAACAAAACTGTTTTCAGTCCACCATCACAAAACAAGAACGTAACAGGATGCAGTGTAAATCCTACAGGGGAAATGTCTTATCAGCTGCAAAGCCGGCTCGTTAAAGGCGCGTTGTGTGACTCACACAGCACGATTGGAACGTGTACAATCCGGCCGTAGCTCTCGTTGCTGGAACCTACAGTGTATACGTAATCCACAAAGTCAACGCCATATATATACAGAAAATAGAATCCAAGTACATTATGTGCATGTAGGACTCTGCTGATATTCCCTACCATTCAGAAATGTGGTCACACGTCACTGCTACGTTCAGTGGCCACTCATGTTATTCACCAGATTTACGATGGGGGAAAAAAAAAACCACCTACAATTTGTGTCATGTATGAAAATCTGTATGATGTATTGCCCCTTGCAGGGATTTCACATGCAGATACTGTCTATGGCATTCTGCCATATTGGGAGTTAAAATGTACGTAAAGATATTGGCCCAATATTATGGCTCTGTTTACCAAAGAATTCTGCGCTTACGACGCCCTTTAAAGTGTGTGGTTCTATGGACCATGCGTGCAACTGCACCCTCATCACCTACAAGGTACTTCGGACAGTTTAGCACACAATTATATTTGTAAATCGAGTCCCAAAATGGCACTTTAGCAAGATTTATCGTATGATGACGACTGGTGAATTGAGTCAATATGTTTATTGCATGTCAAGAATTTATAAGTGTAGATCAGAACTGTAAACACCCATTAGCAAAAAATGCTCATTTCGGTAGCAGAGGGTCGAGTTCATTGCGTGCTGTATAAATTGGGCGAAAGCTTCAGTGTAATTCTAGTATAGTACATTGGCAAGGATAAACACTTCCAAGGGCATTATATTACATGTATTTCAACTCAAGAAAACGCTCTAGGGAATTCATTAGGGAAACAATATATTTTTTTCTTGAAAGACTAATGAGTGGGATGTCAAACTGTATTACTCCACAATCAAAACAACTATTTCCTACTTCACTCAATCAAGAGATAAAACTTAAAATAAATAGTTACAGGCTGATTATTTGTCCGTTTCTCGACATAACTTCATGTATCTCTAATTTGATTGTGTTGTTTGTTTTCTGTATTTGTTGGGGTGTTTCTGTTAATGTTGTCAGGTTGATTACTTTAAATGAAAGCGATCTTTGTCCGCTAATTCTTGATTGCGAGTCTATTTTCAAAAATGGCTTGTGGGCCCAATTGCCAACTGTTACAAGGCCCGTTACAAAACAAGGCTTGAATTTGAATTACGGACGCCCTTATTGCCTTATTGTATTTTTCTTTAAAAAAAAAAATTTTCAGCACCCTTTTACATGTATGTAAATAGCTATTTTTTATAAGATAATCTGGCTTTAGAGTAAAAACAAATAAGTTGCCTGCGTGTATAGAAAAACAGTTTTAAAAACGTTGAAACTATTACATTAAAACTTGGAAAATTTCCAATCCCAAAAGTCCAGATTTTAAATGGGTAGGCATCCCCCCCCAGTTACGCCACTGTTATAGTTTCCTAAAAAATACTCCCGGATAGTTTTAAATTTTCCAATGGAAGTTCCCTTTGTGAAATAAAAATGGCCTTGCGCTCTTACAGATGAGGTTCCAGGCCTGTGTCACAGTCAATTAGAATGAAAGCTCTCCGGCCTAGGAGATCGTTTAAAAAATCCTAGCGCAATCTCCCACACTTGGACAATCAATACTCTCCAAGACTCGCTAATAATTTCACCCTTTCAATAAAAACAAAACAAAAATACTGCCACTTATTTTAAAAACAAACTAATGCGATCTTCAGAAGGAAAAGAAAATCCCAATACAATTTCCCACACTTGCATCAATCAATACATGGCAAGTCTCACTGAAGATTTTCTCTCATGACCGAAGGGGGAAAAAAACAATCCCCAAAAAACATACTGGCATTTCGCTCACTACTAAAAAATCTGTCCAGAACACAGCCACTTTATCAAAACAAATCAACATCAAGGGGACCAGATTGACCCCCCTTTAAGTATTTCTCTTTATCAGTAACTGAAAATTAAAAAAAGCGGAGCACGCATCTGGGAAAGAGATATTGAGTCAATATGGGCCGAACAAGCTGGCCAAAGACCCAACCGGCTGCTGACAAAACACACCTAGTGACCCTTTTTATCAATATATCGAATTGCCTTCTTTATAAATGCAAGACTAAACTACGATCCCAGCCAGTCAGGTAAATCTGCCGCATGCAGCCGTTGTTTTAAAGATAAGTAAAGAGGAAAGGGGGGTATCAGGTCTGCGAAATGTCAGAGGCAATGGATGTGAAGAAGATTGGCTGATAAATGAGGACCAGGCGATGACGGGCTTGTTGGAGCGTCCGATATCCTTGGATAATAACAAGGGTGAATGGCTGCTTCGGGGCAGTGATGATTTACGATTCCGAACGCCAGGGACGCATGAAGTGTCGCTTTCGACTGTAATGTGTAAATGGAGGGGGGGGGGAGGGGAGAGAGAGCAGCAAAACTCACACATTGTCGGAGGCCTTGATGGGATGAATCTCGAGCAATGTGATACAAATGGGGATTCTGAACATTACAGACACCTGTCAAGGAGAATCGTGACACCCACATTACTTGTGGGTACATGAACATTCTAGTCAGTTGTGACAGCTTTGGGGGGGGGGGGCGCCTTGGTAATAGTGGCTGTCCTTGTTGACAGATATTGAATATTATTGTAACCATCCAGATCCAAATTGTTATTTTCCAATCTTTACACAGGTGGCCTTGACAAGTTCCTCCAAAAAAGGTTACATTTATGTAGGTAAGGGGAATCTAATCAAACGGGAAGTAGCTCATTTGGGAGGTTTAAAAAATGTCCACAACCCAAACCACAAGCAACATAGACCATGTAGACTGAAATCTTTACCATTGGGCTATTCAAAGTTTTAATCTGAGTGTTACTAGATGCAAATTTAACATCTATTAAATTGTCGCAGTCCCCGCTGCTAAAATATAGGATTCGAACTGCCTCTAGCTACCGGGCAGTCTCGGTGGTCTCGTTGGTAAGACATCTGCTCTAGATTGGCAGAGGTCGTGGGTTCGAATCCCACCTGAGTAATATGCCTGTGATTTTTTTTTTCACAGGACTCGGGAAAGTACTGAGTATACAGTGCTTTACACACATCGGTGTACGGGTAAAACCAAATAACAATAGATAATAATTGTTTGCATATTTTTGTATCCAACCCCTCTCTCCACTTCATCCAACCTCCTCCTCTGCTCCATACTGCCTACCCCCCCCCCTACCCCTTCAACCCGCCATCATTTCCTTTTAGTGACTTGTCTTGTATTTTCTTGATGTTTTAAATGTTTTATTATAGTTCATATCCAGTTACTTTTAGTGCTTCTATAAATTCCACTGGGAAGAAAACTCTCATGTTTTTAACGTGGTTTAATAAAATTTGAATCTTGAACATGTAAACAAATGTAGAAATTAAATAAACGAAAGGTTGAAAAAAGAGAAACAAAACAATAGCACCCATTTCAAAGTTTCTTATACATGTCAAGTCTGCAGTTAGAATCAGAATCAATATCAACCCAGATATCCACTGTCTCACATCATCATAAAAGTAACCCGGCAAGACGTGTATAACAGAGGTTGAGTAATACTCCAACACAAAAGTCAAGGGGGCATTTGTGAATTCAAACCATCACGCATTATTCAGTACGATGCTAAAAGGTTGATAATGTCATTTAGGCTGAATTTAGGAATTCCCGCACACTGGAAGGGAGGGGGGTACAAGTGAAATGATGTCAAATTGAACAGCCTTGAATATCTTCTCTATTTTAGGGTGTTTTAAAATGGAATCAGGCTTTCTGCTTGTTCTCGCCAGCAATACACTCTAGCTTTGATGAGATGTATACCAGAACAAAGAGCCATTCAAACAGTTTGTTTTCCCCCAAGTACTGCTTCTCTTTGGAACTCCTTGCCTGGTGCATGTTTCCCTACAATACTACAATCTAGACTGTTTAAAGAGGAATATCAATTCCTACCTTCAGCTCCCCTGAGTTATTTTCATCTGAAATGTTTACTTCTTGTAGCCCCTTACCAAGAGTGCCTTGTTTGGGGTGAATTTGCAATGTTTCTAAAGTCGAGTAAAGACATTATTACTCAATTCTTTTGTAAGAAAATAATTTTCTTTTCTAAATTTCCCTCATGTAAAAATAACTTCCCAACCCCTGGCTATTTTTGCAGCATCTTCAGAATGCTAGATTTAAACAGTGCAGTGAAAAAGCAGACTTCTGTTGATTTAAGAGGTGTTACTTCTGGCAGGATCCACAGGTAAAGTATGACTTTTGTGTTTATGAGAGACAATCTCTGCCATTGGACATGTCAAGGTTACCCTGTTCCCTAGCCAATTACTCAGTCCTGACAATCAGACTATTCACACACCAACAGTTTCAGTAATTTCAGCAGAAGAGGGACTGTTGTCAGAGAAAACTGTTCCTTTTTTTGTTCAAGGTGTTGTCACTGACATTCCATTTTACTAGGTATCAATCAAAGAGGCAGTCCGATGGAGCAATGTACCAAAGAATAACAGCAGCACAGAGAACTAAGTAGCAATCTTTGTTTGGTTTACATTAAAGCAGCTACACTGGTAAAATGCTTGTTATTGCAACCACACCGATGAGCTATTCTTATCGGCTCAAATTCATAAAGCTGATTAGCCCAGAATAGTGCTTGGCAAATTAGCAGATAACCAGTCACAAAACAATATAAATAACATGGTACTTTGGCTGGTAACCCGTTTCTGCTAAGCAAGATTCTACTTTGCTGAGCATTTTTTTTGGGGGGGGGGGGCTAAACAGCTTTATGAAATTGGGTCCACTCCAGGGCCCGATTTGATAATACTTCCTTAGCATACACATTTGCCAAGTAAATACAGATTATCAGCAAAGATGCCACGTAATGTACATCAGTTGTGACTTATGCGTGTTCACGTAGGTGATGTAAATATAACGCCTGGAAGTGTACAGAGGCCATAGCCCTGGTTAATGTCCCTTCAAAATATTCCCGTGTAGACTTCAAGACTTTCAAATTGAAGCAGACTTTGCAAATTAAAATATGCCCTGCCCCCCTCAACGATGAAAACTCACACATCAGTTGGGGGGTCTTATGGTGGTGCCATATTATTTACCAAGTGGCCTTGTCCAAGGTAATGACATTGGCAGCAGCTACGGCCTCCAATATTTGTGTTGCCGCCGTAATAGCTGTAGCCAAAGTCACTTGTTTCAGATCGAGCCTTAAGCCGTATCCGAATTGGCGACTGTAGCTACGGCTACGACTGTTGCTAAAGGATTGCTAAGGACGTCCTATTCTTCAACGCATGATGACGCGGAAATCTAGCCGTAGCCGTAGCTGTAGCTGCCAATTCGGACATGGCCTTACATCCAAATCAGAGGTCATGAGGAGAAAATATTGGGGGCCCTCTAAATATGTATCAAAACAACATGACCGCAACATGTTTTTATTTTGGTTTGGTTCCTCTAATCAGAAACTTACCTTCTTGTTTTCTTTTTTTTAATAGTAGTAGACCTGCAGCTGTGACTGTAATGTGACTCTCATGTGGCTCACACTACATGCATGCATTGTGGTTCTGTAAAAAATACAAACAAGAAACGGAAACAAGATTGAGTAAAATTTGACTATAAATCAAGTACAGGGATGAGAGTCCTCGTTGACAAAAAAAGTGTCTGAAACTAGGATCCAGATTTTAGGAGGTACGTTAAAATGGTGGCATTTCCACCTTTTGATAACCCCTAGGGTTTAGATTTCACATAGCTTTTAAGGAACAGTGTCCTCAGCACTAGAGAAATAGATCAAAGAGCAGGATTTCTTTACAAGGAAAATCTTTTTCTTCACCATACTGACTTAAAAAGTCTGAATTCAGATCAAAGTCTGTAACTTCACATCCCGGCAAGTAGTGCACTAACCAAAATTTACTTTCTTTATTTAAAAAAAAATCTAAAACAGAACGAGGGTCACATTCCATTGGAAGGTTGATGGGTTGTTCCCCAAGCCTACAAGTAATTGGCATCAACCGTTGTTTATATCTTGGCCTGCAAATCTATGACCAATAAAACAAAAGAAGCTATCAACTTGTTTTGTACTGTATGTCAATAATAACACTATCTTTATGAATGATTTTGTTTTCTTCAGAAATATGAATAATTCCATTGGAAGGTTGATGGGTTCCCCAAGCCTACAAGTAATTGGCATCAACCGTTGTTTATATCTTGGCCTGCAAATCTATGACCAATAAAACAAAAGAAGCTATCAACTTGTTTTGTACTGTATGTCAATAATAACACCATCTTTATGAATGATTTTGTTTTCTTCAGAAATATGAATAATTCCATTGGAAGGTTGATGGGTTCCCCAAGCCTACAAGTAATTGGCATCAACCGTTGTTTATATCTTGGCCTGCAAATCTATGACCAATAAAACAAAAGAAGCTATCAACTTATTTTGTACTGTATGTCAATAATAACACCATCTTTATGAATGATTTTGTTTTCTTCAGAAATATGAATAATTCCATTGGAAGGTTGATGGGTTCCCCAAGCCTACAAGTAATTGGCATCAACCGTTGTTTATATCTTGGCCTGCAAATCTATGACCAATAAAACAAAAGAAGCTATCAACTTATTTTGTACTGTATGTCAATAATAACACCATCTTTATGAATGATTTTGTTTTCTTCAGAAATATGAATAATTCCATTGGAAGGTTGATGGGTTCCCCAAGCCTACAAGTAATTGGCATCAACCGTTGTTTATATCTTGGCCTGCAAATCTATGACCAATAAAACAAAAGAAGCTATCAACTTATTTTGTACTGTATGTCAATAATAACACCATCTTTATGAATGATTTTGTTTTCTTCAGAAATATGAATAATTATCAAAAACTTAAGTTTCAGGCCTGGAATTTCATATTTGAGGAGGACAAGGCCATTTTCATTTAGAAAAGGGTACTTCCATTGGAAAGTTCATGGGAAACTTTTGAAGGGGCACCAAGGCCAAGACCTGGGCCTCCGTGGCCGCTGTGTAATTCCAGGACTGCAAAGTTTGTTCATGATCTTGTCACAATCAAACAGATTATTCAAAAAGATTGGGAAAAATTGTTTTCTTTCAATGAAAAAACCCCTAATAACTAAAAATCTAAAACCTCCACAAACTTATCATCCTTAATGTGTGCACATAACATCCCTGCACTACTCTAACTCTTATTATCTGAGCCCCTGCAAAAAAAGAAAAAAAGAAGAAAAAAAAGTACATTGTATACGGAGTCCTGTTGACATAAAATATTGATAGACAAACAAAACCTGGGAATACGTCGCTTGTGCTATCTCAGCGGCTCATATGCCACGCCCCTTTCACCAAATAAATATCCAGAACCTACGCTGCGTTGTTTAATCTGTAAGCTGATAGGGAGAGTGGACCATTGAGAAGGGGGGGTGAGGGTGAGCCTGACATAATTTCCAACAATATATTGAATAACTGTATGATGTTAAAGTTTATTACATTTCTCTTGAACTGTGAACACTTTATTAATTTCAATTCTGAGAAATCAATTTTTCCTCAACTCTGGTTCATTGTTTGTGTGCGTTCACGATAGTGTGATTTGTGCATTGTACTCTTTACATTGCGGAAGTTCAAATACATTTTTTTAATCAACGCTGTACCATGTCTGTTTTGAAAACCGTGTTCAGGTTTTAATAGTCTGAAACTGCGCCCAATACACGTAGCTCAAATTTCACAGGTGTCAAGGGAACATAATCCATCAGCTGAGTCTTGTGCACAAAAACCGTGTCCATGTAAAAATAAGTCGTGTGTATATTTCTTATGTGGGTGACGTCACACCCCTTCCAAAATAACCCAACCAGGAAATTTGAGAGGTGACCTTTCCACCTGTAGAGAGTTAATTCTGTGGACTACTTGGCTGTCAATGATTTTTGATGTCCTACTGGTAACAGCCAGTCCAAGGGGGGAAATGGGTTTCATGTCGGTCTTTCCGACACGGTAAACGTGCGAATGTTCGAGTCAAAACTGCAATCAGAACGAAGCATCGGGCCTGTTTGTTGATTTAAAATACATTCATAAGTTATTCTCACTAAACTGCTGTCCAGAGGGCCCAATTTCATAGAGCTGCTTAGTCACAAAAAGTAGCTATACACAAAAAATTATGCTTACCAGAATAAGGTTACCAGCCAAACTACCATGTCACATGTACAATTTGCTCACATGCTCATTTCTGCTCAGCAGACAATTTTTAAGCAATATTTTCTGCTTAAGCAGCTCTATAAAATTGGGCCCAGTCTGTTCAACAACAAAAAAAAAGCCCAGCCAAATGACTATTATCTTTCAGAGTGTTGTTCTCACGGGTCTCCGTAAAAGTTTGATTATGTTGATTTAACCACAAGCAGTCAAACTTTGTCGATAAGGGCTTGTTGATATTTATCTGGTAATTGCATTGGCCACCAACAGACTTTGGACTTGATTACAATTATTTTTAAAATCACATTTGATGTAATTTAAAAGGGAGTTAAACTGGCGATGCCTTGTGATTCCACTCAGAAAGATTTTGACCTTTATTTACAATACGCACCGAGTGCATGTTTACAAAGTTATTTTTAGACATGAGCAGTAAACAAAAAGAACCCCCCCTAACAAAATAATAATAATAATAAATAAAAAAATCAAATTAAAAAAATCAAAAAATAATTATCTTCTGACTTCATTTATGACCGATTGAGCTGCTTATTCATTTATGCCACTCAAACCAATCGCCTAAGGAAGATATATCTTAACTACATGTATTACTCTAAGTCGAGATTTTCCCTGACCATATGGAAGATTTGGGAGTGGCAGTATGCCAAAATAATTCCGTGACTGTTTTTAGACATGCAACTTTGCATGCAATATTATGAGATTATTATTGTCTTAGCAAGAAAAGAAAGGGGAAATGCACAGAAAACTTTGTACAGTGTTTTTCAGCTAACTATGGCACTAAAAAATGAAGAAGAAAGAGGAAATCAGCTGAGAATGTACATGCCTGAAATTCAAGTACAAACACTGGAATCAATCAATTAATTGCAGTTCATGTTTTGTATTTAAGACGATTAGCAGTGTCACTTCATAGACTTTGTTGTTGTTATTACATGTACATATATAATGTTTGAGTTTACTACAACATGATATGATACACATCAGAGGAGGAGCAAATGTTATATCATGCACAGAGCAACCCTGGAGCATCTTTAAAAATGATGGGAGGCCCGACTGTTTTTTACCCCGAGCCTCACGCAAAGATCCAATTCCATAACGCTGCTAAGCAGAATTCCGTGGTAAGCAGTGCTTACCACAGAATTCTGCGCTTACAGCCCATAGATAAATCACATGATTTACAGGGATCCGTAAGCGCAGATTTTGGTGCTAAGCAGAGCCACAAAATTTGGCCAAGAAGTTCACATCACAGGGTGGCTTCAGTGATGTAATGTACACAATGTACTACTAAAGGCCCTCAATATTTTAACCCAAGTATGAGGCAACTTTCTTGTCAACCAATATGCTCATCTCTGCCCAAAACGAGACTGGAATGAAATTAAGTCTGGCACCTCGACCTCAGCATGTTCTGAGAGAATGTAATTCAGGTACATGCATTTAGGCAGCAGACCGTAGAAAAAGAAACAGTCAATCGCCCTTTGAATTGTTTACATAATTTATCACAATCCGAGGACAAGTGTGTAATTTATCTGACATATATTCATAGCATCCCTGACAAGAGAAAAACACTTTCACTAACACGTGAAGAGTTATTACTGTCGAATATGATCACAAAAATAGATCAGGTGTAGGAATACGAAGTTAATCAAATCTTTCCACATGACAAAGCACCGGAAATAGAAATTGAGAAGCATAATACACTGATCATGATCACCAGAGTACTAAATTAGATTGCATTTCTATTAGGGTTGCAGTTCATGTTGATTTAAAATACATGTGGAATAATACACAACGATTACTTAAAGGCAGAACAAAATACTTTTGAATATTGTCAAAAACTACAATCCTCACTTGGTGTATCCCGTATGCATAAAATAACAAACCTTTGAAAATTTGGGCTCAATTGCTCATCGAAGGTGCAAGAAAATAATGACAGAAAAAACACCCTTGTTGCATAGAAATGTGTGCTTTCAGATGGGCTTCATGCCTGAAGCCTTCCTCAGATTCATTTTTTGGGGTGAAAAATCAATCTTTCTCTAAAACTACATTACTTCAAAGGGGGTCGTTTCTAACAATGTTTTATAATATCAACGGCTCTCCAGTGCTCTTTACCGAGAAAGTTTTTATGCTAGTTAATTTTGGAGTAATTACCAAAGGTATACCCTCCCATTAAAACGATGATTACTATGCCTATATTATACAAATATTGAATGCGTTTGAGTGCATTGTCGCAGACTATAAGCACAAGATGAAATCTGGACTATTCAATTTCGCTCGGCTTCGCCTCGTGAAATGACAAAGCCAGATTTCACTGAATGATTATATTCTGCGACAATGCACAAAATAAAATGCATTCAATATTTGTTTCATAACTCCAACAAAGAACCTTGACATTTGAATTTGTTTCCCAAATAAAAGACAAAATAGACACAGAAACTCATCCAACCCACACTCTGACAGCTCTGTTTTAAAAACCCGAACGTAGAAAACTCCATGTAGACACCAATCTTGTCCGCTGTGACACAACATTGCCTTGTTTTGGACAAAAGGGCTGGGAGC
Source organism: Plazaster borealis (assembly GCA_021014325.1). Classification (NCBI taxonomy): domain Eukaryota; kingdom Metazoa; phylum Echinodermata; class Asteroidea; order Forcipulatida; family Labidiasteridae; genus Plazaster; species Plazaster borealis. Next base: position 18,529,149 of record CM037475.1, on the reverse strand, counting down.
TATTAATTTGGAAACAACGCTGAGATACAGGATTATGTGCCCAGGATGCATAGTTACACATGCTCTCCTTATGGATGTCAAAACCTTGCCACATGTGAACTTTTATAGGACGAGATGGATAACTCGTTTGTACACTAAATAATAATAATAATAATGCAGTTCTTATATAGCACTTTATACTCCCGATGGGTGTCTCAAAGCGCTCAGTATTTTTCCTACAAGGTAAGTGGAGTTACGTGTTGAAGTATGAGACCTATTCCTACACTAAAGCATTTTTTATGTAATACATTTTTTGTCAAAGCGCCTCTGATTATATTTGTCATGGATAACAGGATAACATAAATCAGTTTGATTGGTTTTAAGTGATTGAAGTGTTCAAAGAGTTTTCTTTTGGGCTACATTTTCAGCATGTACAGTACTTCCTACAATGTTTACGTGCATGCAGGTACTTTTGTTAATTGTATTTCCCAGTCCAATCTTCCTCCATAGTCCAATAAGTACATGTACAATGTATCTGTACAGCGTTCTGCCCAAAAAGTAGTCCGCGCTGGCCAAATGCCAGTTATAACTTCTGAGGACCAGTCATATTTCTGTCCAAGTTGTCCAGCATGGCTAGTTCAATGCTTCCAAAAAAGCTACACGTGTAAAACCACTGCCTGCTTGGAATGTTCATGGTTTCAAACTCAAGTACAAATGACAATGTTACAAGAAAACCTTAAAATAAGGACGAGTGAAAAAGCAAGTGGACAACTGAAATAAAAAGCTAGCTGGTCCTGCTGGGGGATGGCCAATCACTGAAAAAGTTAAGGGTGAACCCTGTATGTGCAAGTACATGTACATTACATGTAAGGACAAGTACCTGTAAAAGTACATGTATGTACATGTAGGCCTACATGTTGTAGGAGTCCACATAAGTACATGTACATGTACAGTGTATATTACATTATGTACATTGTATCACCACAAGCAATAAACCGATCAACATTCATTGTCAACTCATCATTCAACCATTTAAGTACACAAACCTACATGAACATTTAGAACGAAACATCACATCAAATTATTTCTCCACCTCCTAAGCAGGCAAAATACTTACAAGAATAACACAGTGCAGTCACCCGCCCAAACCACAAACCCTTCAAGATGAATGCTGAAAAAAACACCACCACACACCCTTCACAGGCCAGACACCTCAAACTATGCTAAAAACCACAGGCTGAATGTACACTGATTATGAGGCCTTACATGTACATGTACACAGTGTGCAGTAGACTATGGACCCAGTCGAGTCTCAATCAGTCATCCCAGCGTTCTATTTGTGTGTGTGTGTGTACATATGGAAATTGGCGCTCTTGTTTGTGGGTGCTCGTTTGTGGGTGCGCAAGGTTACTCATAATGTAGTCTGCATGAACAGTACATGTACATGTGTGGACATGACCATGTATAATGGCATGCACAAGATTCACTACTAACCCTGCCTGATCAATAGCCATGTTAAATCCACTTGCTTGTCATACACAAGCTGCTGACTGAACCACAATAGTAGGGTTGCATATTGATTTTTCTACTCCAATCCAGGGCTTATCTGGACCACAGAATAGCTGGGGCCAGTTATACAAATGAACCACCATTTGGAGCTAGGGGTACTGGTTGTTTCTAAACTCATTCTATTATTCTTCAAAATACTTTGCTTCTTTGACTGCACTCAGCCATTTTTATTTCATACTGAAAAGGAGAACTGGAAGGTTACAGCTAATCCCAGGAATTTAAAGAGAAACTTACAAATCTGAGAGACCAATGAAACATAAGCTAAGGGAAACGGTAAGCCCAATCAGTGACCCCTGCGTGGAGGGTCCATCTCTACCCAAGCAGTGGCACATGTAATCCTTCATGTAAAACGTGCATGTCTGATGTCGCCATCCATGGAGGACGGCGCTCCGTCCATGGAAATATACAAAGCTGACCGCATCATTGTTGAGGTGTAGCTCTAATAATAGGTAGATTAAAGAGGTGCTCTCACAAGATCTGGGCAGTCCAACAGCAATCTGTTTCGAACCTTGAGCCACAATAACTAACAAGATCATGAAGAGCATTCTATACCCAAATAAAACCCTACAACAATGACAAATATATTCATAAGAACACTTGACCTTTCACATTTCCTTCAATAGCAACATGTAATAAAGCTCTTTACTCAACTGACATTACACAACCCAACATCACGTCCTGTCAGCCTCCGACCTAAAAGTCTTGTAATGAGACTTTGGCCATCAGACACATTACCCTGCGGTTAAGGTCGCCGATACCCAATCAGCCGGAGATTGCCTGCATATAAATATTATACAGTGGTGAACAGCGAGTGTAACAAACTCGCTCAAGGTTTAGAGCGTTGCGGACGCTCTTCAATTTATGAATATTGATGAGGCGTCTGCAGTAATAAATGCACTTGTCCTTGCAGGAATCGGGACAGCCGCAAGGCCAACCAACAGAAGAAGGGTCAGTACTAGTAATAACGTCTCTTTTACGCCATTCACAACCAAGCCCTCTAGTGGTGAACTAACTCCCTGTAGACTCAGTCTTAGTGATATTGATAATCCTAGTAGTCATCTTGTTCAGGCTTTACATACAGTTTGTAAAGTCATCTGCATAAATTCTTTCAATTTCAATCGAGGTGGTGCAACTGACAAGTCTGAAAATCAGGGCACTTCGTAGTGCCCCGGAGAATCTTCACACATCTGCCATCTTTCTCACCAGCCAGTCGATACAAAGGTGTCGGCCAAAATTTATAAACAGGGTGTCTTAATTTGCAGTCAATCGGGGGGAAAAGGGGTGTCTAAACTGCTTTCCTACAAGCCTTTCACATGTTTAAATGGAACATGAAGTACCGTGGTATCTAAATTCCAAACAGGGTGTCCAGAAGACACCCAGACACCCCTCTGGTTAACACCATTTAACACACATAGCACAGCTTATCAATACATAAAATGGGCCAGACTACAGCTGTACTCACAGCTCCCCACATTACCAGAGGCTTTTTTTTTATTATATCCAAAGCACTTATTCCGCCCAGACTTGTCCGTGATTAACATGACTGCAGGGATATGAAGTATGTCAATAGCCAGAGTCAGCAATGAACATGGTTTACTTTCAACAAATTAAATATTTACAGCACTCGCCACTGTACTAATAAAGACCACTCAGTAGTTAAAGGGCAGGGTATACTCTTGGTAATTGTCAAAGACCAGTCCTCACTTGGTGTGCCCAAACATTATGCACAAAATAACAATCCTGTGAACATTTGGGCTCAATTGGTCATTGAAATTGCAAGAAAATAATGAAAGAAAAAACCACCCTCATTGCATAGAATTGTTTGTTTTCAGATGCCTGAGAAAGGCTTCATGCCTGAGAAGTAGGGACTGAAAACCCAATCCACATGCAAGGCTCCAGTCTGAGGTGGGATTCAAACCAGGGTCCACAGAGGTGAAAGGCAGGGAAAGAAACCACTGAGCCAACCTGATCCCTTTTTGTGGTGACACCATGGCCAAATTTCATAGAGCTGCTTCAGCACAAAAAGAAGCTAAGCACACAAAAATTATGCTTACCAGAATATGGTTACCAGCCAAACTACCATGTCACATGTAAAGTCTGTAACTGGTATCCTGCTCATTTCTGCTAAGCAGAAGTTTGTTAAGCAATATTTTGTGCTTTAAAGGCCTGAACACGTTTGGTAATTGTCAAAGACCAGTGTTCTCATTTGGTGTATCCTAACAATATGCATAAAATAACAAGCCTGTGAAAATTTGTGCTCAATTGGTCATCGAAGTTGCGATAAATGGATGAAAGAAAAAAAAACCCTTGTTGTACAAATTTGTGTGCTTTCAGATAAGAATAAAAGGCTTCTTGCAAGAAGTATTTTATTAATTTAGTGAGAAATTACCTCTTTCTCAAAACTACTTACTTCAGAGGGAGTCGTTTCTCACAATGTTTTATACTATCAACAGCTCTCCGTTGCTCGTTACCAAGTCAGTTTTTATGCTAATATATATTTTGAGTAATTACCAAACGTGTACAGTGCCTTTAAGCAGCTCTATGAAATTGGGCCCAGGTATCTCTTCAGGGAGTGTGTGGTTCTGAGACATGTTCACTGTACAAGTCAACCACAAGGAAAACTCCAGCAAGCAGTGATCAATTCCTCCTTTAGATGCTCATATAATAGACTTTTTTTTTTCTTTTCTCTCTGAAAGCGACCCAACACAGATGACAATCTATTACAATTCGGCAGTCAAAATGGAAACTGCTTTATTGCATGTATTTAAGGAAGTGTGCCAGATTTAATCCAACGGGTGCGCTTTGTTGCATGGTACAGTTGGCCGTTATTGATTTGTGAAATTACATGTGCGGTGCGAATAACGGGGGTTGGGGGGGACACAACAATCCCTTTACAAAAGATGCATTATCATATCACCATAGCAACTAAAGGTGGGAAAAATGGCTTAATAACGTGTCAGCTTATCAAATTGTTGTGGCATTTACGTACACACTATTGAGCGAAAAATCACCCAAGCTTGGGAATTTTTACAATCCATCTTGGCTTCCATATATTTAACTTTAAAAAATAAAAACTTAATTTTTGCCCGCGAGCAAGTTTGAATTTGCTGTTCAATTTGTTCTTTTTCCAACGGCCGATATAGACACGTATCTTTCTCTTTGTATGGCGGGGGATATTATTAACGAGGTAACGTTTTTTTAATTAGGTAATGCAAATTACACAGCACGATTTCTGATGCCTTTTGTGAACAATCACTCCGTGCAGGAATTAACGATTGCCATGGCAACCAAAACGAGACAGGTAGAGGCCCAAGGTTGCCTCTTTAACTTGTCTTTCTTCTGCAGCATGCACGGCATTAAAGCATGAGTCTTTAATATGTCTGCCTCATTGAACACAAGCCAGTTGTTGAATGCTGCGCTGCGCCTTGTGGAAAGGGGGGAAAAAAAGGGGGGAAAGAAGAAGAAAAAAACCGAACACAAGTATATTATTAAAAAAATATAAAAAATTACCTTGTTAGACAAAATTGGAGGGACCAAAAGGATGAAATTGAAAGGAAAAAAATCCAGCCATTTTTCTCAAACCATTTTACAGGTACTACATGTACTTTAAGAAATATGAATCTAACCCTTTGTCCATTTTATGTTTCCCCAACGGAATTGATTTTCCATTTTAAGCGATTTCAAGCATGAAATCGTCGGGACAATAACAGGTGATGCATGAAGCAAGTTAAATTGGCCTTAAACACTGACAAATTTTGACAACGGTGTCTCCAAAAGAGATAGCCACCTCCATTTGGAACAATATTTCCGATGAATATTAATTTAGGATGACGCCACAGTCACATGATTTTGGTTTGTGTAAAACAGTTTCACAAAATGTACAGGGTCAAATTTTACACCAAGGTCAGGATTTAGGAGAAAATGTAGTTGTCTCTAAAAGAGATAGCCACCTCCATTTGGAACAATATTTCCAATGAATATTAATTTAGGATGACGCCACAGTCACATGATTTTGGTTTGTGTAAAACGGTTTCACAAAATGTACAGGGTCAAATTATACACCGAGGTCAGGATTTAGGAGAAATGTAGTTGACCACATTTACAATCTTAACCCTCCCATACCCTTCAATATCCTCTTTGCCAAAATGAAGAATCCAGAAGGACTGAGGGCTGTAGGCCAAAATATCAATTGCTTTCCCTGGGTCAGGTGTTCTAATCTTTTCCCAAATCCAATCATATTGGTGTGAAGTGACACAGGAGAGCAGAATATAGGAGGATTGAGGTCACCTGTAGGCAAAAAGGCCTGGAGAGTTAGGGTTGCAAGGGAAGTTAGAAAGAACACAGTCACATGTTGCATGGTATTTTGTCTGACAACGTATCTCTTTTAAACAAGCTTTTTCTTTCTATAGTAAATTTGTTGTTAACCAGCTTTAGTAAATTGGGACCAGGAAGGCAACATAGGCAAGTAATTGCTACCATGACCTCAGTGTAATTCCTGGCCGTCTCACCATAACTGCTTAGCAAGCAGAATCTTGGCTTAGAGAACAGCTGTGTGTGGTGTGCAGCCCCAGTGGGTGCTTTGCAAGCCCTCTACAGCGCCGCCTCGCATTCCACCAATGCATAAATGAAATCAATACCACTGTGATCAATGTCACACTGCTGTTGCAGGCAGTGCTCGTCTTAATACTGCCCATAGTGCAAGTGACATGTAAAATTGGTCATGTACATGCTGCATCGTACACTGTGTAAAAGAGTCTGAGAGTGGGATACTGCACCCAATTATGCAGATTGCTGGAGAAAGATTTGACATACAATACATCAAATTGTTAAATCTGATCTACATATGAATTATACTAATTACACGCGACACCTACACACAAAATTCATGCTGGATCCCACATTTTGCTGAAGATTTGCTAAGCACAGTAATATCTGGCTTAGCAGAGACGGATGACCAGCCAAAATACACTTAAATGTACACTGCTCAAAACTGGTACACTACAAATATTTGCTCAGCAAATACAATTTGTTAAACAATGCTTTCTGCTTATTGGCTTCATGAAATTGGGCCCTGGTTGTAAACCTCACCAGTTTGATTGAAACCAAGCAGATCTGATACCTCAGGAAGGAGATGGAGGCAATTGATTGCCTGCCCCATGTCACCGCCTTGCTGCCCTATACAATGTTCCAGTACTAATTTAAATTTCCCTCATGAAGGTGCCATTCACTAAGAAAAAGACTGCCTGGCCCTTACAACAGCAGAGTTTTGTGCAAAGAGCAGAGAGAGTGAGACAATGTTGGTATCCCCGATGATACAGAATGAGAGACAAATGAAATTAAACTCAACTCAAAATTATTCCTAAACATTAAAGGAACGTTACAGAACTGGTAATTAAAATTTTCTTTAAGATCACAGAATTACATATGATGATGATAGTAGAAAACATCCCTAGAAATACTTCTGTCTGAAATGCCATATTTGATGAGAAATAAATCAAACTAATTTCCGATTGGAGTTTATCGCTCATGAGCGTTTTATTCATGCATTGTTTAACACATGCAAATGTGTAAACGGTTTTTCACTATTTTCTCGTGACCCAGATGGCCGATCGATCTCAAACGTCTACAGGTTTGTCAGTTTATGTATATACATTATAGTGGATTATATAAAGTGCTTACACTGTTTTGTGAGCAAAAACCAATTCTGTAATGTTCCTTTAAGCAAAACTCATTGGTAAAGTCCTTGACGCCGAAAAACTGAAAATAAAGTGCACCAGATTGAAACTGGTCATTGACAATGTGGTGTACCTGCACAAAAAAAACTATGGCTCTGTTTTTTCCATGTCTACTAGTGTTATTAAATATAGAGGCATACTACATGTACTACTAAAGTTCATAGTTCTAACAGTTCATAAATGTGAAGTTAAAATGTACATGTCATGCAAGTACAGGCCTGAAATGATGAAAGCCTTGGCCTCCGTTGCCATGGTCTCAGTCTTATTCCTTGAAATTGCTCCCGCATCGATATCCTGGTTTTCTAAAGAGAGGTCTCTAATTAGGAAGTGGTTGTCTTACCCCTTGAAAGATACATCTATTTTTATCCGGTACTCTTTGAATAACACGCTTGCATTCAAATAAAAATTTATGGCAATTCGCAGGTACCGGTAGACAAGACCAGCACAAATTGAACGATGGCGGGAAATATTTCGTCTTTTTTCCCAGATGGAAAAAATCCAATGTTGACTAGAGTATAAAAATCAAGACTTAAATATCACTAGTACATGTACATGTATGTACTTTCAGAAATATTCAAAATCATTCACTTGAAATGGTCTTTGATGTCGCACATTTCCCCCTTTTTTTAATGGTACATGGATTTTTAATTTCATACTGATACTTGATATAAATCAAAACTACAGCGTTCACTGTATTTTAAATTACTAATATTACAATTATTGAGACATGCTCACAAATTTTCTATCAAGTCAACAAAATTAAATATTTCATACCGACAAATTTATTTTGAATGTGACGACCGAATCAAATGCAACCAAACTGATACATCTCATTAACTGACAATAATAATAACAACAAAACTGTGCTTATTTAGTGGCGATCCCAATTTGCTTCACAAACAGAAAGAACAACGAGCCATCAACTGGCGAAGTTTGAAAAGACTAGTGACATGGAATGAGTTTCTCTCTCCGTCCAATCAATTTTTTGAAGCCGGATAAATCTACCGAGATATGAGAGAATGAAACCTGAAAACTGCTACTCTTTCATTCAAAGCCTTGGAGGCTGCGGCTGAAATGGGCCAGCAGTTCCAACTGTAGATCAAGGCATTCTAGCGAGACCCTGAGAGGGGGAGAGAGTGAGCATTGTACCTGTTTATTATGAGCACAGGCCTCTGCTGTCGTTTAGACTTGCATGGATTAACAATAGCGTTATGTCAACCTCCTCTAGAATCAGATTCAAAAGCCAGCTCCAACAAAATATTTGGATTAGGGAAAGCAAGTTCTAGCCCCGCCCTCATCAAACTTAAAGAGAAGGTACAACAAGTAAAGCCCAGGTGCATGCTTTATGTGAATTGTGACAGCACAGCAAATTTTCTTGCGTCACAATTGGGAAAACAGCGGGTACTGATCGTTTGCGACATGCAAATTCACTTCGCATTAACTTTCGCGTTGAGTATGAACAGTTCCATCTCACACGTTTGTCATTTTAGTGACGGAAAAGGGAAGGGGGAAATCGTATCTGAAGTCCATGTAGTGGGAATGCAGAATAAGTGAGGCGGTAGAACTTTCTGTGAGACCGCTTAGCCTCGTTTCAAGCGAGCATGCCACCGCGAAATGAAATTCCAAAGGGAGCTGATCTAGAATTGTTTCTCCCCACTCGCCTCTCTCATTCACTCGAATTCCTAATCCATCTAGAGCTGCATCCTTAATACTAAGATTAAAAAGTCTTCTGAATCAACTCCGGCTTTTCACTTCAATGTTATTAATGCCTCGGGCAGGGGGCTTAATGGCTGGCTTGGTTCAATGGGGTTCCTTGCACCTTGCCATCATCCAATCATATTGTTTTTTTAAAGGGGCGTCTCAAATCCAAGACATTTGTGGTTCTCAGAGGCTAACTCTCTCATAACCCTGAAGGGTTTTTCCTTTCCCTTCTCACCCAAATCCTTCGGGATCTGGAAACTAAAACGCACAAATCAAAAGAATTTGATACTTAAACAGTCCTTTTTTGTATGGGCGGGGGGGGGGGGGGGGGGTTTATTCTGAATCCATAAAAATCACCCAACAGGTAAAAGTTGCTTTCCGACTTGTGATAGTGTTATGACGCCATGACAAATTTCACACTAATTGAGCACACACCATGCTCATCTGAGCCCACTAAGCATAGAAAATTGTGGCTTTGCAGAAACAAATTACCAACCGAAGAACATGTATGATGTGCTGTACATCATCTTAGACTGGTTCCCAGCAACACATAGCTGACTGGACAAAATAGCTAATACATGTGCTCAATGGTTTCTACGGCCTCAATCCAAGGTCTACTCTCTGACCTGAAACAAGTGATGCATTCCAAATAAACAATGGATATTCAACCATAGTTTAAACTCCGTCAAAGATCAACAAATTGGGCTTTCAATTTTACTGCAACTAAATTTACACAACAGTTTAATGTAAAAGGAAGTACATGTACTTCCGTTCCACAAATACATTTGATAGTTTGGTTACAACAAAACTTAAAGCTACATCTACAACAAAACGTCAAGCTACATCTCTAGAACTCGTTGCACTGGAGCGTCTCGCCCCAGATATTTTACATATTGCGTGGGCAGCATTGAAAACAAACAACATTCCCTCATTTTCTCCTGCGGTATTTGTGTACGTCGCATGATCCATTAAGCAAGGGCCCCAAGTTCGGCCAAACAAGTTGACTCAATGGGTTTGACAACGACCGCTAAATGGAGTTGACTATTAAGTGAAACAACATCATTATGTGGGTCCTAAATGTACGTAGACGGGCTAAACTAGAAACTAACACTAACAGCCTAAAAAACATGCAGACTTTTTATCTTTTGTTGGTACTTCATGTGTGTATGGCAGGGCTAAAATTTAATCTCTACACTGCAGGCTTGAGGCCAGTAATTTTAGTGTCGGGCCAGTAAAATCAAGACCAAACAAGTCCGGCGCTCTTGTATTTTTTAATTGAATAATAATGAATAATAATACCTTGCACTGTATAATAATGTATCTTGAACAAAAAACAAATTGTGTTCCACTATTGACTTTGAGTCTGATAAAATACCTTTCAATTCTATTGAGTAATGAAGTATACCATAGAGACAGTGAGATAAATCTTCTCTTACATGTCTCAGTGCTTGTTGAAATAAAAAAAAGTCAAATGCATATTAGACTGTGTCAGGAAGCTTTTTGATTATGGTCTTGTAAAACAATTCTGGTCCAGTAAAGACTTTGAGTCCTCAAGCCCTGAGGTCTTGTGAATACCCCCCCCCCCCCCACAAATTGGAGCCCTGCATGTAGTACATGTACAGTGGATATATACAGGAATACCTGGTAATAATTATACATCCTATTAAAGGTATTATGCACTTTTGGTAACAGCTCAAAATCAGTGTCCACAATTTGTGTGATTCAACATATGCATGAACAAACAAACCTGTGGAAGTTTGGTCAGTAATTTTTGGAGTAATTACCAACGGTATACCCTCCCTTTATCATACAAATATAGTGCGCTGGGTAAACCTTCAAAAGTATGTGTTCAAAACAAACACATTAGACTGCAGGACTTGTTTGGCTGTTGAGTTACTGGCCAAGTGCTAAAATAACTTGTAACCCTTTAAAAGCACTTAAAATTTGCCAATGCAGCTTACTACAAGTACCTACGTGTACAAAAGTTGTACACATACTCAAAGCAGGTACATGTATGTACTATAAAGACCCTCTCACACTAGACAATTTTCCAAGGAAGTTCCCAGGAAAATTTATTTGACCTTTTCACACCTGAATTGCTAACCCTGGCAAATTCCTGGGAAAGAGCCATTTCCCCGGGGAAAAGCTACCCCTGCTTGGGGAGTAGGAATAAGCCAGACAACCCCAGGGTTAGCACACTGATGGTTCTTTTTCTTTTTTTTTTCATCAGGGAAATCTCAACAAGTGTGAAACGAACATGGTGTGACGGTGGGGTTAAAAGTCCCCAGGAATTTCCTGGGGTTTTTAGGGCCAATGATTTTCCGCGATCGCGGAAAACGGACGGAATTCGCGGAATCTGCCCTTTGAAACGGAAAACGGGATTTGAGTTTGAAGTAAAAAAAATTGAAAATATAGTGACAAAAACATATGGTTTTTTCATGTTATTAAGGCCAAACCTATTGAAATTGATCAGGCAAGCTAACTTAACACTGCATTATTTATTAAGTTTCTTTTTGTTAAACTAAAAAAGCATCAGAAATCAGACCGTAAAAAGTTGCAAGATCGTACTGTTGACTGGACCTGACGTACATAGCAAATGAATACACGTTAGACGGAGGGCACAATCATTACATTCACGGCACAATCTTTACATTTTTTTCACCCAAATTGCATTTTCACCCTCCCTTTTATCAACAATTATACTCAAACTAGCTTACCTACGCTCTATATGAACACAGACATTGATTTTTCATCTCGGAAAGGTCTAAAATCAACCATAAACTTTCAACATTTTGTCGCCTAACCGAAAACAAAATGGCCGACAATTTGTTTCTGTGTGGAGGAGAAGTACACGGTGACGTCATATGCAATGATACTGCAGTGCAACGGCTGTTACATGTTTCTTGTTTTTGTTGCAGCGCACAGTGAGTCAGTGCATAACGTTTTTAGAAATTGCCAACTCCGGAACTGAATCGGCCGTTGATTTAAAAAAATAATTTACAATCTTTTTCAGGAAAATTTTCAACTCAAGTTAACATTTTAAGAAGTCAGCAGTGCACCTTATACAAAAGTTATGTTTATAATCGATTCCCTGTGTATTAACAACCTTTTATCTATTAAAAAACATGAAACGGAATTTATTTTGTCTGAAACGGAATTCGTGTTTTTTAAAAACGGAATTTGCACTTTTCTGAAACGCAAAATCATTGGCCCTAGGTTTTTCCTGGGGTTTAATTTCTTGGCAATTAGCTCAGTAGTGTGAAAAGAGCCCAACTTGAAATCTGTAAAGGCCATTTAGGACTAAGGTACCCTATAATGAACATTTATTCCTCCATGTCACATCTAACATCATTGATTTATTGTTTCTTTTGAGTGCATGGATCTAGGCATTATGCTCTTTTAAGAATGTTGTCTGTCATTGTCACAGACAATCTGCACAAAACAAGCCCCTTAGTACACAAGTTATAAAATACCTAATGTTTTTCCAAACCAACATGTGAGTTAGCATGATGAGTCTATGACAGTAATTTAGAAAACTGTGACAATCTTTGAATAGCTCTCAGCAGTACAGGAAATTGTCTGACCTGTGAGCTTCCACAGACCTACTGTTCTGTCCTGGAGAAAGAGGAAAACATTTCGCAGAAGTAAAACATTTTGAAAAAAAGATTTGACTTTACCCCAATCCACATCCAAAGATTCTTTGATTATTCATCCTGTCAAAACAAAACTTGTTCATGTACTGTTACTCTTAATACTGCCAGCATAATCAGGGCTCTATTTAGTCACTAGCCCGAGGTGAAAACACTAGTTAAGAATCTGAGGGCTAGTCAAACTTCGCTCTTAGGTAACCTGGCTGGCTAGTCAAACTTGGCCCCTTGGGTAGCCTGGCTGGCTAGTCAAACTTGGCCCCTTGGGTAGCCTGGCTGGCTAGTCAAACTTGGCTCTTAGGTAGCCTGACTGGCTTGTCAAACTTGGCTCTTAGTTAACCTGGCTGGCTAGTCAAACTTGGCTCTTAGTTAACCTGGCTGGCTAGTCAAACTTGGCTCTTAGTTGACCTGGCTGGCTAGTCAAACTTGGCCCCTTAGGTAGCCTGGCTGGCTAGTCAAACTTGACCCCCAAACTTGACCCCCCCCCCCAGTCAAACTTGGCTCTTAGGTAGCCTGGCCGACTTGTCAAACTTAACTCCTAAGGTAGCCTGGCTGACTAGTCAAACTTTGCTCTTAGGTAATCTGGCTGGCTAGTCAAACTTGGCCCCTTGGGTAGCCTGGCTGGCTTGTCAAACTTGGCTCTTAGGTAGCCTGACTGGCTTGTCAAACCTAACTCCTTAGGTAGCCTGGCTGACCAGTCAAACTTGGCTCTTAGGAAGCCTGGCTGGCTCGGCAAACCTAACTCCTTAGGTAGCCTGGCTGACCAGTCAAACTTGGCTCTTAGGAAGCCTGGCTGGCTCCTCAAACCTAACTCCTTAGGTAGCCTGTCTGACCAGTCAAACTTGGCTCTTAGGAAGCCTGGCTGGCTCGTCAAACCCAACTCCTTAGGTAGCCTGGCTGTCTTGTCAAACCTAGCTCCCTACAGAGCCTGGTTGGCTAGTCAAACTTGGCTCCTTTGGTAGCCTGGCGGGCTTGTCAAACTTGGCTTTTGGCTTTTAGTGAGCTAGTCATTTGATAGGCTACTCACAATTAATCTGGGCTAGTCAAATGCAGAGCTGACTATCCCAGAGGACAGTCAAAAGAAAAAGTTGGCACAATGCCTAATACTAGTGAGCCGAGTCTATCAGCTATTGACAAAGATGACCACAACATTTTATAATAAATAGCTAAGTCAGAGCTCAATTTATTCTACCTTTCAGCGCTTAGGGTAGGGTCATGCTTTGGTAATAGCCGAAACCCAAGTCACGGTTTCGAAAAGGGTCTACAAATTTGTTGGTGAAACGTTACACGTTGCGACACAGTGGCAGCAAATCCATCCAACAATATTACAGCAATACAATGATCACCCGTTAAAACAAACTTTGTTATACTAACTAACACTGTCTACACAATATGTATTTGATAATTAATTTTAGCAAACAAGCCATTTCTTCTCTTCACAGTGATAGTGATACAGTTGTGCGAGGCAAGAATTTTGACTTCAGTACATGTAGACAGTTTAACCCTTGCTCTATGGTTTAGAAACGGACGCCATATCTTCATGCTAACAACCTATATCCTCTAGTAACAATGTATGCTGGGAAGGGCACAGTGACCGACCATACATGTATGGTGTCATACATGTATTACATGTACATGTACATACATGGTGTGTAATGCAATGCTAACTCAATTACTGTATATTATTACACCCAGATCTAGTCTGTGAATTCATTCATTTACTTACCAAATACATCCCTCTATGTGATGCCTACATATGGCTACTAAATCTCTGAGACCAACTGACCGTTTGGTGTCTCCTGATGTGTCAGGTACAGGGATCCTAGGAATGGCGTATTTCACTTGACAATGTTAACCATTAATATCCTAGAAATGCTGATCCCTAGCTTGCAAGCCACCCGCGTATACATGTACAGTATGTGCACTGTACTGTATACATATATAGCACAGGCACTGACAACACTGGGTAAAGAACACAGCTCTGCACAGTACCCTGTGTGCGTGTTCAGCCAATCAAAATGCACACAGCGTCAAAAGCACTAGCACAGGGGTCGGCCGGCTGGTCATGTCAGGCTGTTTTCTCCATGGGGTTTGTAGTGCAATGAATGGGGAGGGCTGTGAGGATGGAAAGACCGGGGCAAGAACAAACCCACAACAAAAAAGCACCAATTTACACCTGAAACCTATGCAAGACAAACATCACCCCCTGAATAGATAAACAATGCTTACCTTTAACAAGATGTCCACACATTTACAAAGTGGTCTAGACTTGGGTGTACTTAAATTCAGAGAGCACGGAGCTCTGTTTTCTACTGTGTGTACCAATGTACTGTACACTCGTATGTTATGATAATACCAGTACTCTCAGTGTACGTGTACGTGTACGTGTACATGTACATGTACACGTCCATAGACAACTGGTACCCTAGAGCTGGGCTGATAATTATGCAGAGGGTTGGCTAAGTTGGGAGGGCAGCCTTGCATGCACAATGCATATCATTATCCTGTTTACTGTGTGTGTGGTGTGTATGGTCGGGCTGTGATGTGTAATATAACATGTGTATAAGTACACTGTTGTTAGTGTGGTGGGCAGACAAGCTTGACTGGGCAGAAATCATGACCTATGACCTTGGTATGCTAATGTGCATATTTCTGGATGTGGTTATCCCCCTGGGCAGTGTTTATTTGTGGAGTTTATGTGCATAAACAAGTCCATGTACAGTACATGTACATGTACATGCAAAGTATCCATGTAAACGAACTGATCTATTCAACTGACTATGGTGTACATTACATTTCTGCTTTGGTGATAGCTCCATGGGTGAACATTACGTTTAGACAGCCCATGGAGCAAGGGACAGCCTAATTGTCAAATAACCAACAACGTTGATTGTATT
Source organism: Plazaster borealis (assembly GCA_021014325.1). Taxonomy (NCBI): domain Eukaryota; kingdom Metazoa; phylum Echinodermata; class Asteroidea; order Forcipulatida; family Labidiasteridae; genus Plazaster; species Plazaster borealis. The sequence goes on along the minus strand of CM037475.1, from coordinate 18,513,621 downwards.
ATTTTTCTTTTGTTAATTCAGAGTACTCCACTTTCAGCCAGTACCGAGTTTATTCCAAGAACAATTTGAGCCTTTAGATTAGAAGTCATAAATTTTCTTTCTGGAAATTGTGACCACCAAGAAACTTTTATTCTTCACTGTGGGGCTAATTTGATGTAAGCTGTTTGCCAGTAAGCAAATTTGTGTGCGCATAGCAGAACATTTTGTTTTGTGTTTCACAAGCAAAAGTGTTTTTACAAATGATCAAGAAGATTTGACAGCTCCTGTGTGTGTTTACAATAGTTTTACATTGTTGCGCCACTCATCTGCTTCCAAGAACTGCCAGCAAGTTAGTGAGCCTTTCGCTTTGCTTCAAGTAGGCAGTGGTTATGGAAAAAGAAAGTCTGTAAGCAGAAATTGTCTGCTTACAGGTTTTTATAAAAATTAGCCTCTGGTCGCGGCAGAGTTAATCAAGGCAAAGAACTTAAAAAGAGTGTGGGATAAAAATTGAACAGCTCTTCTACTAGTACATAAAGACCATCTTTATCTGTTTGAACCATGGGTCAAATCTTGCAAAAAATGATGGCAGTTTTTACAACCATATTAATGTACATCATGTCAAGGCTGTCGGCTCAGTGCTACAAGGTCCTTGTAATTCCAAGTTCATATCTGTCATAATCAAAAGGGCGTTAATTGAAAAATAGGTTAAGTTTTGAAAAAATAATTCAAAATCCAAAAATGAAAGTTTTCTCTAAAAAGGTATGTTTCTTTTTGCCAAATAATTACTTTCAAGACCACTCTTGATCCATAAAATCCATTTACCAGGAGCTCCAAAATATGCAATTAAGCAATTTTATGCCTTTTATACAAACTGCACTAACGACTTAATAGTACTGAGCCAGCAATGTACATTTTGTTTATTTGTTATGACTAGTTCCTGGCTAACTTTTTGCTCTGCATAAAAATAAGTTATGTACTTTCTGCACCTCTACACAATCTGCCCCTGCATGAAACTGGAGCCAATTGGCCCAACTGGCTCATTTTCATAAAGGTGTTAAGCAGAAGCAAATTTTTCTGCTAAGCAAAATATACCATCGTAACAGTCACAGACAATGCACACTTTACATGATTTATATGCTGGTAACGTATGTACCTTTTCAACTGTAAGATTATTATGTTCTTTGCCCCCCAAAAAATTCAAAATCGGTCCCAGAATGTAGACTGTAATGTAAAATTCTAGACACAATTCAAACACACTCACACACCAACATGCATACTATGCTGGATTTCATGCAGTACGGGTACACTAGAAACATGTTTCAATGCTAAATCAATTGGAAGGATAAAGTAATCAATTTTTTGAGTCTATGTTACATGCAATCAAAGAACAACTTTGCATGTGCACTTTTCATCAACTTTAAAGAGATTGTACAGTGTGTACAAAAATGCCCAATTCAAGAGACAGTTAAATTTCCTTTATTTCTTTTACAGTAATAATCAGCTCTTTATCTCCAGGCGTATCAAAGCCTGGATGAGATTTGACGACTATGAAAATTCCAGAAAAAATGGCTCGCTGGCCTGCCCCTCCCCCCTTATTCTTGACCCATAACCTCACAGATGTTACAATTCAGGAGGTATACAGACTATGTGCATCACCAAAAATATGAAGACCATTTCTTTCTCCCTATTAGGTAACTGCTTTACTTCTTTCAAGACAATTTGAAGGCTCAAGGAGGTTTTGAGAAAATCCTGAAATCAGGAAATATCCTGAGAAATTACACGTCTACAAAGCCCTAAAATATGAAAAGACAACTTTTTGAACTACAGTTTGAGACCCATTTACATAGCACCTTTTAAGGGTTTACAAAGTGATGCACCGCAATCTGGTGCCAACTGTGCCACAAACATCGGGGCACAACCCTTCTTAGTGATAAGTGTACTGAGCCCAATTTAATCGAGCTGCTTAAGCATTAAAACAAAAAGTAACTAAGCACAACATAATTGTGTTTACTAGAATAAGGTTGCCAGCCAAAATATCATTCAACATGTATCATCTGTGACTGGTATCCTGCTCATATTCTCTTAGCAGAAATTTGTTTAAAAGCACTATCTGCTGCTTAATTTGGCCCTGATGGGTTTTTTAAGTGTATTCGCAACACACAGAAACTACATATGTACACTCTGTCTGGAAGTTGCTAAAGGACACGAAGTGTCAAGACCAGGGCCCAATTTCATAGAGCTGCTTAAGCAGAAAATATTGCTTAACAATTTTCTGCTAAGCAAAAATGAGCAGAATACCAGTCACAAATTGCACTTGTGACATGGTAGTTTGGCTGGTACCCTTATTCTAGTAGGCGTAATTTTGTTATTCTTAGCTACTTTTTGTGCTTAAGCAGCTCTATGAATTGGGCCCAGGACTCGAACTTGCATTCTGCTGATCAGAAACACCAGAGCTTGAGTCAGGAGTGCTCTGCCATGACACGCCATGTGTAATGTAGAGATGCCTTCTCCATGCTGAAGACAAAGTGCCTTGCCCTAATACCAAGAATGAACTGCCTCAGGGACCAACTAAAACCAGTTAGGCACACCATTTTGCAAGGCACCGACAAGTCCTGCTCAGCTGAAATAGCTCACCAGCCAAAACACTGTGCATTGCACACTGCTCCCGACTGGTTCCCTGCTTATTTTAAGCTCAGCAAATAAAAACTGTTTTTCTTTTTTTCTGCTTGATGACATTGGAGCTTAGCCCGCTGCTCTGTGCACACCGCACTGAGCTGAGCAAGCTCTAATAGGATGAGACCACTCTCTGGGGGAATTTAATTGCAACATAAACAGTCTAATAATTGATCATTGGATCACCCTCAGCTCAATTAAACACCAATTGAAAGATAGTGTCTAGCTGGGTGATACTAGTACTACCGATACTGGGGTGACACATTAACACTCTCCAAACGGAATAGATGATGACCAATCCAGATAATCACACAAACAAACTTTTATGGATTTTTATAAGTTTTTATAATCTTTTGCATCTGGAATCTTATTTGAGCAAAATCTTACATTACCATGGTAATAAGGTGAACACTTCCCTGTTTGCTTTCCCAACCCTAACCCTAAAGCACAAGAACAGCCTTGGCAGATGTCAAAGACCAGTATCCACACTTAATGTGACACTTCATGAAATAACAAACCTGTGAAAAATTTAGGCTCAATCAGTCATTGGAGTAACAAGAAAATTGTGAATTTTGTTTTTTTAAATTCTAAGCATAAAAATGTTTTCACTATTTACAAGGTCTAAGAACATCGCGTTTTGGTCTCACGAGATCAAAACTAATTGTTTTACTCACCATTTCTCCAAAAAAACTATAGCATTTCAGGCAAAACAATATTTCAAGGGGATGTTCCCTACATGTACCAAGACAGTCTTGCAAGTTATTTATAGTGTGAAGGCTGCAGAACATTTATTTTGTTCAATCTTACCAGTGTTGTGCAAACCCTTTCAAGGGAAAATAAATCATTCTTTTTGGCAGAGTAAATTAGTTCAAATCCTCTAGGTTTTAATGAAATACAAACCAACCTGTTGAAAATGTCATAAAATTTGTTCACATTTCTAGTAAAAAAAAACCCTGAAAAGATGATTTATGTTTAGTCAGGAATTTTTACTATTCTTTTGTACACATCAGACTTATTTTGATTTCTGGAAATTAGTGTAGGTATTATAAAGCAACTATGATCTAGGGGGGAGGGTCTTCAACAACTACTACCTTGACATTACAGGACTTCAGACGAAACTATTTCTCTGGAGGATTGGTCCTGGTATGAACTTGATAATCAGTAAGCTTTCAGCTTGAAACTAATCATTTATCCTGCACTCTGTCCCTACAACAACAACAACAACAACAAAAACAACAACAAAAACAACAACAACAACAACAAGAGAACATACCGTGACAAAGTATTCGCCTTAGTTTCTCACCATCCATAGTTCACAACAGTTTTTGAAAAAATAGCTAAAAGACTTTTACCAAAAGCCAACTCAATACTTTCCCTTTAACAGGGCGAGAAGAAAAAAACACTGCAGGGGTCAACAAACCGGAAACATGTCAGAACCCTCTAAGAGCTGAGCATTTATTGGAAGGCCACTCAGCGAGAGAGAAAAGAACCACAACAGCGCAGGGTAAACCATAAAATGCTTGATAAGTGTTGACATGCAATCACTAACTGGTTGTTTTGTACCAGGAGGGTTGCCCTCAATGGTATGGCATAACAGGGTTTTTTATTACAGAAAGATTCATCCCAAAGTGACCTAGACGTGTAGCTTCATGACATTGGGCTGAGAGGGTTTTGGGGTAGGATTAAGAAGCCTTCCCAGGTATGACCATGGCATGACAACAGGTGGACATGCAAAACAACCAATTGGACTCCAAGAAACCAAACCAGAAAAAGAGGTAGACAAAACAGAAGAGGGTTGAACTAAGAGGATATAAGGGCAATGCATGGCAACGGACAACTCAAGATAGAGTGAAATGGAAAATTGGTGAAGATGCTTTCCTCCTAAAGTGGAGTGAAATAGTCCCAAGCTTGAACAGCGCCCTCACTGAGGTCAAAGGAAGACATATCATTGGCCTGAGAGTTGTGCGATACGCAGACACCCTTGCACGATTCTGTTGTTTGACCTCGGCAATGGCGCCCTATGCAAGGGGGTACTTATAGGCTAGAGCTGTCCAATGCAGTGTATGAAGTCATTGGTCGGAGTCCAATGATTTTGTCTTGCCATCAAAGATATTCACAAATTGACCCCCCCCCCCCCAATCCTCTTCCGGCCAGAGTTTCAACAGGAGGAATTTTTCAATGGATGAGAGGCGACCGTGCATTCATGCAGAATTCTAATGCAGTTGTACAACAACAACTCGGACCGTGCTTAAAATATGCGCATACTACAACTCCATCTCGCTGACCATCTTGATAAGAACGCTACACATTTGTTCTACTTACATCACAATATGTATGCTGACTCGGAGAAGGTTTTTTCCAAACCAAGGACTCTTTAATGCATCAGACATGTCAGAATCTGCAATTCCTGCATTTTAGTTTACCATGGCCGTGCCCTAACAATGGAAACCCCTGGTCAGTGCCAGAGTGATGGAACCAAATGACCCAAATAACCTAAACAAAATTGTCCAAGTCCTATTTTGAAAATAAATAAATGAAATGCATTGTGTGCAAATTTCAGTATCAACCCCATACATGTACACACTATAGTTGCATTGCTCTACTGAAGCAGAAAATGTTGCTGAACAATTTTCTGCGAAGCAAAACTAATTAGGAAACCAGTCACAGTTGGTAGGTTTGATATGAAATTTTAGGTGGTAACCTTTTTTTTGTACGCAAAATTTGGCCCTGGACTTGGGGAAAGCAGTGAGTACACATTGCATAATCACAAATCAGTGTTGGGTACAAACCAAAATAATATCCTTTATCCCTGATGCAATTTTTGCTATCTATTAAATTGGGGGTCATGTGTATGAATCACACCCCAGTAAAACGCCTGTGGATGTAAAACATCTGCCGTAGGCCAGTCAAGAAAAGTTTGGCATGTATACAGGTAATCCGACGTGAAGACAGTTTATCAATAAATATACACAGTACAACTCTTTTAAAATAATCAATTATATGCGTTTGTTGGTAGCAAGCATACCAGAAAATAGCTGTATTAATAACCAGTCACATCAACAGCCCCAGGGGAAGAGGGATAGAGGTGATAGAGAAACCTATCAGACCATGGAGGTAGAAATTCTACCTCCATGATCAGACTGACCCATGAACCTACTGCACCAAAGTTACCCAGGAGTAGCAAATTAAGAGATATATCCCTCCCATCAGCAGGAAACAGGGTTTGACTGGAGGGGAAGCGTAGTTTCCCTCAAAGCTAGGGCATTATTTCCTCCCAAGGAGAAAGGTGTCCAGTGGCTACGCATGAGACAACGTTTATGGCCGCTCTTTTTTTTTTGAAATTCTTCATGATGATGATGATGAAGGAACCAGAACAAAATAAGCAAGTAAATTTATGTTAATTACGGGAGAAAATACCTTAAATTACAGCCCATTCTTTTTTTTAGTACATGTACTTAATCCATTTTATGTTGGAAAGCACTTAAATCCATTTTATGTTGGAAAGCACTTATAATCCATTTTATGTTGGAAAGCACTTATCCATTTTACGTTGGAAAGCACTGATCTATTTTACGTTGGAAAGCACTGATCTATTTTATGTTGGAAAGCACTTATCCATTTTACGTTGGAAAGCACTGATCTATTTTATGTTGGAAAGCACTTAAATCTATTTCATGTTGGAAAGCACTTATCTATTTTAAGTTGGAAAGCACTTATCCATTTTAACGTTTCTCCCAAATTTGAATGTTTTCTCCAAGTGACAACAGAGTCCAGTTTCTTTGAGCTGTTTAAGCAGAAACATTTGCTTAACAATTTTTTTGCTGAGCAAAAGTAAGCAGTAAACCAGTTTATTCATGTTTGATATTATAGTTTGGCTGGTAACCTTATTCTGGTAGGCAAAAATTGTACAGGGCCCAATTTCATAGAGCTGCTTAAGCAGAAAATATTGCATAACAATTTTCTGCTGAGCAGAAATGAGCAGGATACCAGTCACAAGTTGTACATGTGACATGGTAGTTTGGCCGGTAACCTCATTCTGGTAAGCATAATTTTGTTATGCTTAGCTAGTTTTTGTGCTTAAGCAGGAAATTGGGCCCAGGTCAAACAACTTCTTAGTGTTTCAGGCTTTCGTTATCGTTCACTCTATTTCTAGAAAGATCTTTCCATGATACTACTGTATTTCGAAATATGTACTTGTAACGATTAATTAATGATCCTAATACATGAATTTTACTTTACTTCTCAATAATACCGCCCTACCCTCACAAAAAGAAGCCTATTTTATCATAAAATACAAAGGCAAAAGAAAAAACTGAACATATAGGCCTAGGGGCCTACAGAACATTTGACAGTCTGTAAATTTTTGAAATGATTTCAGTTTTCACTCTCATGTTTTAGTGCTGCCAACATTTGCATCTTGCAATCAGGGAGATTTTGTACAACAATCAGGAAGATATTAAGAATTAAATGCACACCCCCTTGTACATTCTATCGACATAACAGGGACACTGTAACCGTAATCATGGAGGTAACTCATACCTCCATGCCGTAATCAAGGAGATTTTCAAATTTGTTCATCAGAACATGGAAAGATTGGTTTATTTTCAGGGAGCTTTTTGCAGAAACAGGGAGAGTTTGAACGTTCTATTTTGCACACATCTACAAATGTCTATATGTACAAACATCACTCATAACCCTGGAACATGCATGATGTGCTAACAATAACATACATTACAAACTAAAAGGCCTAGTGCTGGATATCAACACAACAAGTACAAGCCGGCCTTGTTTATGCATGAATGCAGTTGGTGTACAAGTATCTAAGTGACCTTGATTTGCTTGTAACTTGTTTAGAGTACGGTAACCAAAACAAAACAGCTCAGCTCCCTCTTCACTTGGGAGCATTAAGCAAACAAAGAGGTCAAAGGTCAGCATTGGCTCTTCAGCCTTGGCCCGTTCCTACCCACCTCAAGATTCTGAGACTAAGATGTGGGATTAAGTTCTGTCTAGCCATGGACTTTACTCATAGACCAAAAGCAGTCAAGCAGCATGCAACATACATGTGTGTACACACATGTATTAAACATGTTGATTGAGGAAAACAAAAACCTCTTCTACATAATATGTACATGATCTAGCACCTTCCCTATTTTTTTCGGAAACTAAAAATAGAGCCCCATAGTTTGATTTAATAGTTTAGCCGTTCATGTACAAACACAATCATGGAACCATTCACCTGGAATAAAAGTCTGTATACAATATCAACAAAATACAGGCATGTATAAACATGAGTATTTAGGGATGCACTTTACATGTAGGCCCTATATACGCTTTTGCCAACCACAGAAAAAAACCCAGTACTTGGCGCAAACACGTGATCAAATTCTCCATGTAATGAACACTGCTGGGCTCAATTTCATAAAGCTATTTTGCCTGGCTGCAAGCGCAAACAAATAGCAGGGCACCTGCTTCAAGAAGTGTGAACTTTAATGGCAATTTAGCTGGTCCCCTGTTTCTGCTGAGCAATGTTAATTTTTTTGCTTAGCAGCTCGTTGAAATTGGGCCACGCTCTTCACTAGCCGAATCAATCTGTGACAGGGGTTATTTACGGGTTTAACACCATCAGGAGATGTTGCCCAGGGTATCAAATTTCCAGATAGAGGTAGGAAGAGTTTGCCATATGATAGAGCTTCGTGACAATGTAATAGAAATGGCTAGATGTGAAACCCTATAACACATACTGACATATGATGCTAGGCTCTGCTGACATTTCCTCTATACTCCTCGCTCCTGACTGTGTGACAGGTGTTAAGCCCCCTGTAAAAACAAATTGCTTAGCATCACCGCCCCATAGCAAAAAACGTCCCCAACCTGTTTCTGTTTTTCTCACCAAAAAAACACACCAAACTACATGTACGCAGACGCGTAAACTGCCTGTTTACAACACACTAGCATCGCCTGCAGTTGTTGCGATGATTGATTGCCAAACAGAACCCGACTAATATATACTGACATAGAGCCAAGACTACATGTAGCCAGGTTCTCATTGCGTTGGTCTTCACCAGACTACCATTTACTCTCTGTTGTGGGAAGTCTGGGTGTCAGCCTGTTTTTGCTGGTGCTACACATGCATGGTGAGTGCAGGGGTGGCAGGAGTTTCTGTGTGCCCCCCCCCCCCCCATCCTTGCATGTATGTGAATACTAAATTTTAATTTTAGACTGAAGAACGCCAAAATTGAAAATTTGCCTGTAAGGCATGTTTTTCTATTTTAAAAAAAAGGGCAATTCGATCCATTTAAATATGTACACAATTTCCTGCAATAAAACCTGGATATCACTTTTTAAAACATTCCAAACTCTCTCCAAAAAATTAATATTGCACCACTATTGTCATCCTCCCTGCATGCAATAAACCAAGATACAGGTCAATGAAATATGCATAATGTGATTAACCTGATTCTTTGGGAGAACGATCTTTTAAAAAAAGAAGCTTGATCGACAAGACTGTAAACATTCAAGGGCGACATCATCCTCACATGGCACAATCTGACAGTTGTTTCCACAAGTGACAACTGAAGCTCTGCTAATATTTCCGACCGTGACTATTTGACAAGTGCGAACAATGGACAATTATCTACACCACTAACGGGGAGAGTCAATTTAACTCAAAAGGTGTTGAATGTCTGCCGCGACCGAAAATGTTCCCCAATCAAGACGACATCATTTGAACTACCCCATGTAACAGAGAATACAAACTCTGCCAACAAACACATCAGTTTTTGTATTCACGATGAAAATGTTCATAAATCTACTGCTCTGACTGCAAACTACATGTGTACATCTAACACCCATGAGATTCTTACTTATTGGTGATCCCCTTAAATATGGAAGAGTCAATTTCAAAGGGGGGAAGGTGAATGGTGACAAGCGATTTATTTATTTATTCATTTTTTTATTTGACGACTGACGGCACAATATGACATTAACCTTCTTTACCGTAACCCATCACTGGTTATGAACATAACCAAGGGCAGTCATTGTACAAGGAACCCACCGGGGACAAGGACACAAGTTCCAAAAAATAACCAGTTAAATTTCATTTGTTTTTAAAACGGGGGTTGGGGGGGTTGAGGGGGGGTTGCGGTATTGTGCAACCCATGAATCTGCCACTGTTCTATGTCCATATGAAGGTTATTCGCATTCAAAGAGAAAGTGTGGCATTAAAAAATTACAAGGAATCAAACTTAAATCCAAAAGAACGCCTCGGAGAATGTCTACAAAAAGCGAGGCTGTCAATGAAATTAGGGAGATGCACCACTTCATGTTAGAATTTGCAGACTCTTTATTTTAACATCACGTAATAAACCGCAAGAGAAACTGACTGGGTAAATTTTTTAACAATAAATTTGGGTTGAACAAAGAAAAATTGACTAGAGCTGGACTTGAACCTGTGACCTCCAGATTAACGTGCCGGCGCTCTACCAACTGAGCTATCTATGTTGTCAAGATCTTTGTTGGGGGGTGCCAGTCAGAAGCCAGTTGGTAGAGCACTAGCATGTTGATCCGGAGGTCGCAGGTTCAAGTCCCGCCGTGGTAAATTTTTCTTTGTTCAACCCAAATTTCTTTATTTCTTACTTAAAGGGAAATGTACTGTGCAGATTATCAAATTTCACGAAGCTCGGAATAGTGTTACGGACGACTCAATTATCACTTTGAGTAATGCTACAATCTGCACCAGGCATTGCTAGAAATACACCCAATGCCTTCAGGGACCGCTCGCTCCAACGCACCCAAGAAGCCCTGATCGCACTCAATGTCCATCTTTGCCCTTTTCAGCTTCTCAATTACACGCCATTTTAAAGATGGATCTACGCACTGTTGATTGCAAGGGACTGAGCTATTTGACAACACCTCAAGGTCAATGCCTTTTTTACTGCGTGTGTATTTAAGCACCGGTTGTGCCGGTGCAATCAAGGATACTACATGTATTTTAACGGGCCATTCAGAATAATTCATGTTTACAAATTTTGATCTTTTTGTTTCGAAATTGTTTTGACCCACCCATCCACACTGACTTCCAATTTGTAAATATTGTGTAGGCTACTGACCCCTTGCACCAACGTCACACATCTGCCAAGCTCGCCATATTAGGGGTCAAACTGCACGTATGGTAAGTGTGTTAAACGCCACATCGCCTTAAATTTGCACTACACTGTATAACACACAAGGACATTCACTTCCAAAATGGCGCAACCAAAATTACTTATTGACATCAGGTGAATTGGATCAATAAACTGAAGAAGACAGCAATGCCTTGAATGAAGCAGCTATTTTAGATTACTGTTCTCCCAGCTCAGGAGTTTTCGATGGCTTTTCCCTGGCTTCCAGTTTGCAACTTTGTAGTTTGAAGAGGAAATGCATGCCATCTCCCCATCAGGAGCGGAGGTCAGCTATGTAAACAAGGTTGACCTACAATAATGCACCACACAGACATGACAGCGATCTGGGTACCTTTTCACCCTTTAAATAAATTGACAGCTACAGTTTTCATGAGGCAGACATACAAAGTCTGAATTCAGATAAAAGTCTGAAATTTATCAAATCCCACATGGAAGACTGAAGCAAATACAAAGAATGCAGCACTCACATAAATGTGTGGCGATTCCATCCAGACATCCAAAATGTGAGTTCTTGCTATACATGCAGGCCCTATGGGTCAAAGAAAAAGCTAATTTTGCGATTAGGAGACATTGCATATTTCCTTTATGGCAATCCTTCACAAAATGAGCAAGGTGGTCATAAGGTGGGCCGCCTCAACTTTGAATGGGCTAGCAGTGTTCTCCAACTTTGAAAATTAAAGGTTGGTGCTTGGTGTAGGGAAAACTGCGAGGGTGTACGTACAATGCGAGCGCGAAGCGCGAAGCCCCTACGGTGTGGGGTCCGGGGCCCGCTCAAGGGCCCCGAGAAAAATTTTGATCCTAGATGCTCTGTGGTGCATTCTAAGGTAAATCCTGGCCACTTTCCTCAGACTTTTTTGAGGAAATATTTTTACAGTTTTTAAGAACACAAAGAGTAAAATACTGGTTTTCTAAACACTTACTTGAAACAAAAACCAATTTAATTTAATTTATTGGTACCAATTTATCTTAGGCACCCACTAGAGGAAACGTATGTGTCCGGTAGCCCGACCGCATTTCTTTTTCTTACCTTGTAATTCCGTGTTACTAGTGTGCTCAAAAAAAAAAAAAGCTTGGCGGCGATTATAAAAGCGTGGCGCGCGCCGCAGAAAGCGTGGCGGTGTGCCACGTCTTTTCTATAGGTTGGAGAACACTGGCTAGAGAAACACAAGCTCATTTCTACATTGTATTTAAATGTAAATTCCTGATGTACAAATCAGAAACAAAATATAAAATGCCGCACCTTTCACAATGTAGTGTACTCCTTACAAATAATAATATTTTGTACATTTGTATCAATCAAATCACAGCGGACATCTGAACAAAAAAGCCACCTGACAAATACAGATGTCTTTTCCTGCTCTGGGATCCATACATCGAAAGTTACAGCTAGTGTCCTTGACAAAATAAATATATCTCCACCAAGCTGGCTCAGTATTGGTCTGGGAAGGCCACATTACAAAGGTCTTTTGAGTTAAACAGAGCCATTTCTGACAGAAAAATGATAATTAAAGGAAATGAGCAATATGGAGGAGTCATGTACCCATGTATACCAGTGAAATCTAGTTTTTCACAATATAGTGCAAGTTCACTTTATGTATGTCACTGTCAGTGTTTGGTGCACAACATGGGGGTAATGTTGAAAAAAATAAATGTTCACAGATTTGCGCATAACTTGCATGGTATAAAGATGGTCATAATTGAGAACTTCACTTGAAAATTCTTTGCTTAAAATGCTATAGTTTTTGAGAAATGAGTAAAACAATTAGTTTTGGTCCCCACCATTTTCTTGTGACTCTGATGACCGGTTGAGGTCCAACTTTCATAGGTTTGTTATTTCATGTGTACATGTACAATGTATATGTTGGTTCATATAAAAGTGTGGATACTGGTCTTTGACAATACTCAATGTTGTCTAAAGGCTTTAACCAATAGCTCTGCAAATGTGTGGGTGTGGGTTCGAATCCCGGTCGTGACACTTGTGTCCTTGAGCAAGATGCTTCACTGTAATTGCTTCTCTTCACCCAGGGGTATAAATGGGTACCTGCAAGGGTAGAGGTTGATATTGTGTTTGAAAAGCCTTCGGAGCGCCACGGCAGCTCAGGGCAGTATACTCCCCAGGGAGCTGAGAAAGATTAAAGAAATGTGTATTGGCCCAATGACCAGGGCACTAATGTAAAGCGCATTGATACGTTATTGTAAAATGCGCTATTTAAGAACTAGTTGTTATTATTATTATTATTATGTACAAGTCAAGAGGACTTGTACAAGTCAAATTTGCTTCTTAGAATAGCCACTGGCCTGGCAGCAATATTTTTTGCATGTCGTTGCGTCATTTTCCTAAAAAGATTTTAACTGTGTAAATTCTTTTTAATGCCTTTTCCTGCTGTTCCCTTTTTCAAGGAAAATGCCGGAACGATGTGCAACACAAACAAAATAGAGTTGTGTATTTACCTTTATTGTCCTAAAAGAAATAGAACTTGTGACTTCCGTTAAAGTTTCTACACATTCCGATCCCAAACTATATGAGCCCAATTGTAAACATGTTAAAAGGAGCAGATGTCAACACACTTTCATGGGTTAAAAATAGAACCTTGTAACTCAGTCTTTACAGTCACAAAACCACAAACCACAGTGTTCAGTGTACAAAGCAAAGTGTATTTATACAAATGGTAGGGGATTGAAAATAATGTTGTAGGGGATTCAAATAAGAAACATTCCACCAACAAAAGGGATGTAAAAAAAAAGGAAGGTCTCATTTTGTTTAACTGTCCACTCAATTTAATCGTTAATGAAATTTGGAAACGGATTTGAATGTTTGTTTACAGTTAAATGGGTTAACCGGTTATTCCTCCAACAAACCCTAACACAAAATTGCAGCCCTGCACTCTGCAGTGTAGTAAAAGATATTCACAGCATTTAGCAACATGCCTGCTTACTCACAATGAAAATGTATGCAGGCTAAGATAGAGTTGACTAGATATGGGCCCAATTTCACAGAACTGCTTAAGCAGAAAAAGTAGCTAAGCACAACAAAATTATGCTTACCAGAACAGGGCTACCAGCCAAAATACCATGACACATGTACAATTTGTGACTGGTATCCTGCTCATTTCCGCTAAGCAGACAATTGTTAAGCAATATTTTCTGCTTAAGCAGCTCTATGAAATTGGGCCCAGGTCAGGAAAGAATTACTGCAAATTTCTGAACAATACGTTGTCCTCGAGAAAACAGTGTAACAATTTACGGTTTAATGTGCGTTTCTGTGGCCTCGCATTGATCTTTTTTAATTTGACAATTTGTTTTTTCCATAATTTCTTTCCACAATGGGAGAGATTCCCGGTGAAACATTTCTCATGATGATGAGTTTCAATGTGAGCTTCTGCAATTTAATTTACATTTTAAAACTATTTTTCTGTGAGGAAGGTTCAATCGGAGGTCTACATTTATGATTTAATTAGTAAGCCTGGTTATAAAGACAAATTTATGTCTAGTCTGCTGAAGTACAAGGAAATTACAAGTGGCAATCTTCCTTGGGTTTTCTTTATGTAAATGATTTCAGCTTTAACCATTTCATGTTGGTCTTAAAAAATCTTTACCGTTCCTCTATGAATGAATGTTTTTAAGACCTTTTGGGAACTTCTGACACTTCTGAAATGAATTTTTTGTTGTTGAGAACATCTTTGTCACAATGAAACCCTGACTAAATAAAGAAAAAAGACAACAAACGTTCTCATAAAATGCACTGGATTTTTCGTTCCTTTGAAAAATTATGGAATGTCTTACGGTTGTTAGGCCCGAACCTTGGCCAAAATCCACGGCCGATAATCGGTGGCATTTATTATAATAACAATAATTTTGAAGGCTAATCATCCTTACTTGCAGCTGAGAAGCTGAATTGCGCAGGACAGGAATAAAACGTGTTTGAGAAGCAGCCATGCGAGGGTGCCTTTGGCAGCCAGCCACATCAACCCATAATGAAAAAAGAGCACAGCCAGAGATCGAAAGTGTTTGTTTTTTCCAGAGAGAGGAAAACCAGAGGACCTTGAAAAAACCCTATAGCAGAGGTGAGCGCTTAACGCACTTGCCACCAACGCCACCCACTATATTCTTCTGTCAGGCATAATATTTGGTCCTTGGAAAAAAGTAGGAATTTTTTGTTTAGCACAAGGGCTGACCTACAGTTGTTCTTATGGTGTGGTGTTTCACAGACTCTGCAGGCTATTTAATCACAGTTTTTCTGTTTTTTGTCAAAATCACGACTAATCAAAGTGCGACTAGTTGCATAATGAATTTCACTAGTCTCCCAGGGGTCGATTTCACAAAACTCTTCCTAACCTAACTGAGGACTAGTCCTAAGCAATGCTAAGAGATAGGACTAATCTTAAGTTAGGACCAGTAACTGGTCTTAACTAAAGAACTGGTCTTAACTTAAGACTAGTCCTATTTCTTAGCATTGCCTAGGACTAATCCTAAGTTAGGAAGAGTTTTGTGAAATCGACCCCAGGCCTACTTTAAAACCACTATTTAGGAGTCCACTACAGCCAATAACCACTGCATGCCAGTTCTACAGGTTTGACTATGGTTTGACTAACAGTACACTGCTCTCACTCAGGCCAATAACCCTAAGCTACCTATTCCATACCTGTAACTGTAGTCACTTAAGAACGCTGACCACACTCAGACACCATGCACGCATTACTGATGCCAGTATTCACACAAAATTACGTGATACATTTTCACAAAATCGCAGCATTACAATTCTTCCTCTACAGCGTGTATTGTCCCATTTTTGCTATTGATCGTTTCACGCAATGATTAGGTGTTCGGGCATTTCGCCCAGAACACCTCTTGTTTCAATTTTCTTTCTTTCTTTCTTTTTCAGAAGTCTTGATTTAACAGGGAGAGGTAATCAGGAACACAGACGAGTATGCAGGAATGTCCATCGAGGATGTGTTTTAAATTGTACGCCACCATTATTGCACTCTTCTGTGTCAGTTAGTGTCAATTTCACTGCACGTGCCGCAAATGATTTATGTGCTGGTAATACTGTACACTGTACGTAAACGTGTAAAGTTCGATAATGGCAAAGTTTCAAGTGTTACACTTTGAAAGCGGGGTGTCCAAAATTTGCCGTAAACCGAAAAAATACAGTGTTCAAATTGCTCACTACAATGCTTTTTACATTATGTAGGTGAAAGATTAGAGCGCCCACATTCAAAGTAGGGTGTCCCCGCTGCTCCAAAGACACCCAGACTCCTATTGATCTGGCAAGCACAATACAAAGTATGGGTACTCCGCGTTCTCCCCATGTACATGTACAAGCTAGGACCAAGGCTGATACGCACAAATTGCAGGCCGACACGCACAAATTGCAGCTGAAATGCTCTTTCTTTTTTTTAGGGGGGTGGGGGAGAACAAATTCACAAAAATCAAACAAAAAAACAGCAACAAGTAAAAACAAAATTTTGCGGACCTTGTTTCAATGGGAGGTCTTTAAGACGATAGTTGGTTTCCCACCCACCAGCACTTTTCAATTGTTCTCAGTGACAAGTTGAGTTGTTGTGTAATTTACAAGCTGTTTATAGATCAACCTAATTTCATTATCTTTAATAAAGGTTGTGCATAGTATTGTACAAATACAATTGTTCACAGATTTGCACTGATAAGTAACTTACATAGAAAGATGGTCATAGCGGAAAACTTCCCTTTAAAATTGTTTTTCCGGACATGCTACAGGTTTTGAGAAATGAGTAAAGAAATTAGTTTTGATCTTTTGAGTCCGAAAGCCGATGCTTAAAACCAGTGAAAACAGTGGTGTTTTTTGGGTTGTTGTTTTGTTGGGTTTTTTCTTGTGACTCCAGTGAGCGACCAATTGAGCTTAAACTTTCACAGGTTTCTAACTTCATGCATCACTGGTGTTGGGTGGATTTTTTGCTATACCACATGTATCTTTTTGATATATATGTAAGCAGCTAAAAAATACCACCAGGACAAAATTGGTTCAGCAACAGTATACATTATTTGCCATATTTCATCAACTTGTTGAGCAAAGTCTCTCTCTGTGAGCAGCTTTTTACAAATCTTTTTACGACTTCAGCCAGCCAAAACTATGTGAATTTATTTGTTTCCTAACCAATTTAAATGTTTCAATTTTCATCAAATTTGTTATGTGTTACCCGCACTTTAGATGTTTTCTATGTTGTAAAATAAACCATTTTTCTATAGCGCATATCACCGTGAGGTCAATATGCGCTGTATGGGGAAATTAACAATTGTACAAAGTAAACAGATACGTTTTCACCCGGGTTTTGAATTGTTCTGTTGTCCCAGCTTGTTTAACAACCTCTGGTAGACTGTTCCATAACTGAACTGCTGCATATTGGAAAGAGCGGGAACCATACGACTTGGTTTTGATAACTGGGGGAGTACAGAAGGGATTTATTAGAAGATCGCAGATTTCTAGCTGTTTTATACTCCTGAACTAAACTTTGAAGATAAACAGGGGCAATGCCATGGATACACTGATAAGTGAGAACCAAAATTTTAAATTGTCGTGCAATTTGACCTTTGGATCACTACGTGGTAGTGTTAACAAAAAATTTCAGAACCAGAAATAAATAAGTGCCTTACACAGCACTGAGTCAAAGCATTCTTATTCAGAATTTTGTTCAAATAATCGTTGCACATGTAACTTCTTCAAAATTGTAAATATTATCACAGCTTCTGACTGAAATCACAACTTTCACTCCGGTAAAGAGCACTTTCAAATAAGGAAAGCAAATGAGACCCTTAAAAATAAATTTCAGAGGAACGAGCACTTGAACAGTAATTGGACATTGTCGTAGAGGAGAAACCCCAAAACAATCTCGGCAATTAATTACAGGATGGAGTATTGACAGTCATGTCAACGGCCATTTCCTAAATCTATCATTACAACCCAGTGCGACATCCCTTTGACAACGCTGCTAATCAAGCATGCATTCACTTCCCCATACTGCAAACCCGTAACGACGACAAGAGAGAGAGAGAGAGAGAGGGGAAAAAAAAGAGGTGGACAAAAAAACTAGCAGCTTGACTGAGCACCAATGAAATTGCAGACGACAAGTCCCTAACTACAGCAACCCATTTCTACTGGTTGATTGGTTGACTATTTATAGCTCTGTAACCCAGTTTGGTCTGGATGATGCTGGGGGGGGGGGGTAGAGAGGGTGCGCATGCTCCACACTGAGGACATATCACATTGGTTTTCATGATGTGAGGGCCCCTTCAGTGATCCATGTATGTGATATGATAATAACGCTAGCGTATGAAGGGGCCAGGGATAGGTATTTAATAAGGTTTCAGTCTGCAGCCATTTTTATTTACATTCACGACCCCTAGGTTCATATAAACACAATGTGCACTATAGGCCTAGACACACGGGCACAGACAGGCAATATTGACACTGGTGTAATTGAGTCAATTTTACACAGGGGTAATTTCAACAGGTTTGATGTACGTGTGCACACAAATAGAACGCATCAAAACAAATATTTTTATGTAAATGTAACGACTGAGCAAGAAGTTGACATGTTTATTTTTGCATCAATCAAAAGTACAAGGACCAGAAATGCAAACATCATGGATGGAGGTGTGCGCAGTGGACTACATGTACATGTACCATGGTACATATGTACTTGTAGTTGTACTGTCGTGTATCCACAGAGTGTTCATGTATGTACATGTAGGCCCTAACATGAGCACTCGGCAACCACGTATACATTAGGGGTATAAGAGTACATACATGTATAATGTTTCTAACTTTTGTTGTAGTTTTACATGAACATAAATAGCCCCGTTAGTGTTACTGTTAGCCTTTAAAGTTCAGAATGCATTTTTTTATGTAATTAGTTAGTCTTTTGCTACCACCTTGTGTACAGTGTGTCACTCACCCTACTGTACCCTCTATACTAACTCTACTTACATAACATGTACGTATACGCATTATGAATTCTATATAAATTTTGTAGGGGAGATGGCCTTAGCTTTCGATCCAAACCGGATCTTCGTCAAAGGCATGAACAAACACAGACACAAACATATCCATTTATAGCAAAAAGAGGAGCAAAGGACTAAGGGAAGGTATCCAGAAAAAAGCGGGAAAACTATAGCCAATCAAAGCTATTAATTTACAGACAATATAAACATGTACATGAACAAATGCACACTTAGCAGTCTTGGTTGCAAGATGCCCCCTGTAAATGATCATGATCCTTAAAAAAAACCAACCTCATCACCGAAAGAGGGCACTATCATCCAAAGAACAGATAGCGATTTGTGATGACAGCAGTTCGTCACGGCTCTGTGGTTCATGTGATGATATCGTCCTCAGACGGTGATGATTTTTGTTGTTGGTGGCGATGATTTCTTTTAGCCACTAAGAAAACCAGAGCGTCTTGGAATCAATACAATGCAGTTCCATACGTGTTATGTACATGTATCTGCATCCTACAGTAGGTCCAAATACGTGTAGGCCTATATATAGCTCATTTTAAAAGATCACTGTATTATGTACATGTATTATACTATACAGTATCAATGATCAATGGTCATACCTGTATGCTGAATGTACCAACATGTATGTTAAGATTTGAACTTCAAGGACCGTTTGGAATGACACATTCATCAAAACCGACAGTTCCCTTTAATGCAATACAGACATCCATCTACTTTACAAGTCCAACCATAGAGAAAGGATGGCCCAACATGTACATTGGCAAGTCCCAATGTACACACGTACCATTGACACAATATTGTACATGTTGTAATGAGGGGCCAGGAATGGGTGGACTCTACAGTGCATTAGCACTTTTAAAACAAAATTAAAGGGGTGACCATACATACATTATACAGCACATGTACATAATAAATTTCTGTCCTTTTTACCAAAGGACATTTGTGAAATGATTGGAGATTGTTTTCCAACTCAACTTATCCAAAGTGTCTTAAGATTCTTTGGAATCTCTTTAACTTTGAGAAGCTAACATTAACATCTATCCATATAATAGATGATGTGCCTTCTGATGACACTACGGCGAAACCAAAACAGAAAGTTTCTACCCGGTGATGTGCGCACGCTTCGTATTTTGCTTAAGGTTTTGGAATGACACCATGATCGCCTTTGAATCAAATGTGACCTTTGGAGTCACTCATTATCAAATTTATGCAAAACAAGAGTTGCACGCATACTACAGGGCAGAGTTTAGTAGAGGGCGGTTTAGATGTAAACAAAGGGCATCCTGTCTATTGACAAAATTCTCCTGACGTCATCATCTCAATAATCTTGGCTGTGCCATTTTGGGAGTCAATGTGGCTGTGCGTTATCGAGTGTAAGGCAAATTTTAGGCAACGCGGCATTTACACGCTTTACCTATTGACTCCTAAAATGTTGAGCGCGGCAGTCAGCGCGAGTGATGTGCGTGCAAGGGGTCCATACCATCTGTCAATGAAATGTTTCTTGAACACTGGAACGAAGATGCAAAAACTACTTAGTGATGTATTATCCCTTTCAGAATGTTTCTGGAAAACATTGAGGGTTAGAATGCATGCACTTAAAAAACAAATGTTGTAAATGGGTACCAACTGGATATTTAACAGCAACAACAACCACAACAACAACAACGACAATGACAACAACAACAACGACGACAACAACAAAACTAGAGTATTCAAATTGATGCACTCTTCTTAAAATAAGTATTTCCTTAATTAAATTTACAGGATAAAAAAAAAAGTTCAAGATTTAATAAAAACATTAAAAACAAAAAAGTTAATAACATTTAACATTATGAAATCACTCTTGATAAACAAGAAAATGTACAGCAAAGACAGTGCCTCCTGAAGAATTGAAGAAGAAAAAAGCAAACTGAACTATATGCACTACATGTATCTGTACTGGTAGCTCTCTAAGCACTGCCAGACAAATGAATGAAGAAGAAAAAAGGGGAAATGGACTACAAACAACGGGAACATTAGAAAATAGTGTAAACTAAACGACAAGATTTTTACAGATAATGAGGTACCCACTGCAAAAATTAAGAATTTGAACTGCCTCTAGGTACCGGGCAAGCTCGGTGGTCTAGTTGTAAGACATCTGCTCTGGAGTGGCAAAGGTCATGAGTTCGAATCCCACCTGAGTAATAAGCCTGTGGAATTGTTATCAATTGGGAAAGAATTGAGTTCACAGTGCT
This sequence comes from Plazaster borealis, assembly GCA_021014325.1. NCBI lineage: Eukaryota > Metazoa > Echinodermata > Asteroidea > Forcipulatida > Labidiasteridae > Plazaster > Plazaster borealis. Next base: position 18,492,560 of record CM037475.1, on the reverse strand, counting down.
AAACCAGTTCGCTTTGAAGGACGCAAATATATATGCACAAAACTCTTAGTGATTTATTTTCAGGGAACTTTCTGCAGAATCAGGGAGAGTTGGCAGCTCTGATGCAGCAGACCTTGATATAGGTCAAGATGGAGTCTAAATTATGCATAGACTGTCTGACTTTCCATCAGGTCTGCACTTTCCAGTAAAGTCACTGTCTATGAACCAAATCAAATGAATAATTCATGAACGAGGTGGTACATTATGTACTCTTTAATCCAAGCTGCTCAAAGTTCAGAACCGCTACCATTGAAGTTTTAAACGGTAAAACCGAGTAAAATATTATTGTTGAAATACATGTTAAAGACACAACGCTTTTCAAATCACTTATGGTTTAAGAAGCCAAGTTTGTTTAACAAACATAAGAATTAATAAAAAAAAAGTGTTTTACTTTATGATGCAAGTCTATCGTTAAACAGAGATTACGCTGCCTTCTTAAGTACGTTTTAGGGTTTTTCTAAGTTTACATCTTCCTTTTGTAGGATTGTTTTAAGTACATTTGTATTTATTGCTGATACTTATTACGCTTGCAATGTTTGGAATCCCTGAATTAAAGACATTAAATTCACTCTCTTTTTTTCTAGCTCGTTCTGTAAAATGCGCACTGAACATGTATTGGGCCATATGGAACAAATAAAAATAGTAAATAGTGCTCGATCGCTGTCGATTATTTAGTGCAATGTTTGGCCGATAATTGGCGTTTTTGTGGAGAACTTTTCGAAATCGTAAATGTGTAATCTCCAGCAATTACCCTGTTAAAAACCGCAGAGTTCTCTGAGATAAATGGGGGTCGGAACGGGATGAGAAGGTACATTTTAACCTATATATAACAGGATGATATTTGGACCTTACAAAAAGTAAGACAATTTTTTATTGAGTAAAAGAGCTGACCTATACGTACAAATGGTATAGGTTTTGATAGGCTTCTCATGATATTTAATAACAATGTCCCTGATATTTCTGAGGCAAAACAAATCGAAAATCAGATTAAAGTATTAAAGAATATCATACCTGCTATAACCAACCACACTTTACATGTAATACAAAAACAATTCTGGGACAATTTTTTATTGAGTAAAAGAGCTGACCTATACGTAGTTTTGATAGGCTTCTCATGATATCTAATAACAATGTCCCTGATATTTCTGAGGCAAAAAAAAATCGAAAATCAGATTAAAGTATGAAGAATATCATACCTGATATAACCGACCACACTTTACATGTAATACAAAAACAATTCTGGCTAGGTTTTTTTTTTATAAAGGTCACCAAGCAGCCAGGGACTTGAGGTTTCGTTTATGCAATGATATTTTTAGCAGCGCACACCGACCCATAGTTAAAAAAAATAAGCAATTCATGGTGTACATTGTACACTGTACAGTAAGCCAAGGAGAATATTCTGTTAATATCACCTTGGGTAGAAATCTTCTACCCCGACATGGTTTCAGTTGAGGGGGGAAAGCATAATGGTCGTATTTTCAAAAGGTTCCCTGTAAAGTTTCATCTCTCGAGTCTTCCCTTTCTGTACTAGATCTCAAACTGTCCATAAACATTCAGGTAGAATTATAATATTATAATATCTGAGGCATATAAATAAACCATGTTGGATTAACTGTTTTTTGTTTTTTTTCAAGCTTTTAAGTTAACGTCATCAAACTCGCTGATTTCAAGATCAAGCCACGATCAAAATCTATCCATAAAAATGGGGTAGATAAATCTTTATTATTATAATAGGTGAACAAACATGAAAATAAACACATTAAAATGAAAACATAAATTTCCATATAATGCAGTTTGTATTGTATTTGTATAAAGTTCTTTGTCAATGCCATTTTTATTTCCCCAGTGAGAGATAATAAAGTTTTTATCTATCTATCTATCTAGCTAAGTCATTGATTGCATGTTGCTCTAGTAAGGATGACATTTTTTCTTGATAATTGGGAATTTAGTTTATAAATATTTCCAGCCAGCCGACTTTACTGAGCAAATAAATTAGTTAAGCTTTAAAATAGTCTGCTTTTTTATGGTAATCCATCAGTATGACTTTTGGCCACAGAAAACATAATTGCTTTGTAAATAAAAAAAATGAAAAATAATAATACAAAATACAAAAACACCACACGACACAGTTGGTTCACAATGTGAACCAGGTGTAATTTTATTAATTACGTGGACTAATCCAATCACGTTGCAATTCAACAAATCATCTGCTTGCTATTTTTGTAATGTACTATGTTCAACTGAAAATAATTTATAACCACACGGTCGTATGTATGTAGATTAAAGCAAAGCGTCAGCAGTGTCTAGACAGTTAACATTACTTGAAAGCGTTTAACGCACCACTGCGTGTTGAAGGCCCCTTGTCATTTCCCAAGACTCGGCCTTCCCCCAAACTCCTGGCTGGCCTCCAATTAAAGATATTGGATTCCTCAATGGGGCGAAGAAACTATCCTCAAATGGACACGACTTCTGCAGTAAGCATTACATGCTGATGGTGTTATGTTCCAATTACCACAGGTGCTCTCCGAAGGAAGAAGTGTATCAATTCGGACTCGCTGTCCAGACTTGAATCAAGTTTGGTGCAAACAAAATGTAATGGTTGTTAATTGATTTACAAACGTTAGATAATAGGAAGTTCTGGGGCGGATTTCACAAAAAGATAAGACTAGTCTTATCTGAAGTTAGGACCAGTATCTGAAGTTAGGACCAGTAACTGGTCTTAACTTAAAGGCAACGTACACGTTTGGTAATTGTCACAGACCAGTGTTCTCACTTGGTGTATCCCAACATATGCATAAAATAACAAGCCTGTGAAAATTTGGGCTCAATTGGTCATCGAAGTTGCAAGAAAATGATGAAAAAAAACCCACCCTTGTTGTACAAATTTGTGTGCTTTCAGATTGGGAATAAAAACTTCTTGCAAGAAGTTTTTATTATTTTAGTGAGAAATTACCTCTTTCTCAAAAACTACGTTACTTCAGAGGGAGTCGTTTACCAAGTCAGTTTTTATGCTAATATATATTTTGAGTAATTACCAAACGTGTACAGTGCCTTTAACACTAGTCCTATCTCTTAGCATTGCCTAGGACTAGTCCTAAGTTAGGAAGAGTTTTGTGAAATCGACCCCTGGTGCTTCAGCCTCATCCAGCCAAAACAAGAAATTTCTTGCTCGTGATATCTCAAGCAAAATTGGTGAATGTTCTACATGCATGTGAATGTTCACTTACTTGTTTAATTAAACGCATTATTGAACATGTACTTTGCTCAAAGCATGACTGCAGCTGTGCGTAGACTTATTGTTACAATGTACTTGGCATATTTTGGCATTTTGTAGAAAGTGACCAGTACATGTATACAAGTTATATATTAAGCAAGACAGTTCTTTAAGAACAAACTCTACCTGGCAAGTAGATACACACATGGTGTTACCGCAAACCAAATATATTAATATACAAGTTACATTCACAATGTAATACCGAAGGGAAGAGGGGATGGTGCTCCTGCTACGGAGACAACCACATGTAATTTGTCAATCCTCCAATATCCCCCGCCCCCCCCTCCCATCTCGACACCTTCCCTGAGGCTCCCAGGGTTAGATTGTTTTAAATCATTCATATTTACACAATATCCTTAATGAAAATAGCGAATGTAAAGACCATTTTGTTGACACTGTACCATCAGTGGAATTTATCATGAATTTATTACTTTTGTCCACAGGTAATAAGAACATTATCCATCTCTTGGGTACCCCCCCCCCCCACCCCCACAATTTATGATCATGGTTTAGGCCTAATCATGGTATTATGGGTTATGTCTGGCTTGGGTAATTATTATGAACAACGGTGCGCAATGCACACAGGGGACTCATATGGACTCTGTCGATCATCATGCGCATGGCATAAACTATCAGTTTGATCCACTCAGCTATACTACAGTAATGGGCCATTAGACATTCTGCTTTGTCAGGTAGGCTTTGGCCAAATGTCATCATGTCATACAATCGGATTTGTACCGGGACATCAATTTACTTCACCGTCTGTGTTTGTTTAATCGTATGCCTGATATAATGGGCATTAAATTTATGTTTTAACAACTTAACAAAAATGGCTGACAGCACTGTTTAGCCATATGCTAAGTTGGACCTTAGCGGTGAGCCAACAACAATTTTGCTGCAGTGCAAATGTCAAAATAAATAAGTAAAGGGTTGTGAAACACGTGTTGAATTTCACTTACAAAAGCTTCTAAATCAAAATGAGGTTAATGTTCATTAAAGATTGAAAATTATAAGGCCTACTATAAACAGGGATTTTCTTGCAACATCGGTGCTTTTCATTAATGTTTAAACTTTTTTTTCAATGATGTGGTTTTACCATCCGGTTTCACACTCTGATATTTTTGCGGCTTATGCACCAGCTAGGTAGTGTGCACAACTACATGTACAAGTGTATAATGTATTTGTTGAAAAGAAGCTTGGTAAAATAATTTTAAAAAATAGATTGAATAATTCTTGCAAATACTTGCGGACTGCGCAAAAGTCAGGTTCAAGTCCCACAAGCGAATAAAAATAAAAAGGCTAAGAGAAACCCCAGCGTTCTTGCAGTGGAAAGTGCAATGCATTACTTCAAACCAGTCTCAAATGTTACAATCTATTTCCCTCATCTGAATTTCATTTCCTACAACGGACGAGTAATAAATTTAACTAATTTGCAAGTATCCTTAAAAAAAAAACCTTCTCCTTTTTCAATTATCTTATAATTTGTAAAAAGAGTTGACGACTTCACTAAATCCACTTCTTCTACTACTTTGTTTAGATTTTGTATGATTCATACATGTATGAACAAAAAAATCACCTATCGCTGTAGCCAGATTTTGTCAGTTTGGCTTTGAGTTGTCATAAATGGTGAACTTCAAAAAGGAAGGAAACCTTAGAGATTGTGATTATCACTATCAGGAAAGAAACACAGCATTTAGTTATACTATTATTTTTTGTTTTTTCATAAACAGATATTTCTAACTGGAAAGAGATACGCTAGTAAGCATTTAAGCCACAGAAAAGGTCAAGTATACTATCACATTCATTAAGTGACCTTGTACATGTAATTGCACATGTACATTCCAGGGCATTTCCTGGCAGGCAAGAAACTGTACTGGTCATATATGAGAAATTAAGCATTTTGCATCATACTTAACCAAACCAAAATAGAGAATTTAAACAAACAACAGCTGTACAAGTTTTGAGATGTACTCCTCCTCGTATACAAAATTGATAACAAATTTCTTTAATTGCTGCAATTTCCATAAAATAAGATTTTATGTTTTCATCCACCTAGGTGTGTACAAACCATGCCTGCAGGATGTCCAGGCTCTGTGGCTCTTTTGTAAACGTGTGATGTCACAGGTTACATGGTGTATAGTCCCTTCTCACTGATGTCACATTTCTATTGCAATGCGAGAGGTCTGCCGTGCTGGAGAACTACGCAATGATGTGTACGCGTAGTGCCATCCAGCGTTACGTTTTGTAGCACATGTTTGTTCAATTCTATCGTAACGTGTTTGCGTTCGTGTGTGTGTGGGTATGTCTACGCATTCAAACCGAGGACTTTAACAAAAGGGATCCGGGGAAAAGGTGTACCGAGGACGTCCTCGCTTTGATTTCGTGTACAAAACCAATGGGGACGTCGCTGAAAAAAACTATGTCCAAACAATGGGAGAACAAAGAGAAGTCCTCGGTTTACACCTTACACATACGTGTGTGTGTGAGCGTGTCTATCCATTCAAACCGAGGACTTTAACAAAAGGGATCCGGGTGTTTGACAGAGCGAGGACATCCTTGCTTCGTTTTCGTGTACAAACCCAATGGGGACGTCGCTAAAAAAAAACTATGTCCAAACAATGGGAGAACAAAGAGAAGTCCTCGGTAAGCGGGATTTACAAACATGTGTGTGTGTGTGTGTGTTTGATGTGCGCACCTACAAGTACTCCAGCATGGCAAGCAATAAAATAGAGTTGTCATCTGAGAAGGATATATACAGTAGAATTGATAATCTAAGTATCAACTGCTGTATTTGTCACAACTAATTTTCTTTTCATACAAAAATAACTGGCAGAATATGACTTTCAAGGTCTTCTAAATCTAGCACAGTCGATGTGTCAGATTCCATTTTCTTACAAGACCAACTCAATCCAAAACAGGTTGGATAACTATTACTGGTTGGCATGCAGAAACATCTTGAATTCATTTGTCAGGTCTTTTCTTAGGACTTACACACTGATATCAGTTAAAGACTGCGTTGCTATCATAGAACACTTGATCCAAATAAGCTGGAAAATAAGTTGTCACATTGAACTAAGAAATTGAATTCAAAGAATGGTGTCAAGATGATAACTAAACCAAAAAATGGACATTTTTGTTTTTTAAGAAATACTCATATTACGAAATGTATAGGCCCTATCCATGAAACTTGGGCTAATTTTTGAGGATGTTTTTTTTTTTTTATAGTATATTTCATTCTTGCACTGCTTGCCCATGTTGAGCTCAAAGTAGAAACCCATGCAAGTTTTGATCTTGCCTGGAACTTGCCTGGGGGCGCCTTAAAACTTGCAAAGGCAAATTTTGAAGAACAAAATTTACTCAAGCAAGTTTTACTGCCACATGTTTCTACTTTGTACAGTATGTAAAATATGTCAAGGACTGCTCCTTTAAAGGCACTGAACAGGTTTGGAAACTGTCAAAGACCAGTGTTCTCACTTGGTGTATCCCAAAATATGCATAAAATAACGAGCCTGTGAAAATATGGGCTCAATTGGTCATCGAAGTTGCAGGAAAATGATGAAAGAAAAATTTGTTGTACAAATTTGTGTGCTTTCAGATACGAATAAAAACTTCTTGCAAGAAGTTCTTATTATTTTAGTGAGAAATTACCTCTTTCTCAAAAACTACATGTACGTTACTTCAGAGGGAGTCATTTCCTACAATGTTTTATACTATCAACAGCTCTCCGTTGCTTGTTACCAAGTAAGTTATTATGCTAATATTTGTTTTGAGTCATTACCAAACGTGTACCATACCTTTAAGGGAAACGATAAAAGCTTACTCTCTACAATGTTTATGGATGCATAATGTTTGTGGAGTTCTTTAGAAGATTTTGTTTATTTATTTATTAATATTGTTAAAGTTGCTTAAAACCAAATTTGTCATCCAGCAAGGATCTTTAACTTGCTTAGTCGTCATATGTTCATGATTGTGACATCCAAGGCAAAAATACATCCCCCATAACTCCTCGACTGGGACTCATTTCTCACCAAAGATTGAGAGCAAGAGCTCTGAGATATGTCAGTGCACCTGACAAGAGATTAAAAACACACGCTCGACTTCTCCATCTTACCCAATAGGTTTTTACGCTTGATGCGCAATGAAATGTCAAGATTGCAGCATGCAGTCGCATATTGTCAAAAGTGGCGCTTCTGATGCGTAAAAGGGTGATACCCATCAATGCTGCCCATGAGGAAAGTCGGCACAGTGGATGATTAACGGCGCACAGCTCAGTGTGATTCCCAAATGAACTGAAACAATATACGAAGGATTGCCCAATTAATGCAGGTAGGATTTCCAGTGGCTTCAAATGCAACCATTTGGAAATAATATTCGTTTCCATTGGGAAGAGTACAATTTACTACTCCATTCAACAGCCCATGCCCTTGGGGAAACTGTACAACACAGCTCTACAAAATGTCAGTTTTAAGTTTCTGGAACCCATAAGTCAGCTTGCCGACATATTTGTATTTTTTAAAGCATTCTTTAAGGGGTTACTTTTTTATCAGCAGCAGTACATCATGGAGGAAGTCCTCCATGGGTACATGCTAAGCAATAATACATTATCTGCTAAGCAGATCTACAAAATTGGACCTACTATATGTACTGTATATTGTAACCCTACTAACCATCCCCCAACCCTTCAAAACCCAACTGCATGTGATTTTGTTTGTTTCTGTCGATTTTGAGGACTGCACTAGTAAACTGATATTCATGGGATCATAGATTTTATCAGCATGAGGAAGGATCCTACAGTAGTAAATTACTCCAAGGGAGTTGGGTTCTAAAGGATTCTAATAGCTACATGTACTGCAAGTAATTGACCGTATTTTTGACCAGTGTGGGCGCTTTCAACTGCAAATTTCCTTGCATCACAATTACAATTTTATCTTATTTTGACTGCCTGTATGTTGTTCTCTTGTAACAATTGCCAAATGAAATAATGATAACAATAATGGGGAAAAAATAGTTTCACATCACGTAAATTTGGTTCCCACACACCCTCACGCAGTCAAAAATACTATAAATTGACCTCTGATAAATTATCAACTTGCGCAGTCACCTGATTCAGTTGAAAAACAATACATAATGTATGAAAAAGTAGTTTTGTTTCCTTTTAAAAAAGGAACTAGGAATTTCACCGGCAGGTAATTGTATGACGTGATACCTGCCTTGCCTACAATATTCTTCATGTGGCCAAGTTGAATGGAAATGTTAAAATTGCTGTGATGTGATAATCCAATAAGCATTCATAATCAAATATTAGCATGAATTCTATTGACTTGTCCAAGCTTGCCAAATTCACAGACTCCACAAAGATCACAAATTCCCACGGCGCGAGAGGACAACGTAACTTAAAAAATGTATAAATACAACTTTAAAAACTTTACGTAGTTAGAAATACAAACTACCAGTGTTTATACAGGTTGGCGGTAGCACTGTTTAAACATCTAATAAGACTTGCGGAGGCTCTGAAAACAGCCGGGGGTGTAACCACTCAATTCTTTGATCCAATAGTATACTCTGATCAACCAAAGTAGTCTCTGAGCATCTTCATTACGCAGTAAGAGAAGATGGTCGTTACCCCAACGGCTAGCTCAACTCCTCTTAAGCGATACTGTACCCCATAATTCTATCACAAAACCTCCCAAGATTGAAAAGAGTTACGCTACTGGCTTGTTTCAGAGCCGTGCGTCTCTTTGGGATATTACATCAGTGTTGTCCCTGAACACTTGGTCCACTAGCCAAATGCTAGTTAAAGCAAATGAGGCCCGGTAAAAATTCTCCCCAAGTGGTCTGGCCAGCAAGTTCGCTGCTTCCGAAAATGTAAAGTTTTACAGTCAGTTGGGACTAAACACCAATACTCATGCAGTATGTCTAGATGCCGAAAGCAGGGCTCGAATTAGGAGGGAAAAATCTACAAGACCCCAGGGCTTGTTGCTCAAAATGTTTACTGGATCAGAAATATTTTTACAAGACCAGAATCAAAATGAGTCAAACTTCCTGAAACACATTCACATGTATGCATTTTTAACTATTTTTATTTGAACAAGCACAATGGGAGTAGATTTATCCCATTTGGGAATAAACTTCATTACTACGCAGAGTTTAAAGGTATATTTATAGAATTTTGACTCATAGTCAACATTTGAACATAACTTGTTTTAAAGATAATTACACAGTGAGGTATTGTTATTCAATTAAAAACACAGGACTACCAGACTTGTCCTGTCATGAGTTTAATGACCCAACACTAAAACTACTGACTGGCCCTCCAGCCAGCGGTCCAGTGTAAAATTCAAGCCCTGCATTAAGGAATAAACATTTGTTTACTGAACCTACATTGTAAGTATGGGGCAAACAGATAGCAAAAGTTCTATTCCATATATCTCTCCAGGTTTCTTAATAAATAGTTTTGTAGTGTATTTTATATTTTCCTGTTTAATTATAAATGTTGATCATTGTCTGCTTACAAGTGTTTATCATGTAGAGTAACTTTGTTTGACTTTTGTTCTTTCTAAATTCATGTAAGTAATAATTGTCTATTGTCGTTTTTTTTTATTGGCCTACGTTATCTTCTTGTATCCTGTAATTATATTAATGTAAATCAGCCTTATGCTGCAATTTTGGTAAAACAATAATAAAACCACTACATGTACATGCAGTATCATGTTTAAATTACTGTACAGAATGGCCCCGAAATTCATCCGTAAATACAGTTAAAAGGGTTCGAGAAGAACCCTTTTTATGGACAGGTAAACACTGAAGCAGACTGATGCAGAGCTGCTAACATTTGCATCTTGCAATCAGGGAGATTTTGTACAACAATCAGGGAGATATTTAGAATTACATTCAACATAATAGGGACAGAGTTTCCATAATCAGGGAGATTTCCAAATTTTTTCATCAGAACATGGACAGATTGGTTTATATATTCAGGGACCTTTCTGCAGAATCAGGGAGAGTTGGCAGCTCTGCAACTCTGCAAGCAGAATTGGCCACACAGGTTCAGTTGGCTTCGGTTAATAATCAACAAAAATTGAGATAAATCCTATTCACATGGAATGCTACCCTGGCAAAAACAAAATTATAATCAAAACATCGAAATACTGCATCATCCAAATTCTTGACAAGCATCTGTTACTAATCAGGCTAAAAAACCAATATATTTTCCAGTCTTGCAGGGCTCGAATTTTACACTGTATGGACTGAAGGTATGAGGCCGGAGGTTTTAGAGTCAGGCCAGTAAACTCATGACCGGACAAGTCAAGTGGTTTGGTGTTAACTTCAATTGATTAGTAATTGCTCACTGTTATTTATGTTCAAAAGTTGACTTTGAGTCTGTGTAATACATTTTACTTCTGTTGAGTATCAAAGTATTACTCATAAGATAAATCTTCTCTTGACGCTTGTTAAAATAAAACAGTTTATGTGTCAAACTACGTGTAATGTAGATAGTTTTGTTAGGTTTTGATCTTGGTCTCGTTAAAAATGTCTGGTCTAAAATTCTTTTTGAGGCTCTACAATACAAGTTCTGCAGTTCTAGTGGATTCGCCGCCCCCTACAAATTTGAGCCCTAGTGGTAAAGTATGGCATCCCAAAACCTTTCACAGTACATGTTAACTCTTCTTTAGGTTTTTACAAAGGTTATTCTGGTTTTTAATTTGAAACCTGTGAACCTTTGTCGGGTTGACATTTAAAATGGCAAATTGATCATTGAAATGGAAGACAAAGAAATGAAAACTATAAATAGAGAGTGGTTTTGCTGAATAAATATGAGATTTTTGATTGACAAATACATGAAACTATCACAGCCAGTAGACACTGTCTCCACAAGTTGTCGATTGAAACCATTTTTATTTAGATAGGTTGTTACATTTTATTGAAACTTTTTTGTGAGTTGGGTAATTAAAAAATGTTGTCTATGAACAAGTTTAGACAGACGATGCTGTTTCAAAACGAAAAACATACACAAACTTTCGCAAATGCCACAGACAATGCACACAAAAAATGTAACATGCAAAATTGTACATGGCGAGTGGACGTGAATCAATGTCAGGAACCCGACAATATATAATTTTTACCTTTTAATTAACAACCAATTATCATTGGTGGATTTTTTTCATGCAATACCTCCAATGAAAGCTTCTGAAATCTATAAAAATAGCTATATTTAAAATTTATATCTGAATTTTTTTCCTGTAAAACCCTATATCCGCTGTCAAATACAACGAAATGCGCCAAATGACAGTTTGTTGCTGCACTTAGAGTCAACTCAAGTCCAACACTCTGTTGATACTGTGCTGCATTTAGCAGGGTTCTAAATGGCCTGACTTGCTTAGTGCAATCACAGTGGCCTGACTTCATTGCATAGTGATGTGCATTTAGCAGAGCAAATAACAGAATCCTCAGTTGAATTTTGCTGCATTTAGCAGGTCGATTAGAAAACACCTGTGCCCATATTTCATAAGCACAAAAAGTAGCTAAGCACAACAAAATGTTGCTTACCAGAATAAACTTACCAGCCAAAATATTGTGTCACATGTAGCATCTGTGACTGGTATCCAGCTTATTTTTGCTTAGCGGAAACATTTTAGGCAATGAAATTGGGGCCAGCTGATGGTGGTTCTAGGGATACCAATTTCATTTAATGAAACTTACTCCGAGAGGCTCCGAGGGCCATATGATTGGATCTGGACCCACAGACAAAAGCTTTCCCTGCCCGTTATAACTGAAAATTGGTATAATTTTATCAAACATGTTGTTCAAACTATCATTCTCAAATCACAGTTCGGGTACAGAAGAGCAACATTAATAGTACTTACCTTTTTTGGTTAGTTTTGGAAACCACTCACAGATCTTCTTCCTGGTAAAATTAAATCGTACATATGTTTTATTTTCAAAAGAGTTTGTAGGCTGTACATTTTGGACTAGGAATTTCCTAACCTCAGGTTGTAATACTGCACCTTTCTATCACTAATAATGAGGCCTTTTGCATTGGTTAATTTGTTCACACATAAACCAAACATTTAAACAATATTTTAAAATCAGCTGATAAAATGCATACTCAAACTTTATTTTAAATAATTTGGTTCGTGCCTCTATCATGCCTGAAAAAGGATCCACCTTACGTATGATTTGTTGGCCAAACCTACCCAGCCCTATGCTACATAACAGGTTCGCAGAGGTCACTCTGTGAATTTCTCACCTACTTGTAGATGGGTCTCAATGATATGGTGATTTTGTCATGTCTATACATTGTATGTGAAATTTTCAATGATTTTCAGTGGTTAAGTCTGGTGGTCCAAGAATATCATTCACAATCACAGCTACAACTTTTTGCTTTCGAACTAGCCTCTCATGGAAACAGGTAAACTCGTATGCACGCAAACTCGTACGCCTGCAAACCTGTATGCCAATTGGTCAACTCATGCGCCAACCAACTCGTACACACACCAACTCGCACACACACAATCTCGTACACACACATACACACACACGTTTGTAAATCCCGCTTACCGAGGACTTCTCTTTGTTCTCCCATTGTTTGAACATTTTTTTTAGCGACGTCCCTATTGGGTTTGTACACAAAAACGAAGCGAGGACGTCCTCGCTCTGTCAAACATCCGGATCCCTTTTGTTAAAGTCCTCGGTTTCAATGGATAGACATGCTCACACACACACAAACTCAGGTATTATGTTTTTAGCCAGATTTTTTAGCCAGATTGACAGGGGTAGTTGACAAACATAAAGAGGACCAGAAGAACCGGTTGAAAAATGTGTCAACAAATTTTTTAAAAATTCTGATCCTCTCTGTATAGCAATAACATGTTTTCATGCCTTCTTGGGCAATCATCAGTTGCATGTGGGTGATTCTAAAAGAATAGGTTTGGTCTCGTGTCTTGTAAAAGACATAATAATAAATTTCTTGTGCTTTGGTTTAAGGTGGTTTGTTATAAATCCAAAAATCGGAATGCGGATAACATGTTAGAAGGTGAGCAGTTTTGCAACTAACATTCTTCGGTGGAAGATAATGATGAGTCACTCAAAAGAACTTTTTGTTGGGATTTAAAGGAAGTTTGAATTGAGCAAAGAAGTTAACAAATTAAAAAAACTAATTTCCAAATGTGGAAGATTTAGTTTTGAAATTGTTGCTTGGGAAATTGCAAAAATTTCTTCTGCTAAAAAGTAAGAATCTTATTCTTCTTGAACCGTTGAAAGTTTGAGCAACGTAAAAAATGATTTGGCTTACTGTTTTAGTGGTGGAATATGAACCTGTTTAACAGAAGTTGTGTTTAGACACATTTAAAGAGAAAGGATTTATGGTTTATTTGTAATACTAATATATACATTGGAATTGCCGTTGTATATTCGTATTATGGTTGTGGTTTATTTCTCTTATGGAAGTGTGGCAATCCATGTCACCTGGCTTCCCTGTTTCGCGAAACTATTTCCTTATGTCAACACTTAGCGAATTTACTCGCGTACGAGTTGGTGGGTGTATGAGTTGGTGTGTGTACGAGCAGTGCGTACGAGTTTGCGTCCGTACGAGTTGACCAGCATTCCCTCTCATCACCAGGCAAGCTCATATCTCTGATCAGTGTAACTTCCAGCGTAAAGATTGATAAAGGTCTAGAACCCTTTTTGAAAAAAAAGGTTGTCAAGAAATTATTGTCTTTTTAAAAACGATGAGTCGATGGCTAGCACTAGCAGTGAAGATTTGGGCCAAAAATGACACAATCATACATATGTACATGTACAAACCAAATCAGCGGTTACTCCTGCATAATTCAAGTTTTCAGGTTTAATTTTTAAGTTTTTGCTAGCGCAATTAAAATAAGAAATTAAGTAGAGCTCTTTTTACTTCTAGTTTTTCCATAGATTTTTGAGCAGTTTTCTGTGACCCCTCAGAGTTGATGCCTTTTTTTCCCCAGATTGTGTAATCATGGAGGTAGAAAGAATTCCTACCTCCATGGCATAATGATAGGGTCAAAAGTTATTAAGAGACTTGAGTCATGATGATGACCATTAATTACCAGGCTTTGGGCAACCAGTCGGGACTTTAAGCTAGATTTGCCATAATCGCCAGATTTGGCGACATCGCCGAAATGGGCAACAAAGTTATTGCTAGATTTGGAGATAATCGCTGGATCAAGAGGTACTAAATATTATTTTTGATTTGCGCAAAATACTCTACACTTGCGCATGCTCCCCACCGCACCGATAGGTAGCAGTACACGTTCTGCTCTCACCAGAAACGATCACGCAAAAATTAATCCAATCACAGGAGGGACTGGAGACTAGTCTACAGCCAGTCTGGGTATGGCTCCCAAACTGACGCACCGAATACATGCATGAATGACATACCGTGTTCTGACTATGTTCCCACGAGTTGTTTCTGTGGCGATTTCAGCGTGCCGTGTCACGTTGTTCCGTGGAAAAATCATCAATTATTATCAATATACATGTACCTGTGTACTTTGCTGGCTGAAACTTGGACCTCAGTGTGCAGGTGCTTATTAATTTAAAGTAAGAATTGCAGCAGTATTTAGTTTATTTAATACCTCAAACTTTCTGAAAACATCATCTGATCATTCGAAGTTGACCGTCAACCAGAAGCAGAAGTAAATTTGCTTACAGTACCTCTTGATTTAGCTATGAACTCATTGCTTAATTCGGCTATGCTAGCTAAACTAAGCAATATCACTTTAAAAAGCGTTATGGCTAGATCAGACGTCTTTTTTTTTATACCTCGGAATTAAGTAATAACTGCAAATATGGCAATTTCTGCAAATCTGGCTTAAGTCCTAAGCTGGCAACACCGTGAAAAATGTACAAAATTGCTGACAGAGCCCAAGCCGGAGCCGGAGCCAAAACCAAGGGTGCGTTTTGACGGCTGTAACCAATAATTGTTTCTGACGTCATAACCAAAACGGTAACCGAGCTCACAACTCGGTTATCGTTCAGTCTGAACAGCAGAACCAACAACCAACAACCGAAACAGTTTTTGGTTACCGCCGCCAAAACGCACCCCAAGGTTTGGGAAATGGCCCAGGCCTTTACAATCGCATTTATTAGCTCAAATTTCAATGGACAACGGTAACCCCTCAATGGAGTATTCCCCTCAATCAATTAAAACATTGTTTTATTTAAAAAGTTGAATAAATTAAAAAGACAAAATAGAAACTTGAACTTTGAAGAAGTTTAAAATAATAATGTCAGCAACCAAACACTTTCAATTTAATTTCAACAGGCTGAGAGAGACTTTAGATACTGGTTGAGTAATTTTGAACAGTTAGCAGTTTAGCATCAGTTGATGGGGTCCTTTATTAATTTAGCCTAGGTAGGCTCACTCTGGTTCCCCTGCCAGAAAAGCCTGTCCGAAAACTGGGCAAAACGTTTGTCATCGACCGTACTCGAAAGTCAAAACGCTAAAAAATAATGTAATTCAACTTTCAAGTATCCTTACCATTCGAAACAGGCTGCTGATAAGCAAAACCAGGCTCAGAGCAATCTTGAAATTTTGCAACTGTTGAAAGGAAGAGTCCAACTTCACCCAAACAGCAGGTTTAGTGGAGTAAAAAACGTTGAAAAGCATAAGAGTTGGGCGAATTTTCGTCGCCGGTAGGAACAGTTTATCAAGCTAGCTAGCTAGTGACCTCTCGATCCTGGATGATATTAGAGGTCATCCGTACTGCGCAGGCGCTGCTGGAAAACCGTCAAATCTAAACTGGTACTTTGTGCACCGCCGATTGCGTGCTTGAATTGGGATATCAGGAAAACGAAATAAACAAGAGTACCAGCCAAGGTAACTTATTATTTAATTTGCATAAACTCCCGAGCTGTCCCGGCCCGGCCGCAAAGCAACATACTTCACTTCCTTTGGAATTTTTATTAGCAATTTATATGGATGATTCCAGATCAAGGAAATAAAAAGATCTTAGAAAAATAAGGAGTACATTTTTGGTGTAAATGTGTTTATTGCAAAGAATTATATTTTCAATATTAGAACATTGTTTCCCTTTCAGATTTCAGTTCTGTTGAATAACACGTTTCCCCGACCGAGTCATGACTTCTTGGGAAAATAAAAACTATTCAAAAACAACTTATTTTGATCAAATTTAACAAGCAAAAGTCAGAAAAACAAGTGGAGAAACTTTGGAAACTTTTACGCGTGAAAACCAGGGAAATTCAACCGGCCACAGAAATGAGAGCAGTAAAACAAAAAAACAGTAGGGCCTACAGTTAATGATGTAGGTAAGATTTGGTTGTTTAACCAACAAATTTAGGTTTAAAATTCGATAGCTATACTTTTATAGATTTGAGAGTGTTATCTTCTGAAAAAGACTGATGATCAGCCATCAACCCGCTGGGGGAACTCAAGAGAATCGGTGAACGAATGTAATTTCCTTCCGCCTCCATGCTGAAACTTTAAAGGGTGTGTACAACATTGGTAATTGCCAAAGACCTGTATCCAAACTCGATGTGACCCAACATAATACATGAAATAACAAACCTATGAAAGTTTAAGCTAAATCGGTCTTCGGAGTCATGAGAAAACAGTGAAAAAAAAACCTTATGTGTTTTAACTTTTTTTCAAACATCGGAATTTATCCTGCAGGATAAATACTATTATTTTACTCATTTCGTAAAAACTATAGCATTTCAACCAAAGAATTTCAAGGGAAGTTTTCTACCATGACCATCTTTATACCATGTAAGTTATATGCAAATCTGTGAGCATTTATATTTTCATTTATACCAATGTTGTTGTACACACCCTTTAAATAAGCAACAAAAAATTATGTAGTTTATTTCGAACTTCAATTGCGTTATCTTTCTTCAAATACGATAATGTACTTGGCAACTTCCTCCATGGCAAACATGACATTTTGTTTACCTATGTATGTTTCTGATGCGAGACCAATAATTGTCAGGGTCTGCATTCGCTCGGCCTCAGTCTCATCTAAAGATCGATGAGGCGCTGGGACGAGCGAAGGGTGCACCACATAATAAACTCCCACCATAGCAACCAATGCTAACTAAGGGGCCTGTCACACGAGGCAACTTTTACAAGCAACTTGGAGGCAACCAACTGCACGCATGCTACAGGACCACTTTGGTAGCACAGGAGTACTTTTTCAAACAGGCAGTGTCTTACGATCCCCAAGAAAAATATTTGAACATTCAAATGTGAATGACTTTTCTTCATGGACATTGCCTGGAACTTGCCTCGTGTGACATGGGCCTTAATATTCAAAAATATTCAAACAATATTTAAAGTCTCTCAGCCTCTTGAAAACCAATCAAACATTATATTCGGACAACTAAATCTCAGATCTCTTATTTCAGGTCAGCCGTGTGGAATTTTTGCTAAGTACTTTACCCCAGAAAAAAACACCCCCGAAAAAATGTGCTTTTATCCCAAACCGATTTGCTGCCAGTTTTCGTGAAGCAGTTATCCACTTCCCAAGCCAAATAGGACCAATTTTAAAGCCTAAATTTATCAAGTCTCCTGAAGCAAAGAACCCCCAGGTTGTGGTAACTTGTCATAATAATATTGCACAATCTATCAGTTGCACGATAACAAGTTTGGCGCATGGAAAACTTTGCCTATTAATAATGCTTATGCACCCCGAAGGGCTGCAGTGTGGAAGTAGAAGCACGCCCTCTTGTGGATTTCATCCTATTACTGATAGGATGAAATCCACAAGAGGGCGTGCTTCTACTTTCAGCGGCTTAACAATTTACCTCAGTTTGCATATTTTGCTCTTTTATTGTGGCCCTGACAGTATGACATATTTTTGTACCTTGGATTGTAGAATATTCTAAGTACAACTTACCGATGGAGCATTAACTGTCCCCAAGTTTTGGTCAACGGAGAGGAGAATCGATGTTTGGTAAGTAGAAAATGTAACTTCGTATCTGGGCATGCTAGGGTAGGGGTTTTTGTTACATTGCGCGCAGTGACGTAGATATGCCACGATTTTCAGATTAGCGTGTATGCTCCTTAGACCCAGTAAACTGGTGCGCTGTACTCCCTTTTAACACATTTTGACCGAAGAAGTAAAACAACAAATTAAAAAGGAGTACAGCGCCCCAGTTGCTGGGTCTCAATACATTGATAAATCGTAGGTAGGCCTAGCAAACATTCTAGCAAGTAGCATTAATGATTAAGCATGGAGTAGGGTCATAGACCCAGTAACCATGGTAACTGTAGCCTTGTCCAAGGCTCTTTACTCAAGCACCCCGTTTTGAATTCACCAGGTAGCATAACAATACTGGCACGGTACTACTGCAGCACTTGATATACAGTATACCGTTGGGTCGAAGCATGGTTTTTCAACCTCGTACCACGAAACAGAGCCTTGTTCCCACTGAAAACGGCAGCTTATGTTTTTCTTTATCATTGCGCCGGGATTCCAGCGCAAATTACGTATGCTGCAATTGGATTTTGAATATTCATTTCCTGTACTGGGCGGATAATCGTCCAATCACACGGCTAGAGGTGTTTACGCGTGGCGCGCAAGCTTACGCTGGCGCTAATTTACTCGTAACGCAATCAATACATACCGGCACTGAATGTACAATCTATTAGTGCGCGCGCGTACGCAAAACCGTTGAGTGTTGCGCGCTAATTGAGCCTGAGGACGTGACAGGAATTGAAACTTTACAGACTAGTTCATACAGATTTTCCAACATAATTACACTTTTATAACAAAAGGGCATTTATGAATGGGAATAAAGGAGTGATGACTCGGTCTTGAACGTTCGTTTAAAACCTTGCAGGGTCATGCGCATGACCACGACCCTGCCGTTTTTTTTTTTAAACAAACGTTCAAAGACCTCATCCCACTCTTTTATTCCCTTAGTGTTTATCAACAAGACATTAACCAACGAGCATACACCTTCGGGAATAATTAGCATAAAGCAACTCCGCCCACAATCTGACCTTTTTACAGTGGGAACAAGGCTCTGTTTCGGCTTCGT
This sequence comes from Plazaster borealis, assembly GCA_021014325.1. Taxonomy (NCBI): domain Eukaryota; kingdom Metazoa; phylum Echinodermata; class Asteroidea; order Forcipulatida; family Labidiasteridae; genus Plazaster; species Plazaster borealis. Next base: position 18,473,218 of record CM037475.1, on the reverse strand, counting down.
TTTTGGGTATGAGGTTGAAAAACCATGCTTCGACCCCACGGTATACTGTATATCAAGTGCTGCAGTACCGTGCCAATATTGTTATGCTACCTGGTGAATTCAAAGCGGGGTGCTTGAGTAAAGAGCCTTGGACAAGGCTATGGTAACTGGGGCGCTGTAGGCCTACTCTTTTAAAAAAAATGTTGACATCTTCGGTCTTACTATAATACTAGTACCACTAAAGGGCATTTCCACGCCAAAGTGGACATGACTCAAAAAAACGAAATTGTGCCTAGATGTTTTTTTACACTTTCATATTATTCCAAACACATGCCAGGATCAACTTCAAATTTTTTTTTTAATTTGCTGAACAGTTTGTCTAAAAAAGTTTCATTTGTTCGGATAGTGTATTTTCAAGGGGAAAAACCTATAAAACTTAGATTTTTTATAAATGAGCCCATTTTTTTAAGCAAAAGCAGTTTTCCATTATAGTTGATACATTTTATATCCATGAAATATGGTGTACAAGAAATATCCATCAAATTTTAACCACCATCCTTCACTTTTTTTTTCATCGCTTACTTTCAGGTACCTTAGATATGGTGTAGCACGAGTTACCGAAACATACATTTTTTAATATAATTATAAAATGATGGCACTTTAAATGATGCCAATTAATATCTATCTTCTACTATTGGTGCCTCAAATATTTAAAAGAAATTGAACTGTCAAGCATTATAAATCTACCACATAATTATGATCCGCTAAAAACTGTAGCACAAGTTACCGGTAGCACGAGTTACCGACGTAGCACGAGTTACCGCAGTATACTTTCCACTGAACCAGAAAGAGGATACAGCTAATTTTACCAAATGTTACTTGGCAACAACAGCGGGCTCTCTTCTGCACTATGTGCATGCAAGAGTAATGACTGAGGCATGTGGGGGCCATGTGGGAGCGATGTGGGAGTCATGGGGGGGGCATGTGGGAGTCATGGGGGGGGGGGCATGTGGCAGGGCATGTGGCTGGCATGTGAACAAAACCTTTTGGCTAAAAATTTAAAGGTATCATAAAATGGCTCGACATATTATTACCGGATAAAAGTTCTTTTAAGTGAGTTTTTAACCCCTTCCAGCCTCCCTTTTCTCCTTAAAACCCCCCCACTCTTTCTTACGTGTCGATGCATTTAAACATCAAACATAAGGTCTGTTCTAACCATTGCTTTGTCTACTTGGAATACCACAAATCAACATCAAACTGTCAGGGAATGGTTTATTACCGGAGACCACACGGATTACTGTCTTTTCCTTTTCCAAACATAAAAACCCCCCCACCCCCCTGTCGCCGGACTTGGTTTCAAATTTCCCGCTCCAGAACAATTTCAGCCTTAGTACCTTCTAGATAGTGTCTGTCTCCCTCTTCCTCGCACTTTCCATCTTATCCAAACCCCACCCCCTACCAACACCTGTTCTATCTTGCCCCCCCTCCCTAATAAGAACTTTATACAAAACATATTAACGCCTCATACGCTTTTTTAAGCCTTGGATTCCAATACATGTCTCTCCATGTAATGGGGAATAATTATATAATAATTAACCTCTAGCTTTTTGAACGTGTTGAGTGCGTCCCGGTTTCACTATTTACTGTGCTTGTCCCCCCCAAAAAAACATTCATATGATGCACATATGTTTTCTTTCATCAAAACGGGTGTTTTTGTGTGGTCGTAATGTTCTCATCTCCGGGTCTGTTTACACAGGGCTACATGTATGATTTCACTTTTCCCTTTACACACATTTGTATGTATGTCGGCCCAATATGCTGTCGCATACAGTCCCCTGACAGTGTTTTAGTGTTTTAGTGTTATTGTGTTATTTCTTTAAGAATATATAGATGTATTTGACCATTTTACCAGTTGCTGAGTAGTTGCTTATAAGAAACTTTGACATTTTGTGAAATAATAGCACATATTAAATGGCCGGACAAACTGTAGCACGAGTTACCGTAGCACGAGTTACCATGTTTTTCGCATGTCAATGTAAAACTAAGAAGAGCACATCTTTTGAAAGTTGACCATAATAAACCCAAACATAATAGTTACTTACCATGTAATCAGTTTGACTTGATTTGTTTTAGTTTTAGGACAGGATCAAAAGAAAAATGAGTAATTTTATAGCATGTCCTCTGCCCGTAGCACGAGTTACCAAAGTTCACAGCTGTCCTATACATACAAAAGTAAAACATTTTCTCGTCAAATTACTATGAGGATCTAGCCTTGAATGTTGGTTTCCAAAATACAAAAAATAAAGATTCAAATCAATTATGTTTAGTAACTGGAGCCTGAAGTATGGAAAAAACACCATAAAGTGTAGCACTAGTTACCGTGGAATTGCCCTAAAGCCCTTTTCACACGACAAAGTCAAACTAGGGTCTTTGGTCTCGGGCGCCAGTTGTCTTGACCAAGGACGTTGGTCAAACTCAAACAGGACCTTTCACACGGCGCAGAAACCAACGTCCCGTGTCTCAGAACCTTCGTCTTTTGTGGTGCTAAAGGTCAACATTGTTTATTGTCCGTTTCACTGATATCCGCACAGCTAGCATAACATCGCTAGTGCATGTGTAGGTTACCATTCATTTTCCCGCGCTGTCGTGAATCGGCCCCTAAACAAGATTTTGTTTTGGGACGAAGAATAAATGTGTAGTTGTGATCTACGCTCGAAACATTCATTCCGACCACCAAATTCCAAGGACAGAAAAGGTAACAATCGATAATAAACTGGGGAGTGCATATTCTTACCGTTGAATGTTGTCATAATTCTGTCACGCATTCCTATTTTATTGCCCACCGAAGTTTTCTATAAATCCGTGCTGTTCTCGATCATGAAACTTACCGATCAAATTCGAATGCTACGTATTCCTAACTATGGGGTTCTTTCCGCTATCGTCTCGAACCACATAGTTCTACAGGAGTAGCCCTAAATTTAAAGTGCTGGAATTTCATTCAAAAACATCTAACGTTTTTAGGGAAAATCAAATGATTTTCGAGAGTGAACTTTTCAAAACATCTCTCAACGATCTCATCTTGAAAACTTGAAGGAGTCGTGCACACACGTTCTCATAAACACATTATCGTATAACGGGGTCGAGCATGTTGATTTACTTGCATCATGCGTTTCTTCTTGCGCGCATGCGTGGTAGCTCCAGCTACACCAGGGTCCTTCGTTACGCAAGTGGTGTTCATTCACACGGCACGCACGGACGATCGTGGTATAATTTACACAACGTTGTGTTTTTAAGACGCTGGTCTCGACCATGGTCTTAAAAGGACTAGGGACCCGTGCTTATTTAAGCAGAGGTACATTTCACACGATGTGAATTAAACAACGTTGTGTTCTTAGGACCAAGGACCCCCTGCTTATTTTCCTCGTGTGAAAAGGGCTTAATACTATACTAGTCCAACCGAAGATGTAACAAAAATTTTAAAGGAGTACAGCGCCCCAGTTACTGGGTCTGGGTCATCAAAGTTTGTTTTTGGTTTTTGTCAACGTTTTGTGCCGATTTACTCTATAGCCTAGGCAAAATTATAAAGAAACATACATTATTAAAAGTCACCGGTGTGAAAGTTTCAGTTGAATACACAGTGCGTACTTCACTTGTTGAGAAAACAGAAACAAACTGTAACGGTATTTTCGTCAAAAAAAATGTATTCGTCCACGTTTAGGGAGGTGACAGCGACAGCGTATCAACCACATCTTCCCAAAGTCGCCTACAGGCGATCTTTGGAACTCAAACTGGTTTTCCAGTCTAATTTTTCCCGAGTTGTGTGCAGTCTTTGACCTGAATAAAGCTATTTATATGGAAGTGAAGTTGCTGCTGATGTTGTCAACACAGGCATGTACATGTAGGATCATGATTTAAACAGGGGGGGGGGGGTAGATGGTAGATTATATATTTTTGAAGAGGGTTCTAGCCAGGTAAAAATGATAGGGTAGGGGCATTAATAAGAGACTAAATAAATCGCAAGCGCAAAGTGTGAAGCTGTTCGCCCTTTGCACGGTCAGCCATTTGCGTGTAGAGCCTCGACTCGGGAACATCAGTAAACAAATAACTCTGTATTGTCACCGTAATGTAATGACACTTTCATCCAAACAGATGCATAAATACAATACAAATGAAGCATGAAGTCGAGGCTCTACACGTGGCGGATCCGTGGGAAGGGCGAATTACGGTGTGGGGTCCAGGGCTCACTTATTTATTAAGGGCTCCAGGAAAATGTTTTAGTGCCTGGTTGATAATATTGTCCGAGTACAAACAATACTCTTTAATAGTATCTACCAAAAGAAACCTAGTATTTTTTATTTGCCAAACATTAACAATAATCCTGATTATACAAAGCAAACTCCTACACAAACGTTCAAAGCAAGCCTGCGTGATTTTACAAAGACTCAAAGTTCTGGAACTTGGGGTAGGCTAGAAGTTTGTGAAGTTACAAGATTATAACTCAAAATGTCAAACTGCTTGAGTAGGGCTGTGATAACCTGCAGCTACAAGGCCTAGGCCTATGTTTCCATATGTAATTTATGTTTTTTTTTCTGATCAAGTGGCCTGAGCAGTGTGTGACAATGGCAGGATTCTTGGTCAAAGACACGCTGACCGTACTGACACAGAACGGGGAGTGCCACATCCAGCTGTGTCTTGGTGACATCACCAAACTGCAACATAAAGACAAAGTAGACGTTATTCTCATCTCAGCTTTCCAATGTAAGTCATTCATACAAGAACAAAGAAACATAACTGTACATTAAAGGTGTTGTATACGTTTGGTAATTGGAACCCACCGTTTGTTTCAATCCTATATAGTTGTAGATATTTATACCATAAAACTAACCTGTGAAAATTTCATTTCAAAAGGTGGTAGCGTTTTTTAGATATTGCCGAAAATCTGGAGCGGTTATGTCCACGCAGGAAGAATAATCTGCATTGGAATACACACTCTGAGAAGCGTTACGGCCGTAACGCTTCTGTTTTTATTGCCATTAATGTAAGTTTTTATTGCCATTAATTTTCAGAGTCATTACCAAACGTGTACGATGCCTTTAAAGATGTAGAATTAAAACAAAACAAAACACAGGGTTCTTGAATGTTATGATTTGAATGTTTTGTTGTTAGAAATAAGTTTTCCAGATGTACCCTAAAATGCATAGACCTTGTGACCTTTGTTTACAATAAGTGTGACCTTGTACATTCTTGGGCCTTTCTGGCAGGCAAGATACTGCACTAGTCATATGGGAAAGTTTACATTTTGTGTCATAACTTCCACATAAATCCAAGAGTTATAAAAGTAACAGCTGAACAAGTTTTGAGATGTGCCCCCTTTCATCATATCAAAAGTTGAAAAAAATTGGACAGTGCAATCTCCATAAAATGTTGGTTTTTGTGTTTTCTTCCATTGAGCTGTGTACAAATCGTGCCTGCAGGAAGTCCAGGCTTGGTGGCTCTTTTGTAAACATGTGATGTCAGAGGTCACATTGTCTATAATTTATCCTAAAATAAATTCCATGTCAGCTTTTAATTCAGATTATTTATTTTTTCTTACTGGGAGAACTTATTTTATGTGCACTAAAAACCACTCAAAGTTTTCAATAAATTGAACATTTATGTGGTTATATGCACACAAAAAGTTTTATAATATCCCAGTTCTCCACATGCATACATTAGCTGTAATTGTAAAGTTGTTCACTTTGTAAATTGTGTAGAATTTCTGCATAGATCTGCTCATTTTAATAACTTTTACTTTACTTTTGCTATATTGTCTACCCTTATTGCAAAGTTTGACAATTGACTCTAATTTCCTGAAAAATCTTTTATTAAATCTTTATTGCATTTATAGTTTACATGTACAATGTACTGAGACCCCAATCATTGCTGGCTGACTGTATGCAGTCAAGTGCTACCATCAACTAATTTGCTTCACTGTAAATATGACCTAGATGCTATTGGTTTTATGCACATTTAACTTGGCTTAATTTTCATTTTTGATGGTAGTAAACAGAGTTGCCAAAGGACTGTAAAACAGCTTTTCTAAGCATGGGAAATTGGGCCTTGTATAATGTGGATTCACTTTTTGTACACTGTGCATTTATCCCAAAATGATTAGAACTGCTTAAAGGCACTGAACACGTTTGGAAATTGTCAAAGACCAGTGTTTTCACTTGGTGTATCCCAACATATACATAAAATAACAAGCCTGTGAAAATTTGGGCTCAATTGGTCATCGAAGTTGCAAGAAAATGATGAAAGAAAAAACACCCTTGTTGTACAAATTTGTGTGCTTTCAGATAGGAATAAAAACTTCTTGCAATAAGTTTTTATTATTTTAGTGAGAAATTACCTCTTTCTCAAAAACTACGTTACTTCAGAGGGAGTCGTTTCCTACAATGTTTTATACTATCAACAGCTCTCCGTTGCTTGTTACCAAGTAAGTTTTTATGCTAATATTTGTTTTGAGTCATTACCAAACGTGTACGATACCTTTAAATGTGAGGTCTCTGGGTGGTTGATTGTGGTTCTCACTCGTTGGGCCAAAGAGAGGCTTAGCATTGTTTCGAAAAACAAAGTTCTGGAGTTCATCCTTTAGAAATAACAGTATATTGTGTAATACTTCATGGGTTGTTTGGATTTTGTAAAACTGAAGTCACTTTCGGACAGAGAAAGTATTGGCAAGATTAGTTCATTGTACAGTTGCTAAAAATTTCTCTTGAAAATTATGCACTTGTTCCCCTCAAAGAGAAATGCCCAATCTTTACAAAAAAATGTCTCTTGATATTTTTGCAGCTGATTACTCCGCAACCCCAACGTCTGTGATTGGTGCCTTGCTTCGTAATCTGAAGATCAACGTTCGTAATCTATCCAGGGATAAGGAGGAGGATCTGAGGCAGCTGTACCATTGCTGGTGGTCCAAGCCTCTCCCAGAGGACAAACCTTACCAGAGATTGCTCTGCTTTGAAACAAAAACGTAAGTATTCATCCACAGTATTGTTAATTTTTAAATATCTACTTCATGTTAAACATTTATTGAATTTAAAGGCACAGAACACGTTTTGGTAATTGTCAAAGACCAGTGTTCTCACTTGGTGTATCCCAACACATGCATAAAATAACAAGCCTGTGAAATTGGGCTCAATTGGTCATCGAAGTTGCAAGAAAATGATGAAAGAAAAAACACCCTTGTTGTACAAATTTGTGTGCTTTCAGATAGGAATAAAAGGCTTCTTGCAAGAAGTTCTTATTATTTTAGTGAAAAATTACCTTTTTCTCAAAAACTACGTTCCTTCAGAGGGAGTCGTTTCTCACACTGTTTTATCCTATCAACAGCTCTCCGTTGCTTGTTACCAAGTCAATTTTTATGCTAATATATATTTTGAGTAATTACCAAACGTGTACAGTGCCTTTAATAGATGTTAAATTTGCATCTGGGATAAAGAAGATTATTTGGTTTTACCCATACACCGTGTTTAAAGCACTGTATAGTCAGTTCCCACTTGCTGAATGGAAAAGGTTGTGGGTTTGAATCCCACCCGAGTAATAAGCCTGTGGATTTTTTTCACAGGACTCGGGAAAGTACAGAGTATACAGTGCTTTACACACATCAGTGTATGGGTAAAACCAAATAATAATCAGTGAAGTCATTGGAAGACTTCATCAAGTGGCTCGATGGAAGGAGATATACTGGGAAATTTTCAATTATTTACATAGTTCTGAGCATGCGCACATTTTCTAGAACATGAATTTAACCCGAGTAATATGCCTGTGATATTTTTTCACAGGACTCGGGAAAGTACTGAGTATACAGTGCTAACAAAGATCGGTGTATGGGTAAAAACCAAAAATAAATATTCTTTATCCCCGATGCAAATTTAACATCAATTATATCGTTGCGGTACCCGCTGCCAAAACATAGGATTTGAACTGCCTCTAGCTAACGGGCAATCTCGGTAGTCTAGTTGGTAAGACACTGCTCTAGAATTGCAAGGGTCATGGGTTCGAATCCCACCCGAGTAATATGCCTGTGATATTTTTTCACAGGACTCGGGAAAGTACTGAGTATACAGTGCTAACAAAGATCGGTGTATGGGTAAAAACCAAAAATAAATATTCTTTATCCCCGATGCAAATTTAACATCTATTATATCGTTGCGGTACCCGCTGCCAAAACATAGGATTCGAGCTGCCTCTACAACTGTAGCTAACGGGCAATCTCGGTAGTCTAGTTGGTAAGACACTGCTCTAGAATTGCAAGGGTCGTGGGTTCGAATCCCACCCGAGTAATATGCCTGTGATATTTTTTCACAGGACTCGGGGAAAGTATTGAGTATACAGTGCTAACAAAGATCGGTGTATGGGTAAAAACCCAAAATAAATATTCTTTATCCCCGATGCAAATTTAACATCTATTATATCGTTGCGGTACCCGCTGCCAAAACATAGGATTCGAACTGCCTCTAGCTAACGGGCAATCTCGGTAGTCCAGTTGGTAAGACACTGCTCTAGAATTGCAAGGGTCATGGGTTCGAATCCCACCCGAGTAATATGCCTGTGATATTTTTTCACAGGACTCGGGAAAGTACTGAGTATACAGTGCTAACAAAGATCGGTGTATGGGTAAAAACCAAAAATAAATATTCTTTATCCCCGATGCAAATTTAACATCTATTATATCGTTGCGGTACCCACTGCCAAAACATAGGATTCGAACTGCCTCTAGATAACGGGCAATCTCGGTAGTCCAGTTGGTAAGACACTGCTCTAGAATTGCAAGGGGCGTGGGTTCGAATCCCACCCGAGTAATATGCCTGTGATATTTTTTCACAGGACTCGGGGAAAGTACTGAGTATACAGTGCTAACAAAGATCGGTGTATGGGTAAAAACCAAAAATAAATATTCTTTATCCCCGATGCAAATTTAACATCTATTATATCGTTGCGGTACCCGCTGCCAAAACATAGGATTCGAGCTGCCTCTACAACTGTAGCTAACGGGCAATCTCGGTAGTCTAGTTGGTAAGACACTGCTCTAGAATTGCAAGGGTCGTGGGTTCGAATCCCACCCGAGTAATATGCCTGTGATATTTTTTCACAGGACTCGGGAAAGTACTGAGTATACAGTGCTAACAAACATCAGTGTATGGGTAAAAACCAAAAATAAATATTCTTTATCCCCGATGCAAATTTAACATCTATTATATCGTTGCGGTACCCGCTGCCAAAACATAGGATTCGAGCTGCCTCTACAACTGTAGCTAACGGGCAATCTCGGTAGTCTAGTTGGTAAGACACTGCTCTAGAATTGCAAGGGTCGTGGGTTCGAATCCCACCCGAGTAATATGCCTGTGATATTTTTTCACAGGACTCGGGAAAGTACTGAGTATACAGTGCTAACAAAGATCGGTGTATGGGTAAAAACCAAAAATAAATATTCTTTATCCCCGATGCAAATTTAACATCTATTATATCGTTGCGGTACCCACTGCCAAAACATAGGATTCGAACTGCCTCTAGATAACGGGCAATCTCGGTAGTCCAGTTGGTAAGACACTGCTCTAGAATTGCAAGGGTCGTGGGTTCGAATCCCACCCGAGTAATATGCCTGTGATATTTTTTTCACAGGACTCGGGGAAAGTACTGAGTATACAGTGCTAACAAAGATCGGTGTATGGGTAAAAACCAAAAATAAATATTCTTTATCCCCGATGCAAATTTAACATCTATTATATCGTTGCGGTACCCGCTGCCAAAACATAGGATTCGAGCTGCCTCTACAACTGTAGCTAACGGGCAATCTCGGTAGTCTAGTTGGTAAGACACTGCTCTAGAATTGCAAGGGTCGTGGGTTCGAATCCCACCCGAGTACTATGCCTGTGATATTTTTTCACAGGACTCGGGGAAAGTACTGAGTATACAGTGCTAACAAAGATCGGTGTATGGGTAAAAAGTAACCAAAAATAAATATTCTTTATCCCCGATGCAAATTTAACATCTATTATATGAATTTAACTGGTTAAAGTCAATTCCCCTCTGAATCGTCATAATCGCCCATTGAAAAGATTGGATCATGCAAGACCAGAAAGGACATTCATGCCCAATTATCCCTTGTACTGTCTAATCAAATATCATCCACATGGATTTGTTCTGTGCACAGTAATTATGCCACATACATATTTGTACACAGCCCCTGCAGTTTAATGCTTTCAAATGTTTGGACAATTTGCTGGGAAACGTTACCTAGAATTATAGGAGAGTTAATAATTAAATTTCTGATCAACCACCATGGTTGTCAATGATAGAAAGAATATGCTGGCCTATTCAATCCGATGACGTGTTACGAATGCATCTACACAGTACACATGTGGGTCTGTGCAGTTCCAGGTACAGTTGTCCCGGCATACACAACCTGTGTATTTGAGTGGTTTCAAGTGTTTGGACAATTTGCTGGACCATTTTACCAAGAGGAGGAAGGTTAATAATAAAATATACATTTTGTTTAGCTCTTTCCAACAATTTACAACGTGATGAAGTACAAATATTGCTGCCATACTTGTCATTTGTGTGCATAATGGGAAAGACTAATCAATCGATGCTAAAGACCGATCAATTTGTTATAAGAATTAATGCGTCTTGGCGTTAATAATAATAATAATAATAATACAAAGCATTTATAAAGCGCTCTTACAAAGCTGTATCACAGCGCTTAACAAGCAGAAAAACAGAATAACAAAAACTATGGGTCAAATAAATGGGTCTTAAGAGCTTTCCTGAAGGCTGCCAGTGATGGAGCATGACGAATGTTATAGGGTAACTTGTTCCACATAGTTGGCCCAGCGGCATAGAAACCACGGTTACCAGATAATGTACGAGTGTGTGGGATGATGAGAAGTCTGTTATCTTGAGCAGATCGCAGTCCACTCCTTGCGTCTTGGCGTTCCATATCTTTTGGGGATGCTAGATGGCAGCAGAGACACGTTTGGTAATTGTCAAAGACCAGTGTTCTCACTTGGTGTATCCCAACATATGCATAAAATAACAAACCTGTGAAAATTTGGGCTCATCGAAGTTGCAAGAAAATAATGAAAGAGAAAACACACTTGTTGCACAAATTTGTGGGCTTTCAGATGCCTGAGAAAGGCTTCAGGCCTGACGTCTTTCTCAGATTTAAATATATTTTAGTGAGAAATGACCTCTTTGTCAAAAACTACGTTACTACAGAGGGAGGCATTTCTCACAATGTTTTATACTATCAACAGCTCTCCGTTGCTTGTTACCAAGTAAAGGTGAATTCATTGTTCTCAGAAGTGTGTTCATGATTTGAAGTAATTTTGAGTTGAACAACGAAAAATTAACTAGAGCGGGACTTGAACGTGCGACCACAAGATTAACGTGCCAGCACTCTACCAACATGAGCCATCTAGCCCTAAGTTGGTGGTCTAGACGAGCTCCCTAGTTTAGCTTTGTTCAGGGGTGCTAGTCAGAAGCCATTCAACCTGTAACTGCCATATAGCCAGGGCATGTATTTCAAATATTAAGTAATAAATCACAAGGGAAAGGGTAGATCAGTTGGTAGAGTGCCAGCGCGTTAATCCGGATGTCACAGGTTCAAGTCCCGCTCTAGCAGGTAAATTTTTCTTTGTTCAACCCCAAATTATTAAAAACCTTTTTGGGAGTCACCGTGTAAAAAGGCAAAAAGCTATGTCACCTAAAATTCGCACTTATAAAACACAGCGCATTGACTCAAAAATGGCGTAACCAAAATTATTGCGATGATGACGTCAGGTGAATTGGGTCAATTCTGAAGGCAATGGTCCTCTGTAAGTGGCATTTACGGCACTTGTATTTACTCACTGTACAGGGCAGGGAAAAGTCACCGGACTAATGCAGAATCTATAAATCCTAATATACCTTTCCTTGTGTTTTTTTTATATGTGTTAAAAGTTTGATTTATTTTGTAGAGGATAAAATGATCTTTCAAAATCTTTCAAATGGTTTACATATATTTATTTGCTTTTACCAAATTGAACCTTTAATATTGAAAATATGACGACACATCAACTAAATTAGAAAACTTGAATGTACATGCAAATGGATTGCGTTAGCGTTAGTGACACACAACTTTTTCAACTATACTGTCGTATCAAACCAGAACAAAATGTAAACAAAGTGATCGAAATATATTGGAAATGACCAATAATATTACTTAAATATGACAAGTCAATTCCTTTACAATGTAAATTCCTTTCAATAATGTGTAAAAAACACAGCGAAAGCCCAGCGAAAACATCGTCGTTGTTGTAGTATACATGATAGTGCGTAAGCATTGTACATACAATACGGTTTGCACTACACGGAGAAACCAATACATTTTGCATTAGATTTCTGGCCTTTGAACCTTTGGAAGTTGGTTACTCAATTTGTTTCAATGGTGAACATGTGATATTTTTGGACCCCCGAAGTCTTTAGATCACGCGCTTTCGACAGCTGTTTGGTGCGACCCGCTAGCTTGTGTAAAACCTAAGATACAAAGTGTTTTCTAATCTCGGGCGGTTTCGGGCGGTCCAGTGAGTAAATGGCCGGGCGGTTTCGGGCGATACAGTGACTAAAGGGTTAAACAGAAAATATTACTCAAACATTTTCTGCTGAGCAAAAATGAGCAGCATGCCAGTCACAGATCTTAAATGTGAAATGGTATTTTGGCAGGTAACCGTGTTCTGGTAAGCATAATGTTGTTGTGCTTAGCTATTTTTTTTGTGCCGAAGCAGCTCTAAAATTGGGGCCAGATATCAAAGTTAGACTTGATTCAGATGAGATTAACAATCCCACAAAGAGATTTACACATGGTTGTACCCGCAAGTTTACTATTTATTTATAGTTATTTCTTATTTCTCCACACCATGCAAAGCTTAAAACAAGCTTCAAAACAACACTTACAAAGAACTAGTCTATATATCATTTTTCTAATGTGTAAGTTTTTCTGTTAAACAGATTTGGGTCTCGCCGCCCGCAGGAGTTGGTCGGTGATGTTTTTAGATGCCTGGTACCCATACTTAACAACCAAGACGGCAAAGTGATCACTCCAATGTTGAACACAGGGGACCAGGTGAGTTGGACATCTTCAAGTGGGACGATTCAATTTGACAATTTGTCTTTTTCTCATAAAATGTATATATATTCTGGTTTATTATTAAAAACAAATACATGGTTGGCAGCCACTGGCTGAAATAACCTTGTTTACAAGTAAAAATTCATTATTAGTTAAAAAATTGGTATAACATATTTAAAAACAAATACATGTATGTACAAATTTATAAAATCCCAGACAATGCTGGAATAGAAGATTTACTATATCTATCTGTTCCACTGAGTGGTTGAACTCCCCCTTTCAAAGTATTCTCTCTCAAATGTTTTAGTGTACAGTCAGTTCTAAGAGGGGGAAGCATATTTCTAAATTTGGTGGATTTCAACAGTTTTTTCACCCCATTTAACAAAAAGCATAGCACGTCTACTTTCAAGAGAGGGAAGATCCAAAATTGCAAGCGCTGTACGGTAACTTTGATATTCCTGATAGCCTATTATGATACGAAAATATGGAAATATGAATACCTAGGTACAATGGGCTAACCCTTCAGAATTGAAATTCATGATTGTTTGATTTTGTTGTGGTGAGGGAGGATCTGATTGTGCTCAGACTGATAATGAAGCTATATAATAAGACTAAAACGGAGTGACTCTCAGTACAAATGTAACATGAGACAATTAATACAATCAATTCTACATCGATGAGACCTTAAAAATTGTTTCTACTGGTTACATGTAGCTAAGAAATGTTTACAAATTCCTAGTCATAATATTTTGGATTATTTAGATTAAAGGCATCGTACACGTTTGGTAATGACTCTGAAAATTTATGGCAATAGACTGTGCAAGTCTCGCGTATATTTGAACTTCCGGGACCATTGTGGTCCCAACCATATGGAGATTAATGTGGGCAAGATTTTGTTTTGTCAATTATTTTAGTTTAACGTGGTTTTTGACCATGAAAAATATATATGTTGTTGGGAATGTAATACTTTAGTGAAAGCAATTTTGAAAGTAAAATTAATTCAACAATATAACAAAGAAAACCTGAGAATTAAACTTGACCTCAGCTTCCGGTTGCTGCAAAAAATTGAGAATTTTGTGCTCACCTCCGATCACAAAACTTATATAAATGCTTGTTTTGGATGCGCGATGTATTGGCCAGTGCTGTAATTGCAACGCAAAGCCTTTTCATAGCAGTGTATGGTTGTTCAGGCGTCAGCGGTCTCTATAGACTGCATCAAGCAATAATTTTACGCACGTGTGACCATCGCGAATCCACGTAAGTGGTTTCTGAAAAGTTAAGATCAAATAAGCATCCTTGTCCCAGAGTTTTAATTTTGATTCAATAATAATTAACACATTATTTGTGTATTTATTACAAAAACTAAAACTGATTTTATAAACATGTAATGAGTATTTTTGTTGTTCAGATTTTGTCATTAGATATAATTTAAAACAAAGATTTGATTTCAGAGAAAAACATGTTCTTCGTTTGACGTGTTTTCTCGTTCCGATACGCGCGAGACTTGCACAGTCTATAAAAACTTAGTTAGTAAGAAGTACAGCAGCTTTGGATAGTAAAATGCATTTTGAGAGACTTTTTACTTCGAAGGACTGTGGTTATGGAAAAATATGTCACTTTTTATCCCCAAAATATTTTGAATATTGAGAAGCGTTACGGTAACGCTTCTCAGAGTGTGTATTCCAATGCAGATTAACTGCTCCAGATTTTCGGCAATATCTCAAAAACGTTACCACCTTTTGAAATGAACCTTTCACAGGTTAGTTTTATGGTGTATATCTAAAACTATAGGGTTGAAACAAACAATAGGCTCCAATTACCAAACGTGTACGATGCCTTTAAACAAAAGTTTTTTAGAAAATATTATATTAGATTATACTCACACAATCTCAAGAAATACTATGAGATCATTTAATACAATAAAATGTCTATTCAAAATAACTAACTGTTAAAACTACAACTTAAAACATAGATCAAATCTCACCCTGAGATATGGCTATGATGACCACGATCCTTCATCTCGGCTCACAGATTAAACAAAATTAACTGTGTGCATCAATTCAGAATGACAAACCGGCTCTCTGTGCAACCCTTAAGAAGCCTAAACTTTTGTTGGTCACTGACGCCAAAACCAATCTCCAATTGGTTAATTTAAAGGTTCACTGAATATTTATATAATTTAGACCTACTCCCAACTTGGCCCACAAAGTCACTGTAAGGTCACTGGCTCAGGACTAGTGGTTCTTGAGGGAGAATAAAATTTTTCCACCTGAACCACAGAATAATAAGTCATAAGGTTGTTGGAAAAATCCCTTAAAGGTATCGTACACGTTGGGTAATGGGTCAAAACAAATATTAGCATAAAAATTTACTTGGTAACAAGCAACGGAGAGCTGTTGATAGTATAACACATTGTAGGAAACGATTCCCTCTGAAGTAACGTAGTTTTTGAGAAAGAGGTAATTTCTCACTAAAATAATATAAACTTCTTGCAAGAAGTTTTATTCCTATCTGAAAGCACACAAATTTGTTCAACAAGGGTGTTTTTTCTTTCATCATATTCTTGCAACTTCGATGATTAATTGAGCCCAAATTTTCACAGGCTTGTTATTTTATGCATACATGTATGTTGGGATACACCGAGTGAGAACACTGGTCTTTGACAATTTCCAAACGTGTTCAGTGTCTTTAAAACAATGGATGTACATAGAAAGTAATAATAGCTTGTCGTCAGATGACCACTCGTATTATTTATAATATTACTATAATATTTATGTTACCCTTGTGGGGATCATATGGACATATTCATTAACTTTGGTCAGCAGTTTTGTGAGCTCTTATCGTTGGAACCGTTTGTGAGGAATTTGGGTGAGGTTCTGCAATTTAGTAATTCTATCGAATATATATTACTATGGAGGGTAATTTCCATTTCCCAACATAGTCATGCTTGGAAAGCAAAGATGATTGGTGCTATTACCAACTGTATACCAATGGAAGAACTCAGATTGAGATTGATTCAACTATTTTGATGTTATGACAGGGTTATGAGAGAGCTGTCATGCTGAAGGGAATGGTAGAAGCGGCAGTGAATTGGATGAAAGCTGGGCTCCCTCTCCGTAAACTCATGATAGTCCTGTACTGCCGTGGTGATAATGATGCTGCGCTGGAGGCATCTGGGGCGCAACAGTTCAGTCGTGTCTTTAAGCAGTTTGCTGATCTTAAAGACCAGTACATGATGAAGGACTTGACACCTAAGGTACAGCTTCAAGATCTTGATGATGCCCCTGCTATGGGTTCTTATTTGTAAACTTTAACTTCAATGTTCTTTACCGTAATCTTCGACTTATAAGCCGCAGCTTATGCGTTAATTTTAACCCCAAAAAATAATTTTGCAGGTTGTACATCGGGCGGCTTATATGAAGAACAAAAACCAGCGCACATTTTTTTAAAGAAAAATGTGACATAAATCCAATTTGCTGTTTGAAGATGCAGATGGTCCAGTGAAGGCCAGTTTATAGTCAGTCACGCGATGACAACACTGAAGATCGCCAGCGTCTCCAGCATTTAGTCAATGATGCCTCAGCGATAACTATAAACTGTGTTTTTTAATGGTCGCGTGTCAAGTCTTCAGTCACGCAACTGAATATAAACCGACAATTAAATTGGATACACACAAATTTTGTGATAACTTTTTTTTTTTTTTATTTTTTAAAGGTTTTTTTAATCCCAGGGGATTCTCGTTTACTGATCTCACTTGGGTTTTTTTTTGTTAATTTTCTTCAGTTTTTCTTTATTTTTACTTCCAATCCCTCATTGACTTTTTTATAGGAAGTTACAATAAATTTTGACGTCTACCTATCCTTCAGCAAAAATGACACGGAATTCGCCGCTGTCATCAAAGATAAGCTTCACTTGAAGAAGTCCGACATCCGCATCTTTGACAGCAATCAGAAGATGATCTCTGAGGAGGTTTGGCAGGAGGACATGTATGATGTGATGATGCACAGTGCAAGGGTCATTACAGGTCAGCAAACCATGGTGTTTGATATTTTAAGTTTCCTAAAAAGGATGCTGGAACATAATCATGTGGTCTGACCATTCAATACAAGAATTGTTGGTGTGCATTACAGCCAAGGTTCAAAATACCATTTAGTCTGTACTGTCCGAGTCTGGTTCCCTAATAATCATGGCAGATAAATTTTCCCAACACTTTGATTTCTTAGCCCATTACTAAGTTGTTCTATTCAAATTGGTGAGCAGCTGGTGTGATAAAAGTCATTTTTTGCTTAGTCTGTATAAACCCATTGCATATGACGTCACACTCAAAAAGGAGGCAGATCATTGGTCGATAGCTGTTCTCAGTGCGTAAAAACGTGCGCGTGACCTCAGCGTATCCGTAGCGTTTCGCGTTATGCAAGGGAGATCTATTGATTTCTATAGACCCCTTACAACGTGGAACGCGCCTCTGAACAAAGCGCGTCATTTTGGGTGTCAACTCTCTTTAGTGCATGTTTGTATACGATTTTGACACCCAAAATGACACCCAGGATAGGCGCATGTGAGTACGCTGCGCGTTGTGCAAGGGGTCTATAGACCATGCAAGTCTCGCGCGTATTCAAACATTTTTGGGACCACTTTGGTCCCTTGTACATTGCATTAATGTGTGAAGGTAACAAACACGCGCACTTTTAACGGGTCTCAATGCTCAAATACGCACAAGACTTGCACAGTCTATTATCTGTTTCCCAATCAGACTGAGTAACACTGTCCAGGAAACATTCAAGTATAACACCTATTCTGAAGTAGCTTCACTGGCTCCCCTTTGAACAGAGGATTATCTACAAGATCAGCCTATCAAAGCAATGAAGGGCAAATCACCATCCTACATCTGTGATCTCGTCCAGCCATATATTCCAGCTCATGAAAATCTACGTTCAGCAGCTGACAAACTCCTTGTGGAGTATGCTGTGAGCAATTCATGGGGATCCCGTTCTTTTCTGGTAGCTGCAGGGAAGGTTTGGAATGGTCTGCCACATTCCATCAGAGCCATCCAGACAACAGACATTTTCAAAACAGCCATGAAAATACATCTTTTTATGGAAATATTTTCCTAATTCCATAGAGATTGGGATTTCTGATTATTCTGCTGCTGTTTTTCTTGCATGTGCACCATTCATTCATTCAGTCGATGCGGAGCATCGGATGATGGCCCTCCAAACACGTTGGTCTCTTATTGCTGTACGCAGCTCCTCCCGTTGCAGACCAGAGTCCCGGCACAAGGTGTCCACATAGGTGGTTTGTGGTCTGCCACGGGAACAGTGTCCCTGAGTAGGGCCCATAGCACCAGCCTGCTCACTGCCAGCTCAGTATGTCTGAGGCAGTGACCTGCTGATCTCAGCCGTCTTGTCCTAATCTTGGTGCTAACTCTCGGTAGTCCACCGTAGAGCTCCTGGTTTGTGATATGCCTCTCCCAGTGTATCTGTTTTATGCAACGAAGCATTCTTGTGTAGCAGCCGTCCAGTCTCTTCTCTAGACGACCGGTTAGTGTCCATGATTCACATCCGTAAAGCAGAACTGATTCCACAGTAGCAGTGAAAAACTTCACCTTCAGGTAGTGGGACATCTGACTTGACCATATGTTCTTCATGGAGTTGAGTGCCTTCCAGGCAAGAGCGATACAACATTTCACATCTTTCTCAGTGTCATTAACCCAGGAGCCCAAGTACTTGAAATCTGTCACCCGGTCCAGTTCTGAACTGATGGTTGTCTTTAAGGGAGTGGTAGTGGTGCAGTTAAATATCATGTACTTTGTCTTCCTGGTGTTGAGAAATAGCCCCACTCTTGCACACTCAGTCTCTGTTCTTTGCAGAATCAGCTGAGCTTGCTCAATCTCATCCGATATTTGTACGATGTCATCTGCATAATCAAGGTCTGTGATCATGACCGGAGCCACTCGTCTGCTCCTCCGCCTGTCGATGGTGAAGCCAAGCTCCTCCTCTCGCCCATCTATTGCCAGTCTGAGCGCATAGTCTAGCACCACAATGAAGAGATATGGTGCCAGAGTATCACCCTGTAACACCCCTGCTGATATTGGGAACTCATCCGTTTCCCCATCTGGTGATATCACCTTAGCTCTGGTGTTGGTGTAATTATCGCTGATTGCATCCACAAGCTTGGCTGGGATACCATATGCCCTCAGGATATTAATCATCTTGCCACGATGCACGGCGTCAAATGCCTTCTTAAAATCAATGAAGGTAAGCACGGCTGGTAGGTTGTTGGATTTTACCCCTTCGATTATCCTCCTTAGGGCAAGGATCTGTGCGACTGTTGATCTTTTCTGCCTTAAACCGTTCTGGTTGATCCTTAGATGAGGATCCTGGGTTGGTCTTATCCTGTTCAGAATCATCCTGTTGAACGTCTTTGCGACTACCGAGCTGAGACTAATTCCCCTGTAGTTGTCCACATTGCTAAGGTCTCCTGATTTGTGTACTGGAATGATGTTGAGCAGGGACCATTGCTTTGGTTTCTCTCTCCCGTTTAATGCTGCATTGCAAAGTTGCAGAATGATCTCGTCGAGATTGCAGAGTTTAATTACCTCAGCTGGTATCCCATCCAGCCTTAAAGACAGCTTCGCTCTCCTATACTCGTTCATAGTATAAAGGGGCATCATCAATAGGTAGGCTTTCAAACACTGTAGAGATCTCACAGTCTTCATCTAGCACTTGTGGAGGGTTTCCGAGGAGCTCTCTGAAGTGCTTGTACCAGGTATGCACCCTGCCTACTGGCGCTGCTGCCTCCACTTGTCCTGCAGTGGTTGTCCGTCTGCCTGTCACTTCCTTGATGATTGCCCAGGCCTCACTGTACTGCTGTTCCTTGCTAGCTGACTCTACTTGTGAAATCTTGCTCAAAATGTCGTCCTCCTTTAACTTCTTATAGGTGTTGAACAGCTTTTCCTTAGCTCCCTGTACAGCCTCCCCACTGTCTTCAGTAGTTGCATCCACATGTGTCTGGTATGTATCTTTTACCTCTTGCCTGGCTTCTTCTACTTTTGGGTGATCATGGAATTGGACTCTCTTCTTTTTCTGTTTTACTGGCATGCAGGATTCAGCCGCGTCCCTATTTGCCTCGATGAACCTTGCATATCTCTCTGTTGGGCATTCATCCTGCAGGAGTTGGAATCTGTTTTTCACCTCGACTGCATATTGCTCCTGAAGAGCCCTGTTGTTTGCAAAGGCATACCAGTCTTTCTTGATCTGCATCCTTCGATGCCTCCATGGGGCTCTCAAACTCAGACGGAACTTTGTAGTGACAATTCTGTGATCTGATCCTACACTGGAGAATGTGCTATAGGCCTCAGTGTTCAGGACACTGTTCCTCCACTTCTTCATGGCAAGGATAAAGTCAATCTGGAACTTGTTGTGATTGGGACTCAGGTACGTCCAGTATTTCCCCTCAGATTTCCGGAACATGGTGTTACTGGCAATAAGCTGCTTCTCCTGCATGAACTCCATCAGCAGCTTACCATACCTGTTGGTAAGATTATGAAAAGAGTGCTGAAACTCGTCTCTGCCAAGTCTTGCATTGAGGTCCCCAAGTATCATCAAAAGTTATGAGCCGGAACACTGCTAACTGCATCTCTCAGTTGTAGATAAAATTGTTCACTTCCCTTTAGGGTGCTGGAGTTTGTAGGTGCATACACTATGATAGCTGTTGTCACAGGATTGCCCTGGATTGTGCTATTAGGATTCTGCTGGTCACTGTCTGCACTCCTATTAAAGACTTCATTGCCTTCTGACTAACTAGTAAGCCCACTCCACCCGTAGCTGCTTGTGCTTCGTTTCTCCAGGCTGATGATGTAACCATTGATTGCCCAAGCACTTTGATGTATCTTAAAGTGTCTTTGTGAACTATCCTATGCTCCTGAATGCCAATAATATCTATTCCTTGCTTGATCATGCAAGAAACAAGCTCCTCCTGTCTACATTCCTCTCTAATTGTCCTGACATTGAAGGTTGAGACTAAAATAGTCTTCTTGCTTCTCATTAGTCTTGTGTTTGGCTCAGTGCCTTGATCAGACACCATCCTCCCTCTCTGGTTTGGGATGATATCGTCATTCTGCCTGTGTTGGCCTACACCTCTGCCATCCACTTTGCTCCTGCAGACTTCCGCTGCTGGAAGTATAGGATTTGTGTTATGTTTTGCCATCATCTTTCAGTTGCTGATTTATGCCAGGGGGCGCAACTCCTCCTGGTATGCACTAGATGTATCCCTGTGTAAGGGGTGTTGTATATCAGAGATTTTCTTCTCCTAGGTGGGCTGCCGTCCAGGCTAACGAGCCTCACCTGCCCGGGTTTGGATTCAGAGTACCATCTCCTAGGTGAACTGCCTCCCATGGCTGACGAGCCTCACCTGCCCAGGTTTGGAACCAGAGTACCATCTCCTAGGTGAACTGCCTCCCATGGCTGACGAGCCTCACCTGCCCAGGTTTGGAACCAGAGTACCATCTCCTAGGTGAACTGCCTCCCATGGCTAACGAGCCTCACCTGCCCGGGTTTGGAATCAGAGTACCATCTCCTAGGTGAACTGCCTCCCATGGCTGACGAGCCCCACCTGCCCGAAGCTGTCTGTTTTTAAGGCGCCAGATACTCGCCTTCACACCTCTGCCCACGGTTCTAAACAGGGGTCGGCACATGAAGCCAGGCAGTAGGAGTTAAGTTAAGAGAGGCTGTTGGAGATGCTGACCGTATGGGACTTGGTCATGGATGAGGAGTGGCTCAATTCTCCTCACCATCCCGGTCATTCCTAACCCTTTGACCCCCTAATGTGCACCATTGAAAGACGTCCACAGAGGAACTTTTTTAATGGAGCAAGTGCCTTGAGCACTTTTGTGGATTCCGGCGCTATACAAGACGTCATTATTATTATTATTATTATTTTTTCATGGCAAATAAATTTCTCTACTCGTTTTGTTTTTAAGCTCATTCAGGCCTTAATTTTAATGGAACACGATTGCAGTGGTCCTCAGCACTCCGTAATGTTTACCAAGGAGAGCAATTTTAGAGATTATGAGACAGAAATTCTGCTAGGGATCACTTTGTAAACAGAACACTTCTACTTATAGTCTCTATAAAAATTATCCCATATTAAAGTTGATTGATTTTAGCTGTGGCTATTAAGGGCATCGTACAAGTTTGGTAATGACTCTGAAAATTTATGGCAAAAAAAACTTACCTGATAAGCAGTACAGCAGCTTTGGATAGTATCATACTATGCATTTTGAGAGACTTCGAAGGACTGCGGTTATGGAAAAATATATCACTTTTTATCCCAAAAATATTTTGAATATTGAGAAGGGTTACGGTAACTCTTCTCAGAGTGTGTATTCCAATGCAGATTATTCTTCCTGCGTGGACATAACCGCTCCAGATTTTCGGCAATATCTCAAAAACGCTACCACCTTTTGAAATGAAATTTTCACAGGTTAGTTTTATGGTATATATCTACAACTATATAGGTTTGAAACAAACAATAGGCTCCAATTGCCAAACGTGTACGATACCTTTAACTGTAATCTACCAATAGCCACAGTCAAAGCTGTCAGGAAGGACTTGGCCTTATAAATCTAATGTGTTTGATTACTTTGCAGTGCTGACGCCTAACTACCTTCAAAGCACATCTTGCATAGAGCAGTACAACATCGCCCTCTGCTGTTCAAGAAATGCAAACAGGAACATGCTGGCACCGTTCTATATAAAGGAGAGTAGCCTGCCTACCTACATGACCCAAGTGCAATATGTGGACTGCAGGTAATAGAAATTTGATCTCAGATATCGTTATTTCTATAAAGAGCTTTTCATTGCAATTGTGATTCATCACAGCAAGACGGTGGCGTTTGCAAATTAGTTGAATGTGGGGAGGAGGTTATAGACAGAGGTGAGGCAGGCCAACCCCATCTTTGAATGGGTTGAGGGAACAGTGAAATAATAACCAGGGAAAATACAACCAGTCTAGAAAATGTCAACTAGAAAGTGATCTTTTGGAGAGAAAAAATCTTTTTAAAAGAAAAAGCAGCTTATGTGTCCTCCACTGCAGGAGTTCGGAGGCAACCTTTAGGAGCTTTACCACACACCACCCTGGGCTAAAATGTCTGAAACATCTCAATCTGAACGCTTAAACATTGCAAGAAATACAATGAAGGAGATTTCAAATGAGAAAGTTGAGTTGAAATTTTTGTTTCTGACAGGACCAGTAGTGTCGACCGCATCGGGGATGCATGCCACCAGATCGTTTTGTCCTTCAGTGTCACCTTGAAGGCTAAACCTTTGATGGATCCCAACATCCAGTACGACATCTTCATTTCCTACTCTCATTGTGACTCGGAGAGGGCAAATCACATTGTGAAGTACTTGAAGATAATCAACCCAAACCTTAGACTTTTCTTTGATATGCAGGAATTGAAAACAGGTAGGTACATGTACATGTTGGTTTTGATTCATTGAAAGTAGCTAAATATTAGTAATGATAATTTTGATAGGTGAGATCAGGACAAACTTTAAGGAAATAGCTGCATTTTAAGAGGGACCCAATTCACTGAAACTGCTATTGGTTTGACGAGAAATATCATCTCTATATTCTGACTATTCCTCTGGTAAAAAAATATTGTCATTCAAATGATTGAAAAAGTCATATTTATCTGACATGTTCAACATACTTTATTGCAATATCAAGCAGCGGTTAGACAGGTGTTCTTCTGTGTAATGTCACACCTGACTTACTCCTCTGCTCATTTTTTGTTAATTAATGTCCACATGTTTGCAAGTTTGTAAATCATCTGAGATGCCTGTGAGGAAGAGGCTGCTAGGTTTGAATTCAAAGACAGACAACGGCCGTTTTGCTTTTAATTTACACCTCCTCCTAATCAAATAGTCTTGGTGCAAGACATTGTTAGGCAGTTTCTTGTACCATGATCAGTGCATTGATATCAATCACCGATAGCAGACGCTGTCATTTTAATGATCGTTGCCGGAGGGAGGGTGGTTCTTTTTGAAATAGTCAAGTTCATGTATGTATGAGTAGCGCCTGCAGCTGCTGTTGGTGATTCAATCACAAGTAAAGTCTTGAAACAAGACTAGAGTGAAAGCTGTAGTAAAATATATATTTATATTCATATCATTTTATCACCGTGATAGTAGACTAAGAACAATTCATGATCCACTCACCTTGAACACTCCTACCTGTTCCAAATCTGTTGGCCTAGGTGCCTTCGGTCATATTGGCCCCCGCCTTTGGAACAATCTTCCCTACAACATCCGATCTTCTACCTCAGCTGCTACATTCAAGAAATTGCTCAAAACTGAACTGTATCAATTCTAACTGTTCCAACTTCACAGCACCTCGATCTAGCCTCTAGGATGTGTGTGCTATATAAGAACCTATTATTATTATTATTATTCTAATATTCCTACTACTAGGTAGTGCATGGCAGCGTATGTTGTATCATTCCATAGATGGCTCCAGTGTCATGTTAGCTTTGGTATCTAATAAATACCTGAGTTCAGCGGTGTGTCAAGAGGAGTACAATCTAGCTTTGGCTAAACACTGCTCTGAGGTAAGTAAAGCTGAAAGGGTAATTTAAAGTGGTCATAATAATGACACTGCACCATGACAGGGCCAAATGTCATTGAACTTGAACAAGGGATCACAAAGCTCAATATTGGATTGGCTACCAAAGTCTACTCATAGCTGTAAAATTTCCAACATTCAGTAAATGAATGTGAAACATCAGCTGCCTTTTACTAATTGAAATATGATGACAAAACTTGTGTAAGCACACATACTTGGGTCTCATTTTGGGCTATAAATGCCACAGATTATTGCTTGCCTAGGACCTCCTGGTCTTGGTCTGAGTTTCTATCTACCCCTTGACCTCCAGGTTCTGATCTTGTTTCCAGTCTCTGAGGGGACTGATTGGCAAAAATTTAAAAAAAATGCTGCAAAAATAAAAGGCTAGACTAATGACTAATGGGCTTATGGCTGGACCATGAGACGGATCTATATTACAGTTAAAATGAAACAGCTTTTTAAAACTCTTTTGGAGAAAACTTCATCAAAATGAATGATTATCATTTTATTTTTCATTTTAGAAACATTTGTTTTCAAATTTTACAAGTACGGAATAATACAGATAGTAGCAGGAAATGTTGGAGGCTATACACAAGAAGCAGAAGCTTATTGAAGGGAGAGCCTTGAAAATATAATAAATTAAATAAAACATTGTATTAAAGTACCAGTTACAAAACAAGCGAGACGACAAACAAACAGACTTAGCAAGACTACAGATGGACATACAAAGGGGAAACAAAATTCCAATAACGCTGTACATGTATGTAGGAAAAAAGAAGATGGCATGGATAAGAGAGACTATACATATACATGTAAAAAAATAAATCTTCAGTGTATCAAATATATTACTTATGATTATAAATGAACTTTAAAAGATTATTTTGTTGATTTTTGTCAGTCTTCTACCCTCAAGTTGATCCCTCTGTGCATTGAAGACATCTTGGGGGTGACTCCTCCAGAGTTCACCAAGGTCAAGATGGTGAATGCTAAAGGTGATAACTTCCTTCAGGCGGCAGATTCAACCTGTTCTGCAATCGATGATTGGCTGGATGGGAAGGAGGTCGATTCTGATTTGAAGGCAGTGTTTGACAAAACTGAGGTGGGTTCTGATAGTCGTTACTAAACCGTTTAAAACGGCCATTAAACTGTTTAAAGGTAGGGTCAGAGATTGGAAAATACTCCAAAAATTAATGACCATAAAAACTTACTTGGTTAGAAGCACTGCAGCTGTTGATAGTACAAACTATTTTGAGATAGGATTTCCCATTGAAATAAAAGGTTTTGATAATTTTCACCCCAGAACATTTGCATCTGAAAAACAATTCATGCATGAATCGTTTCTCAGATTTCTGAGGGTTGGTGTCTATTTGCGAATGCTGCGGCCAGAGATGCGGTTGGTACCCGCTGTCGCCTCGCTAATGTGGATGGATTCGACGTTTTTGTGAAAATGCCAGGACAGTTTTTTGCTTTTTTCTCAGCAAGTAGACACTGTATTCAGCTGAAACTTTCACATGTGACTTTTATTGTATCTATTTTTATAACGTTGCCTATAAATCAGCATTTCGTTAACAAAAACCAAACGATGACCCTACCTTTAAATGGATGGGAATTCACATGTATTCTCAGTTCATACAGCGACCAATCAACCTGAGAAAGGTTTCCACGTGAAGTGCTGTCACTGTCAACAGATTTGTTTTTAAAACAGATTAAAATCATTCATATGCGATATTTTCACACAAAAGCCAGCCACTACTTTGGTGAAGCTAGTTAAGGTTTATGTTTGTAATTAATCATTTATAAATACCCAAGACAGTTTCGCTATTCCTATTGGTGGAGAGCACGTCACGTGGAGGTGTTTAAACGGCTGATCAAGACATAGCTGGAGCTGTTTAAGACCGGCTGGCTTCGCGTGTTGGGCGCGCAAGCTCATTTACGCCAATTTACTTACGCGGAACGCAATATATAGCTATTAGTACCCGTGCGTAATCTTTTTGTATACGCGCGTACACACAACCCAACCAGAACCCAACGGGCACAAACTAGAGTTTTACAAAAGTTTTTGAAAATGTACAAACCTCGAAAATTCGCTAAACAAATAGATTGTCACATATTGTCTATAGGCCTACTTGTAAATTTTGTTTCGCTTTTTAACAAAAGGGCATTTATGAATGTGAGAGTAGGGACTCGTTCTTAAAATGACCGTTTAAAACCTTGCACGGCCACGACCCTGCCGGTTTTAAACGGCCGTTTAAGAACTCGTCGCCACTCTTTTATTTCCTTGTTAAAGACTACACCATTGAGATGAATGCAGTGCATCCTCCTCTCTGAGAAGCAATTGAATGCCAACATCTTGGTCATGGACCCTGTATGCAATAGCAATAATGAACCCTGATTCTCATGATTTCAAAAAGGGTTCAGACTATTTTACCATTTAATAGTTACATTGTTTTGAATCAAGGGCAAAGGCAACTGGGCTGGGCCCAATTTCATGGCACTGCTTAACGTGGAATTCTGCACTTACGCCCAGCTGCGTCCTATAGAAATACACACGTTACAGTGCGCGTAAGCGCAGAATTATTTGGTAAGCAGTGCTGTGAAATTGGGCCCTGATGCTTTGGACAATTTCTTATTTTTTATAATTTGTTTTGAATTATTTTAAACCAGGACTTGATAGTTGATGTGGACACAGTTCTGGAAAGCATGCGCCGTCTTCGTTTCCAAGAGAAGTATGGTGACAAAGAGAATCTGACCAAGAAAGAGCTGAAATTTCCGACGCATCTTCCTGACTCTTTGCCAAATAGCCCCGAGATGGCTAGTGATAATGAGGACGATGCTAGTAAGTGCGATGTTGCATTCAGCTACGCTAAGGAGGATAAAAAATACGCCATCTACCTCGCTGAGATGCTCGGTCAAGTTTCCGGTCTTGTGGTCAACGTGCACCCCTCATCAGACCTTGAACGACTCTCTCTAATCGATCAAGCCAAACACATCATCGTCATCCTATCCCCACATTACATTGACTCATTGGAGAAATGTGAAGAGTTCAACATAGCCCTGTCCCGTCAGCGTATGGTTACTGGACGGATTTTATTCCCCGTTCAGGTCCATGTTCTTCCACAGCGACCCACATACTTTCGACTAGTGCCGTCTGATTTCAATTCAGCAGACAAAATGTGGCCTGAGTTGTGCAATTCACACGTGAAGACGATTGGCCGCACCTTAGATAAGCTGGAAGCATACAAGATTGATATTGCTGCACCTACAAAGTTTGCTCTTCACGTTGCAGCTCTGAAGATACTAGAGGAGATTAAGACACAGAGGTATTTCATCCTGTTTCCTTATGAATAGTTAACCCTCCAACTATCTGACCATTTAATATCATCCACTGTGGTGTTTAAATTACGCCAACCTGCATAATAATGTCATGTGTTAATGAATCATACTTTTATGTGTATATTTACCTAAAACCGCTCATTTGATTGTTCAAGGACAATTCATATAAAATAAAAAATCTAAATTTTTAATGAGTCTTAACAAAACATTTGAACAAAATGTAAATCTTAGAAGAAAAACAAGCTCAATGCATTTTCTATAGGCTTCTGATAATCATTGAAGTGTGCATGGTTGACAGTGGAATTACATCACAAATATTGTCTGCTTCGAGTGCTATGGTTAAAACTACGACTCCCGAGGTGATCCAGTGATCACGGAGGGAGTCGTGTATTTAACCAGAATAAAAGCAGTCAATATTTGTTTTATAACAGCCCTAACATATATTGTGACTAGACATTTAGGTACCAAGAAGCTGCTGTTGCTATGGGTATAGTACATTGGTTGCTATGGGTGTAGTACATTGGTTGCTTTGTGTATAGCGCATCGCGCTCGCGTGGCTTTCTAGTAAAAATAAGACGTATCATTTGACACGCTCTAAACCAATCTAAGGCAGAATACTTGTAAGGAGTGGTATATTTTATTAGAAAATGTGCGAAGAAATCAAGGTGTTTTCTGCAGATAAAATTTTTGTTTTTGTTTCACTCAACAGGTTAAATCCTGAGTCAACCATTGGTGTCAAACCATCGTCGACTCTCACAAACATATTGAAAATCAAGGGAGAAACGGATCAAGCTTTTGGGGAAGGCAGTACAGATTCTGTTGGAGAGGTAAGGTGTCAGGTTTGAATATTTTTATGTGGTGTCTTCGTAAATAGTATTTAATGTCATAGAAACTTTGGGTTTTTGTACGCAACCATATTTTTCTCTTTTTCACTCTTCTTTTAGTAATTGCAAAGTTTTGTGTTTCTGACACACAAAACTTTTTTGTTGTTATGAATTTAGACACTAGTAGCCCTAGCAGTGACCTCTATTAGATAATGTGTAATGTACGTCATGCATTTTAAACTGTAAATTACTCTTTTATTTTAGAAATTGCAAATTAAAATTCCAGCAGTCTAGGCATACACAAGTTCAAAGCTGACTTCCAAAACCTTGGTCACAACTTGAACTTTAAGGTAGCTGTGTGTGTGGGTATGTCTACGCATTCAAACCGAGGACTTTAACAAAAGGGATCCGGGGAAAAGGTGTACCGAGGACGTCCTCGCTTCGTTTTCGTGTACAAACCCAATGGGGACGTCGCTAAAAAAACCTATGTCCAAACAGTGGGAGAACAAAGAGAAGTCCTCGATTAGCAGGATTCACAAACGTGTGTGTGTGTGTGTGTGTGTGTTGTAACCAATACAAATGCGTTAAAAAATAGGGCCGATTTTACTTGGCTCTGCCTTACACAGTCCGAATATTGGGCAGGTTTAATTAGCAATGGCCACTGCTGGGCTTAAACAAATGTAAGGCCACGTTTTTCTCCTCCTCTGTCCACAGTAAACTAACTTGATTTATTTCTTCTATTTCAGTATTTACTGTCATTGCAATTCAAAGTAAACAACAACGGACAAATACCTTCACAAGTTGACCCTGTGAAGCAGCCACCTTCAGAGAACCTCTCAGTTAAAGAGGAACAGTCAAATGTTCAAACAACATCCACTGATAATAACTCAGCTCAAGATAAACCAGATGGAACTAGTTCTAACCAGTCAGTCCATTGTACAGAGGAACTGGATTTGACTGGTTCACAGCCTTCCAACCACCCAAGGACAGATGAACCGCCTACTGATAATGGTGTTCAGAATGAACCAGAGTCACTTGAACTGGCTTCTGAGGGGAGTTTAAACCAGCAAGGTAAAGCAGCTGATACCAGCTCAAACCAGTCAGCTGGACCAGAACGAAATTATCAAAGAAAAGGTAGCGTGTCGTGCCTTGTTCTGTGAAGTCCAGTACTCGTAGTATCAGAGAAGAAATCGTGTGCCTTTTAGCAGAGCTACATTTATCAAGGTAAAATCTATTCTACAATGTATTAAATACTTCATACATTGGTTTTTGCAATTCATCTATTTTTGTTAATATTTGCAATTTATTTTGTAAAAGTATAGACATATATATTTAAATAGCACCTTAACTAATAAACTGATCATTTATCATTTCATGCCTTTATACATTTTCAGGATGTATGTGCACTTTATTATTTGATGTATACAGGGTTCTGATTTCTGCCAAAAAAACAAACTGCCCGCATTTTTATTATTATTAACATGGTCAGCAGTCAGACATTTTTTTAGAATGTCCAGAGATGGCAGAGAACCAAGGGAATCAGACAAATAGAGGTTTATATGTAAACACAAACAAATGTACTCATATGGTGTTGAAGTTAGTGTTCACTAACAACATCAAACAAAAAACAACAATAGTTCAAATGTTAACAACTGGAAACGAAAAATTATGTAAATATATGCAATGAAAAAATTAAGTTGTAATATTGGTAGAAAAACAAATTTTAAAACACAACCAATTAGTTTTTTGAGTGAAATAAACTTTATGTAAAAAATCAAAATGCAATAAATATTTTTGAAGAAAATAATTCCGGACGCTTGTGTGCCTCAATTCCGGACGCTTGTGTGCCTCCAATCAAACTATTTCAATATTTTGTAGCAACATTAGTTAAACAAATACTCAGGATGTATTAGTTTTCAAAGTAAGTAGTAATTTTGTATAAATATTTAAGAAACTAAAATTAATAGATCAGTTTAATGCAAATAAAATAATTTAAAAAAACATTGAAGCTATTCATTTACATTCGCATAACATTCTAAGAAGTATATGTTTTGTATGACTGAATGGAAAAGGGCATCTTGCCACAATAAGGGAATGCATGTACCTTGGCACTTTATGCAAATATAATTGGTACAATCAATCAAAGCAATGCTTTGTAAAACAATAATTGCTATTTTGGTTTTTACCCTGTCCTGATGTGTGATAATAGACACAATCGGTGACCGGAGTCACGTGACTCATACTGGGTATACAATGTAAACAAACCAAGCAAGCAACGCATCAGTGTGCGTGGAAAAGCGTGGCTTCTTCCGGACTTATGGAAGGGCATTTGTGGGGTTCTGACAACAATAATAATAATAATATTAATAAACTGGCATTTATAAAGCGCTCTTACAAGAGATCACAGCGCTGAAGTATATATATAGTAACAATAGAACAAAGGACCCCACAAGGCCATCTCAATAGGAACAATGGACCCCACAAGGGAATTCTTTAGAAAAGGGAATAATAGAACAACAATAGCAGGACCCCACAAACCGGATTGATTGATTGATGGCTGTGTGCACCTATGGCAGAAGCACTCGGAAGCAGCCATGCTTTCCACGCACACTGCGTGTTGCTTGCTTGGTTTGTTTACATTGTATACCCACCATGAGTCACGTGACTCCGGTCGCCGATTGTGTCTATTAAGCACTGTATACTCAGTACTTTCCCGAGGCATGTGGAAGAAATCCACTGGCAGACTACTCAAGCCTTGGATTCAACCCCACGACCCCCACATTCTAGAGACGATGTCTTAAAGATGGGCTATAACGTCAAATTCAGTTTTGTGATACACTCATTTTGTACGGGGATGTTTTGGTTCATTCGTGACTTTTTCAGAGCAAAATTTGAAACATGACGTTATTGGATTTCAACAACTTATGGGTCTTTACATTCCAAGGAAGAATTTGTTCATCAGTCCAGAGTTCAAATTCAACGCTGTTTTGATTGAATATCATCAAAAGTCAGGAATGAACCAAAACATCCCCGTACAAATATTTACAGACCCATTTTTATCCTGAATGATGTCATAGGATGTTTTGAATGTTGACAAATTTTGCACTGAAAGTGTATCAAATAGAATGGCAATTACACCACTTTAACATGAGGTTAGAGATTTGTAATTTTTTTAACCACTTACATGAGGACTCTATCTATTGGAAAATGAGTACATCACAAAACTGAATTTGACGTTATAGCCCATCTTTAACCAATTCACGGTGACTAGAAGCATTCAACAACGAATTAAATGGTCAAGTATCTTTTATATATGTACTTTTGGGTGCTTTCTCATTACAATCTCCCAAACAGCTTGGTGTATTTGAGCTCTGTGGTCTAGTGGATAAGACATCGTTTCTAGAATGGTGGTAGGTGTGGGTTTGAATCCCACCCAAGTAGTATGCATGTGGATTTTGTTTTTCTCAAGAAGTCTCGGGAAAGCTTTGAGTTTACAGTGCTTATCACATATTGGTGTAGGGTAAAAATAAACTTCATATTCTTTATCCCGATGCAAAAATAACAATATTATTCATGATATGATAAACCAGTGATATTCATTATACTGAACAGTTACAAATAATGTTTATTTGAAAAATTGTGTGGATATATATTTTTGAAATATAAATGTGAATGTACTCAAAGATGAAAACATAGCATACTTTTGAATGTAATGATCAGTACATGGTCGTAAATAAATTACTTGACGTATTCATTTAGTAGAAAATAATGTGTGTAGAGGGTTTCTTTTCCTTGGCTGTCATAGACTTAAACATGCATGGCCTAGAGTGATAGTGGCATAGTTCAAGGGGGTTGGGTTGGTGTAATCGCCTAACCAACAACCGCTGGCTAGATTTCTTGAAATTGTCAGAAACTTTTACTGAAAATAGTTTCAAAGGGACAGTTTTTGAAGGAGGCTCTTAGAACACAAATTTAACACTTTCGGAAATGAAGAAGTGTTTTGTACCAACCTTTCCCAACACTACAATGATGTTTATATGAGCATTGTAGACTGAATGATTTTCAATAAATTATTTTTTCATATTAACATTGATATTCCTAAACAGGCACTCACTTTTCACACTTCTCCCTTTCCATGCACTATGGACTGCAGGCTAACTGATCAAATGAAATAAATAGTTTTCAATTTTGTTTTATTCACTAAAACCTGGAGTTATAAAAGAGCCACTTGTTCCTTTTTGCTACCCATTCCCGGAACTCCCTGTGCTTTTGGAATATAACATCATTTCTTATTTTGAGCAACATTGAGCTATATTAAATCTGAAAATAAACTCTATATTGTTTGTATTGTGTATTAAAAACCCATGGAACTATTAAGAGAAAAAAATACCCTCATACTCCAGCCTAACGTATCCACCACATGGTCTGTCTGGGCTTTTTAAATTTCACATTTTAAGCAACATTTGTGTCTAGAAACATGATACAAATCATAAATCATTTTTGAAATTCAAATTTATGAAAGGCCCCTGCCCTGCCCTAACCATTCCTTGAAAATTGTTCATTCTTTTACTGGTAATTGTGAAAAAAGCGCAGTGGTGGCACCGGTCCCATCCCACTGCACCCGACTATGCCCCCCTTCCCCTTCCCCCTCACCAACATCTACCCAACACCCCTTGGCTGCATGTCAGCAACTTCGATAATATTTTTAACAGTTGGAGCTGCAAGGCATCCATAAAGATTACAAATGAATTTATATATTTTATTAATTCAACATTTGATACCTCCCCTCACCCCCCCCCCCACCACCTCCACCAACACGACCCCTAACCACCTGTAGACTGAACACTTTTATACTAAATGTTATTTATTGATGATAATAATTATAATTCTGAGCTACAATGTTTCTTTGAACATCCGCCTTCTAGCCCCATCCCCAACAAGGGGGTCCATCCCCCAACCAGGCTACCCGACCATACTTTGGAATGTCCATATAGGCCTATTTATAAGATATTAGGGTATTCGACTTATATATCGAGCTTCCTCGTCCATTGTCTGTCACTGCTTTTAAAGTAAGGGGCTTGTGATATTTCTTTTATTTGTTTATGTGTGGTGGTTTTTTTAAGCTAGATACAATTTTTCAGAATTTCAACATGTCCGATTATGAAAGGGGATCCCCCACCCCTAACCATTCCCTGGACAGTGGAGCACCCAGTCGTATCCCCCCCCCTCCATTGACCACCCATTGGCTGCTAACAACTTTAACAATATGATTGATACTTTGAGCTGCAAGGCATTCAGTAAATCAATAACTTCATAATTTCGAATATTCACCTTCCATCTCCGGGGCTCCAGAGCCCCCCCCCCCCCCCGGGCGCCAGCCCCCCCCCCCCCACGGCTCCCCCACGGCTCCCACACCCCTCTCGGGTTCCAGCCCCCCCTCCCCCCTTCTGTCCTCTGGAGCATTCGAACTGTCCGTACTTTTAAAGTATCAAGGTACCGTTGTTGACTATTATTTATAGCTTCCTCCTCCATGTGTCAAAATTAATAAACATTCTCTCGGTCAAATATAAGAGAACGATCACCTCGCACATTCAGTGTTGTGGACCATCACTGGTATCTCTGCTTAAACTCGATGATATCCATTTTTATTAGCAGTTCATGTTCACCAACGAACCCATGCAATATCATTCAAGTGTATAGACAGGGCGTCCGTGACATGACCAATATGAATGCGCACAAATATTTTAATGAGCCTTTTGTTATCAGCTTATAGCATCTTGTCTTTTTGGAGAGGACAATTTCTGAGACCGTGACACCGGGTCTGATTTCAGAAATCGTCTGCAACTGTAAAAATGGTTACGTCATTCCACTTATGACCAATCACATTCGACCAATCCCAGTTGGAAAATGTGCGGAGTGAAATCCCACAAATCGTCTTTGATAACAAATAATTCTTTGATTATTTTTTAGGTTGCAGTCAAAAATTAAATTTGGGCATAATTTGATCAGTAAACTTGAAATAAAATGACTAAAAGTGAAAACAATGTCGCGAGCGGAGGGATAAGTTCACTCAGAATTCCAGGTTTACATAAGTTTGTGTACAAATTGACCTCATTACTGCTATATTCGGCTGCCGCGGGCAATCACTCTGGAGCTGGAATTTAACTGGTGTGGTTGTGTTATTACAGTGGTAAATTTTTGTTAAATTCAACTTTTATCCAAATGACTTTTCTGTGACTTTTGAGAGCTGTTGTACACCCTAAACCCCGATGAAGTGATGCTGGTCACAAGGTAAGAACAAACTACGTATCTTTATTTATTTCTATTATGTGAAAAAGGAGGCTAAACTCTGCATCCATCTCGCTTTTCCAACCTGCCAATTAAAAAATTTGACCGAGGCTCGAAATTGCCTTTAAAATTTGAATGAGTATTAGCACTAAACTTGTCACAGATTGCATTCAAAGAAAATTAGTGTAAATTCACGAATGGTATCTCATGTCTGTTTTCCACAGGGTGATAACAGCCGGCCGATGCCGGCCAGGGACATTTCCGCTTACTTCTTTCCAAGAAGTCAAGGCAGACCCTCCAGCCACACTCTCAGTCTCAGACGAACTTCACGCGTTCGTCTGGGGTAAGTCAGAAATAATCCTTACCTTTTAGTGCAAATGATATCCTCTACAAAGTCCATGCACTGATTTGAAACAACTAACCAACTGTAACAAAAGTAACGAGTTTCTCGTCCAGACTTAAAAAAAGGAGGAGGCAGGGCCTTACTATTTACAATTTTGCAATTTTTGGCTATTTTTTTCCAAGATGGCCGCCATGCTAAATATGGCTGGCCAAGGTATATTTATTCACAGATTGTGCTATTTGAGTATACTGATGCAATGTATGACAAAACAAATCATTTGTATCATTTTAGTCAACTTGCTAAGCAAGTCTCAAAATTCAGAAACAGCTGTTGTATTGCAAAGGTGAAAAAAAGAGTCTATACAAATTCTTAGGCAAAAATAAACCAAGGAACTTCGTTTATTTTTCGAGTTTAACTTCTTTTTTTTCCTGAATAGAAAAAAAGGAGGTGGCGGCCAAAAAGGAGGCGGGCGGGGACGAAAAACTCACTACTTTTGTTACGTGGCCATAGGCTTAATTGTTGCCATCAAATTTCGTTGGACTCTTAAATTGAAACAAAATTTCTTCAAACATGTCAATTGTCATGGCTTTAAAATGTCGGCGTCATACCGTACACCCGTATTGTTCTGGTGTTCGCGAGTCTAAACCATTATATACTGTCCTGACCCAGGTGCCAGCCAGAAAAGATAAAATTAAAATTTTAAAATATTCATCGTGACAATATTACATTGCACGTGTGGGAAAAATTTTAAGGTGAACATGGTAAATACATTTTCTGGGTTTATTTCTTAGTTCGTATGCTTTGCCATTGTTATTTCAGGGGCGACTTCCTGCAATTTTTACCATTAAATTTGACGAAAACATTTCCTGTGAATAATATATATTGTGCAAACTAATTAATACTAATAGAGATCACCAACCTAAAATAAGAAGATTTCTCATCAAACTGATGTGTTGTTAAAGGCATCGTATACGTTTGGTAATGACTCTGGTAATTAATGTTAATAAAAACTTCCTTGGTAAGAAGTACAGCAGATTTGGATAGTATAATGCATTTTGCGATTATTGAAAAATGTATCACTTTTTATCCCCCAAAACATTTGAATCTGAGAAGCATTCTTCTCAGAGTGTGTATTCCAATGCAGATAGTCTTCCTGTGTGGACATAACCGCTCCAGATTTACGGCAATATCTCAAAAACGCTACCACCTTTTGATATGAAATTTTCACAGGTTTGTTTTATGGTATATATCTACAACTATATGTGTTTGAAACAAACAATAGGCTCCAATTACCAAATGTGTAATACAATTTTTGTTCTTAAAGGTATTGTACACTTTTGGTAACAGCTCAAAATCAGTGTGCACATTTTATGTGATTCAACATATGCATGAACAAACAAACCTGTGAAAGTTTGAGCTCAATTGGTCATCGAGATCACGAGAAAATAGTGAAAAGAGACCTTAAGTGTTTTCTGTTTGTTCAAAATATCGTGTATGATAAAAACCATTGTTTTACTCATTTCTCAGAAACGATAGCATTTTAGGCAGAAATATTTCAAAGGAACCCTTTCAACCATACTTACTTTAAATCATGTAAGTTGTGTGTGAATCTGTGAACATTTGTGTTTTTCGATCTTACCAATAGTGTACAGGGCCTTTAAAGGCATCATACACTGTATGATGCCTTTAAGAACAAAAATTGTATGCTCTCTAATGATCTTGCGAGCTTCAGCTAAACCGTATTTTATGCTTGCCATTGGAGCATTGCATAACCTGTATTTGCATATCAATTACTTTTAGGAGTTAGGTCATAGGTGACTGGTGCCAGATCCCACCAACATAAGTTAATGTTATATTTTGGCTTATTCAAACATCAATAGGATTAGCTGCCAATGGTTTGTTGGCGGGTATCCAACATACCATGTTGTAATCAGGGCCAATTTTATAGAGCTGCTAAGCATACTTTTTGTGCTTACTGAGCGAGTTTCCATTTCATAGCACTGCTAACCGTAAGCACACGAAAAGGCATGCTAACCTTCCGGTGCTTACTGTATGAAAATGAAAGACGTAACAATGCAAATCCATGGTGAACGCCCAAGATGGTCTCCTCATTTTCTTGGTAACCTGTGAAACACACTTATTAACAAGCAAATTTTTTTGCTACAGTTATATTTAGCACAAAAATTTGCTTACCGTTAAGCAGCGCTATGAAATTGGGCCCAGTTTATATCCTGTCTACAAACAAATGATACAAACGCTATGTTAGATGATTGCTTCTCCCATTGGTCAACAATAGACATTGGTATGCAGACGGTGGAGGCCAGGTGCAAAATGTATCAGGCATTTGTAAGGGCATGAATATGAATGTAGTGTATTTTTGCACTAGAAAAGCTTGTTTATCCACGTTAAATTGCCCAAAAAAGCTTTGTTTGTGAAAAGGTTTTGTTGCAGAGAAGTCGTTGGGGTAGGTGTGAATATTGTGAAATTATGGTAAAAAGTTTGTTTTACAAATGTGTCAGTGTGAATTTCTTCCTTGGTGTGCAAATACAGGGGGCAAAATAAATAAAAATTCCTGTTTGAGTTTTTGTGTGATAAATGTTAAATCACACAAATTAATACAGAGAAAAAAAAGTTGGAAGAGCCTGACTTTTAGTTTTATAGTAATACACTCCAATTTAAAAAATTGATGTTTTTATGTTTTTGCGCAGAGCTGGACCCTGTTAAAACATGGACAGTTCAAAGTAAAACAAAAAATTAAGGGTGTAAAATTCGATACCTGGGTGACTTTAGGGCACAATCAAAACTTGCTGGGTTGGTTTTTGTTTGTGTGTTTTTTTTACACACAGGCGTGACCTTGTGAAAACATACTGCAGATGACAACAAGATTGCAAGAATTGAAATTAATTTCCTATGAGGAGAACGCTAACATTTTAAATTTCCATATGTAAAGACGAGAAATACGCAACAGATCAGTAACAGAGACTTCTGAAGAATCAACAACAGCTACAGCTACAGACACCCCCCCCCGAAAAAAATCTTAACAATCAGTCTATTTTATCCTGGTGTATGACATTAAACTGCACCCTAGGCTAAGCTGGCTCATCTTCTGCTAGAGTCTGGTTAAGGCCTCTTAGCTGTACATCAAGTTCTCGCCTATGTGTTAAAAAAGTAGATCCATCTGCACTCTGTGTCTGAGGAGAATACAAACAAGAACTGTGATCAAAAACTTAAATTCCCATGAGGATTCAAGTGGAAACGAGGAGCATGCTAACATTTCAAATTTCAATCTGTAAGGACGAGAAATACGCAACAGATCATTAACAGAGACTTCTGAGGAATCAACAACAGCTACAGACCCCCCCCCCCCGATTGCCCAGATAATAACAAACAGTCCATACAAACAAGAACTGTGATTAAAAAATTAAATTCCCATGAGGATTTAAGAGGAAACTCTTTTTTTAACAAGACTGCAAGTGATATGATCACGACTACATGTTTTATAAGAACTGCACGAACATCAGATGTGGCAACCAGAGTGCAAGAACTGTGAACAGAAATTATTTCCTATAAGGATTCACAGACTGTTTGTGCTATGATCATGACTACATTTTATACAAGAACTGCAAGAACAATGGAAGTGACAAGCAGAGTGCAAGAACTGTGATCAAAACTTAATTTCCTATGAGGATTCAAGTGGAAACTCTGATATTAAAACAGAACTGCAAGTGCTTTGATCACAACAAAATTTGATATAAGATTGACATGGACAATGGAAGTGACAAGCAGAGTGCAAGGACTGTGATCAAAACTTAATTT
This sequence comes from Plazaster borealis, assembly GCA_021014325.1. Classification (NCBI taxonomy): domain Eukaryota; kingdom Metazoa; phylum Echinodermata; class Asteroidea; order Forcipulatida; family Labidiasteridae; genus Plazaster; species Plazaster borealis. Next base: position 18,433,863 of record CM037475.1, on the reverse strand, counting down.
TCCTTTGAATATTCAAGTGGAAACAATTTTATTAACAAGGTGGGGGCAGGGGAAAGAGAAACAGGTCAACTCGTACGCACGCAAACTCGTATGCCTGCCAACCCGTACGCCAATTGGTCAACTCGTGCGCCAACCAACTCGTACACACACAAACTCGTACACACACAAACTCATACGCACGCCAAGTCGTACGCAGGACAGGTGTGTTTCTACGTGCGTATACTTGTACATTGGAAACAACATCTAGAGAGACTGTTTTACGAAAGCATCGTGCCAATGCAGTAGGCTATTTCGAAATTAATTCGCAATAACGCCCAAGAGTGAATAATTAATTAATATTCTAATTAATTAAGGAAACTTTCCAAACGGGAAAACTCCCAACAATTTTTCAGATTTCAAAATTTATTTAGGCCTACTATCAAAACTTAGGGCCTGACTGCCGTCCGATTTCAACATTTAACCGGCAATTCTTTAAAAAGTGTTCAAACAAATTTACAATATAACAGTATCCATAAAACAAAAAAATGTCAAATAGGCCCTACCTTGCGAAAAAAAAGCCATCCGTCAAATTGGAAATACTCTTTAATAATACTCTTAAAGGGGGAAACAAAATCACAAACGGAAAACCTAATAGTTGTCAAACCTCTCGAAAAACCTACACCTACAACTTGTTAGTATGGTTTCAAGTTTCTTTGCATAAAAACGGCGAAACATTTTCCGTATGTCAACACATAGTGAATTATACTTGCGTAGGAGTTGGTGGGTGTACGAGTTGGTGTGCGTACGAGTTTGTGTGCGTACGAGTTTGTGTGTGTACGAGTTGGTGCGTACGAGTTTGCATGCGTACGAGTTGACCAGCATTCCAAATTCCCTTCAGTTCCCCCTCACAAATTTCCAGTGTGCTTCCCCCCAAGTTAAAAAAATTTCAGTTAATGCTTTCATAAACATTTGTAATTGTATTCAAGAATCATGACCCCCCCCCCAACCACCACCACCACCAGCTCTGATAAAAGCTCGTCCCCACCTCCCTAAAAACCCATGCCTCCACACTACTTAAAAAGTATATTCTGCTGATTTTAAACTCGATAAATAATGCTAACCTTTGTTTGTCTTAAGATGATTGCCTCTCATCCATCAACTTCTGTGATATGGCTGCTTGTGAAACTGGCACAAGATGCTCTACAGATCTGTAGCTCAGATTATGTCTTTTAGCAGGGATCTTTGTACACCCGATGTTGATGATTCTTGCATCTCATGTCGTCACCGTTTTCACAAAGAGCCACAATTGTCCAAACGCTTGATTGAGATTTACATTTTACACTGTGCTTGGCTTAAAACTGCAAAATCTGCACTACTAAAGCCACGGTTTGCATTCAAAGACCTCTCATATGACTCTGAATAAGTTTACCCTCCCTATTGACTAATTAATTTCGTTAAATATATTGGCTAATTGCCATAGTAATTAGTCAAAGATATGTGGCTCTTCGTGAAACCGAAAAAGTGAGTTGACCTACTTAAACACCCAACTGGTTATCGTGTTTTTACATAGGAAAGGGGCGCGTATGTCACGTAATCATGTGCGTGCTGACATAAGTGGCTCTTTGTGAAAACGGAAAAACAATTTGACCTACATTTGTTGCAATATATTACAATGCATTTTTGGGCCGATGGCTCTTCGTGAAAACGCAAAAATGCATTCATTGAGATAAAGGCCCCTTTTTGTAATAATCTATATTTGTCATTTTAAGATATGTGGCTCTTCATGAAAACGGTGACGATGTGACACCTAACTTACCATGAAAGATGTACTAGATTTGCTAATATGATCCTTGAAGGTAAACATCAAGATTCAAGATAAATAAAGTGTGCATTGTTTTTATTCTTTTGTTTTACCTCTGGAAACCTGTTTTCATTTGAAAATGTTTGTCTAACTTAAATGAAAACAATTCGTCAATATTTCGCAGCTCGGATGATGTAACTAGATATGCTCCTGTGCTTGTGATCCTTCTTCTTCTTCTTCTTCCCTGCCTCTGGAAAAAAAAACTTGTTTTCTTTAGAAATATTTGTTTGTAAATAAAAACAATTCCGATACCTCATTGCAGCTTGGATGATGTCACCCAAGGAGGAGGTGCTCTGTCAACCTAATGGTGAGGATTCTTGCTTCTTGTGACACCTGCCTTACATTATTTCACACCAAATTGATGCAAGATGCAATTAGGACCTGCGGCTTGGATGATGTCACTTAGCCAAAGAGGAGGTACTCTGCCATTCTGATGTTGATGATTCTTGCTTTTTGTGACATCTGCCTTACCATGAGGGATTTACTAGATGTGCTACTTTCATCCTTGAAGGTAAACATCAAGATTCAAGATAAATAAAGTGTGCACCTTTTTTCTTCTTTAGTTGACCTCTGGAAACTTTGTTTTCATTTTGGTATCACTTACCCAAGGAGTAGGTGCTCTGTTAACCTGATGTTGATTCTTGCTTCTTGTGACACCTGCCTCACCATGAGAGATAAACTACATATGCTTTTTCTGCTCTGGAAAAACCTTTTAAATTGCAAATATTAGATTCTTGAATGAAAACAATTCCAATACCTCATTATTTTACAGCAATTTGGCGCAAAGAGCTTGAGGTTGAGGATTCTTGCTTCTTATGACACCATACCATCAGGGATGTACTAGATTTGCTACTTTGATCCTTGAAGGTAAACATCAAGATTAATAAAGTGTGGAATAGATTCCCACCCAAACCCCCTCTGAGAAACCATTTTAATCAAAAATATTAGATTTCTAAATTAAAACAATTTCAATACCTCATTATTTCACAGCAATTTGGTGCAAGGAGCATTGATGAAATGCAGCTTGGATGATGTCACTTACCCAAGGAGGATGTGCTCTGTCAACCTGATGTTGAGGACTCTTGCTACTTGTGAATCCTGCCTTACCATATTAATGGATGTTCTAGATTTGCTGCTGTAATCCTTGAAGGTAAAATTCAAGATAAATAAAGTGTGGGGTTTCATTGTTTTTGTGGGGTTTTTTTACTTCTGTATACTTTCTGTTTATTTGGAAAATATTGGTGTTTTTATAAAACCATTTCCTCATAATTTCACAGCAAATTCATACAAGGCACTCTGCAGACCTGCAGCTGATACGGATTTTCGAATATTTAAAAAAAAACCTTTAAGATGACGTCACGTGACAGGTGATAACGTCATCATGACATTGTTTTAGGATCATTATTGCACCAATGCCTTTCATCACTGAAAGTTTCATTGCAATTGCTCTTTAGGAACTATGCAAAAGGCCGCTTAGAACAAATTGTGCGTTATTTCAATGACTTCCTGAAGTCTGAAAAATAAAAACAAAAACTTTAACGAAAACAAGAGCTGTTTCGCTGCGCTGCGCTGCAAAACAGCTAATAAAGTGTGGGGTTTCATTGTTTTTTGTGCTTTTTTACCTCTGTATACTTTCTTTTTATTTGGAAAATATTGGTATTTTTATAAAACCAATTTCTCATAATTTCACAGCAAATTGATACAAGGCACTCTGCAGACCTGCAGCTTGGATGATGTCACTTAGCCAAGGAGGAGGTTCTCTGTTAACCTGATGTTAAGGAGTCATGCTTATTGTGACACCTGCAATACCATGAGGGAGATTTGCTTTTTTCTGCTCTGGAAAAACCCCTTAAATTGCAAATATTAGATTTGTACATGAAAACAATTCCAACACCTCATTATTTCACAGCAATTTGGTGCAAGGAGCTTGCAAAGAGATTACTGATTGTTTTTCCATCACAGAGAGACTCCTAATTTTAAGATCAACTCCTACAAGATTGACAGATTGATCTACACAGTCTCCTCCATCTTCTCAGCAAACCTGGAGCAAATAAAAGCTTGATCGGTCTTCAGAGGGTCGGTAGAGGAATTTCCAAATTTGTTTTTTTTGCCTCTCCCAGGTAAATTTGAGAATGGTACGACTTTACACCTTTTTGTGACACCTGCCTGACCATAAAGGATGTACTAGATTTGCGGCTGTTATACTTAAAGGTAAAATTCAAAACCAAGATTATTTGAAAAATGTTGTCTTTTTATGAAACAAGAAAAAAAAACAGTTCCTCATTAACTCGCAGTAAATTAATAGAAGGGGCTTTGCAGACCTGCAGCTTTGATGATGTCACTAAGCCAAGGAGGAGGTTCTCTGTCAACCTGATGTAGATGATTCTTGCTTCTTGTGACATCGGCCTTACCATGAGGGATGTACTACATATGCTTTTTTCTGCTCTGGAAAAACCTTTTAAATTGCAAATATTTCAAATGAAAACAAGTCCAATACCTCACTATTTCCAAGCAATTTGGTGCAAAGAACTTTGATGAAATGCAGCTTGGATGATGTCACTTTCCCAAGGAGGAGGTGCTCTGTCAAACCGATTTTTATGATTCTTGCATCTCATCTGACACCTGCATTACTGTGAAGGATGTACTAGATTGGCTACTTTGATCCTTGAAATTAAACATCAAGATTAATAAAGTGTGGAATTGTTCCCCCCTCCCCCGAAAAAAAAAACAATTTAATTGAAAACATTAGATTTCTAAGAGGAGGTGCTCTGTCAAACCGATTTTGATGATTCTTGCATCTCATCTGACACCTGCATTACTGCGAGGGATGTACTAGATTTGCTACTTTGATCCTTGAAGGTAAACATTAAGATTAATCAAGTGTGGAATTGTTTGTGCCCCCCCCCCTCCCCCGAAAAAAAACAATTTAATTGAAAATATTGGTGACTGCTCTATATAGACTGTGCAAGTCTCGCGCATATGTGAACTTCCGGGACCATTGTGGTCCCAGCCATATGGAGATTTACGTGGGCAAGATTTTGTTTTGTCAATTATTTTAGTTTAATGTGGTTTATGACCATGAAAAATAAATATGTTGTTGGGAATGTAATACTTAGTTATAAAAAATATGAAAGTAAAATCAATTCAACAATATAACGAAGAAAACCCGATAATTAAACTTGACCTCAACTTCCGGTTACTGAAAAAAACTAAGAATTTTGTGCTCACCTCCGATCACAAAACTTATGTAAACGCTTGTTTTGGATGCGCGATGATAATCGCCAGATGCTGTAATTGCAACACAAAGCCTTTTCATAGCAATCTATGATTGTTGAGGCGTCAGCATCCTCTAAAAACTGCATCAAGCGTTAATTTTACGCCCGTGTGACCTTCGCGAATCCGCGTAAGGGGTTTCTGAAAAGTTAGGATCAAATAAGCACCCTTGTCCCAGAGTTTTAATTTTGTTTCAATAATAATTAACACATTATTTGTGTATTTATTATAAAAACTAAAACTGATTATATAAACATGTAATGAGTATTTTTGTTGTTCAGAGTTTGTGATTAGATATAATTTAAAACAAAGATTTGATTTTTAGAAAAAACAAAGTACTTTGATTGACGTGTTTTCTCGTTCCGATACGCGCGAGACTTGCACAGTCTATTCCGACACCCCTATATTCCGACACCCCTATGTTCCGACAACCCCCTCATGATTTACATAGGGTTAGGGTTAGGGTTAGGAATAGGAAAATACACTAGGGTTGTCGGAACATAGGGGTGTCGGAACATAGGGGTGTAACCAAAATATTAGATTGTTTATTTAAAACAATTCCAATACCTCATTATTTTACAGCAATTTGGTGCAAGGAGCTTTGATGAAATGCAGCTTGGATGATGTCATTTACCCAAGGAGGATGTGCTCTCTCAACCTGATGTTGAGGACTCTTGCTACTTGTGAATCCTGCCTTACCATGAGGGATGTACTAGATTTGCTGCTGTAATCCTTGAAGGTAAAATTCAAGATAAACTAAACATGATTGCATTTGTGCTCAAATGCTGAGCTGTTTCGCCAATAACATTTTCAAATTACCTAAGTGAATATGAAAGTCTTTTTTGTATTTAAAGCAGTTATGACGTATCAAGCCTGTTTAAAAAAAGAGTTTAGATTATACAATGTTCAGTTAGCAATTTATGACTTAAAGGTGCAAAAAATTAAAAAAATCATAAACAATCATATGATGACGTCATTATGACGTCATTTCAAAATTTACAAGAACTTGCCAATATCAAATAACCTACCAAGTTTCAACATGATCGCACTAGTACTTCGGGAGATATACGACTTCAAAAAGTGCACATTTAATGCCACGTCACGTGACCCCCGATGACGTCATTGATCTGAAACTTCACACATATGATGGCTGCCTGACGATCAACATGCATGTTAATTTTGAAGTGATTACACAAAACTTCTCCACACACACCTTCAAAAAAGTCCATTTTGAACAGTTTTCAACCTGCCGCTAGAGGGCACTCTTGTGTATCGTGCATCATCGGTATTTTTTTTAACTGCACACCCTTGCCGGACACTAACATCGTCAAAAGCATTTTCATAACATTTAGCACTTTTGAATTTCGAAGGCACTTTCGGTTTCGACCGGAAGTAGAGGTCACGCACACTGAATAAAATAAAGACCTAATTTATCCCTATACAATCCCGCAAACAGAAACCTACGGTCTCTTGTGGCTGATTTGATACGGATTTTTGAATATTTAAAATAGAAACCTTTAAGATGACGTCACGTGACAGGTGATGACGTCATCATGACATCATTGTTTTAGGATCATTATTGCACCAATGCCTTTCATCACTGAAAATTTCATTGCAATTGCTCTTTAGGAACTATGCAAAAGGAAGTCTGAAAAATAAAAATAAAAACAAAAACATTAACGAAAACAAGAGCTGTTCCGCCGCGATGCGAAACAGCTTATAAAGTGTGGGGTTTCATTGTTTTTGTGGGTTTTTTTTACCTCTGTATACTTTCGTTTTATTTGGAAAATATTGGTATTTTTATAAAAACCATTTCTTCATAATTTCACAGCAAATTGATACAAGGCACTCTGCAGACCTGCAGCTTGGATGATGTCAGTTACTCGAGGAGGCGGTTCTCTGTCAACCTGATGTAGATGATTCTTGCTTCTTGTGACATCTGCCTTACCATGAGGGATGTACTACATATGTTTTTTCTGCTCTGGAAAAACCCTTTTAAACTGCAAATATTTCAAATGAAAACAATTCCAATACCTCACTATTTTACAGCAATTTGGTGCAAAGAACTTTGATGAAATGCAGCTTGGATGATGTCACTTACCCAAGGAGGATGTGCTCTGTCAAACCGATTTTGATGATTCTTGCTTCTCATCTGACACCTGTATTACTGTGAGGGATGTACTAGATTTGCTACTTTGATCCTTGAAGGTAAACATCAAGATTAATAAAGTGTGAAATTATTCCCCCCTCCCCCGAAAAAACCCAATTTAATTGAAAACATTAGATTGTTTAATTAAAACAATTCCAATACCTCATTATTTTACAGCTATTTGGTGGAAGGAGCTTTGATGAAATGCAGCTTGGATGATGTTACTTGGCCAAGGAGGAGGTGCTCTGTCAACCTGGTGATGATTCTTACTTCTTGTGACAACTGCCTTACCGTGAGGTATGTACTATACATACTACTGGATTCTTGATCCTTGAAGCTAAAGCTCGAAATTAATCAAGTGTGGTGTAGGTGTTTTTCGTTTGTTTTTTTTGGGGGGGGGTTTCTCTAGAAAGTCATTATTAGTGAACAATATTTTTGTTTGTAACCAATACCTTTTTATTTTACAGCAATGTTTTACAAGATGCTTTGAGGACCTGCAGTTCGGATAATGTCATTTACTCAAGGAGATGCTCCGTCAACCTGATGCTGATGATCCTTTCTTCTTATGACACCTGCATGCCTTAGAATGAAGGATGTACTGGATATACTACTGTGATACTTGCAGGTAAAAATAAAGTGTCTCATATTTTTTATTTATTGATTTTTTTTGGGGCCACTGGAAACCAATACATCATGATTTCACACAAATTTCAAATCATTGTTTTTTAGTGCAGCAGCCAAAAAGAAATACTATTTTAATGTCTGAAAACAACTAGACCTACGATAGTTTACTTTCCTTTAATGAAAACTTGTTTGCATCTAATTGCTGTGCTTTTTTCTTGTTTATGTTCATTTGTTTGGGTTTTATCTTTATATTTTTATAGGGAGACCGTCAAAATTAGGGCTAAATAGCTCAGTTTGTAGAGCGCCGATTTCAATAGGGAAATCTGTTCCCCGGAGATTCTGTCCCCCATATGGGAAATTAACATAGGATGAAGGAGGATGATTCAAAAGTGGGCGCTATTAGAAGAAGTTTGTACACAGTTCGCCATATGGGGGGGGAATCTCCGGGGGGGGGGGGGGGGACACAGAATCTCCTGCCACACCAGCAAGTTTATCCAGAAGGTCTCCTTGTCTCGCTTCAGTAAATTTTTCTTTGTTCAACCCTAAATTATTATTATTATGCAAAAGGCTGTATCAATTCTTCAACTATTCTGGATCAGTCTCAACTTTCAATTCTCTTAAAAGAGATTACTGATTGTTTACCTCCTTTTTCCATCACAGAGACTTCTAATTGTAAGATCAACTCCTACAAGTTTGACAGATTGATCTACACAGTCTTCTCCATCTTCTCAGCAAACCTGCAGCAAATAAAAGCTTGATCGCTCTTCAGAGGGTCGGTAGAGGATTGTTTCCGTAATTTTCCCCGAAAAAGGGTTTTATGTGGTGTTCGCCTCTCCCAGGTAAATTTGAGCATGGTATGACAGTGTTTTATTAACTGCACACTAACTACTTCCTCCAAGGGTCTTTTATGCCCGTCTGAATGCCATTTCAACACAACAGAAAATAAGTGCTATTTATAAAAGTGAAGCCTGACAGGCAACAAAAAACAAAAACAAAATTCATTATTCTCAACTTTTACCATGCTTCAAAAATGTCCAATTGTCATGCAGTAAAAAATCACATGATCATTTTCAAACTTGAAAGTCTTTGAAAGGGACTTAATTTATATATGGAAAATCATACTTGCCATCTGTTATTATGTTTCAAAAAGATATGAAATTTCCTCTTGATTATATTTTTTCAATAATTACGTTGCTAAACCAGTTGAGTCAAGATGCCTTCTGTCTGTAAAGGTTAAGACTAATAAATAGGGGCATTATGTTTTGACCCACTGAAATAGCCTCACTCAAGGCGGTCGCAGTTTTCACAAGAGTTCTCACTTGGTGTATCCGAACATATGCATAAAACAACAAGCCTGTGAAAATTTGGGCTCAATTGGTGAAGAAAATGATGAAAGAAAAAACACCCTTGTTGTACATTTGTGTGCTTTCAGATAGGAATAAAAACTTCTTGTAAGACGTTTTTATTATTTTAGTGAGAAATTACCTTTTTTCTCAAAAACTACGTTACTTCAGAGGGAGTCGTTTCCTATAATGTTTTATACTATCAACAGCTCTCAGTTGCTTGTTACCAAGTAAGTTTTTATGCTAATATTTTTTGAGTCATTACCAAACGTGTACGATACCTTTAAACTTTATATCACTCTCTTCCCTTTGTATAAAAAACTGTGATTTCAGAATTGGATCATTTAAGAAAAGTTAAAAGATCTCATGGTAGTTTATTACAATCAAAATATACCATATATAAAAGTGTATGTGGCCATTTGGAACTGTTTAAGAAAAATTCATATAAAATGCTTATTGCTGCAAACTGGAAAATTAAGTTTCTCTTAGACCATAGTGCAAAATGGTTAGTTCATTGTTTCATACGTCTGACTCACTGTCTCAGACAATTATGACTCATATTAATAGCTTCTATTCTTGACTTATTATAAGTTGTCACACAAGCGCGAGTGGAATACGGAAAAAATATAGCGCTTCTGCGTCCCATGTCCAACGAGGCCGAAGGCCGAGTTGGATATGGGACGCAGACGCGCTATATTTTTCCGTATTCCACGAGCGCACGTGTGATAACGTATTTATCTTCAAGCAAACTTGATGCGCAGTTAGAACACACAATACGCAGGGTGTGATATGGGCCATGCAATATAAGTTTATATCACACTCCTTGTTGCTATGGATCGACCAATCAGAATCGAATATTCAGGCCTGCTTGAAGATAATACCTAATACCTACTATTCATTTAACTCATATGTACGAGTGACTAGCTCATACATATGACTTATTATCTTGTACATATTACATGAACACTAGGTATTAGACTAGTAATACATGTACACAAGACTTATGCCTTATCATGCATGTACAACTTATAATTTCGTACGCAAATTTATTGTCATATACATGTGATACAAGTAATAATAATAATAATAATAACTAGTTCTTATATGGCACAGTTTACAATAACGTATCAATGCGATTTACATTAGTACCTTGGTCATTGGACCAATAACATTCCTTTAATCATTCTCAGCTCCCTGGGGAGTATACAGCCCCGAGCTGCCATGGCTCTCAGAAGGCTTTTTCAAACACAATATCAACCTCTACCCTAGAATATGTACCTATTTGTACCCCTGGGTGAAGAGAAGCAATTATAGTAAAGCATCTTGCTCAAGGACACAAATGTCATGACCGGGATTTGAACCCACACCCCGATGACTTAACCAACGGAACATGAATTCGATGCTTTAACCCGCTCAGCCATGAAACCCTATAAGTACATGTACATATGAATTATTTGATATGTATGACTTATTTTATCATATATATGACTTATTATTTAAGTACGACTCACTCGCTGGTACATTATGATATCTTGTACAGTTTCCAACTCATTATCTTGTTCACAAATTTAAGATTAACAACGTTTTTTAAGTTGGCAGCGATTAGCTTATGTATGGAAAACCCATTGATTTAAAGGTATCGTACACGTTTGGTAATGACTCGAAACAAATATATTAGCATAAAAACTTACTTGGTAACAAGCAACGGAGAGCTGTTGATAGTATAAAACATTGTAGGAAACGATTCCCTCTGAAGTAACGTTGTTTTTGAGAAAGAGGTAATTTCTCACTCAAATAATAAAAACTTCTTGCAAGAAGTTTTTATTCCTAACTGAAAGCACACAAATTTGTACAACAAGGGTGTTTTTTCTTTCATCATTTTCTTGCAACTTCGATGACCAATTGAGCCCAAATTTTCACAGGCTTGTTATTTTATGCATATGTTGGGATACACCAAGTGAGAACACTGGTCTTTGACAATTACCAAACGTGTACGATGCCTTTAAGTGGGGAACGACAGTTTTAAGTGGAAACTTGAAAAAGTATAATTTAAACCGGTTTAATTAAATAAGACTATTTTTTTTAAATGAGGGTGCACTTTTTGAAGTAATCTGTCATTGAAAAATTAAACACCCCAAAAATTGATGAAATTTAAAGAATGTCTGACAACTATTTTGAGAGTTATCTTTGTCAAATAATAAAATTTATATAAGAACATGAACAGAAACGGGACTCAAACTTGTAAATTGTTTGTACCTAGTGGCTTTTGTATGTGTTGGAAGCACCATATAATTCATAGGATGGTAATAAAAATGAAATGGATTTCTTAAACTATTTTACCTAATTTAATGCTTGACAACATTTCCTTTTGATTTGATTGATGAATATTGTTCTGCCATCCTACAAAATGTAAAGTTGTTTCCAGCATAAGCCTACCATCTTTCTGACACAACTTTATTACTTGGTTAATCCTTTGCAAATGAAACTTTGGAAAACATTTTGAAGTGAAGTTACAAGGAATTACAAATTATTCCTCTTTTTTTTTGAGCCCTTACAGATTGGAAGGGCATCCTACTTAATAATGTTGAGATCATATCTGTAGTGGCATAACAAGACACTTTCACATCTTTTCTAACCCTAACCCTAACCCTAACCAAAGTGGGGGCCTTTTGATGTTTTGAACAGTGGTGTCACCCAACATTGTCATTTGGTGGTGGGGGGGGGGGGGGGTGCGGGGCGGGCAAAGACATCATTTAAGGACTTTTTAATGTAATGAACCATTATTTGTGCATCTCTGATCTCATTATCTATTGGGTTTGGGTTTTTTGTTGTGTTTTGTTTTTTTGTTTTTTGGGGGTGGGATGGGGGTTTGGGGGGCAAGGGAGATCCCGCTGCTCCAAGTGCCCCCCCCCCCATTACACAACTATTTAGCTTACTATTTCGTCCGTGCGATTTACTATTTCGCTCGGGCGATTTTTTTAAATTTTTTTTGGGGGGGGGGGAGGGGGGTATAGGGGGCAAGGGAGATCCCGCTGCTCCATGAGCCCCCCCATAACACTACTGGTATCAAACCATTCCTGAAAAACAATGAACTAAATTAATGGGAGAAAGGTTGCATTAAATTTTATTGACCTTTTTTATTAATGTTTTATCGTATTTTTGAAGGCATCGTACACGCTTGGTAATTACTCAAAAATATCTATTAGCATAAAAACTTACTTGGTAATGAGCAACGGAGAGCTGTTGATAGTATAAAACATTGTGAGAAACGACTCCCTCTGAAGTAACGTAGTTTTTGAGAAAGAGGTAATTTCTCACTAAAATAATAAAAACTTCTTGCAAGAAGTTTTTATTCCTAACTGAAAGCACACAAATTTGTACAACAAGGGTGTTTTTTCTTTCATCATTTTCTTGCAACTTCGATGACCAATTGAGCCCAAATTTTCACAGGCTTGTTATTTTATGCATATGTCGGGATACACCAAGTGAGAACACTGGTCTTTGACAGTTACCAAACGTGTACGATGCCTTTAAGTGGGGAACGACAGTTTTAAGTGGAAACTTGAAAAAGTATAATTTAAACCGGTTTAATTAAATGAGACTATTTTTTTAAATGAGGGTGCATTCTTTTGAAGTTGTCTGTCATTGGAAAACTATACACCCCCAAAATTGATAAAATATAAAGAATGTCTGACAACTATTTTGAGAGTTATTTTTGTCAAAATAATAAAATTTATATAAGAACATGAACAGAAACGAGACTAAAACTTGTTAATTGTTTGCAGTGACTTTTGCATGTGTTGGAAGCACCATTTAATTCATAGGATGGTAATAAAAATGAAATGGATTTCTAAAACTATTTTACCTAGTTTAATGTTTGAACAACATTTCCTTTTGATTTGATTGATGAATTTTGTTCTGCCATCCTACAAAATTTTATGTTGTTTCGAGCATAAGCCTACCATCTTTCTGACACAACATTATTACTTGGTTAATCCTTTTCAAATGAACTATGAAAACATTTTGAAGTGAAGTTACAATGAATTACAAATTATTCCTCTTCTTTTTTGAGCCCATACAGATTGCAAGGGCATCCTAAATAATGTTGAGATCATATCTGTAGTGGCATAACAAGACATTTTCACATCTTTTCTAACCCTAACCCTAACCCTAACCCTAACCCTAACCCTAACCCTAACCCTAACCCTAACCCTAACCCTAACCCTAACCCTAACCCTAACCCTAACCCTAACCCTAACCCTAACCCTAACCCCTAACCCTAACCCTAACCTGGCCTGGCCTGGCCTAACCTAACCCTAACCCTAACCCTAACCCTGGCCTGGCCTGGCCTGGCCTGGCCTGGCCTGGCCTGGCCTGGCCTAACCTGGCCTGGCCTGGCCTGGCCTAACCCTAACCCTAACCTGGCCTGGCCTGGCCTAACCTGGCCTGGCCTGGCCTAACCCTAACCCTGGCCTGGCCTGGCCTAACCCTAACCCTAACCTGGCCTGGCCTAACCTGGCCTAACCTAACCCTAACCTGGCCTGGCCTAACCTGGCCTGGCCTGGCCTGGCCTGGCCTAACCCTAACCCTAACCTTAACCCTAACCCTAACCCTAACCCTACCCCTACCCCTACCCCTAACCCTAACCCAAGTGGGGGCCTTTTGATGTGTTTTGAACAGTGGTGTCACCCAACATTGTCATTTGGTGGGAGGTGCGGGGCAGGCAAAGACATATTTTTTCTTTCATTATTTTCTTGCAACTTCGATCATCAATTGAGGCAAATTTTCTCAGGTTTATTATTTTCTTCATATGTTGGGATACACCAAGTAAAAATACTGGTCTTTGACAATTACCAAAAGTATACCCACCTTTAAGAATAGTCTATTCCATTGAGAAAGAATTTGATATTATTTTTAACCCCCTAATTAAATATGAAAACACAAAATCCAAGATGGCCGCCAGATATGGCGGCAATTTAACATTTAAACATTTAACACTATCACGTGACACATGATCAATGGAACTTTTAAAACAATTATACAAAAATAAAATAGTGAGTGAAACAGACAAATAAATGGTTGCCATGGTAATAGCTGAGCCCGATAATTTGTATTAAATTATTTTAGATTATTTACAATAGATTGTGTAAGTCTCACTCGTATTTTAACATTCGGCAACTTTCTTTCCTTCATGCGTTAAAGCAACGCACGTGGGACCAAAGTAGTCCCAAAAACGTTCAAATACGCGCGAGACTCGCACGGTCTAAAGCCTATGAGTCTAGACAATTTTATTCAATGGAATATTCTTAACATGCTAATTTCGAACTTTTCAGGCCAAGAAATACTACAGAATTGTTGACCAGGCCTCATCATTGCACCTGGAGTGCATCACACTAAATAAACTCCCATAGCAACCAATGTTAATTCTTCAAAAATACTCACAAGATCTACTTTAAAGTTTCTCAGCCTCTTGATAACCAATCAAATATAGTTTCGGACAACTAAACTAAAACTAGTATGTCAAATTAAAAAAAGTTTGCAAAGTTTTATCACATTTTGACAAACAAAATAATACGCAAATAACGGAAAGAATTATGTTTTTAGACCCCCAAAATGGGGGAGGGGACGCCAAAAGTGCCCTCTAACGGCATATTTTTGAAAAATCTTGTTGTCATCATTTTGTAGAACTTGGTGAAGTGAAAATTAATGGCAAGTTTATTAAAAATCGGTCAAGAGGGGCACTACCGGTATATGCCATTTTGGGGGTAAATTTTCGAACAGGGAGAAAGACTTGTTCCATTCTTCAATGGGGGTGTTCATAAACGGCTGCCAAATCTAAAAGCTATTTTTCCTCGACCATTTTCCCCAAAGTCCTCAAAACAACCGAAATGCTCATCCATACTTAATCTTTTAAAACTTAAACCATGAATTTAGGGCCAACAACGTTTGATCTTTATTTCAAATCATCCCTTTTTCCTTCAAGAAAAATTCTTTCCCATGAAATAATTGTGCCACACCTCAAAACCCCAATGGTATCGCTTTTATATGCAAATTTTTGACGGTGGTCACGAGTGCATTTCTGCGAGAGCGCCCACACGACAGACAAAGAAAATGGCTGACCACAAAAGACTACACGTTTTCTCTTCAGTTATTCCACATTTTGTAGCAAATTTGGTTGACTAAATCACTGCAATATGAACGAGGTAAGTTGAATATTACTTATAGAATCTCTTGAAAGAGTTCTTATGGTGAATATGAGATTTCAAAACAGTCAAAATGAAGCAAACATAAGGCTTCACTGTTGGGCATGGCGTTTAATTGAAATACACGAGGCGTGTTTAAATTGTATCATGATTTCGAGACACATGAATTGAAAAAATGAGAGTGGGGCGGGTGTGTTTGTCATGCTTGCGGGTGGTTCAAGAAAATTTGTTGGAAATTTTATAATATTAAATAGGCCTACTACCAGCTACTCAAGAGAAGAGGTTTTTTTAAAGGGAAATAAAGCCCAGCTTTCATCTAAGAGGTGAATTGCACAATCGACCTTAAAGGGACACGTTGCCTTGGATCGGGCGAGTTGGTCTATCAAAAGCGTTTGTAACCGTTTGTTATAAAATGCATATGGTTAGAAAGATGTTTTAAAAGTAGAATACAATGATGCACACAAATATGTTCCGAAATTGTGTGGTTTTCCTTTAACATTGTGAACAAACACGGTCGGCCATTTTGTGGAGTCAAATTTTTGACTCCACAAAAACTTTTTTTAGACCAACTCGTCCGATCCAAGGCAACGTGTCCCTTTAAGAAAAAGGAGGTAGGACTCTGGCAATTTTCCCATGCAGTAAATAAAAAATGCTAAACAAATTTAATGTTCGCAAGTTTGACAGACCTTCCAACAAACGTGACTTTATAGTGGTTTGGTTTTAATAATACAAAATAATGTGGGGTTCCAAATTAGACTTGTGGAACCATCCCCACATGTCAGATGAGCAAAACCATACTGTTGAATTTAGATGAATACCTTTGTGCTGGCACTTTACAAAGTAACATATGTGCCAAGTAGGTTGTTGGCACGGACAGACAACTCAGTGTGTCCACCTCACATACTCTAAACGTAACTTAAGTATTCCTCATTATGTTGTAGGGAAGATGTAATCATGAATTTCTTTGACATGTTAAATAACAATACTACCCCTAACCCTTCCCTAACCACCCCCAACCAATCAAAATTTTAAAAAGCATGCTTTACATGGGAGTACAACAGTTTGAGTTAGCATATGGTATTGGATGTTCTGTTGTTAGAGTGGGGAAGGATCATATTAAATCAATCAAGGGAGTATGGGAATAAGTGTGGGGAAAGTTAAAACATTTTCACTTCCAGTTTTTAATATAGACACACTGTATACAACCAACCTGATAATATTTTACCAAAATAACTTATCACTTTTTAGTGAAAACATTGAAAAACAGTTTATAATCAGTAAGGAATTGTATAAGGGCTTATTTTCAATGCGGCAATCACAATAAACAAAGGTTGATTGTGTGGTCTTCAAACACTTATTTTCTCAACTTTGACTGTACTTCAGACAACAATATTTCACTTGAGGAAGTTGAGGTTTGGTTCTAATATGAAACTAATATTCAATGACCCTTCAGATTGAGAATATATATTTTTTGTACAGTGTACAGGTTTGAGGTTAACTAAGGCTTTTGTAAAGTAACCATCCCAGTCAGTTGTTTAAATTAAACTTGTATGTGTTCTAATTTTCGTATAATTTTTTCCACACAGTGTCATACTTTGTGCAAACACCAAAGATTCCATCCCATGCACCAAGTAGATATTCGAGTCTACAACTCAGTGTGTCCATCTTACATACTCTAAGGTAAGTTTATGATACCTCATTGCAGTGAGTGGAGCCTGGGGGCAAAGTAAGAGGATGGTGGCCCTTCACTCACTTTGTCTTGGAAAATCTTGGCATTATTTTGAGAGATTATAATAACCAAAAGATTTTGTTAGTCGCAACTCTAAGTGGCTTTTACATTTGAAGGTGGATGTCATCCTTGCATAAGAAAATAAGCAATTAATGTAGTTTTTTCAGGATCACATATTTCATTAAACAAATGGTCACTTTGGCGCCCCCCCCCCCCCCGGCTCCACACTGCCTCATTGTGTAAAGGGAAAGGTAAAATAAGCATGACTATCTATGTTACATTATTAATTAGGGTAGTTTATTGAGGATTGGGGAATGTACTCACATGTGCCTTGCCCCTTGCTATAGGGTCGTTAATTGAAGTTACACAAATCCGTAATGAGAAAAATGCATATAAATAACAAAACAAAAATCATCATCCACAAATATATGTTTATCTTAGAAAAGGAATGTTCTATTAAATACTGATCAATGAACTCCATGTACCAGAAGCCACAGAATATTTAAAACCTATTTTATGAAATCCATACACTGCACTAATGAGTCTTAAGCCTGACGTTGTGAAATACACTTGAATTCCTTGCTTACGGTAAGCAGAGCCATGAAATTAGGCCCGGTGACAAAATCAGTTGTTTAAATCAAGCTTGTACTAAAGTCTATATATTGTGTTTCTATTCAGGGTTGTACCTTGTCCTGGCACTTTACAAAGTATCATCCCATGCACCAAGCAGACTGTTGGCACCTACAACTCCAAGGTAAGATAATTTGATTGAAAAATGTTGATATGCTTACTCTCTTTGAATAAAGATAAGGTAGATCATAAGAAATAATGGCAAGAACTCTCTTTGAATCAGGAAAGAGAACATCATTGGTAATAATGACAAACCAAATTTTGCATGTTTGCTTCATGGGCTGTTTTGGAAACCATGGCTTGGGCTTAAGGCCCAGTCAGATTTCTTGGAAAATGTGTGCTTTCCTTTTCTAAAACGGCCCTACTCTGAATTAAGATAAGGTTATCAACCTTCTGCTGGAATTGACATTTCATTCCTGTAAAGTTGTGTACTCAAATTTAAGTTACATATTTGACCTTTACTCTGAAAGGAAAGTACAAGACTACTTGCTTTCAGCCTAATTTTGGCACCATTCATTTGTTTGTATTATAAGAATATTTGATGTGCATTTGCAATACTTGTGAAATGGGTAGGAAATAGCGTTCAAACTAATCGTTATATGGTTCTTTCTAAAATAGAAAATAGACCTTTTGCCTCAAAGCCTCGTTTTGATAAAACTCATTTGTACATGTATGTAATTGAAGAAAGATGGATGTAATAATATTAATAATACACAACATTTATTAGGCGCTTAATACGGATGTTTCTAAGCGCAACATTGGTTGACTACAAATTTTTTCCTGCAAGGTATGCGGAGCGTCGTTTTGAAGTATGAGGCCTATTCATTTATAGCACCATGCAATGGTTTACAAGGTGCTGTGGCGCAATATATGCTGCCGATCAGACCAGGAACACCGGGGCGAACCCCTTCTCTTTACGATAAGTGCACTGGGTTCTTTTACGTGCATTTCACAACACACGGGACCAACGGCTTTACGTCCCATCCGAAGGACGAAGCATATGGTTAAGTGTCTTGCTAAAGCACACAAGTGTCACGACTGGGATTCGAACCCACACTCTGCTGATCAGAAACACCAGAGCTTGAGTTCGGTGTTCTTATTGGCTCGGCCACGACACGCCACGAACAGCTCTGCCAAATAATACCAGTAAGCCCCTGAAAAACACATAAACATAAGGAGTTGTTGTCTCCCGATGAGTTGCTGTTGGTACCAAAACATTTATTAATGAGTTTTCATCTTTGTTCATTACAGGTTGGGAGAAACGTTTAACAGAGTGCAGACAAAACCTGATGCAGTGGCCTCCTACTCTGAAACGCTCTGATCCTCAACGAGACAAAGAATCTGTTGCAGCCTTGGAACAATCAACATGGTGATGGAAACAAGCAGATGATTATAACCATGGACAAGTGTGACTCTTCTACACTGAGCCTCTAGACGAGATAACCTTATCAGCAGCCGTAGAACCATCATAATTTTAATTTAAGTAAACTCTTTAGAGCTAATGTTTCTCTAAAAACATTCCATGTCTTTGAAGATGATGAAGTTATAACTAGGCCTACGGACAAAAGTGATTCTTTCTACCAAGTTCCTGGACGAGATGAGACAACCTTATCAGCAGCCTGAGAATTGTCATTATTTTAATTAGAGTAAACAGTTAAGAGCTAATGTTTTGCAAAAACTTTCCATGTCTATGATGATGAAGTTACTTTCAACAAGACTGAACGACTCAAAACAAATGCTTTGAAAAAGACATTTTCTTATAGATGTAAATACAGTAAAGAAACATTTTAGAGTGCTTTATTTATGCAAACCAAGTCATCAACAAAGGTCATCTAAGAATAACCAGCGAGTCCAGTACAGCATTTTGGTCTCCTCTTTAATTTTAACTTAATTAAAGTGCAAGAAAGACAATAGTTAAAAATACTACTTCAGCAATAGGCCAATGTTAAACTGAGTTAATTTTGTCAAGCAAATCTTCAAGGTGTCTTCCTGATGACGTTTCCATAAAAGTATTTTTAAACTGTTTACTGATTTCATTACAAAACTTGTATCTGTCAAAGAATAAAGGCTGATGCTATTTAAGGGCAAATGAACTAAACCAAGGGGATAAAGTTGTGAATAAAGTGATTTGTTATAGGATTTTCCCTTTGGTTGTATTTGCTCTAACCCCAACTGTTGTCTGATTATTTGAGTTGTCTTGTGTACTTGGCCGCCATGTTTGCCCACAATGCAACATGAATTGAGTGTGTATTAATTTTACGAAAGTTTCAGTGCGCAAAATACTTTGCTAAAATGCGTAATACACACTCAATTGCATTGTTGGAAAATACGGTGGTAACGGTGGCCATGTTTGCCCACGATGCAACATGAATTGGTTGTGTATTAATTTTCGAAAAAATTCAATGCGCAAAATACTTTGCTAAAAGCGCGTAATACACAACCAATTGCATTGTTGGAAAACACGGTGGCCATGGTGGCCATGTTTGCCCACGATGCAACATACATTGGGTGTGTATTATCTTTTTGAAAGTTTCCGTGCGCAAAATTCTTTGCTAAAAGCGCATAATACACACCCAATTGCATTGTTGGAAAACATGGTGACCTGAGGTTCCATCTTGTCCCGGTGGAACCCACCCCCACCCTGTAGAAACTGACCCCCTAGGTTGGTTTCTACAGTGTGGGGGTGGGTTCCACCGGGATAAGATAGACCCTAAATTTCTTTGTGGGGATATGCGGTGGGGTAGGTTTCACATAAATAAGACACAAATTACAGAGAGGAGGTACATTTCTCTTTTTTTTATTAAAAAAAATGACCAAAAAAAAAAGAGTTGTGCAAACACCTGTGCCTGTCGGTGGCCCCCCCCTCGGCTACCCAGAACTTGTAGTGACTTGAAGGCCCAAGAGCAATGGTCGATATGTTCTCTGTTCAGTGAAGTTCAATTAGATGTACCATCAGTGGTCTACTTCAATGTTGTAATGTCTTACAAGACCCGACGAGCTAGACGCAATTGTTGCGCTTTGTTTTAGACGCAGAAGTGTTGAGCGGAAGGGAGTTGTTGCTTGCTTAAATGAGTGACGCCCCCAAGAGTGCTTAAGATTTCACCTCTTGTTGCAAGTTACCCGGGTGCACTGGTGGTGCCGAGAGATATCGACTCTTGTTCCAATGGGATCCTAACCCAATAGATGGTGAAGACTTCTATCCAGATGATCGTATGCTGGTCGGAGAAACATGTTCAGCAATGGCCATAATTTCCCCCTTGCTTTTCATGGGGCAGCAATTTGGACATTCAGATGTAGTCGACTGACAAAACGACTACAAGAGAACGTAATTTTGACCGACTTTGATCAAAAACAAAGTCATAAGTGTATAAAAGCATTCATTACAAACATTGAGGAAAATGTTTGATGTAACTGTTTTAGTTACATTGAGTGGTGACCTTTTCAACTTAGTTGCAAATAAATACCAAAGATGACATTGAATTAATAAAAGACCAAATATTCTACAACTATAAATGCCTTTGAACATAAACTAATGTAATACCTCTCAATCCCACAAGGGGAAAGGATAGGTAAATTGCCACACAAGGGGGAAGTGTGAGAATTTCAAGAAAAGAGGGGAAACGTGTAAATCGCCATACAAGCAGAGGAGAAGTATGGGTAATTCACACTGGGGGGGGGTGTGTAAATCACAAGACTAGAGGAGAGAATGGGTAAATTCCCACACAAGGGGAAGTATTTCACACAAAAAAAGGAAAATTGTGGGTATTTTGCCACGACGGGCAGTGTGTTTCAACTCACAAGGGAAGTATGGGTGCTTCACCTCACAAGGGGAGCATGGGTGCTTCACCTCACAAGGGGAGCATGGGTGCTTCACCTCACAAGGGGAGCATGGGTTCTTCACCTCACAAGGGGAGCATGGGTGCTTCACCTCACAAGGGGAGCATGGGTGCTTCACCTCACAAGGGGAGCATGGGTGCTTCACCTCACAAGGGGAGCATGGGTGCTTCACCTCACAAGGGGAGCATGGGTGCTTCACCTCACAAGGGAAGTATGGGTGCTTCACCTCACAAAGGGAGTATGGTGCTTCACCTCACAAGGGGAGTATGGGTGCTTCACCACACAAGGGGAGTATGGGTGCTTCACCTCACAAAGGGAGTATGGGTGCTTCACCACACAAGGGGAGTATGGGTGCTTCACCTCACAAGGGGAGTATGGGTGCTTCACCTCACAAAGGGAGTATGGTGCTTCACCTCACAAGGGGAGCATGGGTGCTTCACCACACAAGGGGAGTATGGGTGCTTCACCACACAAGGGGAGTATGGGTGCTTCACCTCACAAGGGGAGTATAGGTGCTTCACCTCACAAGGGAAGTATGGGTGCTTCACTTCACAAGGGGAGTATAGGTGCTTCACCTCACAAGGGGAGTATGGGTGCTTCACCTCACAAAGGGAGTATGGTGCTTCACCTCACAAGGGGAGCATGGGTGCTTCACCTCACAAGGGGAGTATTGGTGCTTCACCTCACAAGGGGAGCATGGGTGCTTCACCTCACAGGGGGAGTATGGGTGCTTCACCTCACAAGGGGAGTAAGGGTGCTTCACCACACAAGGGGAGTATGGGTGCTTCACCTTACAAGGGGAGTAAGAGTGCTTCACCTTACAAGGGAAGTATGGGTGCTTCACCTCACAGGGGGAGTATGGGTGCTTCACCTCACAAGGGGAGTAAGGGTGCTTCACCACACAAGGGGAGTATGGGTGCTTCACCTTACAAGGGGAGTAAGAGTGCTTCACCTTACAAGGGGAGTAATAAGTGCTTTACCTTACAAGGGGGGTAAGAGTGCTTCACCTTACAAGGGGAGTATGGGTGCTTCCCCATGCATACAAGGAAAGTATGGGTGCTTCCCCTCACAAGGGAAGTATGGGTGCTTCACCTCACAAGGGGAATATGGGTGTTTCACCTCACAAGGAAAGTATTGGTGCTTCACCTTACAAGGAAAGTAAGAGTGCTTCACCTTACAAGGGGAGTATGGGTGCTCCGCCTCACAAGGTAAGTGTGGGTGCTTCACCTCACAAGGGAAGTATGGGTGCTCCGCCTCACAAGGGAAGTGTGTGTGCTTCACCTCACAAGGGAAGTATGGGTGCTCCGCCTCACAAGGGAAGTGTGGGTGCTTCACCTCACAAGGGAAGTATGGGTGCTCCGCCTCACAAGGGAAGTGTGGGTGCTTCAACCCACAAGGGGAATATGGGTGATTCACCTTACAAGGGGAGAAAGAGTGCTTCACCTTACAAGGGGAGTAAGAGTGCTTCACCTTACAAGGGGAGTATGGGTGCTTCCCCATGCACACAAGGAAAGTATGGGTTCTCCACCTCACAGGAGAAGTGTGGGTGCTTCACCACACAAGGGAAGTATGGGTGCTTCACCTCACAAGGAGAGTATAGGTGCTTCACCACACAAGGAAAGTATGGGTGCTTCACAACAGAAGGGAAGTATAGGTGTTTAACCACACAAGTGGAGTATGGGTGCATCGCCTCAAAAGGGAAGTATGGGTGCTTCACCACACAAGGGAAGTATGGGTAATTCACCACACCTTTAATTTTGATTGAAGATAGAAAAACTGCCAACATGACAGATTATTAGACTGACACTAACTTTTTCTTGGACTTCTAAACTACTGAACCCTTATTCAGGAAGTGGGGTTTGGTGTAATCGTGACAACACACAGGCAAAGTATGGCTAGCTCAACTGGACAATAAGTATTGATAATTTATCACCAGTAATTCACAAAAAGGGGAAGTATGGGTGCTTCACCTCACGAGGGGAGCAGGGTACTTCACTTACAAAGGAAGTATGGTGCTTCACCTCACAAGGGGAGTATGGGTGCTCCGCCTCACAAGGGAAAAATGGGTGCTCCGCCTCACAAGGGAAGTGTGGGTGCTTCAACCCACAAGGGGAATATGGGTGGTTCACCTTACAAGAGGAGAAAGAGTGCTTCATCTTACAAGGGGAGTATGGGTGCTTCCCAATGCACACAAGGAAAGTATGGGTTCTTCACCTCACAGGGGAAGTGTGGGTGCTTCACCACACAAGGGAAGTATGGGTGCTTCACCTCACAAGGGAAGTATGGGTGCTTAACCTACAAAGGAAGTATGGTGCTTCACCTCACAAGGGGAGTATGGGTGCTTCACCTCACAAGGGGAGTATGGGTGCTTCACCTTACAAGAGGAGTATGGGTGCTTCACCTCACAAGGGGAGTATGGGTGCTTCACCTTACAAGAGTATGGGTGCTTCACCTCACAAGGGCAGTATGGATGCTTAACCTTATAAGAGGAGTATGGGTGCTTCCGCATACAAGGGAAGTATGGGTGCTTCACCTCACAAGGAAAGTATGGGTGCTTCACCTCACAAAGGGAGTATTGGTGCTTCACCTTACAAGAGGAGTATGGGTGCTTCACCTTACAAGGGGATGATGGGTGCTTCACCTCACAAGGGAAGTATGGGTGCTTCACCTCACAAAGGGAGTATTGGTGCTTCACCACACAAGGGTAGTATGGGTGCTTCACCTTACAAGAGGAGTATGGGTGCTTCACCTCACAAGGGAAGTATGGGTGCTTCACCTCACAAGGGGAGTATGGGTGCTTCACCTCACAAGGGAAGTATGGGTGCTTCACCTCACAAGGGAAGTATGGGTGCTTCACCTCACAAGGGGACTAGGGTGCTTCACCACACAAGGGGAGTATGGGTGCTTCACCTCACAAGGGGACTAGGGTGCTTCACCACACAAGGGGAGTATGGATGCTTCACCATGCACACAAGGGAAGTATAGGTACATCAACTTACAAGGGAAGTATGGGTGCTTCACCTCACAAATGGACTAGGGTGCTTCACCACACAAGGGGAGTATGGATGCTTCACCATGCACACAAGGGAAGTATAGGTGCATCAACTTACAAGGGAAGTATGGGTGCTTCACCACACAAGGGAAGTATGGGTAATTCACCACACCTTCGATTTCGATTGAAGATGGAAAAACTGCCAACATGACAGATTATTAGACTGACACTAACTTTTTCTTGGATTTGTAAACTACTGAACCCTATTTCAGGGTTCGGGGTTGGGTGTAAATCGTGACAACACACAGGTGAAGTACGGCTAACTCAACCGGACAATAAGTATTGATAATTTACGATGAGTATTTCACAAAAAGGGGGAAGTATGGGTAATTCACCACACAGAGGGAAGTATGGGTAATTCACCACACAGAGGGAAGTATGGGTAATTTACCATGAGTATTTCACTAAAAGGGGGAAGTATGGGTAATTCACCACACAGAGGGAAGTATGGGTAATTTACCATGAGTATTTCACTAAAAGGGGGAAGTATGGGTAATTCACCACACAGAGGGAAGTATGGGTAATTTACCATGAGTATTTCACTAAAAGGGGGAAGTATGGATAGTTCACCTCACAAGGGAACTGTGGATGCTTCACCTCACGAGGGGAAGTATGAGTGCTTTACCACATGAGAGGAATTAGAGTGCTTTACCACACAGGGGGAAGTATCGGTAATTAACTCACCAAAAAGGGTACAGAAATATCAATAAATCATTGACTGGGGCTTGACCTCTACTTAAAAAAAAACAAGTTAAAAAAATAATACAATCCAATGTCATCTTTGGTATCAAAAGGCAATAAAATGAGTGGTTCTTACAAGAAGTTTTTGATGCTAGTGGCATGACCAAGCAGAACATGTTTCTCCAGCCCTCATACCATCAACTGCATGAAGTCCTCATCATCCACGGGGTCCAGATTCCATTGGCTCAAAAGAAGACATCTCATGGCACCGCTCTTGAAGGTCTCAAACGAACCCCAGTACATGCCTGTTATACTATACAACAAAAAATGACGTGACCAAAATAAGGATAAATGATAAGGGGCCCTCATCTCGACGTCTTGGGAGATCGATCAACACGTTTTAGGGACCAACGACTCGCTTCCAGCTCACCCTAGTATGTACGCGCATGCTTCCAAAAATGCTCGCTCTAGCTCTTTAAGTCTTGTAAGGCATTACACCATTGAAGTAGAACACCAATGGTGCATCTAAGTGAACTTCACTGAACAGAGAACATACCTTCCATTGCAACCGGGCCAACAGTATCACCACTTGTTCCAGGCAGCCGAGGGGGGGTCCACCGACAGGCACAGGTGTTTGCACAACTCTGCAGATGAGTTTTTTCGAAAGGGTTTTTATACATGCATGAAACTAACTCATCAAAATGAGCTGCCCATACACAAAGAAGTCATGTATTTCATAATAGTAATAAAAAACATTAGAGAAAAACAACAATTTTGGAACATAAAAAAAACCCAGAAATTTGTGGTTTTGCCTGCAAGCTCTGAATTATATCCTCAATATCATGCAGAGCCTAACAATTTTAAATACAATTTTTTTAGTTTTTTAAAATTCAAGCCTCAAGAAAAATAATGTCCTCACTGTTAGATGCCAAAAACAAATTTGTAAAATTTTAAAACAAATATGATGACTCCACTTGCAAGCAAAGTCATCATTTTATGAGAATTTAATTTGAAATGGCTTCATTTTGTGGTAGGAGCAGCTCAACATGTTTACATTTATGCAAATTCATTAAGATAATAATGTGATACAGAATTAGATGTAAGTCTGAATTTAAAAAAATAAGATAACAATATGTGAATTTGTTTTAGAATGTTAATTCTCAGAACCTCAGAATACTTGAATTTAACAAAAGTTCTAGCTCCAATCAGAATGCACTGACTGATTAACCCATTTCCCAGGAAGACAATCAGAGTGCCCTGATTATCTGCAAGGAAACTTGTGGTCAACATTTCCAACATCTTTTGTGCAATATTTTTTGCAATAGTCAGACTTTATCTTATTCTGAATCATGTAGCTTAAGGCACAGTAACACGGGATGGATCTTGTTGTTTTATCAACACAGAGGAAAGTACTGGTATTTCACCACACAAGGGGAAGCATGGATAAAACACAACACAAAGGAAGGTTGGATCAATCACCATAAAATGAAAGTATGGATAATCCATCACAAATGTTTAACATATTTACCACACAAGACAAAGTGTGGCTTATATTCACCACACAAGAGGAAGTGTGTTGATTCACCACAAAAGTGTAAGTTTGGCTTGTTCACCACTCAAGTGGAAATGTGGCTTATATTCACCACACAATTGGAAGTAATTATTCACCACTCAAGTGGAAGTGTGGTTGATTCACCGCACAAGGGAAAGTGTGGCTGATACACCACTCAAGTGGAAGTGTAGCTTATTCACCACACAAGTGAAAGTGTGGTTGATTCACCACTCAAGTGGAAGTGTGGCTTATTCACCACACAAGGGGAAGTGTGGCTGATTCACCACACAAGTGTAAGTGTGGCTGATTCACCACACAATTAGAAGTGCAGCTTATTCACCACACAGGTGGAACTGTGGCTAACTCACCCTACAAGTTGAAGTGTGGCTTATTCACCACACAAGTGAAAGTGTGGCTCATTCACCACACAAGTGAAAGTGAGGTCGATTCACCACACAAGGGAAAGTGTGGCTTATTCACCACACAAGTGAAAGTGTGGCTCATTCACCACACAAGTGAAAGTGAGGTCGATTCACCACACAAGGGAAAGTGTGGCTTATTCACCACACAAGTGAAAGTGTGGTTGATTCACCACTCATGGCTTATTTACCACATCAGTGAAAGTGTGGTTGATTCACCACACAAGGGGAAGTGTGGCTTATTCACCACACAGGTGGAAACGTGGCTTATTCACCACACAAGGGAAAGTGTGGCTGACTCACGACTCAAGTGAAAGTGTGGCTTATTCACCACACAAGTGGAAGTGTGGCTTATTCACCACATAAGTGAAAGTGTGGCTTATTCACCACACAAGGGGAAGTGTGGCTTATTCACCACACAGGTGGAAACGTGGCTTATTCACCACACAAGGGAAAGTGTGGCTGACTCACCACTCAAGTGAAAGTGTGGCTTATTCACCACACAAGTGAAAGTGGTTGATTCACCACTCAAGTGGAAGTGTGGCTTATTCACCACATAAGTGAATGTGTGGTTGATTCACCACACAAGGGGAAGTGTGGCTTATTCACCACACAGGTGGAAACGTGGCTTATTCACCACACAAGGGAAAGTGTGGTTGATTCACCACTCAAGTGGAAGTGTGGCTTATTCACCACACAAGTGAAAGTGTGGTTGATTCACCACTCAAGTGGAAGTGTGGCTTATTCACCACATAAGTGAAAGTGTGGTTGATTCACCACACAAGGGGAAGTGTGGCTTATTCACCACACAGGTGGAAACGTGGCTAACTCACCACACAAATTGAAGTGTGAATGATTCACCACACAAGTGAAAGTGTGGCTGATTTACCACACTTAGGAAAGCATGTTATTTTGTTAAACTTTACACAAGATCCATCCCAGATAATAATTATTATTCTACTGCTGAGGTAGACTACTGCTGGGCTCCAACGTTGATAGATCCGGGCAACTCTACTGGTTATGAAGTGCAACAGCCGTTCTTCATGAAGATCCGACACTCTCTGTCTGGATTTAGCCAATCTGTGGTAGATTGAAGAAATAGAAAATCGAAAAAAGGTTAAATATACATGCATCTGCTGACAGAACTGTTTACAAATGTGATAGACAAACTAAAGGCCTGTAAATAACACTGAAGCGAGGGCCTCTTTTGCCCCCTTAATTTTTCTATTGAATGTAAGATCTTTCACAGCAAGTGTCTTGTAGCAAATTTAAAAACATAAACTTTTGTCACCAAAACTACTTGCTACTGACATAATTGTTTCCAGCAATGTCGTGCAAAAGGAAACTTTAGATTATCAAATGTTTTTCTTGCGAGAAATGTCAAATAAAACTTTTCTCAAGCATAAAACATTTTAAAACCCATTAAATAGACCAACGATACAAATGTTGGATTTCACATGAAACACTGTAAGGTCAAAACTACTGACTGTCTGTGTCTATTCAAATCATGGCATGCACTCATAATCCATTTCATGTGATTTGCCCATCCTCGTATTCCATTTTCTTTTCCAGACACTTCTTTTATGATACAGGGAAACTTGGATGGATCTTTTAATAATACTAATCAAGTAAAAACTTGTCAATAATGAAAATAGTTTCTGAGGTTTTGCTTTTACTTGAGAGGAAATATGTTGAGAAGGGCTGGCTTGATATTCGAACAAGTCCAGTACTCATTGTTTTCTGGAGAGTTTAATAGTAAAATAAACCTTAAAACAAAACAAAATGTGAATTTGTTGTTTCTATAAAGTTGTGTACATTTACAATTGTACAAATTTACTGTGTGTTTAAATACTTATTCATCAATTTAAATAAGCTCATAATTGTCTAATCTCACGAGCAAAATATTAAAGACAGTCCTTTGTTTTAGGATTCTATTGTCTTTTATGCATTATTGATATGGAAAACAGGGACTCATAATGCCTTGTAAATGCAAGTTCTTTACTTTCACTGGTGACAGACGTCACTTTCAAATTTGCTCTATGCTCATATTTAAGGATTCCTTAAACTTAAATAAAAAACATGGAGACATTTAAAAGGCAGTTTTTAGTGTCTGTAACCATACCTTGGTTGCACCACGGTCCTCTCGTTGTTCCTGGTGTTCTTCTCATAAGGTCTGTAGTGACATCAATGGTTCTCAACCACAGACTGAGATGATTCTATGAGTTTACTTGGATGTCATCAAGGTGTTTCTGTTTGAAAGTAAACACAGTGGCCATGCAGTGGAAAGCTGCAGTAATGTTGACATCAACTTCATGGAGGTGTCTCAAGCTGAGGGTGACCAAGTTTCACGAATTGAAGTTACACATGAAGGGTGAACACCTTGAGATCTTGTGTTGTCACCACTGATAGTTTCATCTGTTGGAAAGGAAAAGCAGTACCAGAATAATTGTATGCTTACAGGAGGTGTCTTTGGTGCAATAACCACTTTGCAAACAGGTTTGATGAAGGTTTTGAACTAGTGACGCAACGAACACTGGTTCCTCAGTTATTGCCCCAAAAAACTATTATGCAAAACAAAACAAAATTTCTAGCTCCATATTTAGTTAAAGTACAGTTTTCAAATGGAAGTGACCTTTCAGAGATGAAATTCCAGGCCACTTATGCATTCATTATATTAGAAATACAGTTGTAACCTTTTCTTCTACTTTGAACACTTTAATGCCTTCATCTAATAACTGGAAATGTATTATTCATATGGGAAACAATGATGGAATACACACTCCTTAATTGTTGTCGTGGAGTATTACAAAGAAGTTTGGGGATAATTACGCCTGCATCAAGGATATGGAACAGGGCACCAATCGCAATTGCCATGAGCTGTTGGTTAATTCTAGGCCTGGAAAAAACGCTCTGCACAACTTTGAACAGAATCTCTGCTGAGTTAGGTAGGAACATTCTTGTAATTTTGTTTACTTTTGAAGAATAAATACAAAACCATGATTGAAAAGTGAATGATTTTCCCTTTATTTGGCTTAACTAAAATTGAACACACAGATATTTAAAAGGCAGTTAGTGTCTTTAATCTTACCCTGCTTGCACCATGGGTCTCTCATTGTCATCCTGGTTTTCTGCTCCTAAGATCTGTAGTGACATCAATGGTTCTCAACCACAGACTGAGATGAGTCTTCGAGTTTCCTTGGATGTCATCAAGGTGTTTCTGTTTGATGGTAAACACAGTGGTCATGTAGTGGAAAGCTGCAGTAATGTTGACATAAACTTTATGGAGGTGTCTCATGCTGAGGGTGACCAAGTTTCACGAATTGAAGTTATACATGAAAGGTGAACATCTTGAGATCTTGTGTTGTCATCACTGATAGTTTCATCTGTTGGAAAGGAAAGGCAGTACCAGAATAATTGTATGCTTACAAGAGGTGTCTTTAGTACAATAACTTGGTGTCTGTGAGTCTACAAAATTATCAACCACATTGCAAACAGATTTGATGAAACTTTTAAACTAGTTACGCAACAAACAGTTCTTATTCAGTTATTGCGCATACAAACTATTATGCAAAACAACCTTTTTTTTCTAGCTCCATATTTAGTTAATGTACAGTTTTCCAATGGAAGTGACCTTGCAGAGATGAAATTCCAGGCCACTTATGCATTCATTATATTAGAAGTACAGATGTAACCTTTTCTTCTACTTTGAACACTTTAAAGCCCTCATCTAATAACTGGAAATGTATTATTCATACTGAAAACAATGATGGAATACACACTCCTTAATTGTTGTTGTGGAGTATTACAAAAAAGTTTGGGGCATATAATGCCTGCATCAAGGAAATGGATCAGGGCACCAATGGCAATTGCCATGAGGTGTCGGTTATTTCAAGGCCTGGAAAAAATAGGAACATTCTTGTAATTTTTTTTACTTTTGAAGAATAAATACAAAACCATGATTGAAAAGTGAAAGATTTTCCCTTTACTTGGCTGTACTAAAATTGAACAAACAGATATTTAAAAGGCGGTCAGTGTCTCTAATCTTACCCTGCTTGCACCATGGGTCCCTCATTGTTGTTCCTGGTGTTCTGCTCTTCATGGATTGAAGTTACACATGAAAGGTGAACATCTTGAGATCTTGTGTTGTCATCACGGATAGTTTCATCTGTTGGAAAGGAAAGGCAGGACCAGAATAATTGTATGCTTACAGGAGGTGTCTTTGGTGCAATTACTTGGTGTCTGTTAGGCCACAAAATTATCAACCACTTTGCAAACAGATTTGATGAAGGTTTTAAACTAGTGACACAACGAACACTGGTTATTCAGTTATTGCTCAAAAAACCTGTTATGCCAAATAAATATTTTTTTCTAGCTTCATATTTAGTTATTGTACAGTTTTCCAATGGAAGTGACCTTTCAGAGATGAAATTCCAGGCCACTTATGCATTCATTATATTAGAAATACAGTTGTAACCTTTTCTTCTACTTTGAACACTTTAATGCCTTCATCTAATAACTGGAAATGTATTATTCATACGGAAAACAATTATGGAATACACACTCCTTAATTGTTGTCGTGGAGTATTACAAAAAAGTTTGGGTATATAACGCCTGCATCAAGGAAATGGAACAGGGCACCAACGGCAATTGCCATGAGCTGTTGGTTATTTCCAGGCCTGGAAAACGCTCTGCACAACTTTGAACAGAATCTCTGCTGAGTTAGGTAGGAACATTCTTGTAATTTTGTTTACTTTTGAAGAATAAATACAAAACCATGATTGAAAAGTGAATGATTTTCCCTTTACTTGGCTTAACTAAAATTGAACACACAGATATTTAAAAGGCAGTTAGTGTCTCTAATCTTACCCTGCTTGCACCATGGGTCTCTCATTGTCATCCTGGTTTTCTGCTCCTAAGATCTGTAGTGACATCAATGGTTCTCTACCACAGACTGAGATGATTCTTCGAGTTTCCTTGGATGTCATCAAGGTGTTTCTGTTTGATGGTAAACACAGTGGTCATGTAGTGGAAAGCTGCAGTAATGTTGACATAAACTTCTTGGATGTGTCTCAAGCTGAGGGTGACCAAGTTTCACGAATTGAAGTTATACATGAAAGGTGAACATCTTGAGATCTTGTGTTGTCGTCACTGATAGTCTCATCTGTTGGAAAGGAAAGGCAGTACCAGAATAATTGTATGCTTACAGGAGGTGTCTTTAGTGCAATAACTTGGTGTCTGTTAGGCCACAAAATTATCAACCACATTGCAAACAGATTTGATGAAACTTTTAAACTAGTTACGCAACAAACAGTTCTTATTCAGTTATTGCGCATACAAACTATTATGCAAAACAACCTTTTTTTTCTAGCTCCATATTTAGTTAATGTACAGTTTTCCAATGGAAGTGACCTTGCAGAGATGAAATTCCAGGCCATTTATGCATTCATTGTATTAGAAATATAGTTGTAACCTTTTCTTCTACTTTGAACACTTTAAACACTTCATCTAATGACTGGAAATGTATTATTCATACGGAAAACAATGATGGAATACACACTCCTTAATTGTTGTTGTGGAGTATTACAAAAAAGTTTGGGGCATATAATGCCTGCATCAAGGAAATGGATCAGGGCACCAATGGCAATTGCCATGAGGTGTCAGTTATTTCAAGGCCTGGAAAAAATAGGAACATTCTTGTAATTTTTTTTTACTTTTGAAGAATAAATACAAAACCATGATTGAAAAGTGAAAGATTTTCCCTTTACTTGGCAGTACTAAAATTGTACAAACAGATATTTAAAAGGCGGTCAGTGTCTCCAATCTTACCCTGCTTGCACCATGGGTCCCTCATTGTTGTTCCTGGTGTTCTGCTCTTCATGGATTGAAGTTACACATGAAAGGTGAACATCTTGAGATCTTGTGTTGTCATCACTGATAGTTTCATCTGTTGGAAAGGAAAAGCAGTACCAGAATAATTGTATGCTTACAGGAAGTTTCTTTGGTGCAATTACTTGGTGTCTGTTAGGCCACAAAATTATCAACCACTTTGCAAACAGATTTGATGAAGGTTTTAAACTAGTGACACAACGAACACTGGTTATTCAGTTATTGCTCAAAAAACCTGTTATGCCAAATAAATATTTTTGTCTAGCTTCATATTTAGTTATTGTACAGTTTTCCAATGGAAGTGACCTTTCAGAGATGAAATTCCAGGCCACTTATGCATTCATTATATTAGAAATACAGTTGTAACCTTTTCTTCTACTTTGAACACTTTAATGCCTTCATCTTATAACTGGAAATGTATTATTCATACGGAAAACAATTATGGAATACACACTCCTTAATTGTTGTCGTGGAGTATTACAAAAAAGTTTGGGGCATATAACGCCTGCATCAAGGAAATGGAACAGGGCACCAACGGCAATTGCCATGAGCAGTTGGTTATTTCCAGGCCTGGAAAAACCGCTCTGCACAACTTTGAACAGAATCTCTGCTGAGTTAGGTAGGAACATTCTTGCAATTTTGTTTACTTTTGAAGAATAAATACAAAACCATGATTGAAAAGTGAATGATTTTCCCTTTACTTGGCTTAACTAAAATTGAACACACAGATATTTAAAAGGCAGTTAGTGTCTCTAATCTTACCCTGCTTGCACCATGGGTCTCTCATTGTCATCCTGGTTTTCTGCTCCTAAGATCTGTAGTGACATCAATGGTTCTCAACCACAGACTGAGATGATTCTTCGAGTTTCCTTGGATGTCATCAAGGTGTTTCTGTTTGATGGTAAACACAGTGGTCATGTAGTGGAAAGCTGCAGTAATGTTGACATCAACTTTATGGAGGTGTTTCAAGCTGAGGGTGACCAAGTTTCACGAATTGAAGTTACACATGAAAGGTGAACATCTTGAGATCTTGTGTTGTCATCACTGATAGTTTCATCTGTTGGAAAGGAAAGGCAGGACCAGAATAATTGTATGCTTACAGGAGGTGTCTTTGGTGCAATAACCACTTTGCAAACAGGTTTGATGAGGGCTTTAAGCTAGTGAACAACACAAACACTGGTTATTCAGTTATTGCAAAAAAAACACTTTTATGCAAAACAAATATTTTTGTCTAGCTCCATATTTAGTTAATGTACAGTTTTCCAATGGAAGTGACCTTTCAAAGATGAAATTCCAGGCCACTTATGCATTCATTATATTAGAAGTACAGTTGTAACCTTTTCTTCTACCTTGAACACTTTAAAGCCTTCATCAAATAACTGGAAATGTATTATTCATACAGAAAACAATGATGGCATACGCACTCCTTTTGTTGTTGACTATTATTAAAAAGTTTTGGGGTATATAATGCCTGCATCGGGGAAATGGAACAGGGCACCAACGGCAATTGCTGTGATGTTGTCATGGAAAATACGCAATGCACAACTTTGAACAAAATCATTGCTGGGTTAGATAATAATTTTCTTGTAATTTTGTTTACTTTTGAAGAATAAAAACAAAACCATGATTGAAAAGTGAATGATTTTCTCTTTTCTTGGCTTAAAGGCACTGTACACGTTTGGTAATTGTCAAAGACCAGTATTCTCACTTGGTGTATCCCAACATATGCATAAAATAACAAGCCTGTGAAAATTTGGGCTCAATTGGTCATTGAAGTTGCAAGAAAACGATGAAAGAAAAAACACCCTTGTTGTACAAATTTGTTTGCTTTCAGATAGGAATAAAAGGCTTCTTGCAAGAAGTCTTTTATTATTTTAGTGAGAAATTAACTTTTTCTCCAAAACTACGTTACTTCAGAGGGAGTCGTTTCTCAAAATGTTTTATACTATCAACAGCTCTCCGTTGCTTGTTACCAAGTAAGTTTTTATGCTAATATATACTTTGAGTAATTACCAAACATGTACAGTGCCTTTAAAAATATAGACTTTTGTCACCAAAACTACTTGCTACTGACATAATTTTTTCCAGCAATGTCGTGCAAAAGGAAACTACAGATTATCAAATGTCTTTCTTGCGAGAACAAATGTCAAATAAAACTTTTCTCAAGCATAAAACATTTTAAAACCCATAATAGACCAAGGATACAAATGTTGGATTTCACATGAAACACTTTAAGGTCAAAACTACTGACTGTCTGTGTCTATTCAAATCATGGCAGGCACTCATCTCATTTTCCATTTTCTTTTCCAGACACTTCTTTTATGATACAGGGAAACTTGGATGATCTTTTAATAATACTAATCAAGTAAAAACTTGTCAATAATGAAAATAGTTTTTGAGGTTTTGCTTTTACTTGGAAGAAAAATGTTGAGAAGGGCTGGCCTGATATTCGAACAAGTCCAGTACTCATTGTTTTCTGGACCATTCAATAGTAAAATCAACCTTAAAACAACACAAAATGTGACTTTGTTGTTTCTTTAAAGTTGTGTACATTTACAATTGTACAAATTTACTGAGTGTTTAAATACTTATTCATCAATTTAAATAAGCTCATAATTGTCTAATCTCACGAGCAAAATATTAAAGACAGTCCTTTGTTTTAGGATTCTATTGTCTTTTATGCATTATTGATATGGAAAACAGGGACTCATAATGCCTTTTAAATGCAAGTTCTTTACTTTCACTGGTGACAGACGTCACTTTCAAATTTGCTCTATGCTCATATTTAGGGATTCCTTGCTTGCTAACTTAAATAAAAAACATGGAGACATTTAAAAGGCAGTTTTTAGTGTCTGTAACCATACCTTGGTTGCACCACGGTCCTCTCGTTGTTCCTGGTGTTCTTCTCATAAGGTCTGTAGTGACATCAATGGTTCTCAACCACAGACTGAGATGATTCTATGAGTTTGCTTGGATGTCATCAAGGTGTTTCTGTTTGAAAGTAAACACAGTGGCCATGCAGTGGAAAGCTGCAGTAATGTTGACATCAACTTCATGGAGGTGTCTCAAGCTGAGGGTGACCAAGTTTCACGAATTGAAGTTACACATGAAAGGTGAACATCTTGAGATCTTGTGTTGTCATCACTGATAGTTTCATCTGTTGGAAAGGAAAAGCAGTACCAGAATAATTGTATGCTTACAGGAGGTGTCTTTGGTGCAATAACCACTTTGCAAACAGGTTTGATGAAGGTTTTGAACTAGTGACGCAACGAACACTGGTTCCTCAGTTATTGCCCCAAAAAACTATTATGCACAACAAAACAAAATTTCTAGCTCCATATTTAGTTAAAGTACAGTTTTCAAATGGAAGTGACCTTTCAGAGATGAAATTCCAGGCCACTTATGCATTCATTATATTAGAAATACAGTTGTAACATTTCCTTCTACCTTGAACACTTTAAAGCCCTCATCTAATAATTGGAAATGAATTATTCATATGGGAAACAATGATGGAATACACACTCCTTAATTGTTGTCTTGGAGTGTTACAAAGAAGTTTGGGGATAATTACGCCTGCATCAAGGATATAGAACAGGGCACCAATCGCAATTGCCATGAGCTGTTGGTTATTTCTAGGCCTGGAAAAAACGCTGTGCACAACTTTCAACAGAATCTCTGCTGAGTTAGGTAGGAACATTCTTGTAATTTTGTTTACTTTTGAAGAATAAATACAAAACCATGATTGAAAAGTGAATGATTTTCCCTTTACTTGGCTTAACTAAAATTGAACACACAGATATTTAAAAGGCAGTTAGTGTCTTTAATCTTACCCTGCTTGCACCATGGGTCTCTCATTGTCATCCTGGTTTTCTGCTCCTAAGATCTGTAGTGACATCAATGGTTCTCAACCACAGACTGAGATGATTCTTCGAGTTTCCTTGGATGTCATCAAGGTGTTTCTGTTTGATGGTAAACACAGTGGTCATGTAGTGGAAAGCTGCAGTAATGTTGACATCAACTTTATGGAGGTGTCTCAAGCTGAGGGTGACCAAGTTTCACGAATTGAAGCTACACATGAAAGGTGAACATCTTGAGATCTTGTGTTGTCATCACTGATAGTTTCATCTGTTGGAAAGGAAAGGCAGTACCAGAATAATTGTATGCTTACAGGAGGTGTCTTTGGTGCTGTAACTTAGTGTCTGGTAAGCCGGCCTCAGGTCGACCTACGATTTTTCTTGCGCACGCACGATGTGCCAAATACTCACAGGTCGACTGCGATTGGTTCCCGACCGTCGGGATCACGTCGTACAAGTTGAAATTGTTCTACTATTGCGACTGTTAATTTTTTCGAGCGGCGACTGTTTCCGATTGTCTTAAAATCATCGCAGTTACGCTCAGGTTGTAAATAATCGCCGACTGAAAAGTTCCCGATGGTCTTAGCTCAGGTGCAGTGTGATCCTAAAAAGTCAGTCGCCGACTGTTTTTTGTTGACGCAAGGTCGACCTGAGGCCGGCTTACGGCCACAAAATTATCAACGAACACCGCTTATTCAGTTATTGCGCATACAACAAACTATGCAAAACACTTATTTTGTTCTAGCTCCATATTTAGTTAAAGTACAGTTTTCCAAAGGAAATGACCTTTCAGAGATGAAATTCCAGGCCACCTATGCATTCATTATATTAGAAATACAGTTGTAACCTTTTCTTCTACCTTGAACACTTTAAAGCCTGCATCTAATAACTGGAAATGTATTATTCATACGGAAAACAATGATGGCATACGCACTCCTTAATTGTTGTCGTGGAGTATTACAAAAAAGTTTGGGGTATACAACGCCTGCGTCAAGGAAATGGAACATGGCACCATGGCAATTGCCATGAGCTGTTGGTTATTTCCAGGCCTGGAAAAAACACCGTGCACAACTTTGAACAAAATCATTGCTTGGTTAGATAGGAACATTCTTGTAATTTTGTTTACTTTTGAAGAATAAATACAAAATCATGATTGATTTTCCCTTTTCTTTACTTAACTAAAATTGAACACACAATAACCCTGGAAAGGAAATTTACAGGGCAAGTTTTCCACAACATGGACGGGCGAAACATAACGTATCTGGTAGGTATCTGCCTCAACACGCTACACAATATGGAAAGTCTGGGAGGATAAAAACGTCAGCCATCCACATGTCAGCAAAGAATGGAGGAAAATCTGAAGTTGTTCAAGGCTTTAAAAAACATCCACCGTAAGTTTGTCCAAAAAAATGAAGTGGTTAGTGTCATCCAGCGTGAAGTAGATATTTCCACGTCTGGAAAATACACAATGCTCAACTTTTAAAGTAATTGCTGGTTTAACAAGGAACATCCTGGTAGTTACTTTTACTTTTGAAGAATAAAATCGAAACCAATTTGAAACATGAATGATTTTCCTGTTTCTTGGCTGAACTATTAAAAAAAGAAAAATGTATAGATATTTAAAAGGCTGTTATCAGCACCTGCAATCTTACCTTGGTTGCAGCACAGGTCCTTTGTTGTTCGTGATGTTCTGTCCTGGAGGGCCGGCACCAGACTGCTATTGGGTGTCAATTATTTGAACTGAATGATAACTTCTGTCTGGAAGTTTCAGGAATGCTATTGTGCTCAGCACATTTTTGGTCTTTGTAATTATATACATTCATTTTTAGAATTTTTGTATACTTTGTTTAACAAAGACTACACTGAGTTACTGGAGTTTTAACAATTTTTGATCACAGAGGTAACTACTCTTTTGAAAAAAAATTGTTACTGAGAAGAAATCTGATCGTGATAGTAGCCGGTTACGCAAACTCAAAAACCCTCTTTGGGGAAAAATGAGACGTAGTTTGGCCCCAAGTCTATCTATCTCATGCCAACCTGATGATCAGATTTCTGTATTGTCTCTTTCAACACTTTTAAATGAGATTCTCAAGAACTAAATGACCTCAAAAAACGTTGTTTTGTAACTTCATTGCTAATTCCTATGTCCACAGACAGAATACATCATTTGAAAATCAGTTCAGGTCATGACCCTTCGAGGTCCTTCAGCTATCACCCGGTTTCCATCTAGGTCAATAAGGTCTGTAGTGACATCAATAGTTCTCAACCACAGACTGAGATGATTCTATGAGTTTGCTTGGATGTCACGAAGGTGTTTCTGTTTGAGAGTAAACACAGTGGCCATGAAGAGGGAAGCTGCAGTAATGTTGACATCAACTACATGGAGGGGTCTCAAGCAGAGGGTGACCAAGTTTCAAGAGTTGGAGGTGCACATGAAGGGTGAACACCTTGGAATCTTGTGTTGTCATCATCTGATAGTTTCATCTACTGGAAAGGAAAGGAAGGACAATATTAGAACCTGCAGGCTTACAACACAAGTCTCTGGTGCACATATGGAAAAGTTTAATAGGAAAAGTCTCAATAAATCAAAGCGCTGTGTTTATAATGCACAGTGCATTAACACTGTGTGCGTGCGCGCGCGGGTGATATACACACAGAGGTCAAATTGTAATACATTGAACCGTACCGTGGTGTAAGTTACATCGCATTTGATTGGAAAACAGTTTTGATGTTTTCACTGTTTTATCCTGTCCGACGAAAATATTCAACCAATCACAGCAAAGTTGATACACAAGGTAAAAGAATAAATACAGCGGTAAATGGTGAAAACCCCACCAACACAAGTGATTTAGTTAACGAATGAGGGCGTCTCACAATCGGTGTGCAGAGTTGTTTATTAGAAGTGCGCCGTGTAGGCCACACAATATTTATCTAAAATGCTGCGTTTTGGGTTATTTTGAAAAACATTTTGCATGACCGTCCGACGAGTTATTGTGATCATTTTAAATAAAATCACAATGATTTTAAAGACAAATTAATATAAAGTAGAATGCCGAGCACCCCGTTCTTGTACATCTTTTTATTTTTTCGTGGCAAAGCATTTTGCGTCGAGATACTGATTTTCAGCCTGTACTTTGAGTGCGTGTTTAATTATCGAGCGCAAAAGAGACTACTTTTCCATATGTACCTCAGTGTCTGTTCTAAGATCACAATCAAATTATCGCCCACTCTTTGAGGATTGAAGAAAGTGTGCAGTATTGTCACAAGGACACTGGTTTTGTTTAAATGCTTGCATTTTAAGAGATCCATGATTAGCATGGATAGTTTTCAGTAATCGACTTTAACATAGAGCTAAGCTTCAACTGTCTGTCACACACTCACACTTTTTCCTCAAAGTGCTTGTACACGTACAAGTACAATGTTGAAGCTGGTGCAAAAATTAACTCCCGACTATCCTGAGAATGTTCTTTCTTGTGAGAACGAACATCAAACAAATCTTTGCTCAACCATAATATGAAATTTTAAAAACCAAAATTGACCCATGATAACAAACTGCACACAAACAAATGCTGCTTATCTGTACATAGATTTTCATTTTAATTTCTTGGTTTCTGTGAAGTGTACAAGCAAGTTTTACTTGACATTTTGTATCAGATGTCTAGCCCCATTTCTTTCAAATTTGAAAGACTTGACTATAGTACACAATCATGTCCATTCCTAAATTTTTTAGAAATCCAACTCTATATGAGCTCAATATTGCGTACGTTGGTCTGGAAAGCAACATTTTGAAGGGAGAGGTGTCTGTATATACTTGTCCTTTAGATAATTTTGAAGTTAGGAACAGGGCTCATAGTCGACAGTTGTACACACAAGTTGCATACCTTCAGTAGGTCACTTTCAAGTACACAGAATTCCATAAATGTTCTTACCTTGACTGTATTGTAGATCAACATGAAGTGTAGTCATTTATACTAGTGTGACATCGGGTAGTTTGAGCAGAGGGTGAGTTGACCCTGTTGGTTTGCTTCTCACTGTTTGAAGGGCGAGTCAGCAAGAACATTCAGTAGATGCCAGGGTCAGGGTGACATCAACCAAGGATTCATTCTGAAGCAGGGGGAGGATGACTAAGCTCCTGAGTTCATGAGGGTGAGTTGACCCTGTTGGTTTGCTTCTCTCTGTTTGAAGGGTGAGCCACCAAGAACATGCAGTAGATGCCAGGGTCAGGGTGACATCAACCAAGGTTTCATTCTGAAGCAGGGGGAGGATGACCAAGCTCCTGAGTTCATGAGGGTGAGTTGACCCTGTTTGTTTGCTTCTCACTGTCTGAAGGGTGAGTCAGCAAGGACATGCAGTAGATGCCAGGGTGAGGGTGACA
Source organism: Plazaster borealis (assembly GCA_021014325.1). Lineage (NCBI taxonomy): Eukaryota > Metazoa > Echinodermata > Asteroidea > Forcipulatida > Labidiasteridae > Plazaster > Plazaster borealis. The sequence goes on along the minus strand of CM037475.1, from coordinate 18,392,416 downwards.
TCAACCAAGGATTTATTCTGAAGCAGGGGGAGGAAGACCAAGCTCCTGAGTTAATGAGGGTGACACTGATGAGTATCTCAGGATGAGCGCACTGATGGATTTACATGCATCTGTTGTGAAAGAAAAGCAATGAGAAATTTAATTACTTGTGTAATAGTACAGGACTTTGATTATACTAAGCCCACCGGCTATGGCTCTATACCGCCCTGGTCTTGGGCTTAAAGCCCCTTCAAAATATTCCAATAGACTTAAATATTTTCCAATAGAAGTGCCCTTTTTAAAACGACATTCCAGGCCTGTTATGCATTCATTATATTAGAAATACAGTTGCAAACTTTTCTTCCAGCTTAAAAACTCTATGCCTTCTTTCGATAACTGGAAATGTATTATTCATTCAGAAAAGATTGACGGAATGCACATTCCTTAACTGAAGTTGTTGATTATTACGACAATAAGGGCCCGATCCCTGCAAAGGTTTCTTGTTGTACAATGTATTTCATGACTTCTATAACAATGCTGGATAATTTAACTGATGCTGCCAAAAAATGTTGGATATATTCTGCCAGTGTATGTCATAGACTAGTAAATCCACACTATAGGTTTTTTTTAATTGTTTGTTTGTTTGTTTAGATGATCTTCCTGACAAGGGAACTCGGCAAACTCCCACTTGGGGATATAAACGCCAAGCTGGCAACAGCCAATCTCTCTCATACAAACATTGGTTTAACGTCTATGATTATGAATTGCACAAATCAAGTAATTGTGATTCAGTATAACTAGACGACAATACTTATTCTAGTCCATTGTAAAATCAGTGGTTAGCTTGGTAGGATTCGAACCCACAACCTTGTGATTGCAAGTCCTGCAGTCTAACCACTGGACCACGGTGACCAATGAGATAAACTACAAACAAACACAGTCCGTAGGGGGTGTGTTTGTACAAAAATGAAGAAAACTAGATAGCCTTCTGGATTACAAAGTATTAAATTTGAAAGGGTTTACAGAATCTGTACATCAGCACGAATGAAACCTAAAACTGAAGAGGTTTGGACACCATAGGACTATTTAACTGTCTGTCCAGTATTTTTTCATCAAAGCTTTAAAGTACAATGTTGAAACCGTGTAAAAATTAACTACTGATTACCCTGGCAATCGCTTTTTCCTTGAGAGAACCAATGGCAAAAACTTTGCTTAACCTTAAACCATTTTCGCTTAAAACACCAGTTTAGACCCAGGATGCAAATGTCAACGCCACTTGCAGCGCTTTAAGGTCAATCCTGCTCATTTCTGTTCTGTGTATATATTTCAAATCATTTATTTTTGTCAACCCCCCCCCCATTTTTTACAAAGTTTTGTACAGAGTAAAAAAACAACAACATAGAAATAGAATACAACTTTTACAGATACTTCTTTGGAAGTACAGAATAATTGATTTTTCGGCTTGACCCAAAGACTTTTGGATTGAAAGACATTTTTGATAATGTGTGTAAAGAATAAACTTTCCAACGATGAAAATTTCTTATATTTAGAAGCAGTATCAAAGGAAAAAATGAATTGCTTGGTTTATAAAGTATAAGTGTACATTCAATTGAGAATATAAATTATCAACATTTTGATTACCGTAGATGTTTGCCAGAGCTTTAACATCACATTTGGAAGACTTTGTACTTAAAGGCACTGAACACGTTTGGTAATTGTCAAAGACCAGTGTTCTCACTTAGTGTATCCCAACATATACATAAAATAACAAGCCTGTGAAAATTTGGGCTCAATTGGTCATCGAAGTTGCAAGAAAATGATGAAAGAAAAAACACCCTTGTTGTAGAAATTTGTGTGCTAAAAGGCTTCAGGCCTGGAGTCTTTTAATATTTTAGTGAGAAATTACCTCTTTCTCAAAAACTACGTTACTTCAGTTGTTTCTCACAATGTTTTATTACTATCAAGAGCTCTCCGTTGCTCGTTACCAAGTAAGTTTTTATGCTAATATATATTTTGCGTAATTACCAAATGCGTACAGTGCCTTTAATGTCATTCCTAAAATTGTAAGAAACCTCAATGAGCTCATCATTGCATAAGCTGGTCTGATAAGAAAGCTTTTTAAGGGCACAACTTTGTGTATATTCTTGTCCCTTATGTGTCTTTGAAGTGGGGAATGTGGTCCATAATCCCTTTTACATGCATGTTGCCTACTTTGAAGTGTCACTTTTATGTAATTTGATAGTATGGTGTTATTTAAGGACTTCCTTGTTTTCCTGAAGAAAAAACCCCAGCAAAAAACATGGTAACAGCAAATATTAATGTGGGAAAAAAAAAGGTTTTTTTATCCTACCTTCAATGTAATTCAGAGAGGTTGAGCAGAGGGTGAGTGGATCCTGTTAGCTTGCTTCTTTCTCCCTGAAGGGCGATTCACAAAGATCAAGCAGTGGATGCTAAGGCTAGGGTGACATCAACTACAGGTTCTCAAGCAGGGGATGATGACCAGGCTCCTTGAGGTACATCTCAGGATATTGTGTTGTCACAGATGGATTTACATGCAATGAAAATGCAATGAGAATGTTTATTTCTAATTTTACGACTAACCATCTGTACAGGCCTGGAATTAACAGAGCTTACAGGGTCATGGCCTTTGCCTCTGTTGCTATTGTATTATACTTTCACTTAAACACTTACAGTTGTACTCTTTCTTTGTTTAACACTTTATAGCCTTCATTTGATAACTGGAAATTTATTCGTTATTAGGAAAAGCATAAAACAATACACACTTCATAGTTTTGGTTGCCGAGTATTACGGTATACTAGTGCACAAGGTTTTTTATTTACAATGTATTTATAAGACTTCTATACAAAAATGTTGGATAAATTAACTGATGCTACCAACTGAAGAGGTTTGGACACCCACCATATGAATGTCTTTTATCCACTGACTGCATGTTCATGTATTTTAGAGTGAATGGTGATCTTTGATTGACCCCAACAAATCACTGACGTAAAATATAAACCCCTTTAGTACACAAAGGACAAATTTTAAAAACATTGCTGCATTAAAAAGGAATGTTTGAGTAATTTCTTTTACTTTTGAAGAATAAAATTAAAATTATGATTGAAACATAGATTTTTTATCATTTCTTGGCTTTTAAACTAAATAGAAAATGTGCAGATATTTTAAAGGGAGTGGCCAGTGCCTGTAACCATACCTTGGGTGCACCATGGATCCCTCATTGTTGTTCCTGGTGTTCTTCTCTGCAGTGACATCAATGGTTCTCTACCTCAGACTGAGATGATTCTATGAGTTTGCTTGGATGTCATCGAGGTGTTCCTGTTTGAAAGTAAAAACGGTGAGCATGTAGTGGGAAGCTGCACATATCATACATAAAGGTCTAAAATGTTGGGAATGAAACTATTCTTTAAATAATTTGTATCCAAATCTGAGGAGTTCACTTGGGGGTCCTGGGTGACTCATAGCCCACATTAAAAATTGGCCAAAATGAAAAAGGGCAGTTGCAAACAAAATGTGACCATGAAGAAGTAAGAAAGCCAATCTGACTTTTTTAAATATAGATTCAAACATGTAGTCTTTAAAGTAAGGCAATTTAGGCTAAAAATGAATTAAAATCCATGAGTGCATGTAGATCCTACATTCTCAGAAATGCAATTTGAAAGCGGGTGGTTTTGGCAATTTTGCCATCAAGCTCATGTCACTCCATACAGACACAGAGAATACAGCGCAAACTGTAAGATAACCGGGTATATAAAATCTCATCATGGTTGATATATGCACTGCAGTAGTGACTCTGACCCTGAAAATGATGAAGAAAACTTATCTGCACCTGCAGATTGCAAGCAAAATATTGTTGTGAAACTTGCAAAACGCTACAAGGTGCTCCTTGCAAAGTCTCAGTTACCTAAAGTAGAAGCAGAGAAAGAGTGTGCACTCTGGAAAATGGCGGTTGAGTATCAGCGCAGAACTGGCATTAAAGCCTTCAAAGTGGTACGGCTGCTTGTATTTTGATTTCTGACACTCCCTTTAATGTGCATATACCTTTTCCTGCCGAACGACATTCATAATTGCTGCAATTTAGCATACTAGTATTTGGCTGTCCCTTTTCAAGGTTGCCCTGACCCAGACTTCAAAGTTGACCGGGAAAAATTCTCAAAATCTGAAGCATTTACTCCTTTTTACAAAACGAAGTAAAACGCTCATCAATATTCTAGCAAAAGCTTAAACGTAGAAAGTAAAGAGTTTCAGATTTGAGCAAATACATTGGCTCCATTTTATTCATACAGATCCAAGTAAATGCTTCAAAACTGGTAGTAAAAGCAAATGCTATTTGATCTATATGACCCAATGTCTTAGTTTTGGCTTGTAGGTATCCATAATTTCTTTAAGGATAAATAACTAATATGTGAGATAACAGTTTTTTAGTTTTAAAACAAGGATGACATTATGTCTGTCACTGTGACATAGGCCTACATTACAATCTTAAAGGCACTGAACACGTTTGGTAATTGTCAAAGACCAGTGTTCTCATTTGGTGTATCCCAACATGCATAAAATAACAAGCCTGTGAAAATTTGGGCTCAAGTGGTCATCGAAGTTGCAAGAAAATTATGAAAGAAAAAACACACTGTTGTACAAATTTGTGTGCTTTCAGATAGGAATAAAAACTTCTTGCAAGAAGTTTTTATTACTTTAGTGAGAAATTACCTCTTTCTCAAAAACTGCGTTACTTCAGAGGGAGTCATTTCTCACAATGTTTTATATACTATCAACAGCTCTCTGTACCAAGTCAGTTTTTATGCTAATATATATTTTGAGTAATTACCGAACATGTACAGTGCCTTTAAAGACTGAGAAAATTTAATTAGCTGTGGCGAACTGCTCAACAACCAAAAGGACCTGTGGTATAAACGCAAACGAAAATGTAATGGCATGATGTAATGACCCTAGCAGAGTCTTTTTTGAAGGCTTAAAAAAGTCAGGCCACTTACTATTTTTGTAATCTTAAAGATTATCTCCATCAATTTCTTGAAGACTCAAAACATTGTTTTATTTAACATGCAGAGAGGTTTGAGGAGTAACAGGCAGGGTAGTTTGAGGATTAACGGGCAAGGTAGTTTGAGCAACAGGCAGGGTGGTTTTAATAGTAACAGGCAGTTTAAAACCCTCCTATTGGTATCTTTTAGGCAAGTTGATTCACCATTAAAACCATTCACTTTTGTGGTTTTGAATGGTGTGATAACTGTGCATATGGTTGATTCCCCAAATGGTTTTGAATGGTGGTGCTAATATATGCTAATGCAGAATCCTATTAGTTAGCTTTTCAGTGGTAAATCAGTTTATGCACCATCTGAAACCATTCGGCTATGATAACACACACAGGTGTAGTGTATGCACCATTCAAATCCACATGAATGGTTTTGAGTGGTAGTACAGCTCACCATCAACACTGCAAATGGTAATGCCATGTGTGTACAATAGCAATGGGAAAATGTGAGAGTTGAAATTTTGAATGGTTTTGAATGGTCTATCAGTAGGAAGGTTGGAGTAACAGGCAGGGGGTTATAAGAAGTAACAGGCAGGGCGGTCTGAGGAGTAACAGGCAGGGCGGTTTGAGGAATAACTGGCAGGGCGATTTAAGAAAAACAGGCAGGGCAATTTGAGGAGCAACAGGTAGGGCTGTTGAGGAGTAACAGGCATGGCATTTTGAGGAGTAACTGGCAGGGTGATTTAAGAGTAACAGGCAGGGCGGTTTGAGGAGTAACAGGTAGGGCGGTTTGAGCAGTAACAGGCAGGGCGGTTTGAGGAGCAACAGGTAGGGCTGTTGAGGAGTAACAGGCAGGGCAGTTTGAGGAGTAACAGGCAGGGCGGTTTGAGGAGTAACACGCTCGGGCAATTTAATAGTAACACGCAGGGCGGTTTGAGGAGTAACAGGAGTCACAGTAACAGGCAGTTTGAGGAGTAATAGGCAGGGCGACCACAAGAAGTAAAAGGCAAGGGTGCGGTTTTAGGAGTAAGTCAGGGCTGTTTGAGGAGTAACAGGCAGGGCAGTTTGAGAATAGCAGGCAGGGCGGTTTGAGGAGTTAAAGGTAGGGTAGTTTTAGGAATTAAAGGCAGGGCTGTTTGAGGAGTAACGGGCAGGGCAGTTTGAGGAGTAACAGGCAGGTTGGTTTGAGGAGTAACAGGCAGGGGGGTTTCTGGAGTAACAGGTTGGGCCGTTTGAGGCAGGGCGATATGAGCAGTAAAAGGCAGGGCGGTTTGAGGATTAACAGCGGTTGGTTTGAGGAGTAGCAGGGAGGGTAGTTTGAGGAGTAACAAGCAGGGGGGTTTGAGGAGTTAAAGGCAGGGCAGTTTGAGCAGTAACAGGCAGGGCTGTTTGAGGAGTAACAGGCAGGGCGGTTTGAGGAGTAACAGGCAGGGCAGATTGAGGAGTAACAGGCAGGGTGGTTTGAGGAGCCTTAAAGAAGTCACACATTTTGGGCCTTCTTAACGCTATACATTTTCAAAATGGTCACTGATAGTTCAACATTTTCTGTCTTCAGCCAGCACTTACTTCAGTTTCCTTTGTACTACTCACCTAAAACTTTCTCAACACACTGTACATACATTCACAATGCTAGCGCATCACTTTGGCCGAATTACATGCAAAAACCTCCTAAAAAAATGCAATTTCTTACTCAATACTCGCGGCGGCTTTGCTGTCAACAAAGCAGATTCAACGCTTTAACCTGATTGCGCGGGGCGGTTCGTGGGCTAAAATCAGGTGTTCGTGGCGCGCGCTATTGGCGAGTTGAAAGACCATAGCGCATTAGCAAACATCGCAAATGCCGGGCAGTCAAACCGTGTCAGTAACGCCGCCGATTTTCTTCATAATTTACACCAAAACGAGCGAGCTCTTTTTCGACTTAAAGGGACACATTGCCTTGGATCGGGCGAGTTGGTCTATCAAAAGCATTTGTAACCGTTTGTTATAAAATGCATATGGTTATAAAGATGTTTTAAAAGTAGAATACAATGATCCGCACAAATATGTCTCGAAATCGCGTGGTTTTCCTTTTACATCGTGAACAAACACGGTCGGCCATTTTGTGGGGTCAACATTTTGACTCCACAAGAAAATGGTCGACCATGTTAGTTCACAAAGTAAAAGGAAAACCACGCAATTTCGAGGCATATTTGTGTGGATCATTGTATTCTACTTTTATAACGTCTTTCTAACCATATGCATTTTATAACAAACAGTTACAAACGCTTTTTTGTTGACCAACTCGTCCGATCCAAGGCAACGTGTCCCTTTAATGTGCTGTCCACAAATGAGCTACAATAAGTGACAACTGGGGAAAAAATCTCGGCATAAAAACGTGAGTTTCTTTTCGAAAACAAATGTCACCTCCTGGAGGTACATGGGCGTAGGGCCAAGGATTTGAGGAAGTCCAGAGAATTTGGCACTATTAATGGGGCTAGGTGGTATGAGGATTAACAAGGAGGGCCATTTAAGGAGCAACATGCAGGGCAGTTTGAGGAGTAACAGTAGCTATGTTATAGGTCGCGCGATATTGACATTTCCTATTCTGGCCGCACAAAAAAAAGAGGTTTTTCAAATTAATGTTACTTCGACCTAACATGCTGTCTGAGCTTCAAATTACTCCTGTAGGTCAATAAAACTCTCTTCTTTCATGATCCTTTTGAAAAAAGGCACAAATTTACCTCACTTTTTCAAGCATCAAAAAGATTCAGAGCATGGTCACCGAAGCGACTACCGCGAGCGCAGCCATTTTTGAACTTTTTTGATGGAATTTTTTTTTCACCGTTTATCAATAAATACCGCCCTCTCTTGACTTCTACCCCCAAAATAACGCCATCTATTGATAGAAAGAGGATTAGGAAGTTTACGGTGCTTTTTTCCCTGTCTCAATCGGTGAAGAAATAAGGTTTTTATGTATTTTTTTACCATTTTGGGCCAAATTTTGACTAAATGTCCTGTTTTAAAGGAATGTATACATTCAGCGACGGTGGGATAAGCTGTCAAACCTATATCAGTTTAATCCTTGTCCATTTTTGAGTATGAAAAGTTGGGTTTTGTTCCAGCGCGAGGTCGCGCATTCAATTTACGGAGGTTTTAATTAAACCAAGTACTCGGTAAAATCTCATTTTTGAACCTTTGAGTGCGCGTTTGGGATATAGGGCTGGTAAGCTTTAGTAGTGTGGGTGGTCTCAATTTAACAATCTCTGTACCTCAGTCGGCGGCCAGAAGGGTGCCGCGTGTTTGTTGTCTTTTGGAAGGCATAACTCATTAACAAAAGCACCCATGACAGTGGGGTTTGCACCATTGAATTTCTCCTGAGGAGACCTTTAATTTGATGTAATTTTTTTTAATATATTTGATAAAAAGAAATTTTTACTATAACATAGCTAGTAACAGGCAGGGCAGTTTAAGAGTAGCAGGCAAGATGTTTGAGTAGCATTTATAATTCTGATAACATTTGCAACATCGCAAATATTTGCAAAAATATCATTGATAAAATTTACGACATCCCAAAATTTTATCAATATTTGCACTAATATTCTGGAGAATGTTTGAGGAGTAACACTACAGGCATATAAAATTGCGATAATATTTGCAACATCACAAATGTTTGCAAAGGTATTTGTGATAAAATTTGCAACATTGCAAATAACTTTGCAAAGATATTTGCGATGTGAGTTGTCCATAAGACCTATGAGTATAAACTTATCATCATCATCGTATAATTATGGAAAAGTTTCCGCAGCATGCCTCCAACTTATTTTAATTTTTTTCCCCGTTTTCCATTTGAAGATAGGTGGAAAACAGGAAAAAAAAAAGAAAAAAAAAGTAAGTTGGAGGCATGCTGCGGAAACTTTTCCATAATTATTTATGCATTTTCAAAAGAACAAAGTTTTAAAAATGTGGCACAGTGGCCTTATTTTCAGAGTAACTCTTACTTTAAAATTGTAAATATATTGTCAAATTTAATCAAACATACGGTACCAAAATTGATATAGGCCTATTGGAGACTGCATTTTTGGGAGTATGATTTACGAAGGATATGAAGAGAACTTCAGTGAAAATTACTAACCATCTACCGTTTGCTGTTCGACAAGGTGTGAAAAACGAGGCACCCGTCTTGCAAACGAGGTTGACGGGGTTTCGACATTGTTGGAAAAACGTTCCGCTCAGGACATGAACCCCGGCCCACATACAAAAATACATTATTTCATCAATTATTACAAAATTTAAAACACCATAAACTTACCAGAATATTCTTCGATTCTTGTGGAATAAGCCAAAGCCCATGTTGATCAAACAATGAGATTTTGTAGAACTCTCCCGTCCTTTGAGGCTTGAAAATGCTCACCTCGTGTGTTGGATGAAAGGCGCCATTTGCAATTTTACCGAATAATTGTCACCTCATGACGTCACAAATCAAACACATCCGCGCATCATAAAGTTCCTCGTTTTGTATTATTATTTATTTATATTTAATTATCTGGTTTTTATAATTTTCCTTGACAACATTTTGGTCATATTTGACAGAAAAATTGTATCTTTTGTTTTAGTAGCGATTGTTTCCTTCCGAATTTAAGTATGGCGGAGGGATTTCTCTCGATGAGGAAAGGAACACATTTCCAGCAAAGGGCCCGCGGTGTAGGGCATTTTTGTAATAAGAAAATGCTTCAGTGTTGGTTTTTTGAAAGTCAAAACCTCCTCTTGAAAGTTCAGAAAGAGGAAAAAATAAGACGAAATATCTGCAGTAAAATGTAAAGATCTGAGCTGCAAAACGTGTGGTAATGTTTGGCTCGAAAGTTCGCGGTCCGGTGAATTGCCAGGGGCGGATCCAGGATTTTCCAAACGGGGGGGGGGGCGTGAAAATATACCAAGCAGCAAAATCTTCCCTTCCCCATTTCTCCCCCCTTCTCTCTCTCTCCCTCTTTTTTTTTCTTTTCTTTTTTTTTTTTTTTAATATGAAAAAGGGGGCGTGCGCCCCCACGCCCCCCTGGATCCGCGCCTGATTGCGGAGGGGGGAGGGCGTTGGATAGAGACGATTAACTTAGTTCAGGCTAAAAATAGGAATACTGAATTTTTCTTTTGATAATCGTACCCAAATTTGCATCAAAAATTGTTGTAAACTGAGAATAATTTGGTCAATCAGACGAACACGAAGTGTAGTTTCATAACACCCTTCATGTTTGGGAACTTTTACCTGAAGTAAAGCCGATTCGTACATATTTGTAAGAATTTTTTACTTATAGGCCTACCCTTTTTTCGACAAGAAATGCAAATCAACTATTTCTTAAAATTATTTGAAATAAAAGTATAGGATAGGTGTTTGTTACATGTTGGTTAGCCTATGTTTATTGCCAACTGGATGATTGGAATTAATGAACTCTTCAACAACAAACAAAGATGTATCCTTTAATATTGTTTTTTTTATCCTTTCTACGAAGAGAATAGACCTAAGCCGTTTATGTAAATAAAACTTTAAACATCTTACCGATTTATTCATTAACCTTAGGCCCTAATAAGTGGTATCATTTGACGTTGCAATGATGCGTATTCTAATCGGGTCAACTTTTTAACCAATCAAAACTATGGCTATTACTTTGTTTAGGGAATGGAACGGACTAAATTATTAAAGAACAAACATTTCCCGGTGTTGTCCCACTTCCCCCACCATTTCTCAAAACTACTATCATGACTACACAGCAAGTACCGATAGACTTGGGGGGGGGCGGGGGGCATGGGGCATTGCTTTTGAGTGGAGGGGGGAGGCAAGGGGAATGGGTTTGTCAGTGGTGTGGGTGATGTTTTTATTTTGGAAGGGGGAAGCTGCAGGGGGGCACATCTTCTTATGTTCTTGGCATTTTGTGGCCGCGTAGCGTTCGCGATCGAAATCGTTCACAAACACGCATTTTAGATTATACAAACACGCATTTTCCTCTTTTTTCACTTTTCTTTTTTTTAAGCATTATCGCGATCTTTTTCGTGGGGTGGCACCGGGGGGGGGGCACTGGAAAATTTTTTCCCCCAGGCCTCCCCACGCCCCCCGTGGCTACGCCGCTGTTCAAACACCAGCATCCAACCAAGGCCAGAGGGGGGGGGGGGTCTGTCCACTAATTGCTTTGTGTTAAGAGGTGTGTGCTAGGGCGGGGAGGGGGTTGCCTTTGGTTTCAGAGAGCAGGGCCAAATTTCATAGAGCTGCTTTAAGCACAAAAAGTAGCTAAGCACAATAAAATTATGCTTACCAGAATAAGGTCACCAGCCACACTACCATTACCGTGTACAGTTTGTGACTGGTGTCCTGCTAATTTCTGCTAAGCAAAAAATCGTTAAGCAATATTTTCTGCTTAATTAAGCAGAAATTGGGCCCAGGTCATCTTCTTTGATGGTGGGGTCTCGTTTTTGCCTTCGTTTTCGTGTTGTATGCGTCCTTGGCTGGTCCTGGTATACTGTTGTTTTCACTGTGCAATACGGGGTATTTTCTTTATTACACTCCTTTTATGTTTTAGGCTTTTTCTAGATTTACATTTTTTCTTCTTTTTTGTAGGATTGTTTTAGCAATTCGTATTTATTGCCTTTTCTTATTTTAATTATCTTTTAAAGCTTTTCTTTTAAATATGTTTTTATGTAAGTGCCTGGGAGCATTTTTATTAATGGATGATATGGATTTGGCGCTATCAAATAAATGTCATTATTATCCTTTCTCCCAATTTTGTGTGGCGACCTAAGTGATTATTACTGCAGTTTCCCCCTCTGCGAGCAAAGTAGTCTTACAGAAACTATCAACTCTCTACCATATTCTCAAATTCCCTGGAAACCTTGTTATTCAGCGCATAATATAGACGATGTGACCTCTGACGTCATTCGAAAATCATAACATGATGCGCGCGCATGTCGCCGGGCAAAACCTTTGTGTACTGACAGCCAGCTATAAAGGACATGCAATGTTACCATGAGTACGCGTCTTCTGAAACATGACTTTTGTCAACAGAGGGCGGTTTGAATGTAAACAGAGGTCACATCGTCTATACTTGGACTAGAATTAAAATGGAATAGGCCTAAAAAACAATGTTTGGCGAAACCCTAAAACTGCGGCCGCCCCTGATGTGCAAAAGACAATGAAAATTTGCAGACAAATATATTGTATTGTTAAAAAAGGTTGAAAATATAATCCTGACATTAAAGGGTGTGTGGAACATTAGTAAGGTTGAAAATATAATTGTTCACAGATTTGCACATAACTTTAAAGATATTCATGGTGGGAAAACTTCCCTTGAAATAGTTTTGCATGAAATGCTATAGTTTTTAGGAAATGAGTAAACAAATTAGTCTTTATTACTGGTGATAAAAATCCGATGTTTGAAACAGTTAAATCATTATAATGGGGTTTTTCAATGTTTTCTCATGACTCCGAAGACCGATTGAGCTTAAACTTTCACAGGTTTGTTATTTCATGTGTAGTGTTGGGTCACATCAAGTGTGGATACCAGTCTTTGACAATTACCAATACTGTACATTTGCTTTAACCATCACATAGACATGTCAGATGTGTGTGTTTTTAATAACAACAAAACATTTGTTTGAATATTTGTTTTATTCCAAATACATTTTGAAATCATTTTACCACACCGGGGTAGCAGGTGTTTAATGTGTGTTTGTTTGCTTGCGACTATGATTTACCAAATATCTGTGATTTCACAAACCACTCACGATTCATTTTAAAAGACGAGTTGTTAATTTGACACTGGTGATTGTATTGTGATATCACACTTTGCTTAGCAGTTAAGATTGATTCACATCATAAGATCAATCTTAGCTCTTTGTGAAATCAAGCCCTGGTTTGTTGTGATTTTTTGTAGATTCAGTACCACAGTCAGTCCTATTGCCAAGCCATTATGTAGCATAGTCTCATGCTCAGGGTTTTTGCTTCTTCTGACTCCAAAGCTGTCATTAACTTTTTCTAATTTATTTAAAATTCCATTATTCTCAATAAAAATCAACATTTTTAACGATACCTTTGGTGTCTTTACATTGTTACAGGGCCCAATTTCATAGAGCTGCTTAAGCTGAAAATATTGCTTAACAATTTCCTGCTAAGCAGAAATGAGCAGGATACCAGTCACAAATTGTACATGTGACATGGTAGTTTGGCTGGTAACCTTATTCTGGTAAGCAAAATGTTATTGTGCTTAGCTACTTTTTTTGTGCTTAAGCAGCTCTATGAAATTGGGCCCAGTAGTTGACAGATCCTTGCATAGATGCTTAAAACACACAAACCATTGCATTTCATATTGGCTTCTGAAAATTTGTTGAACTCTAAACTGTCTAAAGTGGTTATGGTTTGCATTGAAATTATACATCAAACTTGACCTAAGAAAAGATATCATAATCAAGTGAACAGCAGTCTGGGTGCTGAAGGATTGTGATGGATAAGGGACAATTCTTTGCTGACATGACAAAGGAGTTGGGTTTAAGCTGGTTGTGGTTTCCAAAAAGGAATTTATTCGGTGGAAATTAGTTCCTGGTACAAGGGTAGCCATCTTAAATGAATGAATATCACGCAGTTATGTAAAAAATATAGGAAGAGTTTCCTTTCCACATTCCTCAGAATTTTTAAACAAAGACTAACAAAAACACATGAATTTTTTTGATATTTTGAACTTGTAGCGGCTGAAACTAAATTTGGAAGAATTTATAATGATGAGGTTTAGTACAAATGACAGTAACAGTATGTTAAAAATACTTCAAGTTTTTGTGGCAAGCCTTAATGGTAATAATAAACACAAAATGCAGTTTGAAATCATGAATTTTGTTTCTTCTTCTTTATTTATTTAGGAGTTATCCATTGTGAAGGAAATATACATGTACAAGTATAAACAACAGTTGGTGTAATTTAAATTAAACTTAAAGGCTCTGTACACTTTTGGTTCAAATGATCAAATGTTCACAGATTCACACATAACTTAACATGATTTAAAGTAAGTAGTGGTAGAAAGGGTTCCTTAAAATATTTCTGCCTAAAATGCTATCATTTCTGAGAAATGACTTAAAAAATAGTTTTTATCACAGGTGATAAAAACTCAATGTTTGAAAAATCAGAAAACACATCAGGTCTCTTTTCACTATTTTCTTGTGACCTCGATGACCAACTGAGATCAAACTTTCACAGGTTTGTTTGTTCATGCATATGTAAATCACACAAAATGTGGACACTGATTTTGAGCTGTTACCAAAAGTGTACAATACCTTTAACTTTTACAGGGACATATAAAAGTCATGCAGCCATATCTCAATTAATTTTGAAGTAAGTGTATGCTTCATAATGTTTCCTGGCGCAGCTGGCACATAAATTTGCATACTTAAATGAAACAGGTGCATAAACATTTTAAATATTAACTTAAAGGGACACGTTGCCTTGAAAAGCGTTTTCGCCATTTTGTGGAGTCAAAAATTTGGCTCGACAAAAAATGGCTGCCGTGTTAGTTCACGATGTAAAAGGAAAACCACGCAATTTCGAGGCATATTTGTGTGGATCATTGTATTCTACTTTTAAAACATCTTTCTAATTATAATGCATTTTATAACAAACGGTTACAAACGCTTTTCATAGACCAACTCGCCCGATCCAAGGCAGCGTGTCCCTTTAATGATTCTGGAGTACACAATGACTCAACTTCAGAGCTGATCATATTAACAGAATCTGGGCCCAATTTCATAGAGCTGCTAAGCACAACAATTTGCTTAGCACGAAATTTCTTCCTTGATAAAAACAGGATAACCAACCAAATTTCCTCAAAAAATACTGCCTCAAAGCAAAAATTAGCAGGGAACCAGTCCAAAATAATACCCATCATTGTGTAAATTTTGTCCTGGTATTCCATTTCTGCTGAGCAAAACTTTTCTGTGCTCATGATGTTCCTACAAAATTGGACCCTGGTGGTACATACAACATCATTTCACATGTTGAAAAATATTTTAAAAATCCGATTCCCCCTCCCACACCCACCCCTTCCCCTTCCCCTTAATAATAAAACACATATTTCAAAGGTAACATAAAGAACAAGATATACAACATATATGTATGGGCCCTGAGGGTCCAAAACAAGTGTACCCAACAATTATTTAGAAATTTTATCACCATTTATCTTTTATAATTTTCAACTACAAGATCTATAGCAAATACACTAGAAGCTTGAAATTCTTTAAAACAAAAGTGAATTCTTTTTCTTGATTACTTATACAATGCAATAGAAAATTGTAATTTAATGAATTCCAAAATGATAAACCATTTTTTGCATTTTCAGTGTACAGCAGTATGTTTAACTTTTGGGAAGAGTACATTCATTTTGATAATTTCCATGAAACCTGTGACTTTAGTAGATTTTTATGGTGACCCAAGAAAAATTGACAAGAATGTGATTTCAACCTGTGACCTCTGGATTTACATGACTTCAGTTGGTAGAGCACTGGTAAATCCGGAGGTCGCAGGTTCAAATCCTGTTCTAGTAAAAAATGTACCCAGTCACTTTCCCTTGATACAATAATAAATTGTAACTTGTAAAAGTTGCAGCGCAATGCGTGCTTATATTAAGTGTGAACATCATTTAAAAATAAACTAAATTTGGTTTTAGTTTTAATTTGGGTGTTTCTTGATTGTTTACACACACACATTGCACACATTAAAACTGTTAAATTATTGTGACCAAACAACCACTACTGCTTTCCCATTGTAAGGCAAGGACAATGGCTTTGGTTTTACAAGTCATGTTATGTCGTAACTTGTTATGGTTTTAAAAGGCATTGTACACGTTTGGTAATGACTCTGATAATTAATGGCAATACAAACTTACTTGGTAAGAAGTACAGCAGCTTTGGATAGTATAATGCATTTTGAGAAACTTTTCACTTCAAAGTACTGCGGTTATGGAAAAATACATCACTTTTAATCCCCAAAAATATTTAAATCTCAGAGTGTGTATTCCAATGCAGATTATTCTTCCTGCGTTGACATAACCGCTCCAGATTTTCGTCAATATCTCAAAAACGCTGCCACCTTTTGAAATAGAATCTTCACAGGTTAGTTTTATGGTATATATCTACAACTATATAGGTTTGAAACAAACAGTGGGTTCCAATTACCAAACGTATATGATGCCTTTAAGGAACACACAATGCACTGTGTGTCATGGTCAATCATGATAACAAATAAGTTAGTCTATAATCGAGCGTCTCAAATACCAGGAACCTTCCCGGAACTTCCACTGGGCTTGTTCCAACAGATCATATGTCCACTGCGAATATTCGCACTCGGTTCATAGCTGCCAGTGGTCGCCAAAGTGTGGCCAGAGAGCCTGTAGCTTGAGCTACGGGAGGAGGTAAGACAAAGGGTGCAATCCCACTTAAATGAAACAGGGTTTATTGATTGTTCCCTTTGGGACATTCACTGGGAGTCGACTCGTCAAGCTAGCTGACTTTTGAGATGCTCCGAGTCCCTAACAACTACAGTGGGTCTGGAACAAAAGTTCTTGGTCAAAACTTTCCCTTGAAACATCCCTGGGAAAACAAAATATCGGTAGTGGTGTAGCTAGTCCTACCAGTCATTCTTTACACATCACCATGACATAACCAGGAGCGAGTTTCATAGAGCTGCCTTAGCATACAAATTTGCTAAGCACAGAAAAAGTTTGCAGAACAGAAACAGGTTACCAGCTACATACCAATTCATTTGACTAATGAATGTTTCCCAGTAAAAAAGATTTGGTGAGCAATATATCTTCTGTTAGGCAACTCTATGAAAGTAAGTCCTCACGGCAAGATACAGAAACTCTTCAAAATAGAGAATCGTCCTAATGGGAGATCTTGAAAGAAGTAGGTTTGAATAGAAAAACCTGATATTACTTGTGTAGAAATACTTCCATATAAATACTTGCGTAAATGGTAGACCAACAAAAGTGCCTTTGAGTTCAGAACTCCAATTTCTAAGCCACACATGGTGTAGAAGTTCCCCCATCTGGAAACAAAAATAAGGATGAATTTATTTAAGGTTCTAAATGTGTCTGGCTCCAGCCATAGAGTGTTGGGGCCCAGTGGTCTAAAACAGTGCACTGGACTTGCTCAAGGGCACAGGTGTCATGACCGGGATTCGAACCCACACTCTGCTGCTGACAACACCAGAGCTTGGGTCCGGTGAACTAGACCGCTCGGCCACGACACGCCACAAAATTCTGAGGCTTCTTCAAAGAACTTACAGATTCCTTTTCAGCTGGGTCTTGTTGCTACATCCATCTCCTCTTCATCTTCTTCCTTGACCTCGTCCATACTTCCGCCTCCTACGAACATCTTCAAAGCCCTGAGGATGGGATTGATGCGCAGCTCTAGCCACTCCTCCACGGTGATGACGTGGTAGACGTTGGTCAGAGCAACGCGCACCCTTTGCCGGATTGATTCCAACTGACCAGCTAGACTGCAGGGTGTATCAAAGGACAAAACAAAATATATCAAGGGTAGGCCCAGTTAAATTGTATACAGTTTTTAGAGCGCAACAAATTGTACATGTGCATAGTAGTAATCCAAAATGGCAGACCTATGGTGATGCTACAGAAATGTGACGTCAGTGAGAAGGATCTATTAGGATCTCTTACCATTTAGCCTCAGCCGCACTCTCCTCAACTGAATGATGATCCATTGGAAGATCAGTGGCAATACTTGCATTGGGATTCCTGGATAAAAGGTATGAAGAAACTGGTCAAACATTTAGCTTTCAAGATCAGGGAGAAATTCAATCAACCCTCATTATGACAGGGGATAATGACAGAGATTAATGGCATTTCCTAAATTGGTAAGAGGGAAACTTGCACACAGAAAAAACCTTATAATAATTAAGTCTTTGAAGAAGTTGTCGTTCTGAGAAGAACCAGAATGAGATACAAGCCAGTCTTGATGTATGCCCTGTTGGTGTTTGATCCGTTCCTCTGCTAGATCACGGCAACAATCTTAATATGCAAGACCTATGACAATTTCCTTGGAGCCAGTTAGACGAATAGATTGGTCCCCAAAGGAAGTTAAATCGATGCTACAGACATGGACGTTCCCTGTGTACCATTCTTTAGTTCATTTGCAACATGTTTTAAAGCATGAAAAAGTGTTTGTACTGAAATGTAAGGCCTTAAATCTGTTCAGCTGTACATTTTTAGCCATGTCCACTAACCAAAAATCAAAGATGCATTGAATCCATACACACAAAAAACCCCCTGAAAGGCCAGTATCTAGTATTTTCTGCAGTCCTCAAGGCTACACCTACTTACATGCTTCCATGCAGCTGATTCAAAGTGACAAAGTTCTTGAACCTTGAAGACATCTCAAAGAGAACGAGGCTCTGTACTCCTGTGTAAATATCACTACCTGGGAAGGACTCACTGGTACTTAGACAGCTGCAGGGGGATAACAGATCAGATGGAACCTGAGTGTGGTTAGGTACTAACAATGGTGTGAAACCTGCCTGGGGTTCCAACCTCGTCCCCATGGTTTACTTTATTTCCAACCATGTTTACAATGGTAAACCCTGGGGGTACTAAAAATGAAGTGAAACCTGCCTGGGACTCCAACCTCGTCTCCATGGTTTACTTTATTTCCAACCATGTTTACAATAGTAAACCCTGGGAGGGAAACTCCTTACTTGGACCCTGATTGGACAACGACTGGTGTACAAAAGTCTAACGTAAACATGTTAAGTTGTACTCATTCAGTATTCACCATGTTCACAGCCAGACTATTCTAATTTGAATACTTATCCAAAAATTGTTGGATATGCAAATGATCCAATACCAGGGTGAGAGAGCGGTCAACCTCGTACTGCTCGACACACCCTGGGGACGAGGTTGCCTGGGACTCCATTCGGTTGAGAGGATGAAGCCCCCTGAAACATGTGGGTGTTACAGCGCGAAGGATTCACAGACTGTCTGCACCAACACAAATAAGGACCAAGGATTACGGGCCTCGGTCTCCACTTGGTAAGGAAGATGAAAGCCTCCTCCCCCCCCAGCACTATACCTGAGTTTCTTTTCTTGTCCTTAAAGGCACTGGACATGTTTGGTAATTACTCAAAATATGTATTAGCATAAAAACTGACTTGGTAACGAGCAACAGAGAGCTGTTGATAGTATAAAACATTGTGAGAAACGACTCCCTCTGAAGTAACGTAGTTTTTGAGAAACAGGTAATTTCTCACTAAAATAATAAAAGACTTGCAAGAAGCCTTTTATTCCTATCTGAAAGCACACAAATTTGTACAACAAGGGTGTTTTTCTTTCATCATTTTCTTGCAACTTCGATGACCAATTGAGCCTAAATTTTCACAGGCTTGTTATTTTATGCATATGTTGGGATACACCAAGTGAGAACACTGGTCTTTGACAATTTCCAAACGTGTTCAGTGCCTTTAAAGAAAACAACTAACTGTTAGACTTACTCTGCATGTTTGGGATGTTCAATCTGAAAGGGTTCAGTGAAGCCAAGCTGCTTGGAGACTCTCTCTAAGATGTCATGGGAGTAACCACCTAGATACATGATACAGAGAAAGATGCAATTCAAGTCTCCAAGGTCACAATGCCCTCCCTTGTGACCATCATGGCAGATCTCATGGTGGGCAGGGCTTAACAAATCGGTCTATTACCGGAAATCAAACTTGTCTCTTGTCAAAGGGCAAGAATCAGTGGTTTTGGGTTGAGACATCCACTCTAGCATGCAAGAGATCATGGTAAACTGTTTCTGTTAATCCTTTAGGGACCATAGCGGTCACAGGCGGCTTGTCCCAAAATGCCCACAGCGGCTGCAAAACGGACGCAAGATTTGGTCTAATTCCATTCACAGAGAGAGGTCATAGTGAAAGTCATGTCCAGAATTGACGTTTTCCAATGTTTACCTCTGTTGACATACTATTTACATTTGTAAAACAAAACATATACAAAAATCATCAATAGTAGCCATGTACGGGCGTATTGTGATGATTATGTAGAAATGAATGGTCTCCAAAGGGTTGAGTTACATTTTGAACACTAAACAAATTCCAGAAAACTCAAGAAAACTTGGCTCATTCTGTTAACTCATTCTGTTTGGCTCATTCTGTTAACAATGCTCACTTTATTGTTAATTACTGAAATTTTTATCCATCCATTTTTGGCGCTTGCGCTGTGGATGCTGTATGAAATAAATAAATAAAATAAATAAATTTGCTGTAAAATGAGGAAGTTCTTGGAGAACCGTTTCTGCCAGGAAACGCACATTTACTTGGCAGCACTTTGAAATTTGTGACAATGTCTAAATAACATCCATGACTTACCCTGTAATAGTACCTGTAGGCAGAGTGCTAAACATGGTAACCCTGTTGGTAGTAATTCACACAGCACCGACGAGTGGTCATACCTTCAGGAGAACAAAAAGAGTCATTTCTCAACTGTAAATTTCACCTTCTTCATTGTCGCAGTACCCGATGCTAATAATAATATACTGATTTGTATAGCGCCTACTGCAGGCCAGCCTCTAAGCGCTTTAAGGTATTATTTCTTGCAAGGTATGTGGAGCTACGTTTTGAAGTATGAGGCCTGTTCATTTATAGCACAATGTAATGGTTTACAAGGTGCTGTGGCCCAATATGCTGCCGATCAAACCAGGAACACCGGGGCGAACCCCTTCTCTTTTCGATAAGTGCACTGGGTTCTTTTACGTGCATTCCACAACACACGGGACCTACGGCTTAACGTCCCATCCGAAGGACGAAGCATGTGGTAAAGTGTCTTGCTTAAGGACACAAGTTTCATGACTGGGATTCGAACCCACACTCTGCTGGTCAGAAACACCAGAGCTTGAGTTCGGGGTTCTTATCCGCTCGGCCACGACACGCCACAAATATAGAATTCGCACTGCCTCTAGCCACCAGGATAGCTCGGTGGCCAGGGCCCAATTTCATACAGCATGTAAGCACACAAACTTGCTAAGCACAGAAAACTCTTCCGTAAGAAAAATAGGTTACCAGCCAAAATACCATAAAGTTACCATTGCTGTGACTGGTACCCCTACTCATTTCTTGCTTAGCAAAGAAATTTGCTAAGCAGAATTTTCTGCTAAGCAGCTTTATGAAATTGGGCCCTAATAGTAGGACATCTGCTCTAGCATAACAAAGGTCCTGGGTTCGAATCCCACCCGAGTAATATGCCTATGGATTTTTTTCACAGAACTCTGCAGTGTAAGGGCAAAAACCAAAGAATATACTAAAATGTATTGCTTTGCCAAGATACCTCTTACTTATGATTCCACATTGTCATCCAGCACTCTCATCGAGGTCAAAAGAACATCCACAAATTTGTTCCAAGATTCTGCACCCATATTCATTTATTTTGAAGGATGGGGAAAGGGGATAGTAAAGTGGCTTGGACAAGGTTATTGCATAAAGCCTGTTGGAAAGTCTCCTCAGGATCCCATTCTCTTCTTGTCTTACCTCTGCCAGCCGGTCAGGGCATAACCCCTTAGTGTAAGTGTCTTAATCTTTGATATTTCTTTATCCACCTCTTGAAGCCACAGTAGATGGTTCAAAACATGCTCCTTAGTTGGCGTCCAGTGAAGGGTGGTCCCAAAAGCCCCTAAAAAACACAAGACAATATTTATTGTTCAGATATGCAGCTCTATTTTTGTAAAACAAAAGGAAACACCAACATTTGTACAAGACGAATAAAGAGGAGATCAGCTGATCATCTGAAAAGTTGCATGCCATTAATTAGATTAAATTATCATCATTGGTTTAAAGGCATCGTACACGTTTGGTAATGACTCTGATAATTAATGACAATAAAAACGTACTTGGTAAGAAGAAGAGCAGCTTTGGATAGTGTAATGCATTTTGAGAAACTTTTCACTTCGAAGTACTGCGGTAATGGACAAATATATCACTTTTTATCCCCCAAAACATTTGAATCTGAACGCTTCTCAGATTGTGTATTAAAATACAGATTTTTCTTCCTGCATGGACATAACCGCTCCAGATTTTCGGCAATATCTCAAAAATGCTACCACCTTTTGAAATGAAATTTTCACAGGTTAGTTTTATGGTATATATCTACAACTATGTAGGTTTGAAACAAACAATAGGCTCCAATAACCAAACATGTACGATGCCTTTACAACAGGCATTCTTTCCCCATTTTCCATAATAAAATAAAATCCTGCATTTTCAGAGGACCACACATCCAGTTGCCTTTGACATGAGCATGCCTTTATACCAAACACCAAAACCATTAATTGAAAACCTAATCATTTATTTCAATGGAATGATTTCCAACAGTGCAGTCTCATGATGTTTATTTGTAACTAGATGATTGAAATTAATTTACTCTTTTGACAATCAGCATAATGATGTTCTATACATGCTTGAAAACTACAGGAATGGAATGGAGTATTGAAATAAATGTACTCATCCAAAACCCAATGATGAACCATACATCTAAGATGTTGTTTTTTTTTAATACAAGAGGATTTAAATAGCTGTCTACTTCAAAATCCAATGAGATATTAATAGATTGAAATGATTGATCTCATCCGAAAAACCAATGACGTACCACATCTTAAAGATGTTTTTTTCCCACTTCTATATACTAGAGGATTGTATTAGTTGTCTAATCCAAAATCCAATCAGATGTTTAATTACACTAGAAGATTGGAATGAATGTACTCGTCCGAAAAACCAATGACGAACCATCAATTTAAGTTTTTTTATTTTTATTGAAATAGTCATCTTCTTCAAAATCCAATGAGATAATTTATGATATTTTATGATAGCTAGAGGATTGGAATAAATGTACTCGTCCATAAACCCAATGATGTACCATACCTTTAAAAAATTACTTAAAGGCACTGAACACGTTTGGAAATTGTCAAAGACCAGTATTCTCACTTGGTGTATCCCAACATATGCATAAAATAACAAGCCTGTGAAAATTTGGGCTCAATTGGTCATCGAAGTTGCAAGAAAATGATGAAAGAAAAAACACCCTTGTTGTACAAATTTGTGTGCTTTCAGATAGGAATAAAAACTTCTTGCAAGAAGTTTTTATTATTTCAGTGAGAAATTACCTCTTTCTCAAAAACTACGTTACTTCAGAGGGAGTCGTTTCATACAATGTTTTATACTTTCAACAGCTCTCCGTTGCTTGTTACCAAGTCAGTTTTTAAGCTAATATTTGATTTGAGTCATTACCAAACATGTACGATACCTTTAAAACGGAACTGTACACTATTGTATCTGGGGGATGTAGATCCACAAGGGAATGACTTATTCCCGTGGTAAATCTTTTTGTTTTTCCTGTCTTCTATTTTCTCAGACTTTCTTCCATAGTTTGCTCAATGATCCTTTCAATCATTTCAACATTCTCCTCATGGACTCTTAATTCTGTCTCCAATGATTTGAATACATAAATATTCACCCAGAAAGTATCATCAGCGTGGACATTTACAATTACTTTACGTGCATGACTGCTTGACAGACAGATCTACATGTATTACAGTGACGACCGGCGCCGATGTTATGAATTTCCGAATAGATATCCGGCAGCTAAAATTTGTGCATAGTTTGTAAATAGCATCATACCAGTAAAAAGTCCATTTAGTATTGTAGGGTTTGCCCTCAACAGGGGCTGGGATTGTACAGAAATAATTTTTGTAGCAGTCCTCTTGGTCTGTCGGAAGACAAAGCCCTTTTAAGTAACAGAGTTTGCAGACTCTCTACACAACCTCAAATGGATATCTCAAGGTTTGATCATAACAACGGCTGTGTCTTTAATGCAGTCTAGGATATCTGAAGATGAAGCGAGGTAAATGAAAAAGTCTGAAATAAAATTGAAAATATGTTGAGTCTTGCATAGTGCCGTTCACCAAGAGGTCCTTATTTGGAAGGGAAAATAAGACAATCAATGAAGAAAGAGATAAACCGGGATTAGCTTTCAAGTCTCCCTCAGCAAATCAAAATCCAGAACCCCGAGATGGACATTTAAAATTGAAAGCAAGGAGGAAGCCAAAAAACTGATCACGATTAAACACATGCATTTTGACTAGAATCTTAAGTTGGTCAGTAGTTTCAGGCAGTTTGGTATGTGTTGGTAAGTCATTCCAGAGATTTACAGTGGAAGATTGTAAAGAGCAAGAATGATATGATGTAGTGGCGATTCCTTGGAAAGACATGATATTAGTTTTCCTAACTGGCTAATCCTGTTGGACTAAATCCTGCAGATAAGTAAGGGCAATACCATGAAGGTCTGATTTCATAGAGCTGCTTTAAGCACAAACAAGTATCTAAGCACAACAAATTTATGCTTACCAGAATAAGGTTATCAGTCTAAATATAATTTCATGTGTACCATCTGTGCCTTGTATCCTACTAATTTTTGCTTAGCAGAAAATTGATTTTCTGCTTAAGCAGCTCTATGAAATTGGGCCCAGATCATAAGAATGTCAGTCACTTTGTACCTTTGCCACTTCATACCCTGGTCACTTCGAACCCTGGTCATTTCGTACCGTCGGCCGAGTCAGTTCGAACCTTCCGTACTTCTGTTCTGCAATGCTGTAGCTTTGGAGTTTTGACTTTGGAGGCATAATTATAATTGCGTGTACCAAAACAACAAACTAGAATTTTGATGTGAATCCGAGAATCAAAAATATTCGTAATATGCGTAAATATTCATGCAAAATTGTGGCAGCGAGACTTTCCCCGGATTCCTGCAACTATTAGGAGTTTTTTGTTGTGTTTTTTTTTCTTTCTAAGGAAAATAAAATATGTGATGATTTTTTAATCCAGAATTGTTTTCCTACAGGTATCATTTATTGCAAAAAAATAGTACCTTACCTCGAAAGCCTGGGGCCTATGGGGGCTCGAGCGACTCGAGGCTACAAATTGTAAGTTGGTGGTGCTCATTTCCTATTGAGTCACAATGAGTCATTAATGAGGTGGCGATGTGGCTTTGGCAGAGTGACCCTCTCGAAACAAGGCGCGGCATAATTCCTTTAAAATTCCGGATTCGAAAACGTGTAATGACTTGTAAGAAGGTACAGAGTGTCTTTTAAAAGGAACAAAGTGTCCAAAGTCACTTGTAAAAGGTACGAAGTATCTAAGGTACAAGGTGGTCAAGGTTCGAAGTGACCTGACACCGATCACAAAGCTTGCTCTTTTTTGTATTTTCACTGGCATTCCTTTTCGGTATTTTGTTACACCTTTAATTATTTTCTTGAATACTGCATTCCACCAAAAAGATACAATCTACACATTTACTACTGCCCTATCTTCAAGACAAATAGAAAACTCTGATCAATATTTGGACAGTCTTGGAATATAAGGAACAGAAAATAATTGGATACCGTTGTCATTAAAATACAAAAAGACAACCAAGCGTCCCGAAACCCAGATTTCATGTAACACTGCCTTATCGGTACACAAACAAAATTTGCAATGGCAGCAGAGAAAGGGGGAAATTGACCGAGAACAATTATTTGTTGAAAAACTGTCTGAGCAGGTAAACCTACTGCCGTCACTTGCCCTGATGACACTCTAATTGCTTGTCAAAGGAACAGAGTTTTATTTCAAGCTTTCACACACTATGTACATTGGACCTAATACCACTCAATCACCGGAGTACAGAGGTTCGTGGGTACAGAGTCAGCCAGTAATTAACACAAGGCAGGATCCTGGATATCAACGCTTTCACTCTACACCCGCCGCCTCCCCATCTCCTTCATTACCACTGTTAATAACTGAGCCTTGGATAATGAGCCCATCAGGAACTTGTCTGCTCTATGGTCACTTCACAGCTGCCATTATATAGTAATAAGCACATTGTATAAAAGCAAGTCAACCAAGACAGGTATGCACATCTGGGTCTAATTTCATAGAGCTGCTTAAGCAGAAATGTCTGCTTAAAGGCATTGTACACGTTTGGTAATGACTCTGATAATTAGTGGCAATAAAAACTTAGTGGTAAAAAGTACAGCAGCTTTGGATAGTATAATGCATTTTGAGAAGCTTTTCACTTCAAAGTACTGCGGTTATGGAAAAAAATATCAATTTTAATCCCCACAAAACATTTGAATCTGAGAAGCGTTACGTGTAACGCTTTTCAGAGTGTGTATTCCAATAGTTGTATATATATACCATAAAACAAACCTGTGAAAATTTCATTTCTAAAGGTGGTAGCGTTTTTGAGATATTGCCGAAAATCTAGAGCGGTTATGTCCACGCAGGAAGAATAATCTGCATTGGAATGTCTCAATATTCAAAATATTTTGAGGATAAAGAGTGATATATTTTTCAAAAACCGCAGTCCTTCGAAGTAAAAAGTCTCTCAAAATGCATTATACTATCCAAAGCTGCTGTACTTCTTACCAAGTAAGTTTTTATTGCCATAAATTTTCAGAGTCACTACAAAACGTGTACGATGCCTTTAAACTCTCTGAAATTGGGATCAGACCGTTCTGTTATTGCAGCTGCACAGCCACACAATAATGTTCATCATTCATCAGCCAATGGTGTTTATTAACCTAATAGTGTTCATACATATTCTCCATTTGCCAACTATACTGTACAGACTGGCATGTTACACGCCTACAACAGTCATTGAACTAATACTGACTGAGCCACCAGTATATTCCTAACTAGGACGGACCATCTGCTGCGATAATTAACCGTCTCATATTTTGTTTTTGCTTCTCAATACAAAAATCCCTGGAGTTGTGAAATTTCATCAAACTCCTTGATTGGTCTTTGAGCTGAATGATGAATGTATCAGTTACAACTTATCAAGCCAAGGAGGCTTCTCAAAGCGTCTTACAATATTAATCCGTTAGAGTTGGTTTGGTGTAGTGGTATCTTTCCTCACCTTCCACCTCTAGGACCCCGGTTCGAATCCCACCGGGGGCACTATGTGGATTGAGTTTTCAGTCCCTACCTACTGCGTGGGTTTTCCCTGGAGTATTTCTCTGGGGTTTTCCTCCCACATCTAACACTGAATTTTCCTTCTTTGTCTTCTCTTAATTGGGTTCTTGGTTAGTATAGTGATTAAGTTCGCTTTTCTGAGAGTCCTTGGCTTCGCAACCAGAATTAATAAATGAAATGAGACCATAGCGGCCACAAGTGGCTTGTGCCAAAATGCCCATAGCAGCCGCAAACTGCCACAAGATTTGACCTACTTCCACTCAAACAAGAGGGTCAAAGAAAAGGTATCAGACCCAATTGACATTTTCCAATGTTCCCCATGTTAACATGGAATGTACAATTCTACTGATTTCTGTTTTTAAATAATTTTCCTGACATTTTCCTGAAAATAATGGGGCAAAAAATCAACAAGATTAGCCATATCTGGCCATAAGGTGATAATTATACAGAAATGAACGGTCTCTAAAGGGTTAATATTTCTGTTCATCAGGCCTGAAGCAATCCTGAAACCATCTCAATTCCTTTTTAGGAGCATACAGCACCGACAACCAAAATTAGCACACTGGTTTGCTTAATCATTCACATCAACAATCTCTACCCTCGCTGGTACCCATTCACTCCTGGGTGATGAGAAGCAATTATAGTTAAATGTATTGCTAAAGGACACAAGATTCATGACTGGTATTCGAACCCACACTCCAATGACTCGGCCACCAGAACTTGAATTCAATGCGCTAGACTGCTCGGCAATGACATGCCACAAAACTGGCGTGTCGTGGCCGAGCGGATAAGAACACGGCACTCAAGCTCTGGTGTTTCTGATCAGCAGAGTGTGGGTTCGAGTCCCAGTCGTGACACTTGCGTCCTTAAGCAAGACATTTAACCATTATTGCTTTGTCCTTCGGATGGAACATAAAGCCGTAGGTCCTGTGTGTTGTGTAATGCACATAAAAGAACCCAGTGCACTTATCGTAAAGAGAAGGGGTTCGCCCCGGTGTTCCTGGTTTGATCGGCAGCATATTGCGCCACAGCACCTTGTAAACCATTACATGGTGGGTGCTATAAAGGAATAGGTCTCATTCTTCAACGTAGCTCCGCATACCTTGCAGTAAAAAAATACTGAGCGCCTTGATACGCTCCTAGGGGTGTGATAAAGCGCTATATAAGAGCCCAGTATTATTATTATTAAAACTCTCTGGACAATTCTTGCTCATATGGAAAAAAACCCCGAATGAAACAAAAATATACTGAATTTCTCACCTTTAAATGCACTAGCCAGCCAGATAGTTTTGAAGACCTGACTGTAGTTTTGCCATATGTTGGGCTGTAAGCGGATTTTAAAAGACGAGGCATCGCTGGAGTAATTCCAAATCATTGGCTCAACCAGCTTTCCCAATTCAAAATCTGAAATGGAAAGAAAATACACAAAAGTGGTACTCTACACCTGCATAAACAGCTCACAGTGGGACCGTAAAGTTAACAAGTCAGAGCTTTGTCCGATAAACATTTCAGATTGAACATGAAAATGTTTTTTCAGGCAGACTGGCCCTTAGGAGACATGGAGGCCCCTGGACATCAATGGTAGCCTGTGGAAATGTACATCAGAACCGAACATCATTTACCACCTTAAAGGCACTGAACACGTTTGGAAATTGTCAAAGACCAGTATTCTCACTTGGTGTATCCCAACATATGCATAAAATAACAAGCCTGTGAAAATTTGGGCTCAATTGGTCAACGAAGTTGCAAGAAAATGATGAAAGAAAAAACACCCTTGTTATACAAATTTGTGTGCTTTCAGATAGGAATAAAAACTTCTTGCAAGAAGTTTTTATTATTTTAGTGAGAAATTACCTCTTTCTCAAAAACTACGTTACTTCAGAGGGAGTCGTTTCCCACACTGTTTATACTATCAACAGCTCTCTGTTGCTTGTTACCAAGTAAGTTTTTATACTAATATTTGTTTTGAGTCATTACCAACCGTGTAAGATACTTTTAAATGCAAACTTTACCTTTGATTTTTTGAACAGTTTGATTGTTTTAATCCTATATAAATGTAGATATATACAATAAAACTAACCTGCGAAAATTTAATTTCAAAAGGAGATATCGTCGAAAATATGGAGCGCTTATGTCCATGCAGGAAGAATAATCCGTAATTGGAATACACAATCTGAGAAATGTTTCACTATGAAACGTTTCTCAGATTGAAATTTTTTGAATCCCTTTCTCTAAAACCACATTCCTTAAAAGGGAATAGTTTCTCAAAATGTTATACATTATCAGCAGCTGCAGTGCTTCTTACCAAGTAAGTTTTTATGGTCATTAATTTTTGGAGTAATTATCAAAGGTATATACCCTCCCTTTAAAAGGACATACAGGGGTTCTTCCATGTTGTTTTGAAGAGCTCGGAAGGATCTGAAGCACAATTTTGTCACTGTCCGATGATTTAGCACAAACTTTACAGTCCCACGAAGTAACACAAACTTCAAATGATTGGTGTTACTCTGTGAAAATGCTGTAATAGGATTCACACATGTCCAAAATGATAACGCAGTCATTACATGCAAGTTTAACCGATTAGTTATGCTTCATTTAAGTTAACTACATTAAATAAAGTGATTAGCTGATGAGGTTGATAGACTTTGAATGTGACTGATCTCTTTGGTTTTGTTGTACGTCATGAAAAAAAGCCTTAAAAGGTCATTATACTCAATTCAGAACGGGAATGAGCAGACCAATTCTTATAACTGATGCCAAACAAAATTCATCCACTCATGTTGAAAGACTGTGACAAAGTGATCTAAGTTACACAGCTCCCGCCAAGTGTCGTCCCAGCCACACGAGAGTTGTGGGTGGTAACAAAAGGAACCCTCTTTGTTTACAATAGGGGGCCATACTTATTACCGGTTGGACAGGTGGCCCCCTGTGCCTGTGGCGAATAATGTGTTTTGTTTTATCACCAAAGTGGTAGAACGATTATCTAGCAGCAAACATCTTCCCCATGCAAAGATGACGCCACCTAGGTTATAAAACATTTATCCCCAAAGTACGTGCATGCGGACATGACAGGGAAAACGCATTTTCCACGAGTATAAAGCATTTTATCGTAACGCGATAAAATGTGTTTATTAGAGCATTTGTGTGTGAAAGGCAATCCTCTGTTGTCATAAACTAACATCATTTTTTGAAGTATGTTGAATATGTTGATGTTATGTGGGGATGAAGTTGACAAATTTATCAAAAGCGTGTGATACCTAAAAGTGATATCAGTGGCGCTGATTTCTCTGGGTGTTCATGTTTTAGGAAACATGTTGTTGCTCTTTTGTGAGAACCTGATGCATTTTAAGTTTTTTTAGTTGACTCTTGTCAACTTGGCAAAATATAATAACATGATCAATAAAAGACACACAGCTTTCTTAGCATGCCTTTTCCAATGCCTCTGGTAAACTGTATATTTATAAACTAAAAAATCCTACAGCTCCGTTTGCAGAAATTGTCCGCTTACACGATTAATGGACTTAAAGCCCGGCAGGCTCTTAATTGCCCTCTACATAAAGAGACACCTGTCCCTCATAGATAGAACAATATTGGCTACACTGCCAAAAACACTTCTATTTTTCTGTTTAATGTGCAATATATATCTGCACCCCATACGGAGGATAATGCAGTTAGGAGGTTCAGAGTACTTTTGCTCCAGACTATTCCAAATCGAATTTGAAAACTCCAATCTGTTGATCAGTGCATTCACTGTCATGAAAACATAGCCGAGCACATTTTGTATAATGTATGGGGGAGGGGGTTGTAGACAACATGGATGCCATTTGAAGATCAAATATTGACTATTGATTACTTATCCCCATGAAGCACAAAGGGGCAGCAGAGCGCAAATTGCTTGTCTATGACTGATCAAAAGATGGTGTGTAATGGGGATACACAGATAATTAATGTTTATGAGTGCAATGGTGAGAGTATTTTATATGAGTTGAAGATGGAATGTTCCATACAACAAAGCCAAGCTGAGTTGATCGGAATATTCTCTTCATTGTGCCAATGCAAAACATTCATTTGTTTTGTAAAACATCCAAGTAGATCTTTGCCATTTGATTTGGGGATAAAACCATCAGAATAAACAAAATGTACGAGATTGTATTCTGGCATCCACTCTGAGGGGAGCATTTTGTACTGTTGTGTATAACACCTGGGCCCAATTTCATAGAGCTGCCTATTTCATAGCTAAGCATAACAAAATTGCGCTTACCAGGGTAAGGTTACCAGCCAAACTACCATGTCACAAGTACAAATTGTGACTGGTATCCTGCTCTTCTGCTCAGCAGAAAATTGTCAAGCAATTTTTTCTGAATAAGCAGCTCTATGAAATTGGGCCCAGCTGGTGTGGTCTAGCATACAATAATAAAAAAGATAGTACCAAAATACATGGATTATGATGACGCCATGTAATGGTTTGATAAATTGAATGCTGTGTGACCTGCAATGTACCATCATCCAATCAAATGATCTACGGAGTGATATAAACCAACATAACTTATGTGCACTAAGTGGTTTAATGGATCTCAAAAAGACCTCAATACTTAGATCACACTTACTCAAATACTGTACTTTTCAAGAAACAGAATTGCTTTGAGGAAAATATTGTTATGCAAAAAAACTCCAAGGAAACCGTCATTACACTCATTTCAAAGAATGTTGGCTGGTATCTGTTTCTGTTAAGCAAACTTTCCATGTGAAGCCGCCGATTTCATGAAACTTTACGCAACTGCGTAAGTCCACTTGCGCAACATTTATTGTGTAAGTTGGCACCACTAAAATCTTGCACAAGTGGACTTTTGCGGTTGCGTAAAGTTTTGTGAAATCGGCAGCAGGATTTAAAATTAAATATGTAGATATTAAGGCATTTCTGTTTGAGACAATTTGTCTAAGATTCAAGTATCTCGTACCATTCATGCTCTTGGGGTTGGCCGTCCTGAGCATGTCATCCCACATGATGCACGTCACTCCAGGATGTTGGTTCTTAATGTATCGTAAGACCTTAGTAACATGATCCAGATACAACGAGCATAAAGACCCTCCGAAGTCGGACTCTACACGATGCTGGCATTTCAGACAACAACCTAAATGAAGCACCTGTCGATTATAGAGAATCAAAATAACTTTGGGTTGAAAGAAAGAAAAAAAGACTAGAGCGCGATTTCTACTCTGCAGTGCACACTTTAGGCAGCAAACATGTGGTTAAATGCAATTTTTTTTATTCATTTCTTGTTTATCCTGGAGAAATCTTTCAATGAAACACCATTTTTCAAAGGTGCCCATAGCAATTACAAACGATCATTAATATAAAAAAAGAAAATTAAATGAGACATTACAAAGATAAAACAGAGAATATAATAAAAATAGAGGCAAGGTACATCATATCTTTACATACAATGTGACTCCAATAAAGGCAGACCATTGACAGACTGCAGCTGGGTGTGATGTCAGTGCAATGCGTCAATATATAGGTTGCATTATGAAGTAAATCGGCCATCTTTATAGGCAAGTTGAAACACACAGTCATGTCGTCACCGACACCACGAACTGACACCATGTGTACAAAACCACTTTTTTTTTTTTTTTTTTTTTGTGTTTGTGGATGTTGTTGTTAACAGGCCTACCTACAATTTCAGTAAGCTTCAGGAGCTTTTTTTTTTTTAATTACGATGATGAGCTGATGAGGCTAGCACTTTGAACACTTTTTTTTTTCTTCCACGAACACTGACATCAAGGTTCAATTTACCATTGCAACACACGGCACACACAAACCTCAAAAAAGTGGAAAAACCGCTTTCCAACACCTGACTAACCTTGTGGTGTGTAGCGCGCCACACTGACACACCGGTACACACAACATTGGATGGTGTCAGTTAATACATTGATGGTGTGAAAGGCCTTGTTGCGTAAATTAAGCCAGTTTGCATTGACTGACTTACTTTATTGCTTATTAATTTTTTACTAAAATTAATTTAAAGCTAGACAGACAAAAGCACCGTAAAGCAAAGTTCAAAGCAAAAAGAAAGATACAAAAACAAACTAGTTATAAAATACCCCGGAATTTGGTTGAAAAAGCGTTTTAGAAAAACGCTCAACTTGATGCTTTTTATGCTTTTTGCTTTTCTTGTTGTGTGTCTGTGGTGTCGTGTGGTGTGATGTGTTTCGCTTGAGAACGGCGTGCAGCACGCGCACATTTCCAGAAACTCGCTGCACAATTAGTTAGTGAACAATGCGACTGCGTTAATAATTCGAGCGCTTTGCTCACCTGCAAGCCGAAATACAATTTGCCCGTAAAGATGGCGTATATTGGGAACTATCTATAGTACATGTTTGCCTTGCTTACCTCATCAGCACCTATATGGATGTACTTGAGGCCTTTGTGCGCTTGTATGACTTGATCTATTAATCTCTGAATAAACGGCAAGGATTCTAGGGTAGAAAGAACAAAGAAATGCCCACAAATTAAAATAAAAGAGAAAAAAGTCATTCCACTTGAAGACAAAAAGCCATACAATGTCTACCAGCAGCTAGTGTAATTTGCACAGGGCCTGAACAGCAGGCCAGAGGCCAGTAGTTTTAGTGTCGGGCCAGTAAACCTAGATTGGAAAAGTCCGGCAGTCTTGTGTTATTTAATTCAATATTAATGTTTAATAATACCTCACTGTTAATACCTAATATCTTGAACAAAAACAAACTATGTCCAAATGATAAAAATACCTTTCATTTCTATTGAGTATTATTTATGAAGTATACTTAATCCCATATAGACAAATGAGATGAATATTCTCCTCTACTCTTAGTGCTTGTTCAAATACGAACAGTTAAATGCATGTTAAACTGAGACAGGAAGTTTTTTTCTCGTTTTGATTCTGGTTTTGTAAAAACAATTCTGGTCCGGTGAACATTTTTAGCAACAAGCCCTTTGGTCTTGTGGATTTCCCCCCAAATTTGAGCCCTGACAATGGAGGAGGGGCAGGAATGGGGGGGGGGCCTCAGGAATGGGGGAGGGCAGGGATAGAGGATAAGGGAGACTTAGGTTTAAACGACAAGTTCTCAAGGAAAGTAGTAGTCCTGGCCGATTTCCTACCTCTCGCCCAGGTAGTAGTTAATAAGCAGGACAGTTCTTTTCAGAACTGAGAAGTCTCCCGAATTTTGAATATTCTACTCCGCGGCAGTAGAATAAAAAGCAAGACAAGTTCTCAAAGAACAAAATCTACCTAGCAAGTAGATATACACATGGTGTTTCCGCAAACCAAGTATATATTAAGTATATAGTGCTTAACACTAATCGTGTAACACATAAATCATACTCATCTTTTCCGAAACGTAATTTTTAATTTTGAGGGGGGGGGGCTAGGGTATTGGCTGTTTGGCCTGTAGATTTGCATTGATCGTTTTCCGTTGTGGAAGTTCAATTGAGAGACTGTGATAAATGAGACTTCTCTCCAGCTGGCATAGTAAATTATTATTAATTTGGTTAAAGTTGTTATCAGAATTCTTTTTGGGCTCATCAATCAAACAATATGATTGCAGAGGCCGACAAGATCCGCATTCCTCAAATGTTTTGAAGAATACTTTGCACACAACGATTGGTGAATACTATGCCCACCATATTACTGTATATCGCGTGCTGGAGTTAGTAAAAAAAAATTGACTTTACAAGAGACATACATCCACATGTCATAAAAATAACAAACATGTAAATGAACCATTTGAAATTTTTTACAAGTGTGGATGTGCAAGTACACGTTATGTATCAAGAAGAGCGTTCATCAGATACACGTACAAAAACGAGAAAGCTTGTGGTCATCATGTATCAAGATCTCACCTTGTTTGGACGGGCAGATGTCTGTAGGGAACTCCGCTACTTCCCTGAAGTGACTGAACTTGCTGTGCTTCAGTACAAACTACAAATAGGAAAAGAGACTATAAACAGTCAATCATGTGAAAAGCCATGGTTAATTTGAGACCAGCTGGTCTTGGTGAAAGGAGGAAGAGGGGGAACAGTTGGTGCCTCCAACCTTTTCCAAGATTTGTATTTTATTTACTAATAATAATAAATAATAATAATGAGTGTTTATATAGCGCCTTTAGCAAGATCAAAGCGCTTCACAGTGAACCTAGGACATTAACAGACGCTAAACAGAAATAGAAAAGAGGAAGGTTTTGAGAAGTTTTTTGAATGTCTGGATAGAGGAAGAGTCTCTGATGTGAACAGGGAGTTGGTTCTATTCCCTAGGGCCGGCTACTAGTATTTAAACAATGGAAACAAATCTGTCAAGCAAAACAATTGAGCGTAGGGTAGTCACAAGATTACGTCCAAATATTTGGTACACAGACATCCTAATATTTGGTACACAAACTGCCCATGCAGAAAACTCTAAGATCCCATATAAAAATGATCGGGTACATGTACAACGAACCCAAAGTAACCCAAACTCCCCTATGTTGGCATAAGTTCTTGACCTTTATTTGTATACATTATACATATATGAGACTGCTGTTTTTCCCTGTCCTTTCCATTTCTAGAGGCAGAGGCCAAGAGGCCAAGAGGCCCATTTTGAAAGCTCATCTTGGGCTTGGGCTTGGGCTGGGGCTCGGACTTGGGCTGGGGCTCGGACTTGGGCTGGGGCTCGGACTTGGGCTGGGGCTTGGACTTGGGCTGGGGCTCGGACTTGGGCTGGGGCTTGGACTTGGGCTGGGGCTTGGACTTGGGCTGGGGCTTGGACTTGGGCTTGGGCTTGGGCTTGGGCTCGGGCTCGGACTTGGGCTTGGGCTTGGACTTGGGCTAGGGCTTGGACTTGGGGCTGGGGCTTGGGCTTGGACTTGGACTTGGGCTGGGGCTTGGACTTGGGCTAGGGCTTGGACTTGGGGCTGGGGCTTGGGCTTGGACTTGGACTTGGGCTGGGGCTTGGACTTGGGCTTGGGCTTGGGCTTGGGCTTGGACTTGGGATGGGGCTTGGGCTTGGGCTGGGGCTCGGGCTTGGGCTTGGGCTTGGGCTTGGACTTGGGCTGGGGCTTGGACTTGGGCTGGGGCTTGGACTTGGGCTTGGGCTTGGGCTTGGGCTTGGGCTTGGGATGGGCTTGGGCTTGGGCTGGGGCTCGGGCTTGGGCTTGGGATTGGGCTTGGGCTTGGGCTTGGGCTTGGACTTGGGCTTGGGCTTGGACTTGGACTTGGGCTGGGGCTTGGGCTTGGGCTTGGGCTTGGACTTGGGATGGGGCTTGGGATTGGGCTTGGGCTTGGGCTTGGGATTGGGCTTGGGGCTGGGCTTGGGATTGGGCTTAGGCTTTGGGTTGGGCTTGATCCACCTGATTGAGGCCCTGAAAGGAAATCAATTTTCTAAATAACTGATGGAGCCTATGCCCAAGCCCAAACCCATGTCATGGTTTCAAAAAGGACACCAGACTCATTTACCAGGGGCCTGAGGGTGCACCCCACTAAATAAGGAGAAAACAGAGCGTCAAGCTTATAAACTTTTTGTAGGCCCTCAAAATATTCTATATTAGACAGATTTGAGAGTACCCAAAAAGGGTTTCAGGGTAAAAAGTTTGCCCAATTGTGACCTGGGGGTTGTTGACTTCCAACTGGATGTATTTTGGATGACATAGGCCCTTAAAACAAATGGTCCTATTTGCTGAGAGGTGTAGGGACATTTTTCAAGATTGATGCTCGGACGTTTGGAAAATTACACTGGTGTCGGGGTGTTTTTATTTGGAGGGTGAATAACTGGAATTACGGGCCCAGGGACTCCCCATATCAAATTGAGCAGAAAATAAAAGTTCAAGAGTCAATTAATAATTGTCCCTTTACTGTAAAAAGCTGTGAGACTTCTAAGTATTTTCGTGTATTTTTGAATATTTAGCATTTTGCACTGTATAGGAGTTGATTTAGGACGGTGCACCCCTGAGAGTCATTTACCAGGGGCCTGAGAGTAATTTGCCAGGTCACAGGAGGGCAAAACAGATCCAGAGTGACATCATTATAAGCATTTGTTGGATTAATTTTACCAGGGGACGATTACCCGTCACCACCCTGGATCAGCTGTTGATTTAATGTTAATCATGACTGTTTATAATGAACTTGATAGCAGATGTTACAGCAAAGATAAGGTTTCATCAATCACTAACACCTTAACAAGCTTGACCTGGTTTACTTCCCCCAAGGTGACATTAAATGATAATACTAATCTCAGACAGTTTGTGTTTCACAGTATGAAAGACCTTTAATCTTTGCTCTTCATGCTCTTAATCCATACAGAAATCATGCCATCTCACATGGATGATAATTGCCACGTCTTCTGTACGTAATGCATTAATGAAAAAACTTCCAGGAAAAAAAAGAAAAAAAGTTCAAATTAAAATCTAACTCTGGCCATGTATACAACAAGATTGTGTTTTCAAAATAATATTACTTTCAAGAAATTCCTTGGCATTATAATTTTGTTTGTGTATTTAACACGTTGACTGCCGTTCATAAATTCGTAGGGGGGTTCCCATTTGCCAAGCATCCAAGTGTGGTGCGCATGCGTGCATACCAAATAGGTATTTTTTTTTGTGTCTACATGTTGTAGCATACAAATTCTAACGATGTGTGCTCACCACTGCAAGAAGCGTATTCGTTGCAATCTCAGTGATGCCAGTGTATTCAATTCACTATACAAAAGCATTTCATTCTCTACGAGTATACTCGTAGTGGCAGTCAACGAGTTAACACCCCTGAACCATCCTATACTTGGAGATGAGAGAAGGTTTTTGCCAAAGTGGGCATGCATAAAAACCGAGACAAATTCTTCATGAGATTCACTGGCTTAGCCATTTTGTAATGGTTTTTTTAATTTAATTATTTTTTAAACCTTTAAATTTCATTAAAACTGCAAAGTCAAATGGCTTCACAGAACATTGAAAATAAGATGGACTTTCCGTATCATCTTCATCAAACCCCAAATTTAAGACACGGTCAATCAGCTAATATTAGTCTGATTGGTTTAGCAGAACATCTCAATGGGATTAATCATGTGCATCATAAATCCATTCACCTGCTACATAACCTATGTAAATGTCACTGCTCGGAAAACACCATTCTTACTTGTGTTCATTTTTTGGTCTGGATTTTTGCTTTTGTTTTTTTACACAGTTTTGTGCCTACTTCTTGTGCAGAAAATATCAAACCAAGATTAAACACAATATTAACCCTTTCATGCACCATTTATTTTAGTGATACATTGATCATATGGGCACATCAATTGTTTACTCCTTTTTTTTGCAAATGGCAACCCCCCCAACCCCCAAAAAAAACAGGTCACAATAGCACCCTCAAGAGTCCTCTTTCCCACTCTGAAAACTGTGTGGCCGTGCAATCTATATTTTTCGTTATATAACTATTTTTCTGAAGGGATTTAAACGGTCGCTAACACCGGTCTGCGTATGAAAGAGTTAAAGAAGACAGCATTACAGAAAAACAAATATTTCTCACAGACCTTTAACAGATATTGCACAAAATAGATGTTAAGATTAATACTGCAGTTTTTGCTCTCCAAAATAATCACCCGAAATTGTCCGTGTTTATGCATTAGAATTGAGCGAGTGATGAAAGAAGTTGCAATGCCCGGTGCCAAGCAACACAACCACACTAACCTGATAGATTACAAGGCCAGGAATCAATGTGTATAATGTACATGAAGCGTTGTGCGTTGAAATAAAAATATTTATTTCAGGCAATGAGCATTCTCCTACGAAGCTGTTAAAGGCATCGTACACATTTGGTAATTGGAGCCTATTGTTTGTTTCAAACCTATATAGTTGTAGATATATACCATGAAACTAACCTGTGAAAATTTCATTTCAAAAGGTGGTAGCATTTTTAAGATATTGGAGCGGTTAATGTCAACGTAGGAAGAATAATCTGCATTGGAATACACACTCTTAGAAGCGTTACGCGTAACGCTTCTCAGATTCAAAGGTTTTTGGCGGATAAAAAGTGATATATTTTTCCATAACTGCAGTACTTCAAAGTGAAAAGTTTCTCAAGATGCATTATACTATCCAAAGCTGCTGTACTTCTTACCAAGTAAGTTTTTATTGCCATTAATTATCAGAGCCATTACCAAATGTGTACGATGCCTTTAAAGGGACATGGGTGAAAAAAAGAAAACAATCTTGAAAAAAATCTTGGTTCGAATGAAAAAAAAACTTTGTTTGTAAAGAAGATTTTTTTCGTTCGAACAAAGTTTTTTTGTCATTTGAACAAAGATTTTTTTCCCACTATTTTTTCCCACCTATGTCCCTTTTAAAAGCTCCGTATTCTTCCGTGTATTATCTGTTTAGAAACATTTACTGATTAGAAACTCTGCTCTATGTTTAGAAACATTAGCTGTTTAGAAACTCTGCTCTATGAGGCAATTGTACTCATTGATCAACAGAGGGACAAACTCATTGATCAAACACAACATTGACATTTGTGGCGTGTCGTGGCCGAGCGGTCTAGTTCACCGAACCCAAGCTTTGGTGTTGTCAGCAGCAGAGTGTGGATTCGAATCCCGGTCATGACACTTGTGCCCTTGAGCAAGGCACTTAACCATAATTGCTTCATAAAAGTTGGGAAGGTATTATATTCTGTATTCTGCATTGTATTCTGCAGAATTGTATTCTGCTCTACCAGCCAGGCTCCTAGTTGATGATACCCATGCCTACATCCTTACGGACTGTGAAGGGGTTAATCATAGACCTTTCTCTATGGGTTAACCCTGTTTCAGCCTTAGGAGTAGGTGGCAACGTGCCCCTGGTGACAGTTGATTTGGTGATTTGGTCTGTCGTAGCCCTCTCCTTGAAGTGGCCGTCCAGCCTTGTGAGTAAGGCGATATCTCATATAAAAAAACCTTAAAAAAACCAACACGCAAAATATAAAAACCAATGCATTCATCAATGGAAGATGACAGGTGTAATTGGCCTAAAGAGGGAAAATGCTAAAAGGAGTGACTGGGATGGTTTACCTGTAGATGCCCGAAGGTCTGAAGCAGAGGGATGTACTCCATGTCATGGTCTCTTGTAATCTGCTGCAGTGCATCTAGGTCAGCTTGGCTGAAAAAAAAAACCAGAATGATGAATCGGTCTCAGTGCAATTGAACTTGATTAAAAGGAAATCACTTTATAAGATCTTATCCTGAATACTATCAGTGCTGGAGAGGGAGAATAATCAAAATGGGGTAATGGACTTCCAACTACAAGAAAATTCAATTTCTTCTGACTGATTATCGTTAACTAAGGCAATGAGAATTTGCCGAGGATTTGTTGGTTGGCAGGGCTCTTCTAATCTGAGTGGAGATATGGGTGAGCTGTTGTTCCAAAGCAGTGAACTGAGAGACCAAAGTTTCTAGTGGCAATGTTCTCATTTCAGTGATTGGGTTTTAAGATAGAGTACTGCATCTTTTTGACAGAACTATTCTAAAAATAAAACAGATTTTTAAACAATTTTGTTGATCAAATTATACAAATCTTATTCAGATTCTTTAAATGCAAACAAATTCCACGAATTGTCTGTCTCTAAGCCTCCCTATACATTGCCAAGCCTTAGTTTGAGTCTAAATCAAATCATTAAATTAATAACTTAATTAAATATGAATCATTTTACGGATGCTGTGATGTGCATCCAGTAGAAACAGCTATAACTGTTGAATGTCATTGGTATTCATATTAATTTTACGTAATACAATGTAACAATTGATTTATCTATGGCTGGTCTCATCAGTCAGTTTGTCTAACCGTCAAGTTTTTCATGTCCTTGTCCAGTCCGAGGGAAAATCTTAAAAGCACTATGCTTCACATCTTCCCAGGCATATTGGTAACGTTAACAGTCCAATTATCTTAAATTTGTAATAATGATGTTTCAATCGCTGTTTGAAGGTATGTAATGCTTTAAAGGCACTGAACACGTTTGGTAATTGTCAAAGACCAGTATTATCACTTGGTGTATCCCAACATATGCATAAAATAAAAACTGCATTTTGCAGACCATTTTTTCCACAAATCTTGTATACATACATCTATACTAAACTTCAAGTCTCGATCATTGAAACTGACATACACCACAGACGACATGTGACCTAAGTAATGGCTTGCGACCTGAAAGGGAAAGTGGTT
Source organism: Plazaster borealis (assembly GCA_021014325.1). Classification (NCBI taxonomy): domain Eukaryota; kingdom Metazoa; phylum Echinodermata; class Asteroidea; order Forcipulatida; family Labidiasteridae; genus Plazaster; species Plazaster borealis. Next base: position 18,351,250 of record CM037475.1, on the reverse strand, counting down.
TCTATAATGTGGTCCAGTAAAAAAGGGAATACCAGGGTACTTGTAAACAGGTATCCCTGGATCCAGTTGGACTGCAAATCCTCCTGACTCTATTGCAGTTTTACATCCACGTCATGTCTGTGTGAACAGTTTACTTCCTTAACATTAAGTCAACTCACTTCCTCACAACTACCTCTCCTGAATAAAAAGCAGATTTTGTCCACTCTCTTTCTCCCCCTTCTTTTTTTTGGTGGGGGGGGGGGTTGCCTGGTTTTATTTATTTTGTGTAAGTGAGTTTGGCTTCTTGTTTAAAGGCACTGTACACGTTTGACTCAAAATATATATTAACATACAAACTGACTTGGTAACGAGCAATGGAGAGCTGTTGATAGTATAAAACATTGTGAGAAACGACTCCCTCTGTAGTAACATAGTTTTTGAGAAAGAGGTAATTTCTCACTAAAATAATAAAAGACTTCTTGCACTCTCAGGTCGTTGCCTGTGTACGTGCTTCCACCCGCACGCACGAGAGACACGTTAATTTCTGCGCATTCTCAAGATGTTGGTCAAGCACCAGAAGACTAATTTGTCAATTGACTGCTGCTGACATACTGTGTGTGTGTGTGTTGCCAAGCAAGGGCTAGGCTGATGAAGTACCAATGTAAGCCTACACCTAACATGGCCATGCAGAGCGTATCATAAACTCAAACAATTTTAGTATCATCTTCAGGATCTTTAGTCACATTTTGTGATGTTTGAACATTAACCCTTTCATGCACCATTTAGTGATAAATTGATCATATGGACACATTAATTGTTTACTCCTCTTTTTGCAAATGGCGACACCCCCCCCCCCAAAAAAAAGGGTCACAATAGCACCCTACAGAGTCCTCTTTCCCATTCTGAAAACTTTGTGGCCGTGCGATCTTGTTATTTTTTGTTTAACAACTATTTCTCTGAAGGGATTTAAACCGGTCGCTAGCGACCGGTCGGCGCATGAAAGAGTTAATATTACATACAAGATTTCTTTCTTGATCTCTTTTAGTTTCACCAGGAAGATCTTTCAGGCTTGAAATGTTTATTTATATTCAAATATGCCAAACCGAGATTAAAGATCACTTTGACCCCAAAAATATTTTTACAGCTTCAAGAAAGTTATAAGCTTTCATTTAAGGCATTGCAAAAAAAAATCCACCAATGATAAATGGAGTGCTAAAAATGAATTATTGTTGGGATCTCAACACTAAATCACCTCCAAAAGCCATAAATTTACAAACCAATTTTGCAAGTTACATGTATTTCGTGCATTTTCTGTGGCATACGGGAAAGACATACTCTAGTGACCTCATTGCCAGTCCATGTGTATATACTATAGCTTGTGACCACACACAATGACATCACGATTTTTCTCTTCCCTTTCAGACAAACGAATAACCAATCTACAGTCTCCTGACGATGACTAGAGCAAGCTAGTCGAAACGTTGAGACCTATTTGAGACTCACTCCGCGGCAGTGTAGTTATTAACGAGAAGTCCCCCGATCCACATAGCGAAAGTAGCAGTCCCAACCGATTTCCTACCTTCTGCCCAGGTAGTAGTTAATAAGCAGGACAGTTCTTTTCAGAACTGAGAAGTCTCCCGACTTCCGAATATTCCACTCTGCGGCAGTAGAATAAAAAGCAAGACAAGTTCTCAAAGAAAAATATCTACCTAGCAAGTAGATATACACATGGTGTAACCGCAAACCAAATATATATCAATCTACTTTACTATCAGCGATCAACACGCCTCTGAGACTTGGCAAACACTTGTATATGTGATGCCAGAGTGCCCAAATAAACAATCTCTTTCCCTGAATGTCCGGGATCGTCCTCCCCTGATCCCATCTCGGTCTCATTAGGATTCAATGAAACTCATCTTTCTAATAGACTGTGCAAGTCTTGCGCGTATCGGTACGAGAAAACACGTCAAACGAAGAACTTTTTTTAAAAATTATCTTATGACAAAATCTGAACAACAAAAATAATCATTACAATTTATATTAATTAGTTTTAGTTTTTATAATAAATACACAAACAATGTGTTAATTATTATTGAGAAAAAATTAAAACTCTTGTACAAGGATGCTTATTTGATCTTAACTTTTTAGAAGCCCCTTACGCGGATTCGCGATGGTCACACAGGTGTAAAATTAACGCTTGACGCAGTTTATAGAGGACGCTGACGCCTCAACAACCATAGACTGCAATGAAAAGGCTTCGCGTTGCAAATACAGCATCTAGCAATTATCATCCCGCATCCAAAACAAGCGTTTACATAAGTTTTGTGATCGGAGGTGAGCACAAAATTCTTAATTTTTTGCAGCAACCGGAAGCTGAGGTCAAGTTTAATTCTCGGGTTTTCTTCGTTATATTGTTGAATTGATTTTACTTTCATATTTGTTTTCATATTTACATTCCCAACAACATATATAATTTTCATGGTCATAAACTACGTTAAACTAAACTAATTGACAAAACAAAATTTCGCCCACATAAAACTCCATACGGTTGGGACCACAATGGTCCCGGAAGTTCAAATATGCGCGAGACTTGCACAGTCTATAAACAATCTCTTTCCCTGATTGTCCGGGATGGTCCTCCCCTCATCCCATCTCCGTCTCATCAGAATTTGATAAAACTCATCTCTCTAATTGAGCAGCTTACCTGTAAGCATTGGGTATGGCCAATTCAGCCAGTTCTCCATTGTAGGGAAACGTGTCTTCGTATTCTACGAGTAGGCCTGTCACTCCCCACTCTTTGACTTTGGCAATCAACTGAACACACACGGAAAGAAAACAGATACTAATTTCAATTTTTTTTTCTTACAGTGATCTCCCATTAGCCTTTTTGAGATATGGTGGACACTATAGAAGTGCACTGTAGGATTTGGGTGTATACAGACAGATATACCCAAACCAAATAGTGTTATAGTAATGTGTCCACCATATCTCAAAATGGCTTATTCTTTGACTCTAGCATTAGCAATCACCTATACACACAAAGAGAAACTAAAAGAAATGGCCATATGTATCAAAAAATAATAAATGTCAAGTAATAAACCACAAGGGAAACTGACTGGGTAAATAACAAAATAAAAATTGGGGGTTGAACAAAGGAAAATTGACTAGAGCAGGATTTGACATGCCAACACTCTACCAATCGATAGGGCTAGATAGCTCAGTTGGTAGAGCACCAGCACGCTAATCCGGAGGTCTTTGGTTCAAACCCCACTCTTGTCAATTTTTATTTGCTCAACCCCAAATTAAGAAATACTAATCAAAGTTACAAATGAACAGTTCTAACAAAACAGAAATAACAGTTTTAATGAACAAGAAATAATTATTATAATAATCAAAAGGTCCATTAATATGACCTTTTTCGCAAAAAAACCTATCTTATTACTATGGTAATAACTTATACAAGTACATTAAAGTTTACAGTACACATACAAAGTAACCAATTGTTACTTTGTATGTGTAAATAAAAATACCCATAGCAAGTTCTTATAATTTAGTTTTCAATCATTGCAAAATACAAATAATTTGTTAAAATTAACATTGAAACAAAATTAAAACTTGGGACTAGGATGCTTATTGTTAGAAACCCCATTTGCCAATCATGCCCAAATGTGTGCGTCTATTACCAAGGTTTAATGAAGACATGACTGTCAGTTGGGCAAAATTCGTAATTTTTCACAAGTAACCGGAAACGGAGGTCAAGTCTTATTCTCAGGTTTTCTTCATTATTTTGTTGAATTGATTTTACTTTCATATTGTTAATCACTTAGTATTACATTCCCTACAACATATATAATTTTCATAGCCATAAACTACGTTAAACTAACATAATCGACAAAACAAAATCCCGCCCACGTAAAACTCCATATGGTTGGGACCGCAATGGTCCCGGAAGTTCAAATATGCACAAGACTAGCTTGCACAGTCTATAGTTTCAATTGACATATCCCCAGAATGCAAACCAGACCTAGCCTTGGCTAATATGAAATGTGATGATGTACTACTTCAACTCAAACGGACAACCCAGTTTGCCAATTCAGTGGCGCGAGACATATTTTTTTCATTGAGCCGTTTAGAAGAGTTGACAAAATAAATTAAATTTTCTTCATGACATAGTTTATCATGTTTATGGAGCGCAGGCAGGCACCCTACCAAGGATCAATTCAATTGATTAGTTCCACAGTTTTAACACTCTCTTGGGGTTGAAATTAAATTGCATCACTTTTCCCTGATTGTGGTGCAGCAGTCAGCCGGGCTGTCATACAGGTATATGCATGGATGTACAATTCAAATAGTCTATCTGCAAATGTCTTAAAGTGCTCATGAGGAGCCCATGCATACACACGTAATGAGTCCTCGGACATGTAAATGCAACATGTTCGTAGTTTGTAAATATGCTTCCCATTACTTTTATTGCTCCTTGACATTTTCCCTGCTCTTGTCGCTTGAAACAAGAAAGCTAAGTTATGGTGAAATCACCAGAATAGGTTGCAAAGATGCTTCCCCATTACTTTTATTGCTCCTTGACATTTTCCCTGCTCTTGTCGCTTGAAACAAGAAAACTAAGTTATAGTGAAATCATCCGAATAGGTTGCGGGGGAGGGTGGGGCGCAGTGCATTGGAATTTGCAGTCGTGTTTTTTTATTGACTTTTCTTTTTTTCAGAGGCCTTCTTTACAGAAGGAAAAAATGAAAACATCTGAGGATAGAAACACACAAAAGTCATTCTTTGTCATTTGATGAGATATTTCCATTAACTTATTGATTCCTCCATGACATTTCCCTGCTGCTGTTAAATAAAACAAAGACTCAAGTATGGTACAATTTTCTGAATTGGTCAATGGGGTGGGGTGGGTGGGCGTCGAGTGGGTGTAACGGAATGTCTCTTTTTTCTTTATTAAAGAGGTTTTCCTTGGAAAAGGAGAAATCAAAACATTTGACGATAAAAAAACGAACAAAGGAAATAGGGGATAGTAAGTAGATTAAGATCCAGATCAAGAAATTAAGCTCCATCTTAAATATTTATAACATTTATCATTTGTCAGTGAGGTTTTTCTCTCATGAATTTCCTTTGAAATTAGGTGCTGGTCATTTCTGTCCTCAAAATATAGATTTTAGCCCATCTATGTGTAACTAGACAGGCAAGCAAATTTAATGTTTCATTAACAACAAGTAGGGGTGGACCTGAGGCTACATCGATTCCTTTGAATAAGTTCCAGATAAAACATTAAACACTTGCCATTGAGTTTTTTCCTCTTAATCAATGGCTAAGAACAGAGGTGTTGGTTAATTTTTGGTGGGTCACATCATATATGCTAGCCTGGAGTACAGGTATCCAAGCTAGCAGATTTTACAGCAAGGCTCAAAATTTACACTGGACCGCAGGCCCAAGGCCAGTATTTTTAGCACCGGGCTAGTAAACTCATGACTGGACAAGTCCAGCGGTCTTGTGCTTTTGATCAAAAGTTGACTTTCAGTCTGATAAATATCTTTCAATTCAATTCTGTTGAATATTGAAGAATATATATATATACGATGACTAGAGCAAGCTAGTCGAAACGTTGAGACTTATTTAGACTCACTCCGCGGCAGTGTAGTTATTAACGAGAAGTCCCCCCGATCCACATAGCGAAAGTAGTAGTCCCGCCCAATTTCCTACCTCCCGCCCAGGTAGTAGTTAATAAGAAGGATAGTTCTTTTCAGAACTGAGAAGTCTCCCGAATTCCGAATATTCTACTCTGCGGCAGTAGAATAATAAGCAAGACAAGTTCTTATAGAACAAAATCTACCTAGCAAGTAGATTTAAGAACTGAGAAGTCTCCCGAATTCCGAAAATTCTACTCTGCGGCAGTAAAATAATAAGCAAGACAAGTTCTCAAAGAACAAAAATCTACCTAGCAAGTAGATATACACATGGTGTTACCGCAAACCAAATATTGATACCTCACCATGCAATGCCTCAAATCCTATATATTGAAGAATACTTGTCCATAATATAAATGAGATAAATCTTCTTGTAGTGCTTGTTCAAATTAAAACAGTTCAAATGTTAAACTGCGTAGGTATTATTTTCTTCTCTTAATTCAATTCTGGTCTTGTAAAATAAAAAATAGTCCAGTAAACATTTTGAGCTACAAGCACTGTGGGCTTGTGGATTTTGTCCCCGAACTCGAGCCCAGAACAGTAATTTCATATTTGTTCTTGCAATCCGAAGCACAGGAGGCAGCGCTTGAGGCAACACATTGAGTCCATGAACAATGTTTTCACAATGAAATCCCTTGTATCATCTAACGATAGTAACCTCTGCAGGCACCTGTTCCTCAAAGCCAATAAAACAGAAGAACAGCAGATGAAAAGAGTCTTGAATCAAACAGGAATTGGAATGAAAGTAGATGGTCAGTAAACCAACATTGTGGCGTGCACCTAGGGACACTTTGTAAAGGAGTAGCGGGTTTCATGCGAGCTTCCCACACAACCAGACTTCTTTACACACATGTAATTAAGCCAAGAACAAGTATTATAGATGCCCAAGGGTAAGACTGGGCAACTTACACATTATCATCTCTGCCCAATTTCATTAGCTTAGCAAAGATAAGCAGAGCAGCCAGAGGCGAGAAATGTCAATCATGCATGGCATTTTGTCCGGTAACTTGTTTTTTGCTAAGCAATGGTTTTCTAGCAATGTTTTTTACAATTTGTCACTGTTTTCACGAACTGACAGTCATGTCAAAACGTGCTAAAATAATGTTATGAGATATTCGCCTTTTAAAGGGTGCTTAAATTGAAACTGAAAACTCTGCTATGTTAAAACATGTAGTTCTGTGAGAGTTGAACCTTGATTCATAAATACTCAAGAAAGTTTAGGCAGTCCTATTGGGAGGTGGTCACATGACCATGTTTACCTGGTATGAAACGGCTTATAAAGACATAGCAGGAGCTTTAATAGATGTTAAATTTGCATCAGGGATAAAGAATATTATATTTGGTTTTACCCGTACACCGAAGTCTGTAAGGCACTGTACTTTCCCGAGTCCTGTGAAAAAAATCACAGGCATATTACTAGGGTGGGATTCGAACCCACGCCCTTTGCCATTCTAGAGCAGATGTCTTACCGACCAGACCGCCGAGATTGCCCGGTAGCTAGAGGCAGTTCGAATCCTATACTTCAGCAGCGGGACCGCGACAATTTAATAGAATTTAATAGCAGGAGCTGTTTAAGACCGGTTGGCTAAAGTGCATTGGGCATTCATAGCTACACACGTGTGTGCGCACAAGCTTGAGGGCACTAATAACTCGTAACGCAATCAATAGATGTAAAATCTATTTTAATATGTGCTCGTACGCACAACTGTTGAGCGTTGCAGGTAATTTAACCCTTGGCGAAACAACCAGAGGACAGAAATTGAAATTTTGTACAGAAGAGACAAATTCGATTACAGTTCCTCCTTTATGTTTATGCTTTTTAACATAAAATGGTATAATTACGAATGGGAATAAAAGAACAGATACTCGGTCTTAAGCGGCCATTTAAAACCTTGCAGGGTCGTGGCCGTGTGATAAAGGACCCGGCTGACTTTGATCGGCCGTTTAGGACCTCGTTGCCACTCTTTTATTCCCTAGTTATTGATATGATAATTGCTCAGTTGGTTAATTAACACAAAAATAAGTCTCACAAAAGATGACCTACTTTTACACACATCTATAGAGTGCGTTTATATGATGCTCCTGATCATGCTCAAACTGACATGCCCGTCTCTTTGTTAAAACTGAAATATGAGTTGACCTAGATGTTTATGCCTGTCCATTTTGATACAATGAATTTTTTCCCGTGGGATGCCCGTCTCTTTTGTGAAGATTCAAAATGCAATTGAGATGAACGCCCACTCCACCAATTAATGTAATTAAGAAAGCTCAGTACTTTTTATCTGTACTTACTAACTTTAATAATAGCTTTTGGAAATTGGATTCCACAATGGAGAGCTATCTTTTACAACAGCATTTTACTGGGTATCACGACAGCAATTTCCTTAATGGAAAGTGGCATTATATTGAGCTGATATATTTCCTTTGGCAAAATCCGGTTTTATTCGCGAGAGAATTAAAAATAAGACTGCCTGGGAGAAAAAATATGCACCAGGCAGCTCCTTTGTCCGTCCTCTAAGCTGAGGTCAAATCAAGCAGTAGATGAGGTAGGGTTTTGGCCATTTCATCCTTTAAGCGAACACACTGCTTGAAATAAACGGAGGTCATTAGGCTTTGCGCTTAAGCTTTTCATAAAGTAGCCCACCGTGCTAGTAAACTGTAGATTTTACTTGACCCAAGGAAGTTTTAGTAGCCCAGATTTTGAACATGTATTGTCATAATTGTATCTTTCTGATGTATTAATGGTAGTGATTACAACCAGTTTAATGGTCAATTGAAGTTACATTCAAACATTTTAAAAATTTATTATTCACATCTGAAAAGGAAGAAATAAGAGCATTTTAAACAAGTATAGTTTGCACAGTTTTTAGTAGCCCACAGGGCAAGTTGAAAAGTGGTGTTTACTCGCCTTGGCAGTTTTTACTAAACAATATACATCGGGCTAGTGTTAAGGTTGAGTCCTGGGGCCGATTTCACAAAGAGATAAGACATAGTCTTATCTGAAGTTAGGACCAGTAACTGGTCTTAACTTAAGACTAGTCCTATCTCTTAGCATTGCCTAGGACTAGTCCTAAGTTAGGAAGAGTTTTGTGAAATTGACCCCTTGTCATACACAGCAATTTTGACCGAGATAAAACAGCAGTATGACTTCACTCTCAGATGGTGTATTTGATTTTTATAAAACTATGCAAACATTCTATCTTGTGGTATTATTAGACAATCTCTATCTTAAAATCTAACTTTTATTTTAGTGATCTCTTAAGAAAACACCGTAAACGATGTTTCAAAAGTTTCATCACTAGATGAGAAAGCTTAAGAACCATGAGGTCCCTCCACCAAATTTCTACTTATTATTATTTTTTTTAACCTTGGTCGATTTGATGCCCCCACCCTAAAGCCGCACCTGTGCCCCTCTTTGCAACCCCCCTTCTCCTAGTTATAGCCACTGCTTGCTAAGAAAAAGAGTCTTGCTTAGTATATATGCAGGTCATCAGCTAAAAGTTTGTTGTATGAATTGTGACTCACTTGCTCCCCGCACAGCAAATAACTCTGTTGAACAAATATTTCCAGCATTATAAAGTTGGGCTCTGGATGCATCTATTGCAGGTTACAGAACACACAAAGAGACTACACTTGATGCATTAAAAAACATTTCATTACGATCGTATCACCATAAAATCTTTCATCCCAATGCCTTCGTAAAAAGGCCCATCTATCATGATTCATGTACTGTATACGCTTCAAATGCCAGGCTGTGCATAAATTTGTAATGGGAGTGATTTCATCAGAAAAACACACACTAAAAAAAAAAAAAAAACCTGCATGAAAGCATGTGCTAGTAAAAAAAAAGGTGATCAGTTGGGGGAAAAAATCCCAGGAGATTTATGCCAGGCTGTGGTAACGAGCGCATCATTAATTCAAGCAGGAAGTTGACGAGGGTCTCCCATCCTCAGGAGATGGAGTTTAAGGGTCCTTATACTCTGAGACACAAGGCAATGTACCATGACAAATTCACTGTCTCTCAAACTCCATCTCAGACCCTTTTTTGTTTACCGGGTACTTTCCTATATCTACATAATACCAACATCCTCCAGCATCGGGTAACTCAACACTCCCACTTGATTAAATACAATTCTGACTGGGGCACTATTTCAAAGTGCTGCCAAGGCAGTCTTGTGGCGTGTCGTGGCTGAGCGGATAAGAACACCGAACTCAAGCTCTGGTGTTTCTGATCAGCAGAGTGTGGGTTCGAATCCCAGTCGTGACACTTGTGTCCTTAAGCAAGACACTTAACCACATGCTTCGTCCCTCAGATGGGACGTTAAGCCGTTGGTCCCGTGTGTTGTGTAATGCACGTAAAAGAACCCAGTGCACTTATCGTAAAGAGAAGGGATTTGCCCTGGTGTTCCTGGTCTGATCGGCAGCATATATTGCGCCACAGCACCTTGTAAACCATAACATGGTGCTATAAATATAGGCCTCATACTTCAAATGTAGCTCCACATACCTTGCAGGATAAAAAATTTGTAGTCAGACAATGGTGCGCTTAGAAACATCCATATTAAGCGCCTAATAAATGTTGTGTATTATTATTATTATTATTATTAAAGTTTAGCATTTTATCATCATCTCTTTACTGGTTTCTTCAGAACTAGTAGCTACAATGGTTTTAGAGGGCTGAAATGGCACAACCATTTTTTATCTTTGCGTATTTGAATCTGCGTTGTGTAGGCCTAATACATATCAAATTACTTGGTGCACTTTTTGTGTAAAGAAAAGGGGCTTGCCCCACTGCTTCTGGAATGGTCTGGCAGCAATATGCACTACATGTACCCCACCTTGTATTTCTTTCAATGTATTGTAGTATATGGAAAAGTTTAATAGGAAAAGTCTCAATAATTCAAAGCGCTGTGTTTATAATGCACAGTGCATTAACACTGTGTGCGTGCGCGCGGGTGGTATACACAGGTCAAATTGTAATACATTGAACCGTACCGTGGTGTGAAGTTACATCGCATTAGATTGGACAACAGTTTTGATGTTTTTAATGTTTTATCCTGTCCGACGAAATATTCAACCAATCACAGGAAAGTTGATACACAAGGTAAAAGAATAATTACAGCGGGAAATGGTGGAAACCCCAGCTACACAAGTGATTTAGTTAACGAATGAGGGCGTCTCACAATCGGTGTGCAGAGTTGTTTATTGGAAGTGCGCTGTGTAGGCCACACAATATTTATCTAAAATGCTGCGTTTTGGGTTATTTTGAAAAACATTTTGCAGGACCGTCCGACGAGTTATTGTGATAATTTTAAATAAAATCACAATGATTTTAAAGACAAATTAGTATAAATTAGAATGCCGAGCACCCCGTTCTTGTACATCTTTTTAATTTTTCGTGGCCAAGCATTTTGCATCAAGATACTGATTTTCAGCCTGTACTTTGAGGTTGAGTGCACCCCGAGCACCCTGTTCTTGTACATCTTTTTAATTTTTTGTGGCCAAGCATTTTGCATCGAGATACTGATTTTCAGTCTGTACTGTTTAATAATCGAGCGCAAAAGAGACTACTTTTCCATATGTGTTTTGCCTCATAAAAATATTCCAAACAAACAGCTCCACCTGATTCAATAATTCAGCACTAGGAATGTCATATATTGACAGACATAGCACAGATTCGCCGCTACCTGGATGAAGCTACTACTCTTCGTCTTGTTCATGCTTTCGTCACAATTAGACTTGATTCCAGCAATTCTCTTCTGTATGGACTCCTCGATAAAGATCTCGCTAAAATTCAACGTGTACAAAACACTGCTGAGTAATGCTGAGTTATAAGTCTTCTTTTTTTGCGGTCGGTCAGAAGGGGAAGTGTGTTGAGGCACACAATGATTGAGGAAGCTTGGGTTTGAATTAAATTCATAGTTGTACACAGTACGGTAATGCTGAGTTTTAAGTCTTTTTATTTTTGCGGTCGGTCAGAAGGGGAAGTGTGTTGAGGCACACAATGATTGAGGAAGCTTGGGTTTGAAATTGAGAAATACCAACTTCATAAACAGGCAGCTGTTTCAATATCCATAAGCCATTTTCAGGTATGGTGGACACATTGCTAGAGCACTATTTGTATTGGGTAAATGTGTCTGTGTCCACTCAAACCAAACAGTGCACTCTTATAGTGTCCATCATATCTCAAAAAAGATTAATTGGATTTTACTTCAGGCAGTGCAAAAAAAAAAAACCAGACAATTTATTTTCAATTTCAGACTCAAGCCAGCAGGCTAAACTGTTCTACCCTGCAACATCAATTTATATATAAATCCCCTATCTGGAAATGGAAAACACGCACCTTCATCTTCAAATCACTACATGTTTTGATGGGATGGGAAAATCTGATGTACTTAATTCTACTCAAATTATGTCCTGTCTTGTTATGTTCAAAGTTAGAGATTCAAAAAGGAATCCAAAAAGCTGATGTGGATTCAATGGTGCAGTCAGTCCCAACCCCGTTTTTCTCTCACATTGCTGAAGTATAAAACAAGAGGGGGGATGAAAAGAAAACAGAGATAGAAGGGGAGAACAATGTTACCCAAAGTTGTGTATTCCCAAGGTCTGGGTGGCTGGGGATTTCAAAGTGGATGCAGGGCTAATTTTACGCTGGGCTAAATACAGAACCTTTCATGGGACCGATTCATTAGAGCACTGATAGGATTTGAAACTTCGCATGGTGGAGATACATTTAATCTAGTTAGGTTTGAAACTTTGCATGGTGAGGATACACAATCTAGTTAGGTTTGAAACTCTGCATGGTGGAGATACATTTAATCTTGTTAGGTTTGAAACTTTGCATGGTGAGGATACACAATCTAGTTAGGTTTGAAACTTTGCATGGTGGAGATACATTTAATCTAGTTAGGTTTGAAACTTTGCATGGTGAGGATACACAATCTAGTTAGGTTTGAAACTTTGCATGGTTGAGATACATTTAATCTAGTTAGGTTTGAAACTTTGCATGGTGAGGATACTCAATCTAGTTAGGTTTGAAACTTTGCATGGTTGAGATACATTTAATCTAGTTAGGTTTGAAACTTTGCATGGTGAGGATACACAATCTAGTTAGGTTTGAAACTTTGCATGGTTGAGATACATTTAATCTAGTTAGGTTTGAAACTTTGCATGGTGAGGATACTCAATCTAGTTAGGTTTGAAACTTTGCATGGTTGAGATGCATTTAATCTAGTTAGGTTTGAAACTTTGCATGGTGAGGATACACAATCTAGTTAGGTTTGAAACTTTGCATGGTTGAGATACATTTAATCTAGTTAGGTTTGAAACTTTGCATGGTGAGGATACTCAATCTAGTTAGGTTTGAAACTTTGCATGGTGGAGATACATTTAATCTTACTAGAAAAACACAAATGTTCACAGATTCACACATAACTTACATGATTTAAAGTAAGTAATGGTAGAAAGGGTTCCTTAAAATATTTCTGCCTAAAATGCTATCGTTTCTGAGAAATGAGTACAACAATAGTTTTTATCACGTGCGATAAAAACTTGATGTTTGAAAAAACAGAAAACACATAAGGTCTCTTTTCACTATTTTCTTGTGACCTCGATGACCAATTGAGCTCAAACTTTCACAGGTTTGTTTGTTTCGTGCATATGTTGAATCACACAAAATGTGGACACTGATTTTGAGCTGTTATCAAAAGTGTACAATACCTTTAAGCAACCTCCGATACAGGGGGAGGGACAAACTCCCTGTATGCCGCTGTTTTGGACATCCCTATAAGTCAACCTCTGCTCCACATAGTCCACATTTTTAACAATATTGAACTACAAACACATCAGGATATCATCTGTGCAAAAGCTGTCTCATCTGGAATGCACAAGGCTTCATCCTCTTAAAGGTGACAAAGACCTTTGCTCAAATAATTGCAGTCAATCCATTCTATGACAGAACGGAAAGAAACTAACTACAATAACTCAGTTACTCAGTTTCTGGAATAAGGCAGTTACAGGTTGAATGGTTTCTGACTGGTACCCCTGAACAAAGATATTGACAACATAGAGAGACCGCCAACATAAGGCTACAGCTCACTTGGTAGAGTACCGGCATGTTTATCCGGAGGTCGCAGGTTCAAGTCCCGCTCTAGTAAATTTGTCTTTGTTCAACCCAAAATTATTTTCATTTAATGTTTGCAACAAACTCTTAACCATTGGCCAGCTCATATGCAACAGCTTTGACTTAAAGGCACTGTACACGTTTGGTAATTACTCAAAATATATATCAGCATAAAAACTGACTTGGTAACGAGCAACAGAGAGCTGTTGATAGTATAAAACATTGTGAGAAACGACTCCCTCTGAAGTAACAGAGTTTTTGAGAAAGAGGTAATTTCTCACTAAAATAATAAAAGACTTCTTGCAAGAAGCCTTTTATTCCTATCTGAAAGCACACAAATTTGTACAACAAGGGTGTTTTTTCTTTCATCATTTTCTTGCAACTTCGATGACCAATTGAGCCCAAATTTTCACAGGCTTGTTATTTTATGCGTATGTTGGGATACACCAATGAGAACACTGGTCTTTGACAATTACCAAACGTGTTCAGTGCCTTTAATTAATTTGAGTTACAAGCAGATCAAATCTGCTCGCATCAAGAATGTGCAGTCAAAGCATAACATGATCACACCTTTAAATGGATGTTTAATTAGACCTCTTGCTGTGGATGTCTCACATATCAGAGGTAGAACGGAGACTCCTTGGAACTTCAAATTAAATTTCAAATGTCGTCTGTCTCAGCTGCTCAACCTTTCTGCAGTGTCTCTAATTGGGATAATTTGTAACCTTACAACAATATTTTCTCAAGACGCGTGCCGATTCTACATTTACACTGGGGTAATGAACCTTAATTTGTACGCCTTCGGGATCCGAACATGATGAGTGGCAGGCAGTTCCGGTTCATCATATTAGTTTCTTTAGTTGGGAGTTATTTTCATGCATGGTTGATTACATAATGCCATTGGTTTATGAAATTATCAAACACATTTTCTACAAGTTCAGTTTATAACGAACAGAGCCCCAGTTTGATAAAAGCTGTTTACTGGCAGGCAAATGTTTTTAATAATAATACTTTTAACTAAATACTTTGGGAGGCTAATCATCCTTACTTGCAGCTTGGAAGCTGAATTACGAAGGACGCGGCTACAATGTGTTTGGGCTGCACCTGGCAGCCAGCCACTTCAACCAATATAATTATAACCACGGAGCACAGCCAGAGATCGAAAGTGTTTGATTTTTCCGGAGGGAGGAAAACCGGAGGGCCTGGAGAAAAACCCTTGTGGCATAGAAGAGAACCAACACACAACTCTACTCATGGCCTTAGCCGGGTATCGAACCAGGGCCACATTGGTGAGAGCCGAGCGCTTTAAGTACTAGCCACCCATGCAACCCCATGTGCTTATTATATTTTAAATAATGTGTGTAAGCACTTTTTTCATAAACCATCAAGAAGATTTGGCAGTGCGTCTGCATGTGTTCACAATGGATTTGCACTGTTGCATCACTCATCCACTGACAAGAACTGCCGGCAGGTTAGCATTCTTTCTGCTTTGCTTATAGCTGTGGTTGTGAAATAAAAAGTAAACCGAGGGTCAAAAGACAAGCAAAAAACAAGGACAACATTGGTAATTGTAAAAGAACAGTATCCACACTTTATGTGACCCAACATATACATGAAATAACAAACCTGAGAAAGTTTAAGCCCAATCAGTCATTGAAGTCACAAAGAAAATAGTGAAAAACCCAAATATATGTTTTCACTGTTTTCAAACATCTGGTTTTGGACTCGCGAGATCAAAACTAATGGTTTTACTAATTTCTCAAAAACTGTAGCATTTCAAGCATCATATTTCAAGGGATGTTTTCCACCATGACCATCTTTATATCATGTAACTTGTGTGCAAATCTGTGAACATGTATATTTTCATTCTTACCAATGTTGTACACACCCTTTAAGCACAAAAATGAGCTAAAGCACAACAACAATTATGTCTACCAAATAAGGTTACCAGCCAAAATACCATTTCACATGTACCAAATGTGCCTGATATCCTGCTCATCTTTGCTAAGCTTTTGTCTAAGCTTTTGTTTTTGCTCATCTTTGCTAAGCTAATCCTGCTCATCTTTGCTAAGCTTTTGTCTAAGCTTTTGTCTAAGCTTTTGTCTTTGCTCATCTTTGCTAAGCTTTTGTCTAAGCTTTTGTCTAAGCTTTTGTCTTTGCTCATCTTTGCTAAGCTAATCCTGCTCATCTTTGCTAAGCTTTTGTATAAGCTTTTGTCTAAGCTTTTGTCTTTGCTCATCTTTGCTAAGCTTTTGTCTAAGCTTTTGTCCAAGCTTTTGTCTTTGCTCATCTTTGCTAAGCTAATCCTGCTCATCTTTGCTAAGCTTTTGTCTAAGCTTTTGTCTAATCTTTGCTCATCTTTGCTAAGCTAAGCATATTTTCTGCTGAAATTGGGCCCAGCTGTTACTACACCACCTCAAACAACCCGATCACAGGGTGTATAGGGCGAGTGGGGGAGGATGCAAACCAACCCTACATCTTACATACTATTCCTGGAGGTAACATGCCCATAATTTTTAATTGGGAAGGGGGGGGGGCAGTTGGGAGAGACAGCGTTTGCTGCAGAACTTCAAGGTACACCAATAATAATAATAATAATAATAATAATAATAATAATAATAATAATAATAATAATAATAATAATAATAATAATAATAATAATAATCATAATATTATAGTCTTATTATAGCGCACATATCTACCAATAAGGTACTCAAGGCACTTGAACAAACAAACAGTAAGTTTTTCCCGCAAGGTATGCAGGGCTACATTTTTGAAGTATGAGACCTATTCCTTTACATAGCACCATGTAATGGTTTGCAAGGTGCTGTGGCGCAATATGCTGCCGATCAAAACCAGGAACACCAGGGCGAACCCCTTCTCTTTACGATAAGTGCAATGGATTCTTTTACGTTCATTACACACCACACGGGACCAACGGCTTAATGTCCCATCCGAAAGACGAAGCATATGGTTAAGTGTCTTGCTTAAGGACACAAGTGTCACGACTGGGATTCGAACCCACACTCTGCTGATCAGAAACACCAGAGCTTGAGTTCAGTGTTCTTATCCGCTCGGCCACAACACTCCACAAATGCACTCAAATTTCAAAATCGTCTCTCCCACCACCTTTTCAACACAGATCTACGCCAGTGGCAGACCAATTCATCTGAATCGCTGCATCATGTTACACACATCATGCTTCTTACACGATACTGATTAAAAACAATGTTCCGCAGAGCTGCCTGGATCACAGTTATTTTTCAGGTGAGGTGACATTAGGGAAAAGTCTCCCTGGACGGTGCACACGCTCTCTCTCTCTCTCTCTCTCTCTCTAGTAATCAAATGTGGACTTCAATGGTTCACTAACATTTCCAGCAGCACTGATAATCAGGTGTAACTCGACACTAGTTAGAAACGTCAAACCTCTTATTAAATGACAACACAACACTCTCAACGCATCTGAAGCACGACTCTGGATCAATTCAAGAACATGTGGATTTCTGCTATTATGCCAATATTTTGTAGCAAGCTGCTGTACATGTCCCACAGTATTATGTGAGATTTTCTTTCAGTAGAGGAGAGCTGAAAATGCTAAATAATGCTGATATTATTTTCACAGCCCCTTGCAGCAAAAACTAAAAAAATGTTCACAAAATAAGCATGTTGCAAAATTATACCCATGTAGGGTCAATTTGTATCATGTTCCAACCTTGCAATGAAATAAATTTATTCAAAGTGAATCTGGACAAACGAGGCTGATACCTGTAATGAGGTTTACATCTAATTGACAAAATGAAGGATTCAGAAGGACCGGGGCCTGCTGGCCCAAACAACAAGTGCTTATCATAGGGTTGAGCGTACCAATCTTGTCTTAAGTCCAAACAAGTTGGTGTGGAGTGACATAGGAGAAGAGAATGTTGGAGGAATTAGACCACATGCTAGCCATACTGTCTAGTCTGTAAGAGTCATGAAGGGAATTGGACAGATGAACACGATGTGTTCTGTCTATTTAAACATCTTTTGTATATCATATAGGGGAGGGAGGTGGTCTACAGGGGCCAATTTCATAGCGCTGCTTAACGGTAAGCACAATTTCAGGCTAACTATAGCAGAAAAATTTGCTAAAGTGTAAGCGGATTTCACAGGTTAGAAAGAAAATTAGGCACTCAGCTTGCGCTTTATTTGCATTGTTACGTCATTCATTTTCATACAGTAAGCATTGAAAGGTCAGCAATTAAGTCGCATGAAGGCCGTGTTCAAATCAAGCAACTTTGGCTATGGCTGTTGGCTTCAGCGCCACCATTGAAGAATAGGCCTTTTCAGCAATCCAGCCACAGCCACTACTGAAAGCCCTCAATTTGGACACGGGCTCATAAACAGCTCAGCCAAATGGAACCCGCGTACCCTTTTTACTCAATCCCCTTGCCAGAAATCCCTCTTAATAATAATAATAGGCAGTTCTTATATAGCACTTTATACTCCCGATGGGTGTCTCAAAGCGCTCAGTATTTTTCCTACAAGGTAAGTGGAGTTACGTGTTGAAGTATGAGACCTATTCCGATGCATAGCACCATGTAATGGTTTACAAGGTGCTGTGGTGCAATATGCAGCCAATCAAACCAGGAACACCGGGCGAACCCCTTCTCTTTACGATAAGTGCACTGGGTTCTTTTACGTGCATTACACAACACACGGGACCTACGGCTTAACGTCCCATCCGAAGGACGAAGCATGTGGTTAAGTGTCTTGCTTAAGGACACAAGTGTCACGACTGGGATTCGAACCCACACTCTGCTGATCTTCAATCCCCCTCCATCCTGCCTCCAAGATCGGCCTAACTGCAATCCCTTTAAGCCTTGTGAACACTTGCATGAATGACAAACAAGATTGCTGCACTATGATCATTGATGTGCTGAATCAGTTTGTTTCCTGCCTGATGTCTACCATGTCCTTTACTCAATCTTGCTTGCAATTCCCCCCCCCCTCCTTTCAATCCCAGCCCGCCACCCCTTTCCACAGAGAAAGCACCATGGTGTACATGACAGTCGCTGTACTTTATTTGAGAGATGACACTCATTGTTCAAACCCCGTAAAAGTGCAAAATGAACTAAATTTTGTTTTGGACCATAATCACAATCCCCCCTTGAAACTAAAAAATTCCATTCAGCACGTTCAGGTACCAATAAAGCGGCGAGAGGATTTAATGACCGAATGACTTAATTAATGTTGGCCACTGTAGTGCAATGTCAATATCAGTGTAGGTGTGTACGATCAATGCATGGAGTATTAGATTCATATCCACGAGTGAGCTGACATCTTTATTGCAAGTTTTTCTGTAGCCAAATATACAATTCTCCAAAATAAAAGACAGGGTATTGATTTTGCATGTGACATTTAAGGCCTGTTGTGCATTTAAAACCATGTTCATTTCATAATGTTGGAGCGCCATGAGCGTCACCGAGTGATGGATTTGAGCGCTATATAAGAAGCCACTATTATTATCATTATTATTTAGATTAAAACAAAATATGGTTGATATAAAAATAAGCTCCTAGGCAACGCTGAATTCCAAACCAGTAAAAAAAAAAAAAAAAGGAAAGTAACGAGGCCTGCTGAGGACCCAGGCCCCGGAAAGACAGGATTGTATTTACAAAGGCAAGGCTCTTTATCTCTGGACTTTATTAATATCCCCACAAATGAAAAATTTGTCAAGCCTACTTTACTTTATTTGGCAAGAGGCAACAAAGCAGCTTATCAAAGAAAAAGGTTAGCTCAAATTGTTTTAATTGTGTTTACATCATATATGTCTCACTGGACAACCTGTCAGCTGCTGTACATGTACAAGCATGGCTCAAATTTTTGGGAAATCCTCAAGACCTCATGGCAATTGTAGCTCAAAATATTTACTGGACCAGAATTACAAGATCAGATTCAAAATGAGAAAACCTTGCCGACAAAGTTTAACATGCATTTAACTGTTTGTTTTTTTGAACAAGCAAGACATGTAAGAGAAGATTTATCTCATTTGTCTGTCATATTAAGTTTTACTTTAAGAAGTAACTATAAACAGATATTAAACTTGCGGGTATCAACATGGTTGTACCGGCAAGTTTACTATCTCTTTGAAACAGCCTCCCACTTCAACTCAGACAAGCAGATAATTGTGCTCAATTTAAATCCTATCTCAAAACCTACCTATTTCGGAAATCATAGCTTCGGCCCTGGGTTGTCTTTTGTGTAATTGCAGAGTTCTTGTTTTTTGCGCCAGGAGTGTCAATTCTTGACAGACATGGCGCACTAGAAATGTTCAATATTATTATTATTATTGTTTATTTATTGTTACTTCTTATTTGTCCACACCATGCAAAGCTTCAAACAACACTTAAGTTTTACTTTGTTACTCAACATAATTGAAAGGTTTATTATCAGACCCAAAGTCAATGTTGGAACATAAATTTGTTTTGTTATTAAACAGTGAGGTATGTTATTCAATTGAAAAAAACAAGACAGTCGGACAAGTTCGGTCTTGAGTTTACTTTTTAAAATTTTATGCAAGTTTGTAAGGGGCTACAAAAAGAAAGAACAAAAAATTATTAAATGTGAAAATAACTCAGGGCAGCTGAAGGTAGGAATTGATATTCCTCTTAAAACAGTCTAGATTGTAGGATGGAGGGAAACATGCACTAGGCAAGGAGTTCCAAAGAGAAGCAGTACGTGGAAAAAAGCTATTGGAATGGCTCTTTGTTCTACATCTCAGCAAATCAAGAGTGTATGGGTGAGAAGAAGCAGAAAGTCTGGTTTCACGCTCAAACATCCTGATAGGAGGAACTAGGTCGGACACACTGGTGGCACATTTACCATGAAAATATCCGTAGAAAAGACAGAGGCTGGCTACAGACCTACTGTGGGAAAGAGGTTGTAACGTTGATCCCAACGCTTCATCAACAAGGTTTACTAGCCCGACACTGAAGTCACTGGCCTCAGGCCTGCAGTCAAGTGTAAAACTCGAGCCCCGACAAGTATTCATAAATTCTGCACTAGTCCGTTGCACAAAAAAAGGCAAACACCTACATTTCCTTTTCCTTGACGAATTGATGTGACAATTGCTCTTAAATGGTTAGTGAATTGAAAGATTTTAAACTGTTATGATTTTAACACAACTTTCTTCATACAGGTCTTGAACTTTTCAGGGAAGGCCACTGGGGGGGGGAGGCCATGACATCTTTTACAACCATGGAATGGCGCCCGTCAAAAAAATGTCCACATAAAAATGTGTGTAATTTAAGTTCCCCTCAAAGAATTAAACCGCAAGTCAGGGTCCAATTCCATTAAGCACAAAGTATTTAGTTAACTTGGGAGTCGAGCAAGAATTTGCACGGTGCTGGGCCCAATTTCACACAGCTGTTTAGCAGAAAATTGTGCTTAGCAGTTTTTTCTGTTTAAGCAAAAATTAGCAGGGAACCAGTCACAAACAATACATGGTACATTGTTTTTTTGGTAGGTTACCTGTTTCTGCTAAGCAAAATTTGTCTGTGCCAAGCAATTGTGTGTGCTTTACAGCTTTATAAAATTGGGCCCTATTGACCCCCTGCAGATGCAGAACACACCTCCGCAAAATGCACATCTACCATTACCACCATTTAGGGATTTAATTCCTTTGTGTCCATTTTGACTCCAAAATGGTGGACAGGATAGGCGCGTGTAGGTGCAAGGTGTAAATTCTTAAGTATTACATACTATATCACTTGAATGGTAACCGCTACCACATTTTTCTCTGCTCAGAAAAATTGTTTGCCATTTGAAACTGGTCCCTGGATGGTAATAGGCACAATTTCAGCACAAAGAAAATTTTAAAGGGAAACAATTTTAACAGCTAAAATATCATGTTATATGCAGGTTTTGTGTCTGGTTCTTTGCTTATTATTTGTACTTTTTTGTGTCAAGTTTGAAGGCTTTAAGAAATTGGTCCTTTTATGTAAATAGACATCAAGTGTTACAAAAATTTGTTTCAGTTTGAAACAGGTAATATATTTCACACTAGCCCATGGCTACACATTCCCCATCTCTCAAGTCTTGTTGAATATTTCCATCTGTAATCTCCAGGGATTTATCGGAGAATCTTGACATTATGCATTATGCAGGAAAAGGAGCCAGGACGATAGGGAAATCTGATGCGGTAATATACATAGTTTGACATCTACCGTACGGCCCAATGAAGAAAAAGGCTTAAAGGTATTGTACACTTTTGGTAACAGCTCAAAATCAGTGTCCACATTTTGTGTGATTCAACATATGCATGAACAAACAAACCTGTGAAAGTTTGAGCTCAATTGGTCATCGAGGTCACAAGAAAATAGTGAAAAGAGACCTTATGTGTTTTCTGGGGGTTTTCAAACATCAAGTTTTTATCACGCCTGATAAAAAACTATTGTTTTACTCATTTCTCAGAAACGATATCATTTTAGGCAGAAATATTTTAAGGAACCCTTTCTACCATTACTTACTTTAAATCATGTAAGTTATGTGTGAATCTGTGGACATTTATGTTTTTCGATCTTACCAATAGTGTACAGGGCCTTTAAAGTGTCACTCACAAATCTATTGAAATAAAAACCTGTAGGTATGCAAAATTCTAGTGTTGGATTTCCAAGCTTGAAGGTACATGTACTTGGTTCACAACATTATATAGATATTAAATAGTTATTATTATAATAATTATAATAATATAATATTCTTTATCCTGATGCAAATTTAACATATATTAAAATCGTTTTTGCTACCCGCTGCTAAAATATAGGATTCCAACTGCCTCTAGCTACCTAGCCTTGACCAAGGCATTGGAGTTTAATTTATTTATTTTTGTTTAGTTTGTTTTCCCTTTGAGCTATTGCGCTACCCACTCGAGTTAGATATGTGCAGTCTTTGTGTGCACATGCATATGCTTACGCAGTGCGTGTGTGGTGTGAGATGTTTACGTGGACTCTCTGGTGGCCTCCGTATGCGGAGAGTAATACGAGTGCAAATGACCTACGCACAGTAGTAGTACAGGCATACACAAATTACGCACAGTGTACGGTACAAGTATACGTGTGGGTTAACGCCGCCTTTTCGGGGAGTGAAAACTGTGACCGCCTTGCACAAGACTATTAGCTACCGGGCAAGCCCGTTGGTCTAGTGGTATAAGTCATCTGCTCTAGAAAGAATGAGATCGTGGGTTCGAATCCCAGCCGAGTAATATGCTTAAGGATTTTTCTCACAGGACTCGGGGAAAGTACTGACTATACAGTGCTTTAAAACACACATCGTTTTATGCGTAAAACACAAACAATATTATATAATTATATAGGTACATTTGCTGGTAGTGCTTTCCTAGCCTCAAGCAGCAAATTTTGTTTTACTCAGGTTTTTATTTTGTGTATACAGTTTCAAATATTTTTTATACATATCATTTATCCATTGCAATTTTTGTAATGGCAAACACATACAATGTTTACTGCTCACGAACAATGCGGTGAAGCTACAGCCACTAGGATTAGGGCAACAACCAACGTCGATTGGATTTCCATTTCCGGGTGTCTCAATATATCAACCAAATATGATGCATGATTTGAAAACAACATGCCCTGGAAAGGAGGTAGAAGCCTCGAGTGCGGAGGGCCGTAAGAAACCTAATTGAGAGCTTTGATATAAATTATATTTTGGACCGATTCGGGGGGAGGACAATTGATTTTTTCCCCCCATTTACCGTAATAGAAATACATCCTGGTCCAGGGGCCTGTGCGGTATTACAATCAAATTTGGTCACAATTGAATGGAAAAGCTTCTTTGTTGGTAGGGAGAATTTAAGACTAGACGTGTTTCTGGATGTTTTTGTTTATTTATTTTATTCATTTCTTTGGGGCGAGGGTCCTGTGGGAGGGGGGGCTGGGGTAGGCAGTTCTTGCTGTTTAACTTAATTAGGTGTTTGAGCAATCCGTCCGGAACACCTCTTGTTTCTTAAATTTTGATATACTATTTAATCGAACAACATAAAATGGAATTTGACACTGTGTTATTTCTTGTTTTAATATTTATTTTTAGTTTTTGGGGAAAGGCATGTTTCTAACTCATTAAATAATAAAAATATCAATTTAGAGATTTTTGAGTTGTTTTAGCTCTCTTTTACTTTGTAACTTAATGTATTCTGTTTTGCTCTTTATTTTAAATATATATATATATATATATTTCTTTTTCACAAGACTCTCCTTTCAAATAAATGTGGTGTTATTATTATTATTATTAAATGATTGACTGATGATTTTGTTTAGCTCACTGAAAGTCAAATAATGTTCCTCTTGAATATTTAATGAAATCCCCTCCGTGACAATGCTGCCCCTTTCCTCAGAGCCTTCCTTATCATCAAATTGAACATCACTTCCTCACCTTCCCTTAAGACGATTTCTTAAGGCTTACTACAAAGAGCTCCACGTAAGAGGTTTCATGGAAGCTTTACGGCTCCAGGAAATGTACCACACCTAATCCTGTCAGTCTGGAACATCTTAAAGGCACTGAACACGTTTGGTAATTGTCAAAGACCAGTGTTCTCACTTGGTGTATCCCAACATATGCATCAAATAACAAGCCTGTGAAAATTTGGGTTCAATTGGTCATCGAAGTTGCAAGAAAATGATGAAAGAAAAAACACCCTTGTTGACAAATTTGTGTGCTTTCAGATAGGAATAAAAACTTCTTGCAGTGAGAAATTACCTCTATCTCAAAAACTACGTTACTTCAGAGGGAGTCGTTTCCTACAATGTTTTATACTATCAACAGCTCTCCGTTGCTTGTTACCAAGTAAGTTTTTATGCTAATATTTGTTTTGAGTCATTACCAAACGTGTACGATACCTTTAACGCCTCACAGGGAAGGAAATATTCTGAAACTCATGTGACTTGATTGGTAAATGAACCCATCACCAACCCCGCTCCGACTGGCAACCCTCTTACATACGAAGTGTGGACCTGAGAACAAAAGAGGTCCACACAGTGTAGGGACTTGAAACACTATGTGGACTTGCACAAGTCCACACAGTGTTTTTTATACAGTGTTGAAGAATCTGTTTTTTCTTAAGTGCACAACAGAAAGGAATGTCCATAGAGTGCATGCAACACAGAGCTGTAGCTCCTGGGCTTGATTTGACAAAGCTTATCTACTGTGTAGTGTCGCAGCTGCATCTAGGATAACCATCAATTTCCATTGCTTAGGGAACTATTCACGATAAGAAGAAATACATGGGTGCTTCATTGCTCTTTGAATGTAGTGATACGGACCTTTGTCAGCTACCTATAAGTATACATGTACATAAATGCAGAAATTGTTGAGCTAACCGTTTCTGTTTTGCCCTAACCAGGGTAACATTTTAGGGGGGGCACAAGGGGTGCATAATTTTTTCTAGGGGAGCACCTCTGGCCACGTTTCTGTTTGCCTTTTTCTTAAACAAGCCCCTTTTCAGTGCCTTTTGTACTTTACTTTACTGTTTTGTATAAGATAATCTAGAGTGTAAAAACAAATACATTTTTCTGCGTGAAAATGGAAAAAATAGTTTTAAAAACATTGAAATTATCACATTAAAGCGTATTAAATGTAACATTTTATTCTGGAAATTTCCAATCCCTGTAGTTAAGCCACTGGGTTTAACTGTAAATATTTAGCTTCAGTGTTACTAATATGGATAACTGTCAGCTACCTACAAACCGATGTAGAGATTATAGAGCCAACAGCTCCATGTTGCAGGAAAAAGCATGATCCGTTCACCTGTGAGTATTTTCGCTTCAATGGTCAAAATAACTGAACAACTGAGTTATGAATCAAACTATGTACATTTATAATGATAACCTTCAACCAGGGTTCAATCAGATCAATCAGTCAGCCATGCCTAAAAGCACAGATAAAACATTGTATTGAACAATGCTTATTTTCCCGGAGCTTTAAATTTCACAAATTTATACTGGAAGAAACTAGAGCTGCTTATAAGCAGACAATACTGCTTAACAATTTTCTGCTAAGCAAACATAAGCAGAACACCAGTCACAAATGGTACATCATGTGACATTTCGGCTGGTAACCTTATTCTGGTAAGCATAATTTTATTTTACTTTTTCTGCATAGGCAGCTCTGTGAAATTGATATTATTTGACTCAAGATTAAAAACACAGGTTTGAATTTCAAGAAAAATCTCCACTAGACCACAGTTCACAAATGTCACTGTGACCGGAAACATTCTTTCAAAAGGCCTTAAATATTTCTTCTATTTTTCTTATATTTGCTGCACTTTCAGGAGGAGGTTTTGGAAATGAAAAGGTTAAGTATACATTTGTAACATCTTCAGAAGTACAGTACTGACCAAAAAGAAGTGATCCCATACATGCAAGTGATTTATGTGTATCTGTGAATAGGCATGCTTGTGAAACCCATGGAAGGATCCCTTGTAAGGGGATCCTTGTAAGGGGAGTAAAATTAACGCTTGACGCAGTTTATAAAGGACACTGACGTCTCAACGACCATGGACTGCAATGAAAAGGCTTATCACGCGCATCCAAAACAAGCATTTACATTAGATTTGTGATCATAGGTGGGCACAAATTCTTAATTCTTGCAGTAACCGGAAGCTAAGGTCAAGTTTAATTCTCAGGTTTTCTTTGTAATAATGTTGCATTTTTACTTTCATATTTTTTATCACTTAGTATTACATTCCCAACAACATTTATAATTTTCATTGCCATAAACTACGTTAAACTAAAATAATTGAAGAAACAATATCTCACCCACGTAAAACTCCATATGGTTTGGGACAACAATGGTCCCGGAAGTTCAAATATGTGCGAGACTTGCACAGTCTATTTCAAACCCTAAAATATTGTTTCAGTTGCTAGGGATTGGTTGTGATGAAAACGATCAAATTTCCTCAATTCAATTGAAGCCTCCCACCAAAACCACTTTCTCAAACTCCCCCAGGTGTGGAAAAGACATCTCAAAGAAACCGCAAGACAATTCTTCCTCCTGCTCCCCAAACCCCCCGGCAAAAACGCACCCTGCAAGTTTAGCCCTGCATGCCCAGAGTAGATACAGCCCGACCAATGATTGCTTAGATATGATAAGTAGGATTTGAAACTTTGCATGGTGGAGGTATAACTAAGAGAGGTTTGCGGTAACACCATGTGAATATCTCTTTTGAGTAGTGTTGGTTCTGAAAAGAACCGGTGGTTAAATATGATAGCACACTAATAGCCAACTAGCCTCCCTGGCAAACGATTCCCAGCCCCCTTTCAAAAACCTACTCTGGATTCGCCCCTTCTCCATCCATGAAGGGAACCTCTAATTACAGTTTGGCAAAAGATACTCTTGCATTTTATTGCGTACCATGCATAATTCATCATTGGTTGTCCTTGTTTTTTAGTGCATATTTAATTAAGATAAAATGTAGCTGAAGGTCTATTGAGTGCAACAGACTCATTAGAAATACACTGTCTTCATTACTAATGTTCACTGTATAACATAGACAAACAGTATTCAGATGAACGTACATGTAATGCATACTTGTAGCTATGCCTGCGCACTATTGTTTTTTCAGACACACTGGGTTTTAACGTAATCAGACTAGGAATAAGATCGATTGCTGTTAATGCTTCTTATTGATCTCTTAATGCTCAACCCAAGCAATCTAGTTCCGGTGGCTATGTTAAATGTTAACACGGTATTAGCCAGTGGGGTGTCTCAAGCCCTTTTTATACTAACGAACCAATACCCAGGAAATAAAAACCTCCAGGAAATTCAAGAGGAATGTTCGTTTTCGCAATTGATGCAAACTGAGGAAAATACACACTAACAAGATGCTAACCCCCGGGTTATCTGGTTTAACCCTACTCCCAAGAAGGGGTAGCTATTTACCAGGAAATGGCTTTTTTTCCCCCGGAGTTTGCTTTTTCCGAGGAAACTACTTTTTTCCTGGAGTCTGGAGTTTGCAAGGGTTGGCAAATCAGGTGTAAAAAGGTCAACTAAACGTGTTGTAAGCATGCCTGTAAGCATCACATTCCAGGTTCAGTCTTAAATCCTGTACAATGTCCCCAAGAAGTTCACATTTAGAAATGTACAAGTATTGTAACACATCTCACACAAAAACTAAACACCTACATGTAAAAACAAACGGTTTCCTTCGTTTTCCGTTTTGCAATTAGACACCCTAAATGTCATCTTCCATCAAACGTGTTGTAAGCATGCCTATATGAGCATCACATTCCAAGTTCAGTCTTAAATCCTGTACAATGTCCCCAAGAAGTTCACACTTACAAATGCAAGTATTGTAACACATCTCACGACAAAACTAAACACCTACATGTAAAACAAACGGTTTCCTTCATTTTTCATATTGCATAATTTAGACACCCTAAATGTCATCTTCCATCAAACGTGTTGTAAGCATGCCAATGAGAATCACATTCAAAGTTCAGTCTTAAATCTTTTACAATGTCTCCAAGAAGTTCACACTTACAAATGCAAGTATTGTAACACATCTCACAAAAAAACTAAACACCTACATGTAAAAACAAACGATTTCCTTCATTTTCGCCCTAAGTGATAAATCTGATTTAATCTCATATACTCAATCAGGCCTGATGCATCACCTGGGGGCTACATGTGCAATTGACCCCATTGCCCTGTTCTTTTCCTCAGTGTCCTCTGAAACAATCTTGAGATGAAATTACATTTCCCTCACATACAGGGTGGTGCAAAAAGAAGGGAATCAACTTTTGACAGGAATTTGAACCCACTTAATACTTAACTTATTTGAATTGTGTTTTTAATAGTAATAATAATAATACATAGTTCTTATAAAGCGCTTTATCACACCCGTATTTTTGTCCTGCAAGTTATGCGGAGCTACATGTATGTTTTTGAAGTATGAGACATTTTTCCTTTACATAGCACCATGTAGTAGTTTACAAGGTGCTGTGGCCCAATATGCAGCCAATCAAACCACGAACACCGGGGCAAACCCCTTCTCTTAGCGATAAGTGCACTGGGTTCTTTTATGTGCATTACACAACACACGGGACCTACGGCTTTACGTCCCATCCAAAGGACGAAGCAATAGTGGTTAAGTGTCTTGCTTAAGGACACAAGCGTCACGACTGGGATTCGAACCCACACTCTGCTGAACAGAAACACCAGAGTTGAGTCTGATATTCTTATCCGCTCAGCCACGACACGCCACAAATAATGTTGTGAAATATAGCTCTTCAACCGTATAATGATAAAAAATGTTTTTAAAAATCACAAGAACATTGTTATTATTCTAATTTGAAGACAAATCACCAAAATCACTGTTGTCCACAAGTGAGTCTGTGTAAATCGGGTGTTTTCGTAATTCACAAATATAAAAAAAATGTTTTTATTGACTTTATGTCCCATGGAAAGGTAAGAACTTGTCATAACATCCTTTAACTTGTGCTATGATGATATTAAAGAATTGGGTGAAAAGAAAAAGAAGTAGGGCACTAACAAATGTTGTTTATAGTGCGTGTTTTTTGTCTTCGAATCAAGCTTCCGAGCTCAGTCAAGCGGATGGAATAAAGCCGTCTATGGACAAACAGGTTTGCCACATGAAACAAACTGTTTGTTTGCAATCATTTTTTTACCACTTACCGGTATGTTAAAAGATCAATACTACAATAATACCATTAAATTGAATTTCTGAAATTATATGCCCAATAAATAGGTCAAAATTGCTGTCAAAAGTAGGTTTCCTTCTTTTTGCAGCACCCTGGATGTAAGTACCTTTTACAAATGGAAACAATCCTTTTTCTTACAATAAAGAAGTACATGCTGAACTGCTTAATTTTTTCTAAAACCTGAAATATTATCGTAAAATTTAGCAATATTTAAATATAAATGCAGGCCTGGTACTTTTGTTCCTTTAAGGGCAAGGCGATTTTTCATTGAAGAAGGGTACGGTACCTCTGGGAGGAAAATTTAAAGTTTATCTGGAACATTTCAAAGGGCACCAAGGCAGTGACCAGGAGCATGGAGGTAATTGCCTCTGTTGCCTCCAAGTGAGGTATCAGGTACATGTACGGAGAACAATTGTAAACCTAGTTTTTATTTAAATAAACACAGAATAACTAGAACATTTCAAAGGGCACCAAGGCAATGACCAGTAGGAGCATGGAGGCAGGTGCCTCTGTTGCCTCCGAGTGAAGTATCAGATATATGTACAGAGTACAATTGTAAATCAAGTTTTTATTTTAAGAAACATGGACTAACTAGAACATTTCAAAGGGCACCAAGGCAATGACCAGGAGCATGGAAGCAATTGCCTCTGTTGCCTCCGAGTGAAGCATCAGTACATGTTCAGAGTCCAATTGTAAACCAAGTTTTTATTTAAAGAAACACAGACTAACTAGAACATTTCAAAGGGCACCTAGGCAATGACCAGGAGCATGGAGGCAATTGCCTCCGAGTGAAGTATCAGGTATAATATGTACAATTGTAAAAACTACACTGCGCACACCCACTCTTCTCGTTTGGCTCTAATAAGAGCTTTGAGAATATTAATCCAGATCCAGGAAGTAAATCAAGTTTGTATTTAAAGAAACACAGACTAACTAGAAAATTTCAAAGGGCACCAAGGCAATGACCAGGAGCATGGAGGCAATTGCCTCCGAGTGAAGTATCAGATATATGTACGATTGTAAAAACTACACCGCGCACACCCACTCTTCTCGTTTGGCTCTAATAAGAGCGTTGAGAATATTAATCCAGATCCAGGAAGTAAATCAAGTTTGTATTTAAAGAAACACAGACTAACTAGAAAATTTCAAAGGGCACTAAGGCAATGACCAGTAGGTGCATGGAGGCAGGTGCCTCTGTTGCCTCCGAGTGAAGCATCAGGTATATGTACAGAGTACAACCGCAAATCAAGTTTTTTAATCAAACATTATAAACAAATAATAAAATAGTATTCCTACCTTGATTAGAAAGTCCATTTTCAGTGGTGCTCTTTTCAAATCAAGATGAAAGAGTCTGATGTCAAAAAAAAGAGAGAAACACCAATTCATGCAAAATTAAATCAACAACATTACTTGAGGCTTTGTTAGCAATTTAACATAATTTGTTCAGCATCGGAATCTGAGAGTAGTGAAATTGACTCCAATTTGAATATACCTCAGAATTAAGGTCAGTTTGTCCAGTGGAAATGCTCTCTTGTTCAAACTTTCATATGTTAATTAAAAACTGTGTATATGCATTGACATGGTGCACAAAATTAATCAAATGAATCAATTCTGCACAGCCACAATCATGGGTACACATTTTTTTCCTGTCCATTTTATGAACAAGAGTTTGAAAACCACTGATGAAGCAGTTATCTCAATGTTATTTATATATCAATTAACAATCGATGTGTCAAGATGAATAAAAAGTGCTTGAGGTAAAATTCAAAAAGAAAACCGAAGTTGATTGGTTTATTTTTCCCTAAGAATTTGTCTAGACTCTTTTTTCACCCATTACAAACAGTTTTTATTTGCATTACAACAGCCGTTTCTGAATTTTGAAACCTTCTATAGCAACTGGACTAAAATGATACAAATCATTTGTTTTGTCATACATTGCATCAGTATACTCAGATAGCACAATATCTGTGAATAATTATACCTTGGCCAGCCATATTTAGCATAGCGGCCATCTTGGAAAAAAATAACAACAAATTGAAAAATAGTAAATAGTAAAGCCCTGCCTCCTCCTTTTTTTAAAAAGTCCGAACGAGAAACTCATTACTTTTGTTACTTGGTCTAAGTGTGTTGAACTGAAAGTGACTATATCAATAATATATTGTCAACATCCTTTAACAAAATTTTAAAAATAAAGTACAATTCATTACCTGTGGTATTGACCGGGTAGGGATACCTGAACTGGCTTGTTAAATAAAATTGCTTCTGAGCCTGCCATGGTCACGTTCTCTGGTGATTCCAGCCTACTGCTACGGATTTTCTCTTCTCTTAAATAGGCTCCACCGCCGTGACAGCCAAGGGCCAGCCCTCCTTCAAAAATCAACCGTGCTTCTCCCAGCCGAGGCGTTCTCGTTCCAGCTACTTGATCGTTTTAAATGGATTTTTGATGATCTTTGGGAGGGATAAGGTATACAGCCTTCAGAAGACCATAAGGCTGAAGTTTGCTCTGAAAAGGTATTTCTCATCAGCATTCATGGGGTGACTCTCTGAGATTTTTCAATTACCTGATGGCGAAAGGAGAAAGACAAAATGGAAGAAATTAGAGCAACAATAGCTGGGGGGGGTCAAAAAATATAATCAATGAAATTCAACTATCAGTGTATGTGGGGGGGGGGTGGGCAATGATTAAAAAATCTAAAATGTGCAATGCACGTGAATTTTTATTACAAGGAGGCAGAGTTAAATTCATGGTTATTTCTCAAATAATAATAATAATTCGCAGTTCTTATATAGCGCTTTATACTCCCGATGAGTGTCTCAAAGCGCTCAGTATTTTTCCTACAAGGTAAGTGGAGTTACGTGTTGAAGTATGAGACCTATTCCTTTGCATAGCACTATGTAATGGTTTACAAGGTGCTGTGGCGCAATATGCAGCCAATCAAACCAGGAACACCGGGGCGAACCCTCTTTACGATAAGTGCACTGGGTTCTTTTACGTGCATTACACAACACACAGGACCTACGGCTTAACGTCCCATCCGAAGGACGAAGCATGTGGTTAAGTGTCTTGCTTAAGAACACGACTGGGATTCGAACCCACACTCTGCTGATCAGAAACACCAGAGCTTGAGTTCGGTGTTCTTATCTGCTCGGCCACGACACGCCACGGCTAAACACAAGGCCTGATATGAGGTCATTCTTGTAATAGGGCAAGGCAGTTTTTCCTTAGTATACGAGCACCTGTATGAGGAAAATGTAAATGTAAATTTTCAACTTAAACATTTCAAGGGGCAGCTTTAAGCATTGTTTGGTTTTTTGGTGTGTTTTTTTGTGTTTTTTTCTGTGTTACCTGTTTGTCTTGTCTCCACTATATAGGCTCTTTTCTACAAGCCTTGGCTTAATCTGACAGCCTCATACTCTCTTTTGTTTTAGTATACATAGATTAACTCTTTCCCCTCAATCTTCCGTGCTTATCATTTCGCTTATTTATGTAATATTCTGTATATATGTGATATTTTGAGAAGAGTAGTATGAAACAAATGTTGACTTGAATTGAATTGAATTGAATCTGATCAGAGGGTTTCATCAAAACAAACCACACCAAAACAATATTGTACAAAGCTCGTAAGCACAACTGTCCTCAACCAAAACAGACACCCTGTCATGTGGTTTAGCCCATCGAATTCAAGTTCATCAGGGTGTGGGTTCGAGTCCCGGTTATGACACTTGTGTCCTTGAGCAAGATGCTTTACTATAATTGCATCCAGGGGTATAAATGGTTGAGGGTAGAGGTTGATATTGTGTTTGAAAAAGCTTTCGGAGCACCACGGCAGCCGGGGCTATACTACCCAGGGAGCTGAGAAAGATTACAGGAATGTTATTGGCCTTATGACCACAGCACTAATGTAGTAAAGCACATTGATACGTTATTGTAAAATGCGCTATATAATAACTAGTTATATTATTATAATAATTTTTTTTTTAAAATGACTCCACCCAAAAAGAAAACAACTTGAACTGTCCTTAGCCTCTTAAAGGGTGTATACAACATTGGAAGGTTGAACATATAAATGTTCACAGATTTGCTCATAACTTACATGGTATAAAGATATACATGGTGGGAAACCCCCCCTTGAAATAGTTTTGCTTGAAATACTATAGTTTAGTCTTTATCACTGGTGATAAAATCCGATGTTTGAAAACATATAATGGGGTTTTTCACTGTTTTCTCATGACTCCGACGACCGATTCAGCTTAAACTTTCACAGGTTTGTTATTACATGTATATGTTGGGTCACATCAAGTGTGGATACTGGTCTTTGACAATTACCAATGTTGTACATTTGCTTTAAAAGCCAGGTGATAAGACTTGATGTCTGTTGAAGAACCGAGTGACACTGAGCTTGCCAAGAAGGATGGTAAAAACTCCCTTTAATTGATGTGTGATGACACTTGAGACGACATTTTTGCGACCTCCGTGTGCAGTTGTCAGGTGCATCAGGCTAGATTTCGTTAATAAGTGGTATCTTATGCTGAGGTGGCTAAATACCCTAAATGGTCCCATGCTATGAAAAACTAAGTGACCCTGAGCGTGCCAAGAGGAACTTACAATGTCCTTTAATTGAGGTCTGATGACACTTGAGATGACATTTTTGCGACCTCTGTGTGCAGTTGTCAGGTGCATTGGGCAAGGTTTCATTAATGAGTGGTATTTTAAGCTGAGGTGGTCAAATTTGCTAATGGCCCCATGCTATATGAAAAAAAATTAGTGTCATCACTGAACTTGCTTAGAGGGATGGTAAAATACCCGTTAATTTGAGGGTTTTTTCTTTCTAACTTGTAAGCCTAATACATGTGCTTCATTTTTTGTAGGGACATGGCAGTTTTTATTTGGTAAATGGCACCTAGCTATGAGGAAAATTTGAATTTGTGCTGGAGCATTTCAATAGGCACCACTAGGCAATAGCCAGGGGCATAGAGGCAATTTCGTTTGCCTCCATAGCATCTGTGAAGTGTCAGGCTTGTATCATCGCTGGCAACAGTCATGTCCCTTTACTGGAGACAACAACCCTCAGATTCTGTCAGCTTTGAACGGTAGCTCAATACTTAAAGGGATTTTATATGTTTGGTCATTGGAACCCAATAATTGATTCAATCCTATAAAGCTGTAGATATATACCATAAAACTAACCTGTGAAAAATTCATTTCAAAAAGTGGTAGTGTTTTTGAGATATTTTCGAAAATCTGGAGCAGTTATGTCCACGTAGGAAGAATAATCTGCAATTGGAATACACAATCTGAGAAACAATACTGCAATAATGCTTCTCAGATTCAAATTTTGGGGGATAAAAAGTGATATCTTTTTCCACAACCGCAGTACTTTGAAGTGAAAAGTTTGTCAAAATCATTTATACTATCCAAAGCTGCTGTACTTCTTACCAAGTAAGTTTTTATTGCCATTAATTTTCAGAGTCATTACCAATCCAATTGTATACAGACCCTTTAAAGCAGTGGACTCTGGTCAAATCGACATGCATGGCCCTTGTGTATACACACGTATACTTGACTATGGACCTTATTTTTAAGTTTGCCATCTTCAGTACAAAACCAATGTGTGCTCATATGGCGCAAGGAGTTTCCAATTACATTTCATTAACTTTGTCTTATTACATCTGGCAACCTTGCATGGCTTTCAACAAATTGTTGACTTTGGTGAATAAAATAAAAAATCTGCATGTCTATTTAATTATTCTTGCTTTCAGGAACGAACAAAGGTGAATTTTAACTATCAGGCTATATTGCAAACATTTTATAGTACAAGGGCTGACTTGAATAATGGTAAAGCTGTAAAAGGCATCGTAAACGTTTGGTAATTACTCAAAATATATATTAGCATAAAAACGAACTTGATAGTGTAAAACATTGTGAGAAACGACTCCCTCTGACGTAACGTAGTTTTTGAGAAAGAGGTAATTTCTAACTAAAATAATAAAAACTTCTTGCAAGAAGTTTTTATAATTCTATCTGAAAGCACACAAATTTGTACAACAAGGGTGTTTTTTCTTTCATCATTTTCTTGCAACTTCGATGACCAATTGAGCCCAAATTTTCACAGGCTTGTTATTTTATGCATATGTTGGGATACACCAAGTGAGAACACTGGTCTTTGACAATTTCCAAACGTGTACGACGCCTTTAAAGACCCAGTTTTTCAGGCTATTTACTAACAATCTTACTGATTTTCTGAAGACATACAAATTTGAAATAACATTAAAATAGGACAAACATCATGTCTGTGTAACATCTGCAAACATAATAATATGGCTTTAATTTTACCAAAGTCCAATACAAATTACAAGTTGAAAGCAAACCTTCAGATATGGACCAGACCAGTGGAATTTACAGCAAAATAGTGAAGTGGTAAGGCACTCGTTCACATTTAGGCGTATAACCCAGGGGGGCAACCGCCTTCCCAAATTCGGGTAAAACAGTCGGGAAAATCGGGCACAGCAAGGACAGAGAAAGGAAAAAGACTTTTTACAAGAACAAATTTGTAATTGTGTTTCTGTATGTGTAAAATTTTGGGCAAATCAACACTCTGTTTCCCTCAACCAAAGAGTCCCTATACACCCCCTGCTGGTTCAGCTGGCTTGTGAGCTCAAATAGGTAAGGGCAAAAAAAACGAAAAACAAACTGAAGATGCTTGTATAAAAATGTCTATGAGTACCATCATGTCTACAGAGGGTTAAGGGCAAATACAATTCGAGCACAAGTGAGAAAACACTGGAGCAAAACCATGTACATTTCTACCTGATGACTACACAGAAATTAGCTTACTATAATAACGAACAAAAAGTAAACATACTAGGCTTTAAGGCAATATTGACTTGACCGAAAAAGTAGCACAAAATATTCCTGATTGATTACCAGAACAACCAATTCTGGACTTCGTAATGATAGGCTTACTTGATGGACTTACATGTAGGGTGAACTTGTAACATCATGTCCTACATTCCTAACCCCTACAGTTAAACAACAAATTTTAAGAGCCCTGATCATAAGTTTGGTTATTGTGTAGATAAATACATTAGCCCAGCACTCACAAGCTAATTCCCAGGAAAAAAAACCCAGGAATTTCTTTTAACCCCAATGCCACCCAATGTTAGTTTTGTGATACAACTTTCCTGGGACCCCAGGGTTATCTAGCTTAGCTCGACTCCCAAGCAAGGGTATAGCTGTATCCCAGGAGTTTGTCAGGGTTAGCAATTCAGGGGTCAAAAGGTCAAACCAATTTTCCTTAGAATTTCCCAGGAAATGTATGTAGTGTAAAAGGGGGTTATGTCAAGCGAGGATATGTTATTCTCTACACTGTGATATCAAGCGAAGAGGTGGTGTCCATTTTGTTACAATTCCCTGGTATGAATGTTGAGACAAGTAGAATACAGACACACAAATTCATTACTCCTGACACCTTACTGCAAAACATACATCTTCCCTCCTCTTAGCATTCACCACCATTTGGTGACAACATCACATTTATCAAAATGCAGCATACTCAGATCTGATCAACTCTGTGTGGGACAACATGCTTCCGAGCAACAGTGATTTTGTTTACTTTTGTTGTCCCTGACCCACATAGTATTGTTTTGTCCTTTTGTTTGGGTAGTTTTCTTGTTTCCTTCCCCAAATTATTTTCTTGTACTTGCATGCTCCCCTTGTACACTCGTACACTCATACACTCATTTTTCATTGTTATAGTTGTCCTCGTGTCATTATCATTTTTGTATATATTGCTGTGCCGTCTGTTTTAGGGCTGGGCCTGTAATTATTTGTTGCTTTGTTGTTTCGGTTTGTTAGTTCTTTGATTTGCCTTGTATTGTATTTTTTGTTCTTGTATTGTTGAGGTTGAATAAATAACAATAATAATAATTATGCCAAGTGTGAAGAAGGCTGAAATAGATATTGTACAAAGGTAATCAGCTTCCAGTACCTATTTGATAAAAAACTACCTCCACTTCCCTTAGAAAATGCTGTCAGAGTGTCAGCAATTCACGTCACATCTCTCCCCTCCCTCTCTCCCACCTTTTTATTTCATCAGCCTGTATAGATCTACATTGATCAGAACTCTCCACTGAGTAGCACTGCTGTTAGTCAATGCCCGCAACACATGCAGTGCATTAATAATTGTTTGTTTGACCACTTGCCAAATAGACTGTGCAAGTCTCATGCGTGTTCGAACATTGGGAGCAATTAAAGTTTGTTTCCTTCACTCGTTAACGCAATGTACGTGGGGATGGTGGGACCAATGTAGTACCAAAAATGTTCGATACACATTCTGTCCTCATTTCTATTTCAACAACAGGGTAGTTAAGAAGAGAATGTAATAGGTAGTGAAGGAATATTTTGTTTAATTAAAATTCTTTGCCAAAAATATTTACTTTGGTCAAAAAACCTAGGTGTAGTTTTTTTCTTCCATTTCAAATGTTGTTTTTCAGAGTCTGCAAAAACATGAGAATGTCTACGACAGTATTTTTAAATGATTGTTACCAGTACAAAAGTATAACAAGTAATTAAAAGTCTGGCTAATAATGCAAATAACCCTGTGATTTTCTTTCCCTCTAGTTCCCAAAAATATTTCAAAAAAATATTTTCAAAGCTAAATGATCAACCTTGTACTATTCTGAAGGTGTTATAAATTATATAAATTATATAAATTATGCGATATGATTCCATCAACCTACACTCACTGGCCTCATATCTTTAAAGGTATCGTACACGTTTGGTAATAACTCAAAATATTAGCATAACAACTGACTTGGTAACGAGCAACAGAGAGCTGTTGATAGTATAAAACATTGTGAGAAACGACTCACTCTAAAGTAACATAGTTTTTGAGAAAGAGGTAATTTCTCACTAAAATAATAAAATCTTCTTGCAAGAAGCTTTTATTCCTATCTGAAAGGACACAAATTTGTACAACAAGGGTATTTTTTCTTTCATCATTTTCTTGCAACTTTGATGACCAATTAAGCCCAAATTTTCACAGGCTTGTTATTTTATGCATATGTTGGGATACACCAACGTGTTCAGTGCCTTTAATATAAAAATAGAAAATTAAATGAGACATTACAAAGATAAAACAGAGAATATAATACAAATAGACAGTGAGGCAAGGTACATCATATCTTTACATACAATTTGACTTCCAAAATGGCATACCATGGACAAATTGCAGCTGGGTGTGATGTCAGTGCAATGCGTCAATAGATAGGCTATAGGTTGCATTATGAAGTAAATCGGCCAACTTTACGGGCAATTTAGGCAGCACACATGTGGTTACATGAACATTTTTTACTATAGGGCAATTTGGAGCACACAGTCATGCGTTTCGCTTGAGAATGGCGTGCAGCACGTGCACATTACCAGAAACTCGCTGCACAATTGGTTAGTGCAACTTCGATGACCAATTGAGCCCAAATTTTCACAGGTTTGTTATTTTATGCATATGTTGGGATACACCAAATGAGAATACTGGTCTTTGACAATTACCAAACGTGTACGATGCCTTTAAGAGAATCAGCTTCAAGGTTATAATTATAATGTTCAAAGTGCACGATAAACAAGCGTCTACATTTAGAACATCGGAGACACGCTCAAAACAAGGTCTCAATGCAAACAACTTCAATCATACAGGGCGCGAATTTTACACTGGACTGCAGGCCCGAGGCCAGTGATTTTAGTCCAGTGGGCTTGTGTTTGTGTTCAAATGTTGACTTTCAGTCTGATAAATATAAGTCTGTAGATTGTTGAAGAATACTTACCCATAATACAAATAAGATAAATCTTCTCTTAGTGCGTTTTCAAATTCAAACAGTTTGTTAAACTGTGTGGCATTTACTCTTCTCATTTCAAATCTTGTCCTGTACACAAAATTCTGGTCCAGTAAATATTTTGAGCTACAAGCCCTGTGGTCTTTTGGGATTTTCCCCCAAATTTGAGCCCAGATCTACCTCTTGTTCCTCTTTTGTTGAGCCAATCGGACTCACTGTTCTACTTTCACAGATTGATCTTTCTACGTCTACGGCCCCAATATAAGCTTCCTGCATCAGAGATGCCAGTTCATTAAACACATTCAACTCCTCAAAGGACACCTGTTTCAGCAGACTCCTGCAAAAACTATTGATTTTGTGCCTCAGCACCTAAGAGCAAACTTTGATTTTGGCGCTACAGTAAATGACATTTGATTGATTGAGTTGATTGATTGTATGATTGATTGATTGATTGATTGGTTGATTGAATCGATTGATTGATTGACTGATTGGGTGAATTTTTTAATGAGAGTTTATCTCACCTCCACTCCAATTTATTTAATTTATTTATTTTAATTCTTTGGACACCACGATATAACGAGAAGAGGCCGTCCAGGGAAGGGCAAAAGAGAAAAACTGTCATCAAAAAAGATGTGCACTCCCAGACCAGACGAACTGAAATTAAAAAAATTATAAGAAAAAATACGAAGAAAAGTTTTATACAAAAAATAAAAAATTAAATTTAGAAAATGACAAATCGAAGCCCGAATGAAGCACAACACTAAAGACAAAAAACCTTAAAGGAACGTTACAGAACTGGTAATTAAAATTTTCTCTTTAAGATCACAGATTTACATAAAACTTACACGGTCTAATGATGATGATAGTGGAAAACATCCCTAGAAATATTTCTGTCTGAAATGCCATAATTGATGAGAAACAAATAAAACTAATTTCCGATTGGAGTTATATCGCTCATGAGCGTTTTATTCATGCATTGTATAACACATGCAAATGTGTATCGGTTTTTCACTATTTTCTCGTGACCCAGATGGCCGATCGATCTCAAACTTCTACAGGTTTGTCAGTTTATGTATATGGTGGATTATATAAAGTGCTTACACTGCCAGCAACTGTTTTGTTAGCAAAAACCAATTCTGTAATGTTCCTTTAAGTAATAAAGAGCCATAAACAAATGAACTTGACTTCCAAAATCATCTCTCAAGATGGAACGAAACGTCTGGAATGAATCAAGAACCAACGAGTTTCTGGTTTCGTCACGAAGATCAGAAAACGCTTCCAAGTACAACACACAGTTCTTATAGCTACCAAAAGGATGATGATGATACATATGATACTATGTAATTATATGGTCCACATCTCCCAAGAAGAAGCAGGTGAGGGGTGCAGGGAAAATTGAGGGAAAAAATGGTTTGGGGAGCAACCATTCTGATTTCCAATGTATGAACAACATTAACCACAAGTCTGATTAAGATCAACCTATGGAGAGTGTTTTGTCAGCAAAGTTTGTTACAAAACAAAAGAAGACAATGATAAAGTTGGCCGACTGCATCCACTGAACAAATCATTGTATGACCAGAAGAAGAACATAAAAAATGTTTTACCGGAAAAGGGCATTAGCAAATACACATAATGTGCAAAATTGTGTTTCAAGAAAATTGAACGTTTTTCTGCCATTTTTAAGTCAAGGCCTTTTTAGGGTGCGTTCGATTAGCTAAACACGTGTAAGTAAAACTTACACGAGACCGTTCGATTAGCCATCACATGATACTTGTGTCTGCCCCGGTGTCAGCCACCACAGCCCCAGCTCGCGAGTGGGTCTCTGGTGGATGCCCGGGTGTAGTGATGTAGTTTCCGGCTGCAGGCTTATCATACCAAGATGGCGGGGGACAAGTTGAATTTGACGCAAGTAATGACAAAAACTACAAGTTAATACACAGACTTATCGTCTACAATTATGGCAAATGGAAAGGAAATTTATTCCTGAAAAGCAAACAGTTGGTGAGTGTGTGCAAATTATGAATGATATTTATTAAATTGTGTTGTCAGTGACATCAAAATTTTCCAATTGAGCAGACGACGGAAATGACGGAGCTGTCTGTTTACACTTGTTTAAGTCGTGCTGCTACGCAATAACCTTTGACCTTAATTTTCCCCGAGAGCCAAGTGAAACACCGCAGCGTTCGATTAGCCTCATTTTGTGGCTACCACGAGTGTAAATCCCCGGTGCACACGGGGAAGCTTATCGAACGCACCCATAGGAAGGTTCAATTCTGTCCTTGGGGATATTGTTTGTATGTTTGTTTGTTTGTTTGTTTGTTTGTTTAGATTCGCTTCCCGTCAAGGGAAACTCAGCAAACTCCCACGAGGGGATATAAACACCAAGCTGGCAACAGCCAATCTCTCTCATACAAACATTGGTTTGACGTCTATGATTATGAATTGCACAAATCAAGAAATATTGTGATTCAGTAACTAGAGGACAAGTCATTGTGAGATCAGCAGTTAGCTTGGTAGGATTTGAACCCATAACCTTGTGATTGCAAGCCCTGTAGTCTAACCACTGGACCACGGTGACATAAATGTAACCGTCGTCGCGGTGCAGTGGTAGATAATGTGGTCATGTTGCAGGTTTGACGCGGTAGGCAGGGCACCCGTCTATATTACAAAGAGTCCAATGGAGTAAATCGTGACGGATGGTTTCTCTGATTGTGGACTTAAAAATCATCAATTTGGAGCACAACAAATATCACGAGTACAATTAAATGCCTGATGTTGCATCCTAGACATATATCAAGAAGCCAGTAGGCAATTTTCAAGCTATTTCGTTTGGGTCTTTTTATTTGTCATTCTGTGGCATTTTTGTGACTGGGTGCTCGGAAAATAAGAGCATGAATGTAAATATCCCGTCGTTATGTATCGTAGGAGGTCCTGTTTTCAGGGCGTCCCTGAAATCGATGCAAATCTTTTACCTCTCTGCGCGCGATGTAAACAGTCCCTAGATACAATTTTTGTGGTTTGACTTGCCAAGCAAAGAGTCTCCTCTCCTTTGACAAAATCTTAGAATTATGTGAGGCTCCACTGGCAAGTTGCACTTGTATGCAAAAATGGTATTTATTTATTTTACACATTACAAAAACAAAAAAAATACTACAAATAAAAAAAAAAAAAAAAAAAAAAAAAGTTTCAAGTTTTTTTTTTTCATTTTTCAATTCGATGAATAAATGATAAAAAAATAAAAAAACTTGCTCTGGGAAAAAAAAAAAAAATAAAAAGGCAAAGGCTTAATATCATTTATTTCTTTTCTAATCTGTTTTTTTTTTTTTTTATTTTTTTAATATCATATTTTTTAAAAATTAAACATTGGCTTGACATTGGCTCAATCATTGTTTATTGATATGTTTTATTATTATTATTTATTAAAAAAAAAAGAAAAAAGAAAAAAAACTAAAAAAAATAAAAAAAGC
The DNA here is from genome assembly GCA_021014325.1 of Plazaster borealis. NCBI lineage: Eukaryota > Metazoa > Echinodermata > Asteroidea > Forcipulatida > Labidiasteridae > Plazaster > Plazaster borealis. Next base: position 18,308,445 of record CM037475.1, on the reverse strand, counting down.
CAAAGAAAGCCAAGACTTTTTGTTTTTTTGTTTTTTTTTTTTTTTTTTTTTTTTTTTAATTTTTAAAAAATAAAAAAAAAAATAAAAAAAAAAAAAACGAAAAAAACTGCTGGCTATAGAGTCATACATACGTCTGAACACTTGAACAAGTCACACAGAAGTCTCTGCTGATGTATCTTCTCACCACACACTATACTTTCCACCTGTTTGCTGAAAAAAGGTCAAAAAAAAAAAACGGGGGGACGCTAACGAAGTCATCGAAGATCGGTGCGTGAAAGTTTCAATTGTGTGTCTATCAAGTTTATTTATTTTTTTTTATTATAATATAAAACAAAGGAAGGTACAAAGGCATCAGTTGGTATATAGCATCATTATTTTTTTTTTTTCAAAAGAAAAAACATAGTACATCGGAAACCGACATCACGAATACAAATTTGCACTGGGGCGCTATACGACCGCAAATAAATGCCAACATTTCGAAAACAGGAGTACATTATAGTTATACAGAGCCTCACCAGTTTCTGGCTAGTCATGAAGCTAGTTTTCAAAGTGGGCTGAGGGGGGGGGGCAATAGGCATACACAAGTATAATTACTATTACTATTAAAGTATTATATTATGTTCTCAAATCTCATTGTAACGGAACGGAACTCCTTCTGAAGTTTTCACCCCACTAGTGTAAGTCTGGTCATGGCCGCCTGTCACGTCCACTTCCCGGTGGAGAGGGCAGGCAGTCGCCCGGGCTGCCTGGCTTACCGCCTGCATAGCCCGCCGAGACGACACAGCGTCACTGTTTTGTTTCCTGCCAGTCCATGGTACGACCATAACACAACAATTTGTACTATTCCTACCTAAATTGTTGTGTTAGTCTTGCATGTCTTTACCTATTCTACACTTTATTTAGAATAAAAATGATTGCCTACCTTTAAAGACAGAAACCTTGACTATCCATAGACCTCAGACGACGATGAATGGGGATCCACTTCCGTTCTGCATGCAACCCGTCCGACCATCAGACCGTGTCTGCCGTCAATGATTCGCGCACCTTTACTAGTAGGGGGTAGTGTGTATGCTATGGCATCAGCAAATCAATGTTTACAAAGCATTGCGCAAACGCAAGCAGCAGGGAAAGAAGTAACATGACCATCACAACCTGTGCTCGCCTGACCTCCCTAGACTACTAATGAATGGAGAAAAAGGGGGGAAAAGGAAAAAACAGGCGTAACATCCAGGATCTGCGCCTGGTAACTAAAGGCTTAGTGTACTAGGATGATCGCAGCCCTCCTCCCCCAGCGACGGTCCTACACCCAAGGAGGAGGGTTGTAATAATTATGCCATCACCACCCATGGGTGCTCCCTCTTAACTTATGATGAAACTGAACTAAGAATGGAAATTTCAAATGATTTACAAATGATCCAGAAAATGAACTGAAGAAACTGAAATTTTCCAACCTAAGGGGGTTATCATAAGGGACCTGCAGGTAGGAGGAGCCACAAGTACGTGGCTGTAGTTAGTGGGAGGGGCTATACAGTAAACAAGGATCCTTAGCCAATCGTCTTCTTAGTCAGCCACCCTGTTAAAGTTTCAACCAATCAGAGTCTTTTTTTGAAAATAAAGTGCAATTTGTCTTCACTCAATCTTCTATTTCTTTAGCTCATCTGCAATACTTTTGAGTTATGAAAGTCAATTCTGATTTTAATTTACGTTAATCTTTAATTGACTGTGGACAAAGATTTAGAACTTGGACTTAGAATGGATCATTCAAAATAATTAGTTGAAAACTTTAAAACACGAAGACCTGTCTCATTCTGTTTTTAAGCATTTTTTTTTAATTTATGAATCGCTCTCAGCTAACCACGTATGCGGTTATCAGTAGGCCTATATTTTTATAAATGTCGGTAGATTTTTTTTAATGGGATATTTAATTTTTTGTTTTTATTTGTTTAGGTTTTTTCTTTCACGTAATAGAAAAAGTCAAGTTTTAAAAAACATGAGGGTCAAGTCAATTAATGCTTGAAAACGATAATTGTTATCATTTAACAGAAAAACATTGGCATTAACCAGCGCCCAAAGCTGCTTCATCAGAAAATATTGCTTTACAGTAGGCCCTGTTTAGCAAAACTAGCCAGGAAATCAGTCAGAAAACAAAAAAGTTTTGTGCTATGCTACTTTTAGTGCTAAGCAGCTCTATAAAATTGGGCCCGAAAAATAATTTGGTTCCAAGTCTAGCCTATACACATAATCTTTAAAGGCACTGAACATGTTTGGTAATTGTCAAAGACCAGTGTTCTCATTTTGGTGTATCCCAACATATGCATAAAATAACAAGCCTGTGAAAATTTGGGCTCAATTGGTCATCGAAGTTGCAAGAAAATGATGAAAGAAAAACACCGTCGTTGTACAAATTTGTGTGCTTTCAGATAGGAATAAAAACTTCTTACAATAAGTTTTTATTATTTTAGTGAGAAATTACCTCTTTCTCAAAAACTACGTTACTTCAGAGGGAGTCCGTTTCCTACAATGTTGTATACCATCAACAGCTCTCCGTTGCTTATTACCAAGTAAGTTTTTATGCTAATATTTGTGTTGAGTCATTACCAAACGTGTACGATACCTTTAAACCGATAACTTTGTCAATGTTATGCACCAGGCTTATCAGGGAGGACATGGTCGTTGGACTCCAGTTAAAGGGGTTATCATCAAACAAATTGTGTTTTCACTTTTTATAATATAACCATAGAGAAAGGACTGTCCAGAAGCGAGATTATAAGAAAATTATAAATCCTGGAAATTTATTAAAAGTCCCCTCCTGGTGTGAAGATAAAGCCAACATAATTGCAAAATGCTATAAATTTTAGTGGTTTACATTAACTCTTCATCATTTCAATTAGATATCTGAAGGTTTGATGCCAAAAAGGGCCTTCATTTCTGTGATGCAAATTTTGCCTCTTTTGTGAAAATCTCAAAACACACTTAGATGGATGAAATATCCTGAAGTCAGGAAAACTGATAAATAAGACGCCTGTATATCTTAAGATATTACGCAGAAACTAACACAGCAACAAGAATCACCTTAGAATCACCTTCTTTATTTCATGATATTCAAAATATTCAGACATGATCATTTTAATATTTAATGCACAATTTATATAAAATGTATCCTTCTATCAGTATAAGTATCAATAATACTAATGCTCACTCCATCCCCCGCCACCCCGCCCTCCAAAGCAAGATTTGTACTGTTGATTGCAGAGCAAAACATATACATAAACTAGGCTTACCGAAGCTGGTTGCCTATAGAATAACTTGTCTAAAAGGTCGCTGATTTTGTCCTTTAAAAATGGTACACCACCGGTTTTCCTTGTTTTCGAGTGACCTAAAAAAAGTTGTGAAAGAGCCTGGAACTATAAGTACGTATTTCGGAAAAAGTCAGCATTTTCTTGTTAGTTCTATATTTATTTTGTTGTTTGTTAGGGTGTCCGTTATTTGTTACTTGATTATTTTTGTCATTACTATTTTCCTTTTCATGTTACCTGGTTACTTTTTGTTTGTGCCGAGAGAGGTAAGTCCTGATTCAAACATAATTAAAGGAACATTACAGAACTGGTTTTTGCAAACAAAGCAGTTAAGCACTTTATATAATCTACCATATACATAAACTGACAAACCTGTAGAAGTTTGAGATCGATCGGCCATCTGGGTCACGAGAAAATAGTGAAAAACCGATTACACATTTGCATGTGTTATACAATGCGTGAATAAAACGCTCATGAGCGATAAACTCCAATCGGAAATTAGTTTTATTTATTTCTCAACAAATATGGCATTTCAGACAGAAATATTTCTTCGGATGTTTTCTACTATCATCATCATTAGACCGTGTAAGTTTTATGTAAATCTGTGATCTTAAAGGAAATTTTAATTACCAGTTCTGTAACGTTCCTTTAAACATGGAATAATTTCAGTAACAAAAACTTTAAAAACCAATGAAAACATTTCAGATTAAATTAATCCACTTATTTTGTATAACTCCTACACAAGAAAAAACAAAACAAAAACAAAAAACGTTTAAAATTTCCATCAAAATCACTTAGTAAAAAAAAATGGCAACACTAATTAAACTAAAACAAGTAAGTATACTTAACAAAAGGTTTCTAGTTTTATGTATAATGGTACAACAAATTACAAACAAATCATAAACTTTGAAAAAACTAGAGATGTAAAAATAAAAATCATATAAGAGAAGTCAACATCAGTATTTAAATGAAACATCAAATAGCGAAGGGGGGGGGGGTGATAAAACACCTCAGCCCTCTACAAGGCCTATGGGCCCAATTTCATAGAGCTGCTTAAAGGCATCGTACACGTTTGGTAATTGTCAAAGACCAGTGTTCTCACTTGGTGTATCCAAACATATGCATAATATAACAAGCCTGTGAAAATTTGGGCTCAATTGGTCACCGAAGTTGCAAGAAAATGATGAAAGAAAAAACACCCTTGTTGTACAAATTTGCGTGCTTTCAGATAGGAATAAAAGGCTTCTAGCTAGAAGTCTTTTATTATTTTAGTGAGAAATTACCTCTTTCTCAAAAACTACGTTACTTCAGAGGGAGTCGTTTCTTACTATGTTGTATACTATCAACAGCTCTCTGTTACTTGTTACCAAGTCAGTTTTCATGCTAATATATATTTTGAGTAATTACCAAACGTGTACGATGCCTTTAAGCAGAAAATGTTGCTTAACAATTTTTTGCTTAGCAGAGATGAGCAGGATACCAGTCACAAATTGCACATGTGACATGGTAGTTTGGCTGGTAACCTTATTCTGGTAAGCATAATTTTGTTGTGCTTAGCTACTTTTTGTGCTTTAAGCAGCTCTATGAAATTGGGCCCTGCACTCTTAAAATTAATTGGTCATTTTGACTAAAAAAAAATAGTCCAGCATGATGTCTTATAGGACTAATCTAGATAAGTCTAAAACCAGCGCATGACCAAGGAACTTAAGTCAAAATGCGACTAGAATTCATTAGTCCTGTGACAATGTCTTATACGACTAATCTGTAGTCCAGCGACTTAACTGTATAGTCCAGTGACTTTTGATCTTAGTCCAGTGACTTTTGAGCCTAGTCCAGTTCCTCGTTATTATTTCTGACTAATGACATTAGTCAAGCACTTTGGAGGTTTTGACTAGTTTTCATTGGTCAGAAGTCAACAATTAGTCATTGTTGATCTGAACTTTATGAGCTACAAAATGTACAAAAAGGGTGCACGGCATGTGAACTCTGCCAATGGGAGTGCAACCATTTTGTTTAGTCAAATTGTTGACAATTTTTGCTCTTGACTAGTTGCCATCAGTCAGGAATCATTTAAAGAGCAGAATCTTTAGTGTGCAACCAATACCTAGAAAATTGCTAAACAATATCGGTAAAACAAACATACAAATAAAACACAATAAATAATTTTGTTAAACAACTAAAAACACACAATTTTAGAAGACAAGTCGTTTCTGATAACTTACTCTGGTTAATTTAATGCAAACTCCTGAAGCATTCATCTGATTCGAAATTAATTACAATATTACAATTTGCAATGTCATCAACAGCATGATAAACTGGAATACTTCTTGCCCTGTAGAAGACTCAGTATAAACCTGGTGGATCTAGGGTTTTGCAAATCCCCCATTTCCCCCCTCCCCAAACTCCACCCCAATAAATTTATCCAACACACACAAGATCTGTTGTACTTCCTGTGCTTCTTGTAATCCATGGAGTTGGTCTCTGTTCAGAGCCCATTAATTTGTTTATTGTTGATTCTCTGTTTGTTGAGCCACTTGATCTAGTGTTGTCTAGGATATGTTCCCTTTATAAAAACTCATTATTATAATTATTATTATTATTTGTGAAGTGATGTGGTGTATGGTGTAATTACACCACAACCACCAGGATCGGTATCATTATTACTTGAATGTCTCAGTTTAATCACCAGGCACAATACACATAAGTTTGATTGCTTAAGTATAATATTCTCTGCTTTGGTAAACAAAATTATAGACCTCCAGCAAATAATATCATCAAATAGCCACATCAGATGTGTGTCAAAATTGTCAGATTTCAAGTTTGAATTGCGAAAAATGGAAGAAATCACAAAAAACAACATTACATTTTGTGCTATGTTTTCCAGTTTTCCAGAGGGATTTTTTATTATTTTTTAAATGAAGAAATCAGCTTGTAAATCTGTATTCATTTTAAGAGGTTTGTACACAAACACAAACACTAATGTAAACCCATAACTTTAACATGATCTACAATGGCATTCCTTTGTAATCACATCCCTAAGAAAAACACATTCTCAAAACTGTTCCAATTTCCTTTGGAAATTATTTCAAGATTTAATTTATGCTCTGACGATCCCTTAAGCACTTTTCACTTTGAGATGCATAACCACATATCGTCGGCTTAGTGCTATAAGGTCATTAACTGCAATTTCACATCCGTAATAATCAAAAGATCATTAACTGTAAAATGCGTATACATTTGAATGGTAAATAAATCAAAAATAAAATCAACAAATACATGTTTTACTTAGACAATGAATGTTTCTTTTTGCCAAACAAACATTTTGAAGATCACTCTTGATCAATAGACTCCATTTACCAGAAGCTCCAAAATGTATAAAAGCAATTTTATTAAATCCATACAAATTGCACTAATGGCCTGAGCCAACGATGTACACAAAAAAAGAAGGTTCTTTTTCAAGAAATATTAGATCTTTTAAACAGTGAAAACATTGTATGCAGCTGTATTAAGGGCAAATAATCCCTCAAGATCCTGCAAAGTGCACACATCTTTTGTTCTCAGATGCGCACTTGGAATGTAATTCTTGCTCATTTTACCTCATCTAGTTTGACCCAAAGAAGGCAGCCATCCTGTAAGCTGTGTGATACATCCACAAGAAGTCCATACACTGACGTCATTGAATTCCTTGTTATCAATATCTATCATAATTATTGTATTATTTTCAATTATGTATATCCACAGCCAAATGGCAATCATTTAAATACTGTTTCAATTTAAGTAAAAAATAGCATTACACAAATACTAATCATTATAATTTCAAAAGTATGTCATTACCAAATTTACAAATCTCCATCACAAATTTAGAAAGAGGGTCTCCTCGGATATATAATTAAAAATCATTGCCTAATGAGTAAAATCTACTTCATTACAACAATTAAAAAATAAATCTAAAAAACACAATATATTTCTATGGTGGTGTAAAGTTAAAGGGAAGGTATACATTTGGTAATCCCTCTGAAAATTAATGGCAATAAAAACTTACTTGGTTAGAAGTAAAACAGCTTTGGATAGTATAATGAATGTTGAGAAACTTTTCACTTCGAAGTACTGCGGTTATGGAAAAAGATATCACTTTCTTATCCCCCAAAATTTGAATTTGAGAAGTGTACGACCGTAACCTTCTCAGAGTGTGTATTCTTCCTGCGCTCCAGATTTTTGGCAATATCTCAAAAATGCTACCACCTTTTGAAATGAAATTTTCACAGGTTAATTTCATGGTATATATCTACAACCATATAGAATTGAACAAACAGTGGGTTCCAATTACCAAACGTATACAGACACTTTAACTTAATAGTGAAAATTTGAAATGAAAATCTATTGCTTAAAATTAGCCTTAACAGCTGATCATTAATCACACTGATCTCAATGACTTATAAAATGGGACAATATCCATTTGCAACATGATTCCGCTTAACAGGAAACAATAAAACAATGTTTTGTAAAGACTTTTTCTGTAAAAGCTTTTACTGGTTAAAACATGCAGACAACCTTGGTAATTGTCAAAGACTATTATCCGCACTTTATGTGACCCCACAAATACATGAAATAACAAACCTGTAAAAGCTTAAAGAGCAACAGAAATGTCAAATTCAATTTTATGATGTACTCGCTTTTCAATAGATAAAGTCCTCATGTGAGTGGGGAAAAAATTAGTCTCTAATTTCACGTTAAAATGGTGTAAATTGCCATTGTATTCGATAACCTTCCGGTGCAAAATTTGTCAAAATGCAAAACGTCCGGTAACATCATTCTGAGAATAATAGGTCGGTGCATTTTTTCCCCACTCACATGAGGACTCTATCTATTGGAAAATGAGTACATCACAAAATTGAATTTGACACTTCCCTTTAAGCTCAATCGGTCATCGGAGTCACAAGAAAAAAAGTGGAAAACCCATTCTACGTTTTCATCATCTTTAAACATCGGGGTTTGGACTCGCGAGCTCAAAACTATTTGCTTCACTCATTTCTCAAAACTAAAGCATTTCAAGCAAAAATGTTTCAAGGGAAGTTTTCCACCATGACCACCTTTATACCATATACGTTATGTGTAAATCTGTGAACATTTATATTTTCAATCTTACCAATGTTGTGCATACCCTTTGCAGATAGAAGCAATTGAGGACAAAATCCTAAAAATGTGATGCGATCAAGCTAAATAAGTCATTTGTCGGAAATATCAGTATGGAGAAACAAGAGAAAACAGGCCAACAGGGGTGAAATTTAAAAAAAAATATTTTGTAAATTAAAATGTCAAAATATATCTTATTTTATATTGGCAACTTCCTTCCTGATAAATAACATCAAAAAGGGGTTAAAATTTGCATTGAAAGAAAATGTGCTGATGTAGTTTCAATAAACAACTTGACTTACAAACCCTTTTCTCAGTTTCATTCTCTCACATCTCTTGGTGTTTCTACTTTCTCAACTTTTGAACCAAAGGTGGTATCAACATGGGGTTTTAACAGTAATAAAGCATAGATTATGCTCATTTCAAATGTATTAAAAAATTACAAATGACCTGGTCGACAAACAACTCATTTTGCTTGATCGCAATATTGATTGTTCCTTCTGATAAGTCATTTTAAATAATAAGTGCCATATGAAACTAGACATGCATCATCAGCTCTCATTCACAGTACTAGGGGTGAGAGTAAAGGCCATGTCACATGGGGTAATTTATAGACAACCAGTTCCAGGCAATCTCCATTGTGGCGTGTCGTGGCCGGATAAGGACAGATAAGAACTTCAAACTCAAGCTCTGGTGTTTCTGATCAGCAGAGTGTGGGTTCGAATCCCAGTCGTGACACTTGTGTCCTTAAGCAAGACACTTAACCACATGCTTCGTCCTTTGGATGGGACGTTAAGCCGTAGGTCCCGTGTGTTGTGTAATGCACGTAAAAGAACCCAGTGCACTTATTGGCTGCATATTGCGCCACAGCACCTTGTAAACCATTACATGGTACTATGCAAAGGAATAGGTCTCATACTTCAACACGTAACTTACCTTGTAGGAAAAATACTGAGCGCTTTGAGACACCCATCTGGAGTAAAAAGCGCTATATAAGAACTTCGTATTATTATTTTAAAAAAACAATTCACGTGCTAATTTCTACACAATTTTCTTTGGGACAGTAAGATAGTGTAGAAACAAATTACTGTACTACCAAAGTGTTCCTTTAGTATGCAGTGCAATTGGTTGCCTCAAAGTTGCCTGTAAAAATGTTCCTGTGTGACAAGTCCTTAACACAGCCATCATCTCTACTTTCAAACAAACACTCGTGAAATTTAATGCTTACAATAAAAAAAATTATTTTATTTGTCTGTAAGTGAAAGACTCTAGGACCAAACTGAGCAATTATCAGTTTGGATACAATCAAGACCCAACCTATTCCGCCTCTTACATTAACTCTCACTTTCTGTTTCCCTCTGCATGCGAGCAAAGTTCAGAAAGACCTGCTCAAGGGTGGTCTGGCTGACGGAGTAATCGTCAATATCGAACCTATTCTTGGCCCGCTCCATGGCCCCAAAGACCTCGGCCCAAGTGAGCTGTGTGCTGGTGATGTGGTAGTGGACCATGCCTTGATGTTCGTCTTTCAGTTTGCTGCCTGAAAAACAAAAAAACAAAACAAAAATACTTGCTTAAGGACACATATCATGGCTGAGCAGTTTACTGCACTGGACTCAAAATCTGGTTGCAGAAAATATTTATTTCACTCCATTCTGCACCATTTTGGGCATCAGTTTCTGTGTAGTGAGCATTTGAGCCAATGTGCATCTTCACATGCATGCACTCTGACTACCAAAATGGCAGACCATGGGCAAAAAATCGCCATGTTTGACGTCAGAAAAGTCAGTCCCGAACCAATATGGCTCATCATGCCGGTGTTTATATCCGGTTTCCTTGGCATTAAACAACTGAGAATATTTCTACTCCCCCTGGAAAGGCTGCCAGTCCATCGCAGGTTACTCCCCAGCTCTCGCCGGTACCCATTTGTACTCCTGGGTGAAGAGACGCAATAATGGTTAAGTGTCTTGCTTAAGGACACAAGTGTCACGGCCGGGACTCGAACCTACACTCTGCTGATCAGAAACACCAGAGCTTGAGTCCGGTGCTCTTATCCGCTTGGCCACTACACGCCATAACAAGGGGTCTAAAGGAGCACCCTTCGGTTACCAGCTTGCACGTTGCAGTGATTAACTTCACTGTTATAATATCTTTAACTCTTTTATGCGCCGAACCGTCGCTAGCGACCAGTTTAAATCCCTTCAGAAAAACAGTTGTAAAACGAAAAATAAAGATCGCACGGCCACACAGTTTTCAGAATGGGAAAGAGGACTCTTGAGGGTGCTATTGTGACCTGTTTTTGGGGGGTGATCAATGATCAATTTATCACTAACAAAAAAAATGGTGCATGAAAGGGTCAACTTCAGACATATATAATACCAAAATGCAGGTGTATTTGTTCTTTAAATGATTGGTATAGACCATGTAACCTTTGCTTACAAAAAAACTGACCTTGTACATTCCAGGGCCTTTCTGGCAGGTGAGATACTACACTGATCGTATGGGAAATTTCACAAATTGTGTCGAAATTTCCACACAAATTCAAGAGTTAAAAAATAACGGCTGTACAAGCTTTAGAAATGTCTCCCCTTTCTTCCTATTCAAAGTTGATAAAAATCGTAAAATTGCCTTTTCCATGAAATGAAAAATTTGATGTTTTCTTCAATTGAGATGTGTACCAACCAACTGTACCTGCAGGAAGTCCAGCTGGGGTCGATTTCACAAAACTCTTCCTAACTTAGGACTAGTCCTAGGCAATGCTAAGAGATAGGACTAGTCTTAAGTTAAGACCAGTTACTGGTCCTAACTTCAGATAAGACTAGTCTTATCTCTTTGTGAAGTCGGCCCCAGGCTCTGTTTCTCTTTTGTAAATGTGACATCACAGGTTAGATGTTCTATACACATCTGAATAAGTTACGGATATTAAACACATGTGGAAGGTGAAGCAAAATAATACCAGGGAATTGTTTCTCCATGAAGAGTTTTAGCTGGGTCATATCAGGCACGCCTTCCAGGGATGAAACCTTTGCCAGCACCGTAAATCCTTCACCGAACCGACTCTTGAGGTGCTGGGTGCTGCCTAGGCACTTAATCTGACCGTTGACCATGATGGCAAGACGTGTGCACAGAGCCTCGCATTCCTCCATGCTGGGGTTAAAAAGTGAAAAAAATTGTCTTCAAAGATTTTATAATAATACAAATAATAACAACTGTATTTATATAGCGTCTAACACCTTCAGAAGAAAGTCTCTAAGCGCTCAGAAGAACAAAAAGAACTTAATTACATATACGATGAATTGAACAGAAATGTTTTGAGAAGAGTCTTGAAACGTGAGATGGTGGTAGCTTGTTTGATGTGTAGAGGGAGATTGTTCCATAAATGAGGTCCAGCAAACTGAAAACTACGTTCACCATATGTTTTGGTGGCAATAGTTGGAATAACAAGGGCGTCTTTGTTTGCTGAATGGAGGTTTCTTGCAGGCATGTATGCGGTGAGCAGATCTTTCAATTTTGATATATGACATTGGTTTTTGGAAGATTAAATTTATTTCCATCGTCTAGTTTTTAAGAAAGAACATCATGGAGGAGTACGATAGAGAGCTACATCCTGCAGTGGATGGAGGACGCCTAGGTACAAAGTAAACCATACAACCAACATTTGAACATTTCATCAAATTAGGTGTAAATATTTTCATGAAAACAACAGAGTCGATTTATTTTTTCTAAGGGATTTTGTGCTTGTTGTTTTGTGGTTTTTCAAATACTAGTTTCTCAACTGTGACAGCCTGAATTAGTGTTCTTGGCCCTGATGCAACTTTCTTATTTACATACTTTCTTTAAAAACTTAAAGCTTGTGTCTGCGACCTTTGGACCTTTCTATTTTCAGTTTGGCTTTGGGCAGGGAGAGAGCAAATACAATTTCATCCATAATTTCTCTCTATTTTGTAGGGACCATGCATGGCTCAGTGTTCTACATCATTATGTAATGCTGTTCTGTCAGGGAAATTGTGTCAGTCATTGAGGAACACACTTGATTTACATAAAAAGTAAAAAATACAAAGCTTCCCCATGTCTTTGTGTACAAAACCTTGTACTGCAAGTGTTCAAGCAATGGATTGGTCTATAAAGTTTATAACCACTGAGCTTCCAGTTTGAAACTAATTGCTTTTTGTTATGATTACCAATCCTATATTTTACTTTTATGGGGAATTTAGAAAAGTAAGTCTTGTGTTCAGCAATACCCGCCTCTGAGTCCTACCTATGGGATGTAAGAACGATGCATCGTCCCTCATTGCGGACTTGGCAGAGTGCCTTCCACAGGAGTCTCTTGGTGACTGGATCCATGCCTGTGGAGGGCTCATCCAGGAAGACGATCGGCGGGTCACCGATCAGAGCGATGGTGGTACTCAATTTCCGCTTATTCCCTCCACTGGAAAAAACATTCAACATTCAAAGAAGATTAAGTTTATGTACTACAAGTAAATAAGTTTCTTAATGTTTGACTCACTCGCAGGAATATTGGATGTAGATGTTAAAAACATAAATAACACTTTATTAGATGAACTATGCTGTCTAATAGAATGTCAATTTGAAAACTGAGATTCACTCTTAATATATTAATTCTTGATGCTTGATTATTAATGCTTGCATAGGCTACACTAACAACAGTTTTTATTTTGACACAGCATCGTCTGTCAAAATTCTGCGGAATGATTTTTACATTTTTTAAATCTGCAAAAACAAACGGGTGATGCAACTTGAAGTGAACCTTCTTTTATAATGAAAGGGGCCTATTGAAAGGGCCGAAAGATGCAACTCAACAAGAGGAATAAAACAGAGGAGTAAAGGGTGGGGGAAAACAAGGAGACAGAGGAATTTAAACACAAGAAAGACGACTCTCCATCACACCTGTATGTCTTGGTCAATTTGTCTGCATACTCCATTAAGTTAAACATCACCAACAGTTCATTGACTTTCACACTAATGATGGATTCCTTCATGCCACGTAGACGTGCATACAGACATAGTGTCTCACGTCCAGTCATCTGGTCAATAAGAGCATCAAACTGAGGACAGTAGCCGATGCGTTGCTGAACCTTGGGGAAAAAAAGAAGAAAAAAAAACAGTCTAAATTTTAGTCAAGGTAAAAGGGATGTTACATCATTGGTTTTAGGAAAAGTAAATTCATTCACTTCTTCAGAAAGCACACCATACAACCAAGAAGTGAAAATTTAATCAAATTAGGGTGTCACTTTTAGGTGAAAAAAAAGTTCATCTTTTGTCAAGTTCCTGTTATTTTTATTTTTGTATCCTGTAATTGAAACTCCACTGGAAGTTTATCATTGGTAAATGTTTTCGAGCAATACCTTAAATGGAAGCTTCCAACCTTTTTAATTTTTAAAAACAGCTATTTAATATTTAAATCCAAATTTTGGCCAACAATCGGACCTAGCATCTTTGAAACGTTGAATTGCTTTAAGGCACTGAACACGTTTGGAAATTGTCAAAGACCAGTGTTCTCACTTGGTGTATCCCAACATATGCATAAAATAACAAGACTGTGAAAATTTGGGCTCAATTGGTCATCGAAGTTGCAAGAAAATGATGAAAGAAAAAACACCCTTATTGTACAAATTTGTGTGCTTTCAGATAGGAATAAAAACTTCTTGCAAGTTTTTATTATTTTAGTGAGAAATTACCTCTTTCTCAAAAACTACGTTACTTCAGAGGGAGTCGTTTCCTACAATGTTTTATACTAACAACAGCTCTCCGTTGCTTGTTACCAAGTAAGTTTTTATGCTAATAGATATTTTGAGTAATTACCAAACGTGTACAGTGCCTTTAAATGAAAGCTTAAACCTTTTATTCTTTAAAAACAGCTATTTAATATTTAAATCAAAATTTTGGCCAACAATCGGACCTAGCATCTTAGAAACATTGAATTGCTTAAAAAGAGAGTCAGTGCACATTTTCTCTAATTGCCAAGTGTACCTGTTGAATATCATCTTTGATGTTAAATCCATCAACGAAAGCATCACCACCAGTCAGTGCTTCGTCACCCGTGAGCATCTTAAACGTGGTGGTCTTCCCGGCCCCATTCACCCCCAGGAGACCGAAGCACTCTCCTGCTGGGATGCCTAGGGACGTTCCTTCCACGGCCACCACCGAGGGCTTGCCCGGGCTGGAGTAGATCTTCCTCAGGTCTCTCAAGATGAGGGTATCCTTAGTGAAGAGGACCTCGACTGGCGTGTCCTGGATGCGCTCTTTCTCTTCTGCAACATCCTCATCCTTAAAAGGTGAAGTTGAAAATACGTGAAGGATGAAGTACAGTGAACCAGACGAACATCACAGAGTAGATGTGTGCACAATACATCAAGTATGCAATTCTTGCAAATAAAATGGTTTTAATATGGCACCAGGGATAATTAATAATTAAACTGAGGCGTCTGTGGGATATTCCAGTTAAAATAAGAACGCATTGAGAAATAAGAGCTTCATTACTGTAGGGCAAAACTAACGTTAATTTTACATCAACTTAATTTTCAGGTGTAATTTAACTATAACCAGATCTTACAATATCAGATTTAAAAGTATGGTTCCCATCCTTTTAAATACATGTAATTAATACAGTATGGAACACACCAGATGGTGGACTGTACTCTAATGGAAGAAGAATCATTTATTATTATTAGCACATGTTTCTCCATCCTAAGACACGGCATTGCCACATCTCAAGACACTGTTGATGGTACAGGACATGTGGGGCATCCGTCATTGTGCCTGACACAAGTGCAAGTCGTAGTTGTTCGATGATGATAAAGTAAGCCTGGAAAATAACTCACTCTTGGACTGAGGTGCTTGAGTAATATGTCAAGCATGATATTTGGACTTTGGAAAAAAGTGGGAAAACTGTAGTTGATTACAAGGTAGGATCTTCTAATAACTATCTAACTATTATAGGATTTGAGGCATTGCATGGTGAGGTATCAATATATTTATTTGGTTTGCGGTAACACCATGTGTGTATCTACTTGCCAGGTAGAGTTTGTTCTTAGAGAACTGTCTTGCTTAATTCTCCCGAACACCCGAACAATCTACTCCGCGGTAGTAGAATTAAGCAAGACAGTTCTCTAAGAACAAACTCTACCTGGCAAGTAGATACACACATGGTGTTACCGCAAACCAAATAAATATATCTAACTATTCTAATAACTATAATTTTCTAAAAACAGTTTTGCTGATTTTTGAGGGGAAAAACAAAACCGGAAATCAGACTTAACAGAAAAAGGATACCAGCCAAAATACATCTATGTAGACTGTGACTGGTCCTCTGCTAAGCAGTACTTACATGTATCCGAGAAATTTTCTAAAACAAATGTTCTGCTAATAGCAGGTTATCTGCACACTTTAAAAAGTTTAATTTTAAGACTTTTTAAGACTCTTTTAATGCTACCGTTAACAATATTTTAGACCAAAAATTTGTGAATAAAGCAGGGGAAACAGCTGTACCCACTCACACTTTATGTAAAAAAAAATTACACACAGCGTAATTTGGTTCTTTATCAGATGATAGGATAATTCATTAAACCCTTCATCTATTTTTTAAGATCTCAATAACTGATTAAAAATACTTTTTAAAGCTTCTTAAGGCCTTAAATTTTGATAGTTCAATTTAAGACCTTTTAATACTTTTTAAGGATCCGCAGAAACCCTGTAAAAAGCTCTACAAAATTTGACAGAATGTTCGATGAGGCAAAAAGTCATCGTCGTCGTAAAATAAAATAAAATTGCAAAGAAAAATAACTCACTAGGACATTTTCAAGCAGCAAGGCATTGTGGTCATTTCTGGATTTACTGCAGCATAAGTCCCTGATGAAGTATCGTAGTGATCGAAGAAGACCCTCCTCAGAGAGGATGACCAGAATGAAATACAGCAAGCCAGTACCTGCCAGGAACAGAAGCTCCTTGCCGATACCTGGGGACTTCACACCCAGGTAGTTGTCATTAAAGTTGTACAATGGATCTGTAGATTAACATAAAATACCATCCAGTTTGGAGTGATTGCGTAATTTGTTAAATCACTCAGTTATTGAGTAATCTCTAGGTATGTCATGTATGTCGGGGTGTCATGTGGCCGAGTGGTTTAGAGCATCAAATTCAAGTTCCGATGATTACAATGTAAGTCCTCGGGGTGTGGGTTCGAATCCCGGTCATGACACTTGTATCCTTGAGCAAGATACTTCACTATAATTGCTTCTCTTCACCCAGGGGTATAAATGGGTACCTGCGAGGGTAGAGATTGATATTGTGTTTGAAAAAGCCTTCAGAGCGCCACGGCAGCTCGGGGCTGTATACTCCA
Organism: Plazaster borealis; assembly: GCA_021014325.1. Classification (NCBI taxonomy): domain Eukaryota; kingdom Metazoa; phylum Echinodermata; class Asteroidea; order Forcipulatida; family Labidiasteridae; genus Plazaster; species Plazaster borealis. Next base: position 18,291,660 of record CM037475.1, on the reverse strand, counting down.
TAGGGAGCTGAGAAAGATTACAGGAATGTTATTGGCCCAATGACCAGGGCACTAATGTAAAGCGCATTGAGACGTTATTGTGAAATGCGCTATATAAGAACTAGTTATTATTATTATAAATAGGTAAAGCTGCAGGTACCATGTGCAGAGCTGCCAACATTTGCATCTTGCAATCAGGGAGATTTTGTACAACAATCAGGGAGATGTTTAGAATTAGATTCAACATAATAGGGAAAAAGTGTCCACAATCTGGGAGATTTTCAGATTTGCTCGCCAGAACATGGAAAGACTGGTTCATTTCATGAAACCTTCTGCAGAATCAGCGAGAGTTGGCAGCTCTGCGTGTGTTGTGTAAGACACGTAAAAGAAACCAGTGCAATTATCGTAATGAGAAAGGGCTTGTGCCACCTCACCTTGTATTCATTTCAAGGTGTTGTATTATGGTTGCTCCTTCTCAGAAAATAGTTCTTAACAATTTCCACAAGGTTTGATAATTCGGCACCAGGAGTGTCATTTATGACATGGTGCATTATGTACATTATTATTATCATCTTAGTAAGGAATCTTTTAAAGAAATAACAGGTCTGAAATGGGGCTTTCATCAAGAAATAAAAAGTAAAAAAAAATTGTCTTCTGGACAACAGATTCAAAACACAAAATGAAATCATTGTGTGCATTTTGTTCAGTTACTTGTTCACAAGATTATGACGGATTTAAGACTATAATGGATGTATTTAACAATCTATGAAGGAATACTTCTGTTGAAGCTATAGACATATCAACTAGAAAGTATTTAACATTGAAGAGATTTTCATTAAAGTACACTTACTTGGATCATTTTCACAGAAGAACTTTATTAGAGGAGATGAATTACAGATCTTCTGCACCTCAGCGTTTTGGTAGAAGTCAGAGAGAGCTTTCCCAAGACAGTAGGACGGGGAGAAGGAGAAGACCCAAGAGAGAACATCTGAGACATTTTTCAAATTCAATGAAGGAATTTCTAAGATGTTGACAATCATGAATGCTGTGATACCAAAGATGATGTTGAACATGGTGAGGCGGACGAAGGCCGTGGAGGGTACAGTGAAGAGGAATGAGAAGAGGTACATCAAGGGAATGATGGACCAGCCATGGAGAATCAAAAGCATGAAGATCATCAGGGAGCGGCCGTCGCCGACGTAAGCCTCCACATTGAATGCGGCGAAGGCCACAACGATGAGCACGCAGGGCACAGTGTAGTTGATGAGATCCCACAGAAAGGTAGACAACCAGAAGTTCACAGAGTGCACGCCGCTCACGAACTGCACGTGCTTGGCCTTGGTGGTGTTCTCCTTGACCAAGAATACCACAAAGCTGCTGGCAAGGAACGACATGCCAAACAGCATGTTGAAGGCAATGGTGAAGCCGGTGTAGGACTGGTTGGTCAGGTCATCCTGGGCCTTCTCGTGGACAGTGCGCGGCAGCGGATGGTTGATGGTGGTCACCGTGTAGCTGGTGTTCAGATAATGCCTCAAGAATGCATTATCCAAGGCACTGAGAGAGGCCGGTGCGGCATGGTACGGCTGATTGTTGAACAGTGCCGTCCCGATGATATGTTGGTCCTTCAGTGCTAGTAACGCAGCTGCAAGATCTATGCGGTTGAAAGACACCAATTCATTTTTGCCCTCTTTAATAAGGTATGACATCAGATCCTTATTGCCCGGATAAGTAACGTTATTCACATACACAGGGTTCTGTTCTAGATGTTTAGCGTACTCCAAGTAGCTCGTCCCGACAGCTTTCAATACCGACTCATTAACGTTTGAGACAAAGTAAGGCATGTCAGTGTGGCCGTATGCGGAAATGTCCACGGCAAGCGGAGGGGACTCCCCGAGAGCAGGAAAGGACTTGGCAGCTATCAGAGCGACAGCGGTCATGGCGAGTGGGATGAGAAGTTGGACGGCCATGATTAAAAGGTTCCTCCAGGTGTGGTACATACGCTTCTGAAACATCGCCCGGAACTGCTGCAGGTACAACATGATGCCAGTGTTGCGCTTGGGTAGAGTGACTAGCACTGCATGTATAAGAACAAAGTACAGTGTGTCATTTTTACAAACATTTTCTTCCCCGAATCGAGTCATCACTGTTTTCCCAATGAAGCACATAAAAGCTTTCTTTTTTCATTGATATAGAAATGCTTGTACAAACAAAATCTATGAACAGCAAATCCAACAAGTTTAATAGATGTTAAATTTGCATCGGGGATAAAGAATATTGTTATTTGGTTTTACCCGTAAACTGATGTGTGTAAAGCACTGTATACTCAGTACTTTCCCGAGTCATGTGAAAAAAAAAAACATCGGTGTACGGGTAAAACCAAATAACAATATTCTTTATCCCCGATGCAAATTTAACATCTATTAAATTGTCGCGGTCCCCGCTGCTAAAATGTAGGATTCGAACTGCCCCTAGCTACCGGGCAACCTCGGTGGTCTAGTTGGTAAGACATCTGCTCTAGACTGGCAAAGGTCGTGGGTTCGAATCCCACCCGAGTTATATGCCTGTGATTTTTTTCACATGACTCGGGAAAGTACTGAGTATACAGTACTTTACACACATCGGTGTACGGGTAAAACCAAATAACAAAATCCAACAAGTGTTTGAAAAATAAACATAAAAGGCTTAGAATAATTGAATATTTTCAATGAATCTGTATTCATAAATAATTAATAAAATAGATCATAAACCATTGATGAATCAGTTTCTACAGGGCAGTGGAATCTAATTTTGAAGATCAGTGTGTCGTGGCCGAGCGGTTTAGTGAGTCACCAGGGTGTGGGTTTGAATCTCTGACATGACACTTTTGTCCTTGAGCCAGACACTTAACTATCTTTGCTTCTCTAGTCACCCAGTAGTAAATGGGTACCTGTGAGGGCAGAGATGGTTCTTGTGATTGATTTAGCTTGGTGCGCTATATTATACTTGGCAGCACAGGCTGTATACTCCTTAAGGAGTTGAGATGGTTTAAAGGTTCTAAATACGTTTGGAAATGACTCTGAAAATTAATGGCAATAAAAACTTACTTGGTAAGAAGTACAGCAGCTTTGGATAGTATAATGCATTTTGAGAAACTGTTCACTTAAAAGTACTGCGGTTATGGAAAAATATATCACTTTTTATCCCCCAAAATTTGAGAAGCGTTACTGACAGTAACGTTTCTCAGATTGTGAATCCCAATTGCAAATTATTCTTCCTGCTTGACATAACCGCTCCAGATTTTCAGCAATATCTCAAAAACTTTACCACCTTTTGAAATGAAATTTTTCAGAGGTTAGTTCTATGGTATAAATCTACAACAATATAGGATTGAAACAAACAGTGGGTTCCAATTACCAAACATATACAATCCCTTTAAGGAATTAAATAAATGGCCCAGTGACCAAGGGTAATAATGTTCAAAGCACAATGATCATTCCTTTGAAATTGCGCTAGATAAAAGCTGTTACTATTATAAAATGAATTTTGAGGGAGGGAAAGTTCCCCATCTCAAAATAATTTATCTTCAAAGTAAAAAGAGGGGGGAACCAGTCAAAAACAGTAAACATCACATTATTTTGGCTAAAAGAAATTATCTTTTGCTATGTTAAGAAGTCTTACAGTCTGTATCTGAACTTCCTTGCTCAACATCAAGTAACGTCACGCCAGGCTGACCCATTCCTTTTGCATGAGAGGAGAGGTCCACGCCATTTGTGGAGGAGAGGTCCACGCCATTTGTGGAGGAGAGGTCCACGCCATTTGCAGTCTCAGCACCTGCTGAGATGTCACTGGAGAGATTGTGGAGATTGTGTCGCTCTTCCTGATCAACCCTGAACAAGGGGAAATAATAATAACAACAATAATGAGTTCCAATAGAACTGTGGCGTGTCGTGGCCGAGCGGATAAGAACACCGAGCTCAAGCTCTGGTGTTTCTGATCAGCAGAGTGTGGGTTCGAATCCCAGTCGTGACACTTGTGTCCTTAAGCAAGACACTTAACCACATGCTTCGTCCTTCGGATGGGACGTAAAGCCGTTGGTCCTGTGTGTTGTGTAATGCACGTAAAAGAACCCAGTGCACTTATCGTAAAGAGAAGGGGTTCGCCCCGGTGTTCCTGGTCTGATCGGCAGCATATATTGCGCCACAGCACCTTGTAAACCATTGCATGGTGCTTTAAATGAATAGGCCTCATACTTCAAACGTAGCTCCACATACCTTGCAGGAAAAAATTTGTAGTCAAACAATGGTGCGCTTAGAAACGTCCGTATTAAGCGCCTAATAAATGTTGTGTTTTATTATTATTATTATTAATAGAGCGCACATTTCCAAGCAGCTTGATCAAGGCGCTGAACAATCAAAATAAACAGCTACAAATTACTAAGCTCTAAACAGACCCAAGTAAGTTCAGTCTTGAGTTGTTTCTTTAGAATATGTCCTGAAGTTGATTGGCAGAGTTGAACGGTGAGGTTGTTCCAAAGTTTTGAGCCAGTATAGCCGAAAGCAACATGGCCAGCTGATGTTGTTGAATTTGGCTCGGAAAGTTTTGTGGCATCTGTGAATTTGCGCAGTTTGAAAGGATTTGAGAGTGCAAATAGAAGGGAAGAATGATTAAGCAGATATGACTAGTCAAAAGATTGATGGGTTTTGGAAGAGTACTGTTAATTCTTTATTAAAACATTTATAAACAATCTTGAGCTCTTCAACTATAAGGCAAGAATTGGTGCTGTAGCAGAAGCGTTTGTTTGACATCAAGTGCATTTCATGGGAAATTAAGGAAATTTAGCGGCCGATTGTATTCCTGCATTAGCAGGAAAGTATTTATCTTGTTTTTAAACAATGCTGTATATCGCACAAGCCTGGCCCATACAAAAACATGGCACCTTTATCATGGAGCTATCCAATCAAATGTAATTGTTTAATCGAGGATGAATACAGTTTATAGAATTGAATTGAATTGAATCGAGTTTGTGTGAACGTCCAAAATAGTTTTTGCTAATATGAAATTGTTGCAGTGTCAGACACACATGTCGTTTAAAGTCTATTTTGTTTTACCACACAGAGTTTTCGCAATGACACATCGATGCATAAAGGGCCCTGTCTCACACACAGCTTGAGTAAAAATAGTCCTCCTGCGATATCGACAATGTGACCTCTGACGTCACTCGAAAACCATAACATGATGCGCGCGCATGTCGCCTGGCAAAACCTTTGTGTACTTGACAGCCAGCTAGAAAGTGCACGCAATCTTACCATGAGTACGCGTCTTTTTGCCCGGCGGAACACGACTTGGACAGTGTTTTGTCAACAGAGGGCGGTTTGAATGTAAACAGAGGTCACATTGTCTATAGGCCAAACCTTCACATAGAGAAAAACAAATACAAATTGTCTGCTCAGAATGCCCCTGCAAGTAGTGGCATGGAAAAGGGTTCACTTGGGGTGGAAATATTTACTTTAAGAAGACCTCCTCCATGGTGGTGACTGAGGCGCCGTAGCTGTTGATACCCAGGTTTTCACGGTTTGTCTCCAGGTCGGTGAAGAGCTGTTCAAACTGACCCACTGATTCTTCTGGGAGGACAAACGACAGCTCAGTGCCAACATCGCTCTCCTTTTGCATGCCAGGTACATGGTGTGCAATCAGTTCTGTCACGCGTCTCACGTCACAAGATGGCGCCTTTGCAATGGTCATGTGATAGCCAACACCTTGAGTGATAAAATAAAAATAATAATACAAAAACCAATGACACTTGAGGGTGTTGGGTTTTATTCTGCATAGTGTTGCTGTAAACATAACTGTGCATAACAGTAAGTGGTAGAACAGTTTTGTGGATGTTTTTGTAAAAACAGACAAATGAAATGATTCAATAACACATATATGTATACAAATAAACATCGTTGGTGTTACCCTTCAACGATGTGTGATAAGCACTGTACACTCAGTGCTTCCAGAGTTCTGCTGAAAACAAATCCACAGGCATACTACTCGGGTGGGATTCAAACCCAAGGCTCACGCATTCTAGAACATATATAACTACAAAATAAACCAAGCTAAAACATCCATACATGTATGTACGGATGTCTGAACAAACTTTTAACCTAAAGTGTGCTTCACCTAAAGTGTGCTTTGTATATACAGACATAAAACAAATCAACACAGACTGGCATCCTTGTGCCAGACATTTTATTGAGAAGTGTGTATCGTTGCTCCTAACCATGTGACATAGCAACATTGGATGTAGTCAGAGGACTACCAGTTGAGTATTTACTTGTGACTAAGGCCGTATCCAAATTGGCGGCTACAGCTATGGCTACAACTGTTGCTAAGAGTGTTGCTAAGGACGTACAATACTTCAACGCATAATGATGCAGAAATCTAGCCGTAGCCGTAGCCGTAGCCGTAGCTGTAGCCGCTAATTCCGACACGGCCTGAGCAAGGCATTGTAATTCAAATCTAACTAGCAAGTGACTTATTCAGTGAACACAAAAGGAACCATCACATAGACAAAAAATACTCACCATATTTCTTCTTAAGAAAGAGTGAAGTCCCAAAACACTGCAGTTCCCCTTCGGCCATGATGGCAATGCGGTCACCCAGAAGGTCAGCTTCGTCCATGTGGTGAGTGGTGAGGAGGATGGTGCGGCCATTGCGGTGTTGCTGCAGTAGATCCCAAGTGAAACGTCGGGCTGAGGGGTCCATGCCAGAGGTTGGCTCATCCAACAACACCACCTAAACACAAAACAAGGAATCACAATTTATTAAATTTGTGCAATTTATAATCATAGACGTACAACCAATGTTAGTATGGGAGAGATTGGCAGCTGCCAGCTTGGCATTTATATTCCCTTGTGGAAGTTTTGCCAAGATCCCTTTGTTGGGAAGATCATCTACACAAACAAACAAACAAACAGAGGAAGGAATGCACAACATTGGAAATAGTGGGTCAATCTTTCCAGATTGACGTTGAATTCTTGTAGTGATAAAAGTATAGTCTGCATATGCCAAATCCAGCTGCAGACACAAAGAGTATCTATAGACTGGTCACCATCACTGAGGTAAAACAATGGAAACATGCACATGTTTACGCACTGCGCACAACTCTCAGCCAATGATACACGTAGGTCTTCCTTGACCTCGGTGAGGACCTGTTTTGGGCTTGTGAGGTCATACGCAAGGTGTCTATTCTAGCCTCATTCAACTGCAGTTCCAATTACTGGCAGATATGTTTAGGGGTTGCTGTTAAACTAACATGCCCCACATGAGCTCAAATGAGTGAAGTTAATACGGAGACTGATCTTCCATTCCATAATCACTGATGGTTAAACTTGCACAATCATGCCTTTGCTGCTGGCTCTTCAAACTTGTTAAATCATGAAGGCACAAAGGTAAATTAGCTCTCATTGGTAAAATAAAAAAATGAAAAGTAAGTGTTTATGAGTGGTATTTAAATGTATAAACAGGGTACCAGACAAAGGTGGTTGCAGCGTGGTCTACTTCCACTAGCAAGGGACTTACTGGGTGCGTTTGATTAGCTTCCCTGGGTCGACCCAGGTCTCCCCGTTGCGTTCAAATAGCTTTGACGTCAATCTCGGGGCTCACCCGGGTCGGCCCCAAGTGCCCTGCTTGTGGAGGGGGTCACTTTGGGCTGACTTCAAGTCAAAGAGCAACTGGTCCCCTCTCATTCTGCTTTGATATTGTCATATGTGTAACTGTATGCAGTTTAGGGTGACCGTGTAAAAACATGATTCATTTGAAATGGAATCGGGTCAAAATACTTGCATTTTCACACGCGCGTACTAAGCGCCGTACAAGCGCTCGAAAGTTTTTGACAAGCGTGCAAACAAAGTAGTCACTTTTGGTAGCCAATTAGCGCTGTTTTTCATACTATCCCTACCAGGGGTTAGTGACGAGAGGTATCGATACGGCGTGCTGCCCATGGTAGTGAGGCTGGACACTGCTAGTGGTACTTTGATATGTCACATGGACTTGCATAAGTTGCATGCCGAGATGCTGTGCTTTATTTGCAAAGTTGGCATAGGCTTGTGTATAACTCAACCTAAATTCCCTTGTTTAAAAGAAATTCTTACAACAGAAGTGGAACAATTTTAATGAGAAGTTGATTCTTATCAAAACAGTGAAAGGGAAGTTTAGAAGATAACAATTTCTGCTGGAGTAAATTTCTGAAAGTAAAAGTTGCCCACTGTTTTACCGATGGACTTTCTCATAATCATTGGAGCCAAACTGTGTGCGGGTGGGCATGGTTTGATGGCATTACCTCACACGAACCACTTCAAAAATTTAATGATCTCTTTCATCAATTTGAAATCTCATAATTTAGTTCATATCAAAACCCATCCTCCAGAGAAAATTGTCTGTCTGAAACACTGTCAAAGTCAAGAAACTAGGCCTTTTAAAAACTGCAAATTACTGTTGCTTATTTTGATTACCTTAACATAAACCGTTTTTCAGGATACAATTAACTCTTTTAAACCAAATTTCATGAACTTTGCTTGCTCAAACATGCTGTTGAAACAGTATACTGTCTTGTAATATGGATTCACACAGTTTTTTGTTCTGTTTTTAGAGATAATAAATATTTGCTTCAAAAATGAAGAAATTATAGATGCGTTAAAGTTTGATTACTATCAGGGATCGTCTTCAGGAAGCTGCTAAGCACAAAAACCTCCTGGGCACAGCAAGGCACAGGTTACCAGCCAAGAATAAATCGTGTGTATTGTTTGTGACTGGTTCCCTGTGAATTAGTTCTTAACAGATGAATACGCTAAAGCTACTTATGAAAATGGGTCAATTTATTCTAATGCTGGTCAAAAAGAAGAGTAATATGAAAATAATACAGATTGACAGAGAAAACAAGACAGAGGCAATATCTGGTAGTGAGCTGCCATCTGGCATACAACCGGTGATTAATTTTCCATTAGTTCGCGGAAGTAATTCTTCTAACCAAACACAAATTTGTCTTATATTGCCACACAAAATTAACCAATGAATTGGGAGTCCATCTAATTGACATAGTGAAAGAGTCTTACGTCTTTCGGAAAAATGCATGGCTTTAAAGAAGCAGCCCAAGATATGCAACACTGACCTAAGGTTGCGGACTCAATGTTTGCTTGGTTTGTCTTATAAGTACAACATAATCTGTTAATAGAAATTTCATCAAATTTCCCCTCATAAACAGAGATGCTTTTTTTTTAAATTTAAGGTTTCAGTAATAACTGATTTCCAAAAAATTTCTGTTCTGTTTTTAAAGATAATATTAGGGACCATCTTCAGGAAGCTGCTAAGCACAAATACCTCCTGGGCACAGCAAGAAACAGGTTACCAGCCAAGAAAACATCAAGTGTACTGTTTGAGACTGGTTCCCTGTGAATTAGTTCTTAACGGATGAATACGCTAAAGATACTTAAAGGGACACACCGGCTGAATTTGGCTTTTTGGGCTACAAAATAGACTAAAATATGACTTTAACGGTCTTCCAGAAATGAAGAATAACAGTCTATAAAAAAATCATAAAATTTAGCCGTTTTTAAGCATTTTTAAACAAAAACGAAGGTCACGTGATAGTTTGAACCACAAACTGGTTCAAACAATCACGTGACCTTCCGAGTTAGTTTTACTTCCAGCCGTTTAAAAGTAACTTACCAAACCAAATTGAAATCTTTTTTTTACACAATTATTAACGAGTAATTGACGAAAAAGATCATGTATTCAAATTATCGCTACAAGATGTAAATAATGGTGAAAAATCCAACGTAAGATTCGCATTCAAAGAGTCCATGTAACGGAGGCGTGTTGCATGGCCCAAAGGCGTGGAGAAATCACAACGTAAGCCTTGGGGGCATATACCGTCAGCCGGCGCTACATCCCGTGGGGCCAGAGAGCGTTGAAACCTAGGGGCATGAACTCCTCAGCTTGCCAATAGCCGTGGCTTCGGGCCTGTCTGGGGGTTGGGAGCCAGACCATAATCACGTTTGGTTCCAAGGGGGTTTTAGGCAGTGCCCGTGTTGGATTGACTGCGCTGCACACACTCGGCTGGAAAAGCGTATACGCTGACCTTTGACCGCGTTTCGTTTTTTTCACTATTTTTCGTTAATTGCGTGCTAATTTTATGATTTTTTTTGTTTTAACATCAAATTATTTATTGTTTGTGACTCTACTTCACTAAATTACGTAAATGGTGAGCTGGTGTGCCCCTTTAACGAAATTGGATCAATTTAATCTGATGCTGGTCCAATGATGAGCAATATGAAAATATAACAGATTGACAGAGAAAACAAGAGAGAGGCAATATCTGGTCATGGAGTTAATGAGCTGTCATCTGGTATACAACCAGTTATTAATTTTCCATTAGGGAGAGGAAGTGATTCTTCTAACCAAACAAAGTTTCGTCTTATATTGCCCCACAAAATTAACCATATCTGCCACACACGAGACTGCCTTCATCAAGTGAACAGCTAGAGTTCAGTACAGTATCCACCCAGACAACTTGTACATGAAGCTGTACGACAACAGAGATGGCTGAAACTCATGTGATACTCACTATTTCAAGCATTTTGATGCCACTTGTTGGGAGTATTGGATTTGTTGGAAATGTTCTTGTATGTGTGACTATTATCTACACAAAGACACTGCATAATGTGACCAATTTGATGATACTCAACCTCGCTGTTGCAGATGCATTGGTCTCTGTGGTTGCTCCTCTACATCCAGTTCTTGCTGGGAATTTCATACTCAATGTGTTGAGTCCATCAAATACTAACAACACCCAATGTACAGAATGTACAGCAAACGCACATTTCCACTTTAAAAGTTTTTTTATTTATCTTTTCTTTTACAACTGTTTCGCTGGCCAAGCTGTTCTCAGTGTCACATTGGCCAACTTTGAAAGATTTATTGGAATCAGTCGACCTTTGCAGTATACAACCTACTTCACTAGAAGAAAGATCATGCTCTTGTTACTTGCTGCTTGGATAATTCCAGTGATGGTGCACACACCTAAAACACTTTTCATCATGGATTCATATAAAATAGAAAATTGCACTTTTAAAGGTTTAGAGGAAAATGAAGCACTAAACATTGCAGCAATGCTGTTGAACCTTCTTCCCATTGCAGCTACAATTTGGATGTACATAAAAACCCTCATGAACCTGAAACAAGGAGCCAGAAACCTAGAAGAGCAAGGAATCCAGGGCCCAGCTCAAGAACTGCATCAAGCTCACAAAAAAGTCACCAAAACTCTTGCTATCATCACCACAGCTTTCTTTATTCTTGTCTTGCCTGGAGCAATCTGGCATATATTTTCGAACTGGTTATTTAAAAGAAACACTTCTTCCATTTCCAATTTGATAATATGGAATATATTTGTATTCTTAGCATTGGTGAATTCTGCCATCAACCCAGTGTTGTATGGATTCAAGTATAAACAGCTGAGAAAATCATTCATATCCATGGTGTGCAGATGTTATCAACAAAGACAGCCAAACCAAGTTGGTCCACTGTGATTTAAAGGTATCGTACACGCTTGGTAATGACTCAAAACAAATATTAGCATAAAATCTTACTTGGTAACAAGCAACGGAGAGCTGTTGATAGTTTAAAACATTGTAGGAAACGACTCCCTCTGAAGTAACGTAGTTTTTAAGAAAGAGGTAAATTTTCACTAAAATAATAAAAACTTCTTGCAAGAAGTTTTTATTCCTATCTGAAAGCACACAAATTTGTACAACAAGGGTGTTTTTCTTTCATCATTTTCTTGCAACTTCGATGACCAATTGAGCCCAAATTTTCACAGGCTTGTTATTTTATGCATATGTTGGGATACACCAAGTGAGAACATTGGTCTTTGACAATTTCCAAACGTGTTCAGTGCCTTTAAACACTACTCAAATATTCAAACTTAATTATGTGTAAAATAATAATAAGATGACTTCAATATGTTGATTGTATCTGTGAAAGTAGTTCTGAACATTGGTCTCTTGAGTGCAGGGTGCCACAGGGCTCCATTCTGGGGCTTGTTCTTTTCACAATATCAACTGTACCATTTGACAACATCGCACACCATTATCATGTCCAGTTCTGTCATTACACAGATATCACACAGATGTACCTTGCCCATAATAATGCTGCCAGAGTTGTCCACAGATCAAGGAAATTCGACCACATCTCACCGGTTCTTACACAGCTACATTGGCTCCCTGTTTCCAGGAGAATCATGTATAAGATCTGTCTTTACTGTGTTCAAGATCTTCATGGATGTGCCCTGCACTATCCCCAAGAACTTATTACCGTCATAGACCACTCAAAGTCTGAATTCAAAAGAATCGTGCTTGTTGGTAGAACCATGAACACGAACAATGCGCTATGGAGATCAACTATTTGTTAAAGCTGCTCCTTTCTAATTGGAACAAGCTCCCTGCTCCACTTATACAGACAACTTCCATCACCATGTTGGTTGGTTGGATGGCGTGTCCATTGAAATCTAGTGGATGGCAAGGACTTTACTATTCCAAAACAAATGATGCAACATACTTCTGATACATTTGGACCATAAATAAATGTTGGACATTTTGCATTTATGACTACTAAAGCCTTGAAGTAAAAGAAAAGTTCTGTGTTGAATTGGGAATCAGAATTATGGACAAAGTGGAATAATCTTACATCATAGACACAGCCTAGAATATGCTAAACTGACCTCAGGTTATGGTCTCAATATTTGCTTAGTAGTTGTTGCTATTTTTTTGTTTTTTGTTTTTTGTTTGTTTGTTTTTATAGAAAAGAACAAACAAATCTGCTCATGAAAATGATTGTAATAAATGTAATTACAGATCTATGAAATAAGACACTCTGTTTTTATAGATAATATACTGTAAAATTTGAAACTTTGCATGCTGGAAATATAATCTAGTGAGGTATGCGGTAACACCATGTACATAAATCTCACTATGAGTTGTGGTGGTATTGAACTGGTGGTTTAACAACTCAACAATTTGATCAGTACGCTATGATTATCTTCAGGAGACTTTACTCATTCTCCTAGTGATATTTATATACATGGCGTCTCAAAGATTTTCACTCGTGATAACAACTGTTTCAATTTTGAACAAATTGATGACTTATCACATGTTTAATTACTATCAATATTCATCCTCTGGGAGCTGTGAAGCACAAAACGGTGCACCACACCAAAGATAGTCATAAAATCCTGCTCCAAGCTGTATTGATTATTTGCTACTCCACAATTGTTTCTGTATACAAAAGAATTAAAGTTCATTGCTACTGTTGAAAATGGTACATGATTCTACTCTGGGATTCTTTATTTTCTGATATATTAGGCAGCGCCCCCTAGCCCCCTCCCCACTTGAAAATAAATCAATAAAACAAAACAAATAACTAAATAAATAAAGACAAATATAATTTCCCCTTTTCTGGCCTGCCTGTGTTATAATTTCGGATGGGGACAGCTAAACAATCCAACAGCTATCTTGACAACAATTGACAAGAAGAAAAAAGTTTATTTGTTAACAACTATTTTTCGATTTGATTTCAAAAACCTTATAGTCTTTTAAATATTATTTTAGAGTATTTTTGATTATTTAGCGTGTACCTTTAGTTGATATAGGGGACCTTATTAGTGGGGCACACCCAAAAACCTCCCAGAGACAGCTACTGTGATAAAGAAACAGGTTACCAGCCAAGAATAAATCATGTGTATTGCTTGTGACTGGTTCCCTGTGAGTTAGTTCTTAATCAATGAATACGCTAAAGCTACTTATGAAATTGGGTCATTTTAATCTAATGCTGGTCCAACTGATGAGTAATATGAAAATGAAACAGATTGACAGAGAAAACAAGACAGAGGCAATATCTGGTAGTGGAGTTAATGAACTGTCATCTGGTATACAACCAGTGATTAATTTTCCATTAGGGAGAGGAAGTGATTCTTCTATCCAAACAAAGATTTGTCTTATATTGCCCCACAAAATTAACCGTATCTGCCACACACGAGACTGCCTTCATCAAGTGAACAGCTAGAGTTCAGTACAGTATCCACCTAGACAACTTGTACATGAAGCTGTAGGACAACAGACATGGCTGAAACTCATGTGATACTCACTATTTCAAGCATTTTGATGCCACTTGCTGGGAGTATTGGATTTGTTGGAAATGTTCTTGTATGTGTGACTATAATCTACACAAAGAAACTGCATAATGTGACCAATTTGATGATACTCAACCTCGCTGTTGCAGATGCATTGGTCTCTGTAGTTGCTCCTCTACATCCAGTTCTTGCTGGGAATTTCATACTCAATGTGTTGAGTCCATCAAATACTAACAACACCCAATGTACAGCAAATGCACATTTCCACTCTAACAGTTTATTTATTTATCTTTTCTTTTACAACTGTTTCACTGGCCAATCTGTTCTCAGTCTCACATTGGCCAACTTTGAACGATTTATTGGAATCAGTCGACCTTTGCAGTATACAACCTACTTCACTAGAAGAAAGATCATGTGCTTGTTACTTGCTGCTTGGATAATTCCAGTAATGGTGCAATCGCCTCAAACAATTTTCATCATGGATTCATTACAAATAGAAAATTGCACAATCAAAGATTTAGAGGAAAATATAGCACTAAACATTGCAGGAATGCTGTTGCTCCTTTTCCCCATTGCAGCTACAATTTGGATGTACATCAGAATCCTCATCAACCTAAAACAAGGAGCCAGAAACCTTGAAGAGCAAGGAATCCAGGGCCCAGCTCAAGAACTGCATCAAGCTCACAAGAAAGTCACCAAAAATCTTGCTATCATCACCACAGCTTTCTTTATTCTTGTTTTGCCTGGAGCAATCTGGCAAATATTTTCCTACTTGTTTGATAAGAGCGATACTTCTTCCATTTCCAATTTCATAATATGGGATATAATAATATTCTTAGCATTGGTGAATTCTGTCATCAATCCAGTCTTGTATGGATTCAAGTATGAACAGCTGAGAAAATCATTCATATCCATGGTGTGTAAATGTTACCATCAAAGACAGCCAAACCAAGTTGGTCCACTGTGATTTAAACACTACTCAAATGTTCAAAATTATTTTATGTGTTAAATAATAACAAAATGACTTCAATAAGTTGTGTGCATCTGTGAAAGTAGTTCTGAACATCAGTCCCTTGAGTGCAGGGTGCCACAGGGCTCCATTCTGGGGCTTGTTTTTTTCACAATATCAACTGTACCATTCGACAACATCGCACACCATTATCATGTCCAGTTATGTCATTACACAGATATCACACAGATGTACCTTGCCCATAATAATGCTGCCAGAGTTGTCCACAGACCAAGGAAATTTGACCACATCTCACCGGTTCTTACACAACTACATTGGCTCGCTGTTTCCAGGAGAATCATGTATAAGATCTGTCTTCACTGTGTTCAAGATTCTTCATGGATGTCCCTTGCACTATCTCCAAGAACTTATTGCCATCAGAGACCACTCACCGTCTAAAGTCAAAAGGACCATGCTTGTTGGTAGAACCATGAACAAGAACAGTTCACTATGGAGATTGTACATTTGTTAAAGCTGCTACTGTAATTTGGAACAAGCTCCCTGCCTCACTTAGACAAGTCAACTTCCATCACCATATTGGTTTGTTGGATGGCGTGTTCATTGAAATCTACAGGATGGAAATGACTTCAATATTCCAAAACAAATGATGCAACATACTTCTGAGACAATTGGACAATAAATTGCATCCAAATAAATCTTAGACATTTTGCATTCATAGAAAGACTACTAAAAGCCTCGAAATAAAGGAAAAGTTCTGTGTTGAATTGGGAATCAGAATTATGGACAAAGTGGAATAATCTTACATCGTAGACACAGTCTAGAATACGATAAACTGAACTTAGGTTAAGTACTCAATATTTGCTTTATTACTGTTGCTATTTTGTTTGTTTGTTTGTTTGTTTGTTTGTTTGTCTTTATAAAAAAGAACAAACAAATCTGCTTGTGAAAATGATTATAATAAATGTAATTACAGATTTATGAAATAATATACTCTGTTTTTATAGATAATATACTGTAAAATTTGAAACTTTGCATGCTGGAAATATAATCTAGTGAGGTTTGCAGTAACACCATGTACATAAATCTCAATATGAGATGTGGTGGTATTGAACTGGTGGTTTAACAACTCAACATTTCGATCAGTACGCTCTGATCATCTTCAGGAGCCTTTACTCATTCTCCTAGTGATATTTATATACATGGCGTCTCAACGATTCTCACTCGTGATAACAACTGTTTCAATTTTGAACAAATTGATGACTTATAACATGTTGAATTACTATCAATATTCATCCTCTGGGAGCTGTGAAGCACAAAAGTGTGCACCACACCAAAGATAGTCATAAAATCCAGCTCCAAGCTTTATTAATTATATGCTAACCCCAATTGTTTCTGTATATAAAAGAATTAAAGTTCATTGCTACTGTTGAAAATGGTACATGATTGTACTCTGGGATTCTTTATTTTCTGATATACTAGGCAGCGCCCCCTACCCCCTCACAACTCGAAAATAAATCAATAAAACAAAACAAACAAACAAATAAATATAAATAAATAAAAGTTCCCCTTTTCTGGCCTGCCTGTGTTATAATTTCGGATGGGGACAGCTTAATAATTCAACAGCTATCTTGACAACAATTGAAAAGAAGAAAGAAGTTTATTTGTTAACAACTATTTTTCAATTTGATTTCAAAAACCTTATAGTCTTTTAAATATTATTTTAGAGTATTTTTGATTATTTAGCGTGTACCTTTAGTTGATATAGGGGACCTTATTAGTGGGGCACACCCAAAAACCTCCCAGAGACAGCTACTGTGATAAAGAAACAGGTTACCAGCCATGAAAACATCATGTGTGTTGTTTGAAACTGGTTCCCTGTGAATTAGTTATTAACAGATGAATACGCTAAAGCTACTGATGAAATTGGGTCAATTTAATCTAATGCTGGTCCAAATGATGAGCAATATGAAAATAAAACAGATTGACAGAGAAAACAAGACAGAGGCAATATCTGGTAATGGAGTTAATGAGCTGTCACCTTGTATACAACCAGTGATTAATTTTCCATTAGGGAGAGGAAGCGATTCTTCTAACCAAACAAAGATTCGTCTTGTATTGC
This sequence comes from Plazaster borealis, assembly GCA_021014325.1. Lineage (NCBI taxonomy): Eukaryota > Metazoa > Echinodermata > Asteroidea > Forcipulatida > Labidiasteridae > Plazaster > Plazaster borealis. The sequence continues at coordinate 18,274,446 of CM037475.1, read as the reverse complement.
CAAACAAAATTAACATCCGCCACACACGAGACTGCCTTCATCAAGTGAACAGCTAAAGTTCAGTACAGTATCCACCCAGACAACTTGTACATGAAGCTGTACGACAACAGAGATGGCTGAAACTCATGTGATACTCACTATTTCAAGCATTTTGTTGCCACTTGTTGGGAGTGTTGGATTTGTTGGAAATGTTTTTTGTATGTGTGACTATAATCTACACAAAGACACTGCATAATGTGACCAATTTGATGATACTCAACCTCGCTGTTGCAGATGCATTGGTCTCTGTAGTTGCTCCTCTACATCCAGTTCTTGCTGGGAATTTCATACTCAATGTGTTGAGTCCATCAAATACTAACAACACCCAATGTACAGCAAACGCACATTTCCACTTTAACAGTTTTCATTTTTACATTTTCTTTTACAACTGTTTCACTGGCCAATCTGTTCTCAGTCTCACAATGGCCAACTTTGAACGATTTATTGGAATCAGTCGACCTTTGCAGTATACAACCTACTTCACCAGAAGAAAGATCATGCTCTTGTTACTTGCTGCTTGGACAATTCCAGTAATGGTGCATTCCCCTCAAACAATTTATGTCAAGAATGCAATTAAAATAGAAAATTGCACAATCGAAAATTCAAAGGAAAATGAAGCACTAAACATTGCAGCAATGCTGTTGCTCCTTCTACCCATTGCAGCTACAATTTGGATGTACATCAGAATCCTCATCAACCTGAAACAAGGAGCCAGAAACCTAGAAGAGCAAGGAATCCAGGGCCCAGCTCAAGAACTGCACCAAGCTCACAAGAAAGTCACCAAAACTCTTGCTATTATCACCACAGCTTTCTTCATTCTTGTCTTGCCTGGAGCAATCTGGGCAGTCGTTTTCATCCTTTGTTTTTCAGGTAAACTTTTTGTACCCTTCCCATTTAATAATATGGGAAATATTATTATTCTTAGCATTGGTGAATTCTGTCATCAACCCAGTGTTGTATGGATTCAAGTATGAACAGCTGAGAAAATCATTCATATCCATGGTGTGTAAATGTTACCATCAAAGACAGCCAAACCAAGTTGGTCCACTGTGATTTAAACACTACTCAATATGTTCAAAAATATTTATGTGCAAAATGTAACAAGATGACTTCAATAAGTTGTGTACATCTGTGAAAGTAATTCTGAGCATCAGTCCCTTGAGTGTTGGGTGCCACAGGGCTCTATTCTGGGGCTTGTTCTTTTAACACTACTCACTTCACCACTCGTCAACTTCGCACACCATTATGATGATATCCAGTTTTTTGTCATTACACACATGACACACAGATGTACCTTGCCCATAATTATGCTGCCTGAATTGTCCTCAGATCAAGGAAATATGACTTTTACCAGTTCTTACACAACTACATTGGCTCCCTGTTTACAGGAGAAAAAAAAAAATAATAATAAGACTTGTAATGCGCACATATCCACCCTGCTGGGTGTTCAAGGCGCAGTTTCATGTATAAGATCTGTCTTTACTGTGTTCAAGATTCTTCATGGATGTGCCCTACACTATCTCCAAGAACTTATTACCGTCAGAGACCACTCAAAGTCTGAATTCAAAAGGATCATGCTTGTTGGTAGAACCATGAATAAGAACAACTCACTATGGAGATTGTACGTTTGTTTAAGCTTCTTCTTTCTAATTTGGAACAAGCTCTATGCTTCACTTATACAGACAACTTCCATCACCATATTGGTTGGTTGGATGGCGTGTTCATTGAAATCTACAGGATGGAAATGACTTCACTATTCCAAAACAAATGATGCAACATACTTCTGAGACAATTGGACAATAAATTTGATCCAAATAAATCTTTGACAGTTCACATTCATTTTAAGACTTTTAAAAGCCCCAAAATAAAGTAAAAGTTCTCTGATGAATTGGTGATCTGTATTATGGGCAAAGTGGAATAGTCTTACATTGTAGACACAGCCAAGAGTATGCTAAACTGACCTTAGATTATCAACTAAATATTTGCTCTTTTTTGTATTGTTGCTAGTTTGGTTTGATTTTGGGGTTGTTGTTTTTATAGAAAAGTACAAACAAATCTGCTAGTGAACATGTCTGTAATCATTGTATTAACAGATTTATAAAATTAAGTAGTCTTGTTTTTATAGATAATATAATGTGAGATTTTAAACTTTGCATGGTGGGAATACAACCTAGTGAGGTTTGTGGTAACACCATGTACATAAATCTCTCAAGTCTCAATGAATTGTGTTGGTTCAAAACCAGCGGTTTAACAACTCAATGTTTCGATCAGTATGCTCTGATCATCTTCAGGAGCCTTTACTCATTATCCTAGAGGTATTTAGGGGAGACGTCAATGCCACACCTAAGGTTATTTGGAGGATCCCTGGTACTTATCTTTCCTATAATGAGCTCATTATGTACGGGTCAATGCACAAGCATTTGGAATATGCACGATACCAGCCAGACCCAGCAGCTCCAGAGCCCACACAAAACGACGTCCGCCAGCTTCAGACATGAACAATGAACAATAGATGATGTTTTCTTGGGAGTTAATCCCCATAAACGAACCAAACCACACGTAGATTATAGTCACACATACAAGAACATTTCCAACAAATCCAACACTCCCAACAAGTGGCATCAAAATGCTTGAAATAGTGAATATCTCATGAGTTTCAGCCATCTCTGTTATCCTACAGCTTCATGTACAAGTTGTCTGGGTGGATACTGTGCTGTTCACTTGATGAAGGCAGTCTCGTGTGTTGCAGACACAGTTAATTTTTCGTTTGGTTAGCAGAATCAACTCCTCTCCCTAATGGAAAATTAACCACTGGTTGTATGCCAGATGACAGCTCATTAACTCCACTACCAGATAATGCCTCTCTCTTGTTTTCTCTGTCAATCTGGTTTAATTTCATATTGCTCATCATTGGACCAGCATCAGATTAAATTGACCAACATAATGTGATGCTGGTCCAATGATGAGCAATATGAAAATAAAACAGATTGACAGAGAAAACAAGAGAGAGGCAATATCTGGTAGTGGAGTTAATGAGCTGTCATCTGGCATACAACCAGTGATTAATTTTCCATTAGGGACAGGAGGTGATTCTTCTAACCAAACTAAAAATTTACTTTGTCTGCAACAACACACCAGACTGCCTTCATCAAGCGAACAGCTAGAGTTCAGTACAGTATCCACCCAGACAACTTGTACATGAAGCTGCAGGACAACAGAGATGGCTGAAACTCATGAGATATTCACTTTTTTAAAAGTGTTGATGCCATTTGTTGGGATTGTTGGATTTGTTGGAAATGTACTTGTATGTGCGACTATAAGTTACACAAAGAAACTGCATAATGTGACCAATTTGATGATACTCAACCTAGCTATTGCAGACGCATTGGTCTGTGTATGTACTCCTATTGGACCATTCATTACTGTGAATTACACATATCATATTTTGAGCTCATCAAATAACTGCAGCCAATGTACAGCAAACATACTTTTCCAGTTCAACAGTAGTTGGATATATTTTTTCTTTATCAACTGCTTCAATGCCCACTCTGTTCTCGGTCTCACATTGGCCAATTATGAACAGTTTATTGGAATCAGTCGACCTTTGCATTATTCAAGCTACTTCACTAGAAGAAAGATCATGCTCTTGTTACTTGCTGTTTGGGTGGTTCCAGTAATAGTGCATTTGCCTCGATCAATCGTAACAATCATTCAGTATCAAAGAGAAAATTGCACCATTGAAAAGCTACAAGGAAGCATAGTGTCAATCATCGCAGCAATGCTGTTGCTCCTTCTACCCATTGCAGCTACAATTTGGATGTACATCAGAATCCTCATCAACCTGAAACAAGGAGCCAGAAACCTAGAAGAGCAAGGAATCCAGGGCCCAGCTCAAGAACTGCACCAAGCTCACAAGAAAGTCACAAAAACTCTTGCTATCATCACCACAGCTTTCTTTATTCTTGTCTTGCCTGCAGCAATCTGGTACTTTTTTTCTGTGTTATTTTACCAAGCGATCAACAATTCCATTTCTTTGTTTAAAATATGGGATATATTTTCATTCTTAGGACTGCTAAATTCTACCATCAATCCAGTATTGTATGGATTAAAGTACAAGCAACTGAGGGAAGCATTCAAGTGCATGGTGTGTAGATGTAACCAACGAAGACAGCCAAACCAAGTTGGTCCACTGTGACCGATTAAACACTACTCTCAGTTCTGCTATCAACCCATTCTTGATGTACGGAGTGTCATGGCCAAGTGGTCAGTGCACCAGAAAAAAAGCTCTAGTGTTGTCAGAGTTTGAGTTTGGGACCCAGTAGCAGCATCTGTGTCCTGGCCGAGCGGTTTAGAGCATCAAATTCAAAATTTGGTGGTTAAGTCATCAGGGTGTGGGTTCAAATCCCGGTCATGACACTTGTGTCCTTGAGCAAAACATTTGCTTCTCTTCACCAATGGGGTATAAATGGGTTTCTGCGAGTTTAGAGGTTGATTTTGTGTTTGAAAAAGCCTTCGGAGCGCCACGGCAGCCCAGGGCTGTATACTCCTTAGGGAGCTGAGAAAGATTTAAGGAATGTTACTGGCCCAGTGACCAGGGCACTAATGTAAAGCACATTGATACGTTATTGTAAAATGAGCTATATTAGAACTTGTTATTATTATTAATTAGGCCTATTATTCGTGCCCTTAAGCAAGACACTCAACCCTAATTACTTCATCGTTTGCGTGTGTGTCAGAGCTTTAGTCCTCTCTCGTATTGACTATGGTAATCTCCTTTTATTTGATGCCACGTCATATGAATTGGACAAAGTTCAAAGATTACAAAATAGTGCAGCTCGTTTAATATGTTCCACACCCTTGAGAGAACATATTACCCCATCACTTAGGGAACTTCATTGGCTACCAATTAGAGAACGAATCCATTTTAAAATTGCTCTTCTAGTTTTTAAATGCTTGAACAAAACTACACCTCGTTATATTACCACTTTACTGTCACATTACAATCCTCCACGATTCCTTCGGTCCACACTTGACATTACTCGCTTGAATGTTCCCCGAGCAAACAAAGTTCTAGGTCAAAAGGCTTTCAGTGTGGCTGGGCCAATGATTTGGAACAATCTTCCTACTGTCATTAGTGAATCTAATACTCTATCTACATTTCGTAAAGTCCTTAAGACTCACCTTTTTCCATGTTAATTTCTTTCTAGTGCGCTATGATCTTGATGGAATAGCGCCTTATAAATTTTAATTGTTATGTTATGTTATGTGTGACGTAAAGCTGGCCCTGTGTGTTGTTTAATGCACATATAAGAATCCAGTATGTTTTCTTTTTTCTTACTCTTGTTGTAGAATTTAGAACTGCCTAATGTGAACAGTTTAGAGAGACTGAAGACATTTTATTCTCAGAGATCAGAGGCTAGTTTGTAATAATTGTAAAACAAATATCCGCAATTTCTTTAGATTCTTTGTGTGACATACAGTTTGTATTTTTAACCCATGTAGCATGACCGACTTGATAATGAAAGAGGTAACATGGCCATAAGTTGTGTGTACTTTCTAGACTATTTCTGTCGTCAAAAAACAATTTCACAACGTAGCACAGCTAAGCTCTGTTCTTAACAGAAGAAAAATCAAATTGAACATCTTTTTCACAGCCCATTATTTTCACTCACAGTCAGGATAGGTCTGCTCACATTCCATAATGCAGTTCAGAAACAAAAATTGTCAGGGATGTGGAAAACGAAAATCTTACCAGCTGCTTAAAATTAGACAACCATTTCTGGCAATAGCTGTGGTACTTCTTTTATAGTACAATGCCTGTGAACCCTACAACAATTATTTCCAAGAGACAAAAGGGCCTTTCAGTGGAACTCTCTTTTTCAAATTTTGCTAATCATAAAAAAGTGTAAATAAAAATGCTGATATAAAATTCTTGGAGCACTTGAGAGATTTGTGGAAACCTAAGTCTGTTTTCTGTGGTAGTTTCAATCCAATGCACATCCCTTAAATATTAAACATTCTCAAATGATCAATACATTAAAAGTATTATACAGAATTGGTGGAGCTTACAAAATTGTCGCAGACAGTGTTCATGTTTTGTGTGATGTATGAAATAACAAACCTGCGAAAATATGGGCTAAATCCATTGTGTGAGTCAGAAGAAAATAGTGAAAAACATGCACAATTTTCAGCATGTAAAAACATTGTCCTTAATTTTGGTTGTAACAACCAAAATCAGTTGTTGCATTTGTTTAGGTTTTCAGATACAGTTTTCTAAAATATGACTTCAGTACAAAGGGAAATATTTCACAGGAAAAAAAAAATGGTTCTAGTATGAACTTCATAATCAGTAAGCTTTCAGACTAAAATTAAGCAATCATGTTTTTTATCCTTACCAACCCTGTGTAATACCTCTAAGAAACTTCTTCAACTGTTGACAGTTCTGTCATTGTTGAAGATTTTATAGTTCGTTGATACCTAGCTTAAACCGACCTAAAACACAGTCAAAAATTACTTGGATATATGTCATCGTAGCACAAGCAAACTCACCCCGCTCTGTATTGAATTCACCCTTTGGACGTTCCTTTGTTCTGTACACTTCAGGAAAATCCTATTCTTCAACACTATAAAAAATACTGTGTGGACGTGTGTAAGTCCACATAGTGTTCCAAGTCCCTACATTATGCGAACTTCTTTTGTTCTCGGGTCCACACTTTGTATGTAGCGTTGAAACACAAATTTATATACGTTTGGCTAACAACCAACAAAGGTTTCGGTCACAACAGCAAAAACAACTCAAGTAGGAATCAACAAATTTCCCGGACTGGTAACAATTGTCGACTGTATTACAATCCAGGGTAAAGACAGGTGACCAGTCACATTTTCTTTTTGAAGCTGCTTACCTTAGAGTTGTAGATGAGAGCGATGCCGACACAGAGTTTGCGCTTCATACCACCGGAGAGAGATCTCGTTTGGACATGTCGTTTGTCTTCCAAGGCCAGGGCCTGAATGTAATGATCAACCTCATCCTTCACCCCGGACGATGGACATCCTTTCAGCTGACAAGTCAAAAGTTAAATGTACAAATCAAAAGCAGCTTTTAATTTAAAAGGCAAAACAACAAACGTCAGTGTACAAACCTAGTCTTTATTTTGATCCCATAAAAAATTGTTTAAGGAGCCGATTAATGAAATACATCAAAACAAGAGTTCACATTTACCTTTGCAAAAAAATAAAGATGCTCCGCCACCGTCATTCTATCGAACAGAACGTCGTGCTGTGGGCAGAGGCCAAGGCTCAACCTCACTCCGTCAATCTCCGTCTGGATGTCAAAATTATTGACCATCGCCTTGCCTGAGGTTGGTGGGAACAGCCCGGTCAGCATGGAGAGCGTTGAAGTTTTACCGGCCCCGTTGTGCCCAAGGAGAGCTGTAATCTGACCCTCGTACATGTTGAGGGTCAGGCCATTAACAGCCACTTTATCCTTGCCATAAACCTGCACAAAGAAAAGGTTTGAAAAGCGCATTATGGCATAGTGTTGTCTAAAGGAAACATCGGGAAATCGTTCTTTTAGACATGTTGCTTCCCCCCCCCTTTTTTGACACCCTCACCTAAAATCTGTCATTTACATCAACCGTAAAGGAGAGAGAAACCGCAACTATAATGCACTGAGTATACAGTGCTTTACACATATTGGTGTACGGGTAAAACCAAATATAATATTCTTTATCCCCAATGCAAATTTAACATCTATTAAATTGTCGCGGTCCCCGCTGCTAAATTATAGGATTCGAACTGCCTCTAGCTACCGGGCAATCTCGGTGGTCTAGTTGGTAAGACATCTGCTCTAGAATTAGCAAAGGTCGTGGGTTCGAATCCCACCCGAGTAATATGCCTATGATTTTTTTTCTTCAGTACTGAGTATACAGTGCTTTACACACATCGGTGTACGGGTAAAACCAAATATAATATAGAATGCACTGCTTGTTTAGCAAATTGGATTAGTGACATAAAAAGTCAAAAACAACACCATGATCCTTGCGGGACTATGGAAACTCCAAATGCAGCTGAATTACTTGTCATGTCTCAGTGTCTGTTAGTTGTGATGTCGGAAACATCGTGTTTGTTTTTGACAATAATAATAATAATAATTTTATTTATAATGTGCCAATTCCATACGAGGCTGTTCAAAGGCCCATGACAATGTACAATAAAAAATAAGTAAAACCACTGAAAATTACGTATTAGAATAAGACACGCGGCGAAAAGTTTTTAGCGGGTGATGGGACCAAAACATTTTTGAACTGGGTCAGTCGAGTGCCCAGGTACCCATCACATGTACCTTGCATGTACCTCTATTACATAACAGTTTCAATCCTAACGAGAAACCCATACCTTTGTTAGTCCCTCTATCTTGATGCCAACGTGTAGGCCTTGCGGCTCCGCTTCAAAGAAGGAAAGAGACTGCTTCCTACTGATAGATTGAATAGGATGGTCGGGTTCCATTCTGTCTTCTCGTACCCTGGGACCACACCAGTAGGAAACCTTCATGAAAGAATTTGATTTGCGTTAAGGAAGGAGATATAATCCTAATAGGTGTATCCATGACGTTTCAATTTTGCATTCCTCTTATTTCCCTGTCCCAATTTCATAAAGCTGCTCAGTAACTTGCTAAGCACATTAATATGTTGCTTAGCAGAGTTGGGTTACCAACCAAAATACTGTGTAATGTATGTTGCTTGTGACTGGTTCACTGCTAATTTCTGCTTACCAGAAAAAAAAAAGTTCAAGCTATCATATGAAATTGGGCCCTGATCATCCAGTGAAAGACTTGTTATGATTCAGAAGTCATTTTGAGATATACCGCTCTGGAAGACTTTCTATAAAGGATCTCAAAGTTCTATTAAAAAAATTCTTGCTCTGTGAGATTTTTTACTTTTATTTTGTATCAAGACAAAGTCAACTTATTTTGTATTGACCCAAATCACCTGACGTTTTCACCCCTGATAAGTCTTGGTTCCAGCATTTTGGGAGTCAGTTTTTCTATTTGTGACTATACAGTGCGCAGATAATCAAGTGAGGTTTGCGGCGATACCATGTACTTAAATCTCGTGGTTCTGAGAAGAACCATTGGTTTGACAACTCAGTTGACAAATTCCAGTTGAGTTGTCTAACCATCGTTTCTCCTCAGAACCACCACAACTCATAAAGAGATTTTATGTACATGGAGTCACCGCAGACATCACTTGATTGTACTCCAACCATGCAAAGTATCAAAATCCTACTAAAGCGCAGATAAGAAAATGGCAGGCAATGGGCAAACAGCACGGGGTCAATAGAACAACCTCCTGATTTAATTAAAGCCTCATTAATGAACAGTCACATCAGTACAGTTTGCAGAAGTGTTAATTTTCATTTTCGCAATCTGTGGCATATACGCCGGTTCCTCACTCAGGATGCATGTCATACTGCCGTCAGATCTTTAGTACTTTCTCGCATTGGTTATGCCAACTCCTTGATGTACGGTGCCAGGGAAGTGGATCTCCGGCGTGTGCAGGGCCTTCAAAACACAGCTGCGCATCTTGTTTTTGCATGCGCCAGAGATAAATTCTCATCAGCTCAATTACTGCGTTCACTTCACTGGCTCCCCGTCAAGGAAAGAATCGTGTTCAAAATTCTTATGTATGTATATAAATCCTTCCAACGGCAATCTCGAAGTTACATTACTGACAATCTCACTTAATATAATACAGATGGACCTGGAGGTCGCAGAGGGCTTCTCTCCTCTTCTGATGCACCAGGCTGATTGTTCCACGATCCAAAAGGAAGGCTGGGAACAGTTCATTCTTTTGTTGTTGCCCCTAAATTGTGGAACAAGCTGCCGTGTGCTATCAGGGAAGAGACATCTACTGCGACCTTTAAGCGCCAACGCAAAACTCACTTATTTCCCAGCTTATGATCTGTTAGTTTTAATGCATTTTCTTCCTTATTATTATTTATATTTATTATTTCTTTTGTTGTTGGTTGTGAGGCGCTGTGTTCTTTGTAGAGTGCCGTACAAATGACTTTATTAAGTTATGATTTGGCAAACTTATATACTTTACCTGGAACGGAAAGTACCATCGTCTTGGTACCCCGTAGGTGCCTGGAAACACTGCTTCGACATACCACATGAAGACAAGGTACACGACAATGTCCACCAGAAACATCAGCAGAATATCCAGGAAGGAAAAATTGTCATCAATGGATACAGGACGGTTCAGATTGGACCACTGGACTCCCTCACCTAGATAAAATGGCGGCCGAGAACGAACAATTACATCAAGAGAGAGGATTTGAACTCTAAAAGGCCCGGTTCATACTTCCTGCGAATGCGAATGCGAAGCAAATATTGACGTCACTAATTCGCAACGAATAATTCGCAAGAGTTGAGCCATGCTCAACTTTTGCGAATATTCGCAGCGAAAACAGAGTTGTGACGTCAAATTCACGTCAAATTCGCTTCGCATTCGCGTTCGCAGGAAGTATGCACCGGGCTTCAGGGTGGTAGAAATGGACAACAAAATTGGACTGTCAGACAACTTTGCTAGATGATCATACACATATATGGGGGCAAGTGTAAGAGAAAACGAGGATGAAGCCCATGGGTTGATGTTGGCGATGTTCAGCTAAGACATATCCAAACTGAAAGCTGTCAATTTGAGGCTGTGGCTAGATCAGTGTCTTTCTGATGGTACAAAACAGACCTTGATGTCATGTTGATATCAAAGATCATAGAGGGTCTGGTTGCTTTGAAATCAGAGCTGTGTATTAGAAGAGTTGCGACATACACGGACCAGTTTTCATTGGTCACGTGGTTACTGGGAAACCATTTTCGGTCCAAATGTAGCACATATAATGTGCAATCTAGTCTGGCGCCCTTTGTGCGCACCTGCAGTTTTTGGACCGAAAATGGCTTCTAATTGCAAGTTATCCCAACCCTCTCAATACACAGCTCAGTTTGAAGTACGTCCTGATTGAAGGAAAGAGAGGCATGTTGTTTGCCGCATGAATGCCATTGCTAGGCATTTGCTATCGTTGGCAGGTATAATGGATTGGTCTACTTAGAGAAAGACGGCATTTTTTATCTCAATCCAGTGTTGTTTGAAGCTTTGCATGGTGTGGAAAATAAGAGGTAACTAAAATAAATAGTAAACTTGCGGGTACAACCATGACAATAAAAGGTAACTAAAATAAATAGTAAACTTGCGGGTACAACCATGACAATAAAAGGTAACTAAAATAAATTGTAAACTTGCGGGTACAACCATGACAATAAGAGGTTACTAAAATAAATAGTAAACTTGCGGGTACAACCATGACAATAAGAGGTTACTAAAATAAATAGTAAACTTGCGGGTATAACCATGACAATAAGAGGTTACTAAAATAAATAGTAAACTTGCGGGTACAACCATGACAATAAGAGGTAACTAAAATAAATAGTTAACTATAGTTGAACCCGCAAGTTTACTATTTATTTTAGTTACCTCTTATATCTCAGTCCATTCGTAAAACTTGAAATCCTACCTGTTCCTTCATATAGGCCAATGAGATAAGCCCCCAAAGACATCCCTGTATTGGTCAGGAGACAGGACGCCATTTTGAGTCCTCGGGACATTTCGTCATATCGTGGATTGATGAAGAAGTATGGAACGTAAGAGAAAAACCAAATCAGCCCCATGAAGACGGCTCCGGTGTTTGCTGACAGGAAAAACCAGAAGACAATAATCAAAAGTTTTAAAATCACATTTCTTTGTTTAAAAACAAAACAAATTGTCTAAAACAAGTAGCCTCTATTTCATGTTACTATTTAATTTTTATGAAAAACATGAACAGCCATTGCAATGAATTAAGCACAGAATCATGTGAAGACGTTTTCCTGGATTTTAGATGGTTCATAACCAATGAATAAAAATAAAAATTCCAACAAAGCTTTTTTATCGCTACAAAGCTTTTTTACTTTTAGCAGTAAGGCAGGTCTTCATCATTCAAGGAAATGTGTTTTTGTTTGGTTTAATTGACTGAAAGTAAACTTTGTTTTCAATTTATTTTCTTTGACTCACCCACCCATATTTTTGGGGGAAAAACCCTTAAAATTCTCTAAAACACTGATAGTTCTGAACGGCGCCTTAGTTTCTAGATTGTTTTTCCACCATGCAGTCGAACATCCTGTCCTTTGTTTTTTTAGCATTTTGTTGCTGATGCTGAGAGAACAGTGGTTTCCACTGAAGAGTGGGACCCCTGTTAAAGTAAAGCAACACATACCTGTTGAGAAAAGTACACTGACGGCAAAACATTGAGCGATGAAGGCCAGTGAGTAGACCAACAAGAAGACAAAGAGCACAGAGGCATCAGTTTTGTTGATGACGGCGCCGTGATCGCCCACTGGGATCTTGTAGATGAATGTCATAAAGGCCACGGAGATGACAAGAAACAATGCGTACTCCAAATACCAGGCTGTCCAGTGGAGCCAGTTGCTCAGACCCATGATCTTCATGGACTCCTGGTGAAAGAATGGAGGAGAACATTTAGGACAAAGAATCTGAAAGGTTCGTAAGCACACGTAGGTATACAGGATTTAAGGCATTGCATGGTGGGGTATCAATATATATTTGGCTTGAATATAGCAAGACAAGTTCTCAAAGAACCAAAGTCTACACAGCAAAGTAGATATATACACATGGTGTTACCGCAAGCCAAATATACACATGTAGGTATTCACAAATATGCAAAATATAGCATTGGCCTGACGTTTTGACCCTAGCAGAGTCTTTCTCAAAAGCTAAATGACAACACAACACACATAAACAAGTATACTGGTGTAATTACAAAAGCAGTCAAGTGGAAAGAGATGAACAGAGAGAGAGAGGCAGAGAGTGCACAGAGAAAGCATATATGCCTTGCATTCATTGAAAATCTCTGATAGACTTCCTTTATGCTTGGTTTAACAGCAAATGTATTCAATTTTTATTACAATTTGGGAGTAAAAAAGAAAAGTAAGCGCACCCTTTGTAAAAGGCGCTTTATAAATGTTATTATTATTATATTACTTAAAGGCACTGTCGGAGCCCAAGCTACAGTCTAAGCCAAAGCCAAAGCAAGGATCTTGAAGAAAGACCCTACTTACAATGACGTATAATCAGGGGTTTCCCTCAACTTTTTCTTTCACTCGCCGGCTGGACAAGTTAACCAACATTTTGGGTCGCCCACATGTAATAATGCACACAATTTTTGAAGCGTAACAAAAAAATCAAAACGCTTATCATTATTTATTTTCCTGACAGGTTTTTGAACTTTGTGAATTGAGACCCATGTAACAGCAACACCTTGTTAGGGTTTACAAGGTGCTCAGCCACTGCCAAAAACACCGGGGCAAACCCCTTCTCTTAGCAATAAGTATAACTGGGTTCTTTTACGTGCATTACACAACACACGGGACCAACTGCTTTACATCCCATATGAAGGACGAAGCAATAACGATTAACTGTCTTGCTTAAGGACACAAGTGTCAAGACCATGAGTCAAACCCACCCTCTGCTGATCAGAAACACCAGTGTGCTTGACCGCTCGGCCACGACACCCCACGTATCAATGGACAGCCATCTTAGTTTATAGACACAACCAAAGTGAGGCTGGGAGTGAAAATGGTCAGGCCCCTGTTGCTTCACTGCATTGAGGGGATCATAACAAAGTCTCCCACAGTCACTAACCTTCAGTTTTCTTTCCTTCTCCAGCACGATGTTCTTTGTGATGCTGATGGCCGTGATGACAAAACTGATCAGGATGAGGAATGGCAGCTGCATCTGGATGACGAGGATGAAGAAATCGTCGATGTACGGTGGGTACGGGTATCGACGCATATCAACCGTGAAGCCGTCTGTGCTGACGTTGCCGAACTGAAGCAGTGCTCGGTCGAGGGCATACTGAAGGGGTAGGAATCCCTCCCTCATGTAACCTGACAGAGATGGAGGGAAAAAGCAGAAAACTCTAAATGAATTTATCTTTAAGGCACTGAACACGTTTGGAAATTGTCAAAGACCAGTGTTCTCACTTGGTGTATCCCAACATATGCATAAAATAACAAGCCTGTGAAAATTTGGGCCCAATTGGTCATCGAAGTAGCTAGAAAATGATGAAAGAAAAAACACCCTTGTTGTACAAATTTGTGTGCTTTCAGATAGGAATAGAACTTCTTGCAAGAAGTTTTTATTATTTTAGTGAGAAATTACCTCTTTCTCAAAACCTACGTTACTTCAGCGGGAGTCGTTTCCTACAATGTTTTATACTATCAACAGCTCTCCGTTGCTTGTTACCAAGTAAGTTTTTATGCTTATAATTGTTTTGAGTCATTACCAAACGTGTAAGATACCTTTAATTTGCCTGGAATAGCCTATACCAGTAACCTTAGAGATTAACCCTTAAAGCAAATTTCACTTGGCACAAATGAACTCAGCTCAAAAACAATTTCACTAACCAGAAACAGGTTACCAGCCAAAAAAACAATTCTTGTTTACTTCCTCTGACTGGTTCCCTGTTTACCATTCCCTAGTATAAAATTCTAAGGCAGACCCTTCCTCATCACTCAACACTCAAAGTCCAACGACATAAATGCCATGTCTCTCATTATTGCTCATTATTGTGACCAGAGATTGGGTGTCAGTACAATCGTCTGTCTAGTAACAGAGTCACATGTAAACAATGAGCAAACAGTCCTGTGAATTTTTCATAAACTTGCAGTGAATAATAAGTTCTTGAAGACAGTGTGTTATAAACTGAGAGAGGTTTAGATGCACACAAACGCAAGCATGTGAAATATTCTCGCGACTTTCTTTCGCTCTCGCTAACGATCACATAATTGCACAAAATTACATACATCTAAAATTCTAATCAGAAAAGTTCAAATTTTTAGTTTTCTATTTAAAGGGTCTGTATACGATTGGTAATGACTCTGAAACTTAATGGCAATAAAAACATACTTGGTAAGAAGTACAGCAGCTTTGGATAGTATAATTCATTTTGAGAAACTTTTTACTTCGAAGTACTGCGGTTAAAGAAAAAGATATCACTTTTTATCCTCCCAAAATTTGAATCTGAAAAGCGTTAATGCATAACGTTTCTCAAATTGTGTATTCCTATTGCAGATTATTCTTCCTGCGTGGACATAACTGTTCCAGATTTTTGGCAATATCTAAAAAACGCTACCACCTTTTGAACTGAAATTTTCACAGGTTAGTTTTATGGTAAATATCTACAACTATATAGGATTGAAACAAACAGTGGGTTCCAATTACCAAACGTATACAATCCCTTTAAAATGAATTAGCAATAATCATCTTCTTCAGATATTCTGTACAAAATGCTTTTCCTTTGAGTTTGATTCAGACAGTGATTTAATTTATATTTACCATAAACAAGAGAAATATAAAACAGTTGATAAAAACAGAGCAAAATATTAACTTTTGTAAATTACAGGAAAACATTTTCAGCTTTTATGGCATATTGCTGTAAATGGTATTGTGGACTTCTTCCAATTCATATAGGGACAAACTTCTCAGTTCAACATAATTATTTTACAAACATTCTGATTTGTACCATGTTTAAACTAAACATCACAACAAGACCACGTTTGCTCAAGGCTCCTGACCACTACAATGGGGAAGTGCTGAAATCCATTATGAGCCTATAAAGACTCCAGGGTATTTAACTAACAGCTCAGCCAAATTCAAAGTCAAGACACAAACAACCAGCTTAAAACATCTTGGTACATTGGTTTGATGGTTTGATGGAGATGAAGGATTATCAGGTGTTTGCTAGTCCATTAGGCCAAATAAAATAACAAAACATGTTTGGCGTCCTGCCTTTTTGAAAAAAGGAAGGAGAAGGGCCTTTTTTCCCCCCTTTTTTTTTTAAATGGCCACCCGACACATTTTTCATGACAACCGGCCAGGCCATTTTTAAAGATGGTTGCCAGTTTTTTTCGGTGTGCTTTTTTCGTTGTGCTTAAGTCTAAAAATAAGATCTTATTTATTTTAACTTTTATTTTGTTCGTCAGGGATCGTTAAAAATGTATCATTTTTTCGTTAAAAAAAAGGGGGAAAAAAGGGGAAAAAAGGGGAAAAAAGCAGGCAGCCTCTAAAAAGGGGTGGAGACGCTAAACATGATTTTTATTTTTTATTTTGCCTTATCATTCAACCATGGAACTCAGACAAGGGAAACAAGCATGAATGATCAAACAATGCGTTCGCATGCCCTTAACCACCTAAGAAAGCCAGACAAAAGGAAACAGAGATTACTCAATGTGTTTACTTGGTTTTTATCACCTTTTTAGGGATTGTTGAAGAAGGTGTCAATACTGTAGCCTGTGGCTGTTGACTTTCAATTTACCTTTGGAAAACTAGGCCTTGAAAAGTTTGTACTATTTTGGAGAAGAAAAAAATTGTGCAGTGTTTTTGTGTGTGATGGGCATACACCTTCGGAACTTCTGTTTATGGGCATTTTCTTTGGCTGGTGCATAGAGGTGGTGCAAATACAAACAGGGTTACATTCTTGCAGGTGCTAAGCAGGAATAACTCCTTAGAAAATTTAGCTACCCCCAGCTTTAGAAGTAGGGTTAATGGAGATAACCCTGGGTTGAGCTTCATGGTGGGGGGGGGGGTGTTAAAATTCACCCCCAATTTTCTGAGATTTATTGCTGGGAATTGGCTTGGTAAGGTGTGAAAAGGGATTATTACAGTGTTTGGAGCTTCACTAATTGTTTGGAGGCCCAACAAATTCGCTGCAAATCATAGATTTAAGGGTCGTTACTTTTAGGCATTGTTGAAAAGGTGTCTATATTGTAGCCTGTGGTTGTTGACTCTCAACTTAACCTTTGGAAGACTAGCCTTGAAAAGTTTGTAGTATTTTGGAAAACAGCACTTGTGCAGTGGTGTTTTTATTTGTGATGGGCATACACTGACGGAGCTTTTATTTATTTGGTTGCTCCCTTAAGCAACAATTATATCGTTAGTGCAAAACAATTTGCATCTCCTAAAAAGCACTTACATAACATGCCAGTTTGAAATTGTTGTATCTCGCTTAAAATAACCAGAGATCTTATGTTTTTGCAGAGCATTTTTGTGCGAGATACAACATTTTTGCAAAATCGAGATACAACTTTTTTACACTGACGCGATGATATGTAGCTTTATTTGAATGAAAAATACAGGTATTTGAGCAGAAAGTAAGGGGTCTAATAAATTTGGGTGAAGAGTCTCAGTTAAAGGGATTGTTTACGTTTGGTAATTGGAACCCACTGTTTGTTTCAATCCTATATAGTTGTAGATATATACCATGACACTAACCCGTGAAAATTTCATTTCAAAAGGTGGAAGCGTTTTTGAGATATTGACGAAAATCTGGAGCGGTTATGTCAACTCAGGAAGAATAATCTGGATTGGAATACACACTCTGAGAAGCGTTGATTCAAATTTTGGGGGATAAAAAGTGATATCTTTTTCCATAGTACTTCGAAGTGAACAGTTTCTCAAAATTCATAATACTATCCAAAGCTGCTGTACTTCTAACCAAGTGGGTTTGATTGCCATTAATTTTCAGAGTCATTACCAAATGTCTACGATGCCTTTAAATGAAGTTTGAAGCTCTGCATGGTGTGGATAATAAGAAGTAACTATTACTTGTAAACATTGCACACAACCATGTGTAAATCTGTTCTGGAAGGAGTTTTAGCTCTGAAAAGAGCCTTTGATCTCAGGTAAAATAAAAAATAAAATGATAAATTTTTACCAGGGTCGCCTCCCCAAGTCTCCCCCTTCTCCCGAGGTCCGGGCAGGGCTACCAAAGGGAACAGCTTGTCTGTGTACCAACGACTGGATTGGCCGGTCAGGTTTCCATACTGACTGTTAGGATAGTTACGCTGGCTGGCTTTCAGACGGATGCTGTAGGTGATGTTGGTTGGTAGATCCTCCGAGGATGGGAAGGGGTTGTGGAATGTGATGCCGCCGAGGAAGTCTGACTTTCCTGACGAGTCGTTCTTGGCGAGAAACTCCACCATCTCTCCCTCCGTCTTGAAACCTAATCCTACAGTTTTTGTAAAGACGTGATGGAGTTTGAGTGATAAGTCAAATAGTTTAATAATATTGTTCGATGTAAACTTTGAGGTTACACAGTACCAATCATTATTGAGAAATGGTTCCATGTAGAATTATATATTTTTTGGCGCTTTTTGAATCAGCTGGGGAGCAGAGTTTCCTTGACAGACGTTTTCTTTCTTTTGGGAAATCCAAAACTTCTGTTGGGCATTTTTCTCTTTGGCTATTTCTAATATTGCCACGCAAGGTAATAGAACTGTTACAAGCCTATCATTTCGGTGCAACACTCACTTGGTAATTTTCATGTCTGTTCAAAACAAGAGGATTGAAGAAATGTATCGGCTACTCCCCTTATTGTTTTAAGTTTTTTTAAAACAAGAAATCTCAAGATTATTTCTTCTTGCATAAACCTTATAATTATTTATGATCTTCTTTGGTCTTGAAATTTGTCCTTGCTACACCCATAGAGCTGTAAACTCATCCCTGTACATGGCAATTTGTTATTTAACTTTGTGCAAATGGAGGCAATTTCATTTAGTGTACCCCTACAGTATGTACAAATGTACATGTATACGTGTGAATTTGAACAATGTAAATAACTGATGATTCTGAAGATATATTCATACATGCAACTTGGTAATTGCAAACAAGCTGAATAGTAAAATGGTCAAACCCACAACAATTGTGAACACTGTTTTTCAGTTTTCTATTGCACTGTCATTAAAGAAAAAAAAGGAAATCAACAGATCAGCCTAAGTATGATGTGGCTTTTTTTTCTATAGGATACATGCTTTACTAACTTACCAGTGTCCAAAGTCACGTGATCACCAGAATGCAAGTTCTGCACCAAGAAGCTCATGACTCTGGTCTCAGCGCTGCTGTTGGGGGTGTACGCCATCCGCCAGACACACTTAGGAAGAGCGAAAGGGAACTTGTTACGGGTGAGGTTATTCGGTAGTCGGTCGATTGAAAACTCATCATAAATCTTGGGGTTCTTGTAGTGTTTGTAGTCCACCTTTGTGCGGAGCCATATCAGCAGCAGGGAGACGAAGATCGGGAGGCCGATCTCGAATATAGTGCGGACTAAGTGCCTCTTCTGAAGTACGTAGTTCTTCCATGACAAGAGGAGAAGTTGTTTGAGTTTCTGTCTCATGATGTCACTTACACGTAGGTCTCTTTTGGTATTGCATCCAGATCTGGTGTTGTGTTTCAATAGAAGACAGGATTAATAAAATAATGTTGTGTGTAATTATTATTAAAGGCACTGAACACGTTTGGAAATTGTCAAAGACCAGTGTTCTCACTTGGTGTATACCAACAAAAAATAAAAAGCCTGTGAAAAGTTGGGCTCAATTGGTCATCGAAGTTGCAAGAAAATGATGAAAGAAAAACCACCCTTGTTATACAAATTTGTGTGCTTTCAGTTAGGAATAAAAACTTCTTGCAAGAAGTTTTTATTATTTTAGTGAGAAATTACCTCTTTCTCAAAAACTACGTTACTTCAGAGGGAGTCGTTTCCTACAATGTTTTATACTATCAAGAGCTCTCCGTTGCTTGTTACCAAGTCAGTTTTTATGCTAATAGATATTTTGAGTAATTACCAAATGTGTACAGTGCCTTTAAGTCAGGGTTTTTTATCAAAAACATGCATCAGGTCTTGCCCTTAACACTAGCCGGGTGTACACTGTCTAGTAAAAACTGCTATGGGCTAGTTAACACCACTTTTTAACTTGCCCTGTGGGCTACTAAAAACTGCACAACCTACTTGTTTAAAATGCTCATCTTTTCAGATGTGAATAATAAAGTTTTAAAATGTTTTAATTTGTTTTTGAGTTAATTTTGTTGTTTGAATGCAACTTCATTTGACCATTGAACTGGTTGTGATCGCTACCACTAAAAAGAAAGATACCTTTATGACAATACATAGAATCTGGGCTAGTAAAACTTCCTTGGGGCAAGTAAAACAAACATTTTGTTAGCCCAGTAGTAGGTTACTTTACAAAAATTAGTTGCGATAATCGTAATCCTCCATCCTCCCGATGGTCGCAAACCATCTGCAGCCGTCGGGGGGATGGAGGGTTACGATTATTGCAACTAAAACGCAAGGCCTGTGCAACAAATTATATAATACGTAATTAGCCATTATTTGCGCATAAAAGTAACCTAGATGTAAATGATATATTTTCATTGTTCAATTGTTTTTGTTTGTTTGGGTTTGTTTTTGTTTTGGGGTGGGTTTTTTTTTGTCTTTCTTTTTTTCGGGGGGGGGGGGGGGCAATAGTATATGGGACTCCTGTAATCTGTTTTCTTTGAGCTGGTCCTTGCTCTATGGTTAAAGGGAATGTGTAACACTACGTTTAGATTCGGCTTGAAAATTATGCTGAATCTGAACGCAACTTTACTCATTATGACCCAAAATAGTGGCCTATTTTAACAACAAAAATATGATTAACTCTTTAGTCTTGGCCATGTACCTTTCTAAATTACTAGACTTCAGTCCACGATCGGGTTACGATCATCGCAACTACAGTCTACATAGGTCCATAGTACTACGTAGTACGTATGGCTAGACTTAAACTTATTTAAGAAAATCCTATGCCCCTATGACTACCATTGTTATTGTTAACTTGCTACACCTACACCAATTACTGTGTTCTTTCATTCTTTCTAGCCCTATTTCAAAGCAAAAGAACAAATTGAATTTGATATTCACTTTGATTTCCTTCCTCCATGCTTTGACATGTACATTTTGGAAACTAAATTGATAACGATACTACGTAGGAACATGGAGGTAGAATTAGAAGTGTACTTACCTCAAACACACGGAGCAATGCTTCTTTTAGTTTTAGTTTAGTAGAGCATGTATGCTTCTAAATCATAAATGTACAGTTTTAGAACGTCTAGCCGGTAGCTGGCTGTGGGTGACAAAACTCGATCCACGGGTTGCCGGTCACAAAGACAAAGTGTACATGTCACCACCATGCAGTTGTCTCATTCTCAATAATCACTGCGACGTATATTACAACATGTGCAAGTTTATGGTCCTCCGTCATGTCCGTGTGAGACTGTCTGCCTGTTTACACACAGGAATTAACGATTGTTTACCGACTTACACAACACACACAGAGCTCAGCTGATGATAATTACGAGGAGTCACAAGATCGTCGGTCAACAAAACACTTTTACAGCTACCGTGCTCTATCGCCCTCTAGAGCCTAAAAAACACCAGGTAATTTAGCAGAAGTTACATTATCCGACGCGGTGCGTCCGAATTCGTCACCCCGTATTTCTGTTGGGAAAAAAACATTGAAAATGGACTGCTATTATCAACATCCGAGTTTAATCTCAGGACAGCTAATTATTGTTTAGCAATCACTGTTTATTGTTTATATCCTTCATAGAGGTGTCATTTACAAAAGAAAAACTGCCTTGTCCTTACAAGAAGAAAGTTTCAGCTTGTCTTGCACTATAAATAGTTCAAACTGGACAAAGTATCAATGGTAAAGAAAAACAATTTATCACCTCTTAAAGGCCTGGAATTACACAGAGGCAATGGCCTCCGTTGCCCTTGGTCTTGGCCTTGGTACCCCTTCAAAAGTTTCCCATAGACTGTAAGATTTCCCAACAGATTTCCCCCTTTCAAAATGAAAATGGCCTTGCCCTCTCAAAGATGAAATTCCAGGCCTGCCTCTATCCTATTCCCATTGATAATGTCAGAGAAAAGTTGCTTCCCAAGAAGAAACAACAGTGCAAAGTGTCATCTTTGTATTTAAAAAAAATAACTGAAATAATTTGTAGTCCGAATAATCTGTTTATATTGCAACGGGTGGCTGCACCCACAGTAGTGTTCTAAATGCCGCACACAGACAGTAACTGTGCCAATGGTTGTATTTCGACGAGTAATGTTTCAGGCTGTAGTTGGTTCACAACATCAGGGGACGGGCTGCCCTAGTCCTTAATGTTTGTGCACTTCATGGACAATTGTTGATCTTACCAAGGCTAGGGGAGGAGTTGGGTATTACACTGAAAAGGGGAGGGTGATAATTAAATAAACAACAGGGTGATTGGAGCAACGAATCATTTATCCTAAGGACCGAGAGAAGACGAAAGCCAGGTTCATACTACACGCGAATGCAAAGCAAATTATGTGACGCAAACAATACCTAAAGCGCTGTTTTCCAATGGTAAGGAAATTTGCTTCGCTTTTGCAATTTGCGTGAAGTATGAACCCAGCTTAAGGCCGTGTCTGAATTGACGGCTTTGGCAGTGGCTGTGGTCAGATTGCTGGAAAAAACATTAACAGTTGATGCTGCTGCAAAAAGCAAATGGCCATAGCCTAGCCGAAGTCGCTGGATTCAGACGCGTCCTAAAAATGCTAGACAGGTGACTGAACTGTAAATGAAGGTTCACACTGAAGCTGAGGGGTTTACTTTAAATTCAACCAGTTTCTGCTTATTTATTCTTCCAACTCAGTAATCTTCCATTATTACATTTTTTTTTTAGAACTCTACACAAACATTAAAGTTCAGGGATCATAGGCCTAGACCTTTCTATTGTTGATAAACAAACCCCACTGGTTGGCAAGGACAGCTGAATGTTAACAAAACATTCAATTGTGTTAATAGATGTCACCAAATTCAATATTTCTGCAAACTTTCAATTTAACAAAATGCATCCCATGATTGGTTGCTTTGTTTTAACAAATTCAACACTATTTCAGAACATTGTGTAACATTGTTAAAAACTGTCTGTTTTTGCTTTGCATTTATGGCTTCCCATAGTTTTACAACCTTGGTTAGCAAAAACTCAGGCTGTGATGTTGCAATAGAGAGGTCTAAACCCTAACCCCTAAGCATTTCTACTAGAAAGCTTCCACAACCCATCATACTCCAACAGTTTACTTATTGGAACAGTACACAACCCATCATACTCAAACAGTTTATGTACTGGAACAGTACACAACCCATCATACTCCAACAGTTTATGTACTGGAACAGTATACAACCCATCATACTCCAACAGGTCCTGTGCTTCTGGACTGTGATTTAGTGGGTACTTTTCACAGTACTAGACCATCCAAATTTTAACAAATCATCTGTTTGATTTTGGCAGGCCTGGGGTGGTTAGGGCTTAGTGGCAGTTTTATGCATGTTTTGTCAACCAAATACTAATAATGTAGCGTGTTTGTAGTAAACGATGAGTTTCTTCCATCAGCATACACAGCAGTTATACACTGTGCTGGTCCCCTTCATATTCTGTAGCCCACATCTTACATCTTGCGCACTGATGATGCATAAGCTGGGGTGACTTTGTCTTAACTCCACCCTTTCGACCAAACAGTGTGAAGTGCTGAACAGTCAAAATCGTATTGGCTATGATGTGCAACAAAGGGAAATGTCGCTCACTTGGGTGTAAAATTAAACACCAAAACTGTCACTTCAAAATCACATCATTCAACTATTTCCCGCGGAATTTTTTATCAATACAGCAATAATTGTTTAAAATCACTTGAACATCAAAGTTGTATTCTGCTCAAAATTCAGAAACATCGATTATAACAACTCGATCGTTTGGCAATCTTTGTTGCTGATGGAATGATGGAAAGTGTTACAATAAATTTCAGCCCTTCTGAAGAGTTTGGTGACCCATCTGAATTTTGGAGTGGCTCACAGTTTGTGACATAAAGGGCTAGCAAGGCCATTTTCCACCTTCTATGTACTGCGGACTGACTGTTCTTTGGCACTTTACCCTTGGCTTGAATTTAAAAGGGCTAGCAAGGCCATTTCCCACCTGTGTACTGCGGACTGACTGTTCTTTGGCACCTTACCCTTGGCTTGAATTTAAAAGGGCTAGCAAGGCCATTTCCCACCTGTGTACTGCGGACTGACTGTTCTTTGGCACTTTACCCTTGGCTTGAATTTAAAAGGGCTAGCAAGGCCATTTTCCACCTTCTGTGTACTGCGGACTGACTGTTCTTTGGCACTTTACCCTTGGCTTGAATTTAAAAGGGCTAGCAAGGCCATTTCCCACATTCTGTGTACTGCGGACTGACTGTCCTTTGACACTTTATCCATTCGGAAGAGTCCTCACTTGAGAGCCACTAACTCTTCAAATGTCATCTCAAGAAAGTTTACAAACTTGTCCGATTCTGCTGTCACCTTTCCATGGATTCTTTGCACACCCACATGCAAAAAAGGAGCTAGCAAACAGCCAATAACATATTGAACAGAAAAGAGCAAGTTTGGATAAGGGGCTGATCCAACAAAGTACTAGTAACGGTGGGTAGTAGTGGGTGGAAGGTAGAGTTGGATTGGGTTTTTTCGGGGAGGGGTTGAGGGGTTTAGGCCCTGTATGGATTCATGCGTCACTGCCTCTTGAGGTAGGCTTTATCATTCTGCTACCATCTCCGTCAAGTTCCCTGTATGCCAATGCAATTAAGACTCTGATTCTTATCATACTAAGATGGGATCAGACTATTTCTTATTCCAAGCCTCGCTTTGGCTTCACTGAATGATGGCTGCACCGTGATAAAGCTTAACCAGAGGTGTAACCAGACATTTGCATTTGAGGAGGCAAGCAGGGGCAAAGACACTTTTTGGGGGGGGGCAAGAGGTGGAAAAAGGGTTTTGAGTAGTTGGGGGGGGGGGTGCTCCAGCCCCCTACCCCATCACCCTCCCCTCTTGTTAAGCAACTGAACTCAGTGCGACTCTTTAAAAGTATATCAGTCTCCATGATCTGTTACGATAGACATAAGTGACATTCAATCATTTAATGAAATAAAACTGTAAAGCAATTTGTAACAAGCCTTTTTTTTTCGCCGAATATGCTTGAGTTTTTGAACACTTTAAAAAAACACTTTAAATTTTCAAAGCCTAAGCATATTGGGGACAACTTGTCCAACAGCACAGCTTCCCCTGACAACAGGGCAATGCAAAACTGCTGTGAAATTGTTATTGCGGCAAGTTTCAGAAACTGAAATCTTTGTTGTTCACTTGCCTGGGTGCAGAGAGAGCGCCCGCGTGCTCCACTTTGACCACATGACCCCCGGATTGGAGCATCAGAATCAGTGAAGGGGGCTAATTTAGGGAAAAAGAAAAAATACACACAATACATACAGAGGAGAAAGGATTTTTAAAATGTGACCATAGGCCATTGGAAAACAATAGGCCATTGGAAAACAATAGGCCACTGGAAAACAATGGGCCGTTTTAAGAATAGACCCCTTGCATTGGCTGCCACCGCCGTGGTCAAACAATGTAAACGTGCACGCCTGTACACACCACGCACAAATCTCAGCCAATGTCCTCATTGACCTCATTGAGGGCGCTTTTGGGGCTTGTGACGTCATATGCCAGGGGTCTATTGACTTGGCTCAAAGTGTGAGATTATGGTTTTTGTTAGACATGGTTGCATGCTTTGTCCGTAATGTAAATTTCATGGCGTCTTTACATACTCTGTCGACGCACTGTGTGGCTTTTGGTGGGACTTATAAAAAGGTGAGCAGGACCTGCATGCTGCAGAGATAGACCTTGAGCATGGCAAGAAATCTGTGTGGTCAGCTGGCTGGCCGCAGCTGGGGGAGTTCAAACAGATGGGGCAATTGGGACAGCGCTCACAATCAGTAACAGACAGCAAGTGGAAATGGAGGCTGTGTGATGCCGGTGGACAGAGACCAAAAATATCTCCATGGGCTTATGCAGTCAAGAACCACAATCTCACACTTAAAGCCAGGTACATATTGAGGCTCCATACTGCATCAGTGAGTTTTAAAGGGAAGAAACCACATTCATTTCAAGTTTTGTTTGTATCTTGGCTTCCCTTTATGGGCAACCTTCAAATCCTACGTGTAGGTGGGGGGACTGCTCTATATTCCGACACCCCTATGTTCCGACACCCCTATGTTCCGACAACCCCATCATGATTTACATAGGGTTAGGGTTAGGGTTAGGGTTAGGGTTAGGGTTAGGGTTAGGGTTGGGAATAGGAAAATACACCAGGGTTGTCGGAACATAGGGGTGTCGGAACATAGGGGTGTCGGAACATAGGAGTGTAACCGTAGGTGGCTGCAGACATACCGGGTAATTTTCCCTGTTGTGCATAGTTATGAGCATAATGCACTCTTCCTAGAACTGTATAATTAAAGGGGAACTGTTGTCTCGATCATAGCAGGCCCGTGGCTGCCCATGGAATAATGAACTCAAATCCAGATACTGCACTGCTCACAAGCTGGCCAACACTCCACAATATAATAATGATGGCGCCCTTTCTGATGCGACAGCCAGTGTGTGCGCATGCGCAGTAACCGGGTTAGAGTTCATAACTCCATATACGGCCACAGGCCTGCTATGATCATGACGACAGTGCCCCGTGAACCAGTAAGTCAGCCTGATGCGCCTAAAGTGGTGCCTTCCCAATCCAAAACACAAATATGCATAGTCCAATCTCATGCAGGAATTCAGCGAGTCAATCCATTTCTCCTTCCTGTTATCAACATTCATAAAGATACAAGTCACTTGTTCAAGTTACTTGAATGTCATCATACTTGAGTTTGTCAAACCTTTGCAAATGGCTTCAAACTACTGCTGTGCCCTTGTCTGCATGACTTCACGGACCCCATATTTGTTGTTAAAGGTGACTGTATGGCTAACATGAAAGGGTCTAATAACGGTCACTTGGCAAATGCAATATTAAAAGGAACCCCTAAACTTGCAATGTGTGTACCTTTCAATAAGATACGAGTGGCCAATCACTGTAGAGACTGTTCTCTACTGTTCAAACAGGATTGAAGAAATCCGTTGAATACAGTGGTACTTTTGATTATTGAAATGCATTGAGTACCAGAATAAAAGAGTAGTTTGTTTGGTTAATTTTTTTCGCAACAAATTTGTCCACAACAAAAATATATCAAAGACATGTTCCACCTTAAAGGGACACGTTGCCTTGGATCGGGCAAGTTGGTCTATTAAAAGCGTTTGTAACCGTTTGTTATAAAATGCATTATGGTTAGAAAGATGTTTTAAATGTAGAATACAATGATCCACACAAATATGCCTCGAAATTGCGTGGTTTTCCTTTTACATCGTGAACTAACAGGGCACGCCATTTTGTAGAGCCAAACTTTTGACTCCACGAAATGGCAGACTGTGTTAGTTCGCAAAGTAAAACCACGCAATTTCGAGGCATATTTGTGTGGATCATTGTATTCTACTTTTAAAACATCTTTCTAACGATATGCATTTTATAACAAACGGTTACAAACGCTTTTCATAGACCAACTCGCCCGAACCAAGGCATTGTGTCCCTTTAAAGCCAAAGCGTAAATTATTGGGATTTCTTTTAGAGTAATTTCTTTTTTTCGTAGAGGTTGTCTTTGAATTATGGCGAGGATGAATAGGGATCAGATAAAAATTACTTTGATGTGAAGGGAGCGTGAAAACTGGCAAGAACATCAAAATAGGCCAAAAGAAAGGTACAACATTCATGGCCATTGAATTCATGGGATTTTAACAAAATGCAGCAGTCATTTTTCCCCCTCCAAATCAAATCAATGTTTACCAAACAGAGAATGCAAGGAGAATAGAATTTCTCCATTTTTGCTGTGAAGAAAATCAATACGTATGACTGTTTTTGAATGCGGGATAGACGATATAATTAGTAAAAGCTTACAAATAGTCTTCTTTTTGTGTAAATCAAACAAATACTTCAAACCTGTTATTTTTTCAATGACAATAATGTGCTTATTGTTTTTCTCAGTAAAATGTTTTTGTTTCAAAGTTGGGATGAAGGCGACACAAATGCTGTACCTTTTCTTCACATACAATGTACCATGCAAAGTTATTTCTGGGGGCAGTGTAATAGGTTCACCATTAGCAAAAACATTGCATCCTTTGTTACTCAAGTTTATTTTTAAATCAAATTAATGCCACATTTCGCCTGATATGCTCTATGCATATAGGGGACTTGAGTCCAACAGCAGTGCCACAGTAGATTTTCCTCAATACATTTCACTTTTTTTCTTCTTCAAATCAAATTTCAGATGCCGACTCTTTTGAAATTCAAGTGATTAATTTTCTTTTGACTTTTTGCTTTCCTTTCAACGTTTTAATAGTGTTTCTCAACAGTTTTCCTCCAAAGTTAACTTGTTGGAAGAAGCTTAGTTATCAACAGTCGAAGAAAATCTACACTTCAGAGTTTTGCTGTGAAATTATCTTGGCGAGCATATCAGAAACTGAGATCATGTGACTTGCCTGATACAAAATCAAAGATTTTAGCCAGAAAACGACGGGTGCGAGAGCTCACACATTCCTCGTTAAAGCACCGATGGGGAAGGCTACAATGAAGAGAAGTTATGAAGTTGACTTAAAATATTTGTATCTTCCAAGAGTTCGTCTGTTGGAAATACTCATGTACTACTTACTCTCTTTTCATTTTAAATTACTCTGCTGAAAGTTAAAGTTGCTCATTTGAACTTTTTTTAAGATGACCTCTTCACCGGTTGGCCTGTCTGACCAATCACACTTACAGGCATCGTACAAGTTTGGTAATGACTCTGATAATTAATGGCAATAAAAACTTACTTGGTGAGAAGTACCGCAGCTTTGGATAGTATAATGCATTTTGAGAGACTTTTCACTTCGAAGTACTGCGGTTATGAAAAAATATATCACTTTTTATCCCCAAAACATTTGGAATCTGAGAAGCGTTAAGCATAACCCTTTTCAGAGTGTGTATTCCAATGCAGATTATTCTTCCTGCGTGGACATAACTGCTCCAGATTTTCAACAATATCTCAAAAAGGCTACCACCTTTTGAAATGAAATTTTCACAGGTTAGTTTTATGGTATATATCTACAACTATATAGGTTTGAAACAAACAATAGACTCCAATTACCAAGCGTGTACGATGCCTTTAACCCTTTACAGACCATTCATTTCTGTAAAAACATCACAATACGCCCATACATGGCTACTATTGATGGTTTTTTGTTTCAATAAAAATGCCCCGAAAACCCAATGTGAAACACTAATTATGTTTTGTTTTACAAATGTTAATTGTATGTCAACTTGGAAAACATTGGGAAACGTCAATTCTGGACATGAATTTCACCATGACCGCACTCTATGAATGGAATTAGACCAAATCTTGTGGCCGTTTTACAGCCACTTACGGCATTTTGGGACCAGCTGCCTGTGGCTGCTATGGTCTCTAAAGAGTAAATGCCACCTTTATAGCGAGGCACTTGAAAAATAACCTGCTTCTTCTGTAAACAAAGTTTTTTTTGCCAATGTGTATTTAAAGGCACTGAACACGTTTGGAAATTGTCAAAGACCAGTGTTCTTACTTGGTGTATCCCAACATATGAATAAAATAACAAGGCTGTGAAAATTTGGGCTCAATTGGTCATCGAAGTTGCAAGAAAATGATGAAAGAAAAAACACCCTTGATGTACAAATTTGTGTGCTTTCAGATAGGAATAAAAACTTCTTGCAAGAAGTTTTTATTATTTTAATGAGAAATTACCTCTTTCTCAAAAACTACGTTACTTCAGAGGGAGTCGTTTCCTACAATGTTTTATACTATCAACAGCTCTCCGTTGCTTGCTACCAAGTAAGTTTTTATGCTAATATTTGTTTTGAGTCATTACCAAACGTGTCTGATACCTTTAATATATAAAAAAAGACCAATGATAAATGATACAACAATCAGCAGAGCAGTGTGTATTGTGAAACAACCTGCTAAAATGTTACATGCATGAGACATAATGATGGCACTAGGTGTTATCCAGTGCATTGTTTTCTTCTAGCGAAAACCACAAGCATCACTTGTGCACAAACAAACCTTCAATGACTGCAGGCAGGTATTGTCGGCAACATGCAACAAGCTTCCTCAATAGTGAATAATACACATACACAGCTTGTGATGTGATCTTAACGATATCTACAGATGATGAAATCTCTTGGAGACAATAGCTTTTTCCCCAACAATAATTTCTGAACAAACAAAAGGCGTACACACACCCACTCCATTGCATCTCACCTTTGCGGAATCAGGAACTTAAAGCAACACAACACAATGTATTCGAACAATTCATATTTATTACCGCTAATCTTTAATTTAAACCAAAAAAAGAAGAAATCAAACCTGTGTAAGGTGAAAATGACCAACCTTGACTGCTTTATAAAAAAGAAAAAAAAAAAACATTTTTGGGGCATTTTGGGTTAAAATCAAGTTTTTACAATTGTTTTTTTATGCACAGCAACAAAGAATATACGCAAACTTTACTTACATTCTGGAAATACAACATCGTGGGAAGGACACTGATGGTACACCGGTACATGAGACAAATTACATTTTTAAAAAGAACTAAAATTTACTTCTTTGTCCCAAAATACTATCCCTTTTTTCGGATTGGTCATAATCAAACCAGTTTTATAACAAAATAAACTAATTAGAAGCCCGAGGGTTGATCTTAAAAAATTTATAAGCAAATGCCAATTGTTTCAAATTGTCGAAGTAATAAACAGCCCACCAGCAAAGGAGGCTTCACTAATTTTTTTTTATAAAATTGAGATTCCAATAATTCCTTTAAATACTTACATTGGTATTGTCACCCTAGCCATATCAACTTTACCTGAACAAGTGGCACTGGATTGCATGATTCACATAACATAAGTTACCTAAGTCACTAGAAAAACAGTCTTTTACCCTTCAGAGACCATATGATTTTAAGTTCGATCGACCGACATTCTCCAAACATTGTTTTTCATTTTACTAAAGTAGACTTTTTCGCCAAATGTGACATAGACAAATCACTGCGACTATTTGTTGCTGATGATGAAGGTACAGGTGTAACAAGGTTGTGTGATGAGCCACGATAGAGTTGCAAACACAATTTGTCAAAGTGCAACTAGATTAAAAACTCCCGTATGTAAGCACAAATCCAATGGAGTGAGATACCATCTGCTGGCATGGAGCAAAGTGTGAATTACAAATGTGCAAGGTATGACGTCACAGCCTGAATAACAACCTTGTTGCACTGCAGGAGGTTATGGTCTCTTAAAGGGTTTGTCCTTAAAGCAAGAACAGATTTTATGGTTGTACAAAGAATCATAACACAAAGCAGATGTGAGATCATCTTCCATACTTTGCTTATTGCATGTGCTTGGAATCTCTTCTAGTTTCAATGGCATACACACACATCAACGAGCGAATGAAACACCTACCATTCATTTGTTAGTTATTGAGAAACACAACGTCACTGAACTTTAACGACTCAATAATGCTCTCAGTGAAGTAATTCTGCCATTTCCTGAGAGCAAACATGTTCAAAACAGTTCAAACTGCCTTATTATACCTCCCCAATAGTATACTATTTCATCGAGGGCCACTATGAATTCATTCTTAAGCAAAACTGTCACAGAGCAAATTCTGCATTATGAGTTTATTCATCCCCGAAATCTGCACTCATGCCGACAAAAAGAGTACACAGAATATTTGTCGCAGCCCTGTGCAACCTGGACATGGCTTTACCATGTAATATTTTCCTCTGACTGATTCTGTACATCAGCTATGGACATTTGAACCACTAGGGATTCAGAATGCAATAGGAGAGAGGGCAGCTCCCAGTTTAACACCAGTGGAAAGGTAGAACTTTGTGACGAAGGCAAAACTTTTTTACATAATATGCTCACTCCCTTAAAATTCAACTCAGTGAAAACACAAAAAGTTCAATTTTTTCCCCAAAGCTTTTAATTTGAGCGCCAACATAAGTTCTGCACTCAAAGTGAAAATAAATCTCAGGAGGTCTGAAAAATATCATCGGCTTGAGCCCACATTATTTTGAAATAAGGAACATAGAGTCGTTTTGAAATGTTACTTCTGCACCCCATCTTCAAAAGGACATCAGTTTGGCAGATACAAAATATATATATTTACACGACATGCATAATTGTCTTAACAACGACATCACCACTTTTTCTTCTTCTAAAGTTTAAACATGGAACACTTGCCTGTGAATTTCAATGGCCACAGGGTCAAGCAAATTACATGAATGCTGGTGGTTAACAAGCGGAGAAACAGTCCCTGTGAAAAACATAAGAGATGTCATCAAAAACTGAACAGCTGATTCCCTACTTATTTACAATGCGTTAAGGATTTTGTCACTGAACAAAATGGCTGTTGCAACATTTATAGTTTAAGAAGCAACTATAAAAAGCAAAATCGCGGGTAGAACCACGTGTCAAATCTCTTTCGGGAGGAGTGTTGGCTCTGAAAAGAGCAGGTGAGGTCTCGCAATTTCGAAGAGTATACTGTTCCCAAAAGATATTTTCTACATGGTTGTACCCGCAATTTTACTATTTATAGTTAATTCCCGTTTCCACACAATGCAAAGCTTCAAACATCACTTATTTTGAGTTGATTTTTTTTCTCCAAAATTGACTGGACAACTCGAATAAATTTTAGATTTGAAACATTCTCAATTTTGCACTTTAAAGAGCATTGAAAAATATCGAAATTACACAAGAACAAGACTTAAGCAATGCCTCGTTGTACAATTGTTATGAGCTATTCATGTGGTAATGTTTCAAAAATTGCCACTCAATCACCTAAACAAGAAAAATAATCTCTACAAATCTATTTAGAATTAAAACCAAAAAAATTGATGCCTTCCTTCTGTGGCATTTGACTCTATAATGTTGATTTTCTTTTGAATAAAAAGGCATCAGCAGCCATTGTTTTTTAGGGAGGCTTGCAGAAAAATCATAAAGAGTCACCCTCTTGTTAAAGAAGATCGGATCAAAATTACAGAAATGCCAAGTTGTGTACCACTGGCTCTACCCAGTGCCAGCCAACGCAACTCTTCCGAAGTGTGTCCCAAGGAGCTCCCTTACATCCCTAGATTTTACTTCAACCATGCAAAGTTTGAAATCCTTTCTGAAATTGTGTTTGTGACAAACAGCGCCAACCTTATAGATTCAGTATCTTCTTGGTCCTTGTTGTTGTTGTTGTTGTTGTTGTTGCTGCATGCCAGGGTGAGGTGGCATCGACCCCATCTGGTTCATGCCCGCCATCATGTGCTGCCCGCCGAACATGCCTGGTGGGTTCTGAGCCCCGCCCATCCGCTGTTGCATCTGGTGCATTGCATTGGTCACTGGCATGCCTTGCATCATTCCACCTGAGGAAACAAACAAATAGATTTCAAAGCGGCCCTTTTTCCTTCCCAAGGTTTGATTTTGTGGTCAATTGGAAACAGTTTATGATGTATCCCTTTGACCTTTCAAAAGCACTCCCGAAATGAGGTAACAAAGATTTATTGTTGCGATGACATCAGGGCCTGAGTTCATGGCTCTGCTTACCGCAGAATTCTGCGCATATGGCTCACACACTTCAGAATTCTGTGATAAGCAGTGCCATGAAATTGGGCCCAGGGCCCAATTTCATAAAGCATGTAAGCACAAAAACTTTCTAAGCACAGAAAACTCTTGCTTAGTAAAAATAGGTTACCAGCCAAAATACCATACAGTTACCATTGATGTGACTGGTACCCCACAAGAAATCTGCTTAGCAGAATTTTCTGCTAAACAGCTTTATGAAATTGGGCCCAGGTGAATTGAGTCAATAGTGCAGTATTGGCACATGTACTCTTAGTTGTTAGACAGCTGTAAACATCAACCTCAAATGTTAAGTAATTAATGACTGGTCGGTAAAACTCTTACCAGGTGGATTGGGCATCATACCCATGGGGTTGTTATGCTGCTGTGGAGGCATGGTCATTCCACCTGCAAAGAAGGATATAAAAGGCGTCATGTTAGTTATGAGAAATGGTAAAATAACAAGTTCCAATTATGGCTAGTTTGGCTACACATTTTGGTACAGAGTACACATAGTGAACAACATCAGGCCTGGAATTTCATCTTTGAGAGGGCAAGGCCATTTTCATTCTAAAAAAGGGCACTTCCATTGGAAAGTCTTAAATTATCTTGGAAACTTTTGAAGCTGTACTACAGGGCTCCAATTTTGGGGGAAAATCCACAAGACTACATGCTTGTAGCTCAAAATGTTTACTGAACCAGATGTTTTTTTTTACAAGACCAGTCATAAGAAAAGATTTGAACTGTTTAATTTGAACAAGCACTGAGAGAAGATTTATCTTGATTTGGGCAAGTATTCTTCAATACTCAACAGAGTTAAATTTTTTAATCAGACTGAAAGTCAACATTTGAAGAAAAAAACCAAGACCGCTGGACTTGTCCAGTCATGAGCTTACTGGCCCGGTGCTGAAATCACTGGCCTCGGGCCTGTGGTCCAGAGTAAATTTTGAACCCTGTACCAAGGCCAAGACCAGGGGCATCAGAGACCATGGCCTCTGTGTAACTCCATAGCTACATGTACAGTGTGTGTGTAGAGTGATTCCTTGCATGCTGTTTTACAGACTTAATAAATTCTTTCGAAAAAGAGCTAGATAATTAATGTTTGAACACTTTAATTATTTTATTTTTTACAGTGCTGTTTGACACCAAAGTCACCTTTGAATATTGGATCTGTGGAAAGCTGCAAGTTATTCAATTATTTAACTGGAGAGATATGCATACAGAAAAGCAACAACCTGTCCTAATCTATCTCAAGTGTACCCCGCCCCCCCCTGCCCATTCCTTTGCTTTTAACCTCATGTTCTTTGTTAGGTTTCAAACGTTTTCCTAATAAAGTAACTTTTACCATGCTTTTGCCACAGAAAAAATACGCTGTGCCACTTCAAGAACCGAGTTATGAGGAGGGCCGAACTGCTTGTGGTTCAAAACATACAGACAGCATTAAATCATATTTTGTTTATCAAACTTATCTTCATACAGCTCCTGCCAACTGTTACCTGGTGGCCAATATTTCACTAACATACCTTGCACCATGCTACCCTGAGGTCTGACAGGTGGCTGGGATAAAGTGGGCATGCCAGGCATCATGTGAGGGGGGCGAGGGGGCATAGAGGGCGCACTAACAGGCGCAGAGCTGGCCACAGCTGATGCAGTTTTGTTGTACTTTGGCAAAGCGGCTCGGAATTCCTCCTAGAATGAGAGGCAATTTAAGAAAAAGCTTAAATAAAATGTGGCTCATGACATCACACGTTTACATCAAAGTCATGGATACTGGACACTTTCTGCTTTCCCCCCCAATTGTAAAGTGCTATCATAAACTAGTGCACATTTTCCATCAACATTTGACGACATAAAAGGCAAACATCTTAATTCGGCCCTTGGGAAAAAGTAGGAAAATTTTATTGAGTACAAGGACTGACCTATACATGTAACACATGGTAAACACTTCGATAGGCTTTTCTGGCTATTTAATAACAATTTCCCTGATATTTCTGAGGGCAAGAAAATCGGAAATGAGATTAAAGTAAGAAGAATATAATGCCTGCAACATAAGCTGTTGAACTTTTGGCGAGTTATGGTTCAAAATCAAGGAGCGACTTCCAATTCAATACTGTATTTAAAAAAAATTCTACTTATATAATTAACACAGGGCTTGCCGGGGGGGGGGGGGGGGGTTTAAAACATAAATAACAGACGCATGTAGATCATGTCATGAAACCTTTCTCAAAAATAAATGTTGCGTGTTAAAAATGTGAACTCCTGATAAGCAGGCTTTCCTTTCCCATTCACCGTTAATTGTGACTAAATTTACGCTAAAAAATACATATACCAAGTCGGTAATACCTGTTATTCATGCTGCCTCAGATAGCAAATACTTTTTTTTCCCCGACTTGCGTTATTATTTACCACAAGACTTACCAGCGACATTTCGTCATCAGGATGCACTATCTTACTGGTACCTGATGTCATGGCTTTGCCACTAGAAGAAGCTTTCTCTGTCGTACTCGGGGTGTTCAGCTTCGGGGCTGCTGCTGTGACCGTCGCCGTTGTCATGCTGACTGGGACGGCGGGCTTGGCCTGGTCAGGAGCTGGAGTTGCGTATGCTGGGAATGTTGGTTTGACTGGACCGATGGTAGAGGTGGCTGTGAAGCCAACACTGCTTGGTCCACTGACTGATGATGTAGTCTGAAAAGTTGATGTAATAAAAACAAACAAACAGAGAGGTTAGATTGGCTGCGTATTGCGCCACAGCACCTTGTAAACCATTACACGGTGCTATGTAAAGGAGTAGGTCTCATCCTTCACAAATGTAGCTCCACATACCTAGCAGGAAAATACTGAATGTTGAAGCGCCTTGAGCGTCACTGAGTAACGGATATGAGTGCTATATAAGAAGCCACTATTATTATTAGTATGATCAGGAACTCCTAATGTTTTTTACAGTTTTAAAACTCGAAAGCAATCAAAAATATTGGCGCATTTTCACTGCAATATTGAAAATGGAAAGCTCTTCTTAGAAGATTCAAGCTAGAAGTTTCTAGCTTGAATCTGTAATGGCAAGCAAGATCAGTGTACCACCTGGGGTTTCCCTGAACACAATTTTTTTTACTGGACTTGCTGGACTAGTGAACTTGGGAGACTTTGGAATCGTCTGCAAGATTTGTCACTCGTCCACATGAATTTGCAAAATAAATTGCAAAAAAGCTTCCTTTTTGTTCTTTCAAAAAATACATGTACACTAGTTGTACTTGCTTGTTGGTGCAGTTAGCTGCAAAATATCAGAGTGTGAAACCATATGGTGAAACCACTTCATGGGCAAAAAAACATATATTAACATGTTAAAGCACCCATGTTGCTACAAAATGTCTTTGTAAATTTAGTATTAAAACCCTTATAGACTAGGCATACACAAAAACGGTCGCATATGCCACGGACAATGCAAACAATACATGTAACATGCAAATTATTTGTACGTGGCTGATAAGGTTGAGATACTGTCAATAATTAATTTTTAGTTTAAAAAAATGTTGGGGTCAAATTGGCAAAAAATCGGACCTAGCATCTTTAACCATTGCATCACAGGTTTACAAAGACCAACTGAGCTGTACACCAGTTTGTGAAAACTTGGCATGTATATTTCATATGGCGTGAAGTGGTTAAAGTAAAATTTACAAAAACTCAAAAAAAACCTGAGATAAGGAAAAGTCCTGAAGAACATGAGGCCTGTGTTTCTTTGGTAGGGCCAATGATTTTCCGTTTCAGAAAAGTGCAAATTCCGTTTTTAAAAAACATGAATTCCGTTTCAGACAAAATAAATTCCGTTTCATGTTCTTTAATAGATAAAAGGTTGTTAATACACAGGGAATCGATTATAAACTTTTGTATAAGATAAACTGCTGACTTCTTAAAATGTTAATTTGAATTGAAAATTTTCCTGAAAAAGATCGTAAATTATTTTTTTTAAATCAACGACCGATTCAGTTCCGGAGTTGGCAATTTCTAAAAACGTAATGCACTGACTCACTGACTGATCGCTGCAACAAAAACAAGAAACATATAACAGCCGTTACACTGCATTATCATTGCATATGACGTCACCGTGTACTTCTCCTCCACACAGAAACAAATTGTCAGCCATTTTGTTTTCGCTTTGGCGACAAAATGTTGAAAGTTTATGGTTGATTTTAGACCTTTCCGAGATGAAAAATCAATGTCTGTGTTCATATAGAGGGTAGGTTAGCTAGTTTGAGTATAATTGTTGATAAAAGGGAGGGTGAAAATGCAATTTGGGTGAAAAAAAATGTAAAGATCGTGCTGTGAATGTGATGATTTTGCCCTCCGTCTAACGTGTATTGTTATGTACACAAATGTACGTCAGGTCGAGTCAACAGTACGATCTCGTAACTTTTCGGGTCTGATTTCTGATGCTTTTTTAGTTTAACAAAAAGAAACTTAATAAAGAATGCAGTGTTAAGTTAGCTTGCCTGATCAATTTCAATAGGTTTGGCCTTAATAACATGAAAAAAACCTACGTTTTTGTCACTTTATTTACAAAAAAATGTACTTCACTCAATCCCCTTTTCCGTTTCAAAGGGCAGATTCCGCGAATTCCGTCCGTTTTCCGCGATCGCGGAAAATCATTGGCCCTACTTTGGCAATGAATTATATACTTACAGCAGCTGCACTTGGGAACAAAGGTTTAGGTTGTTGCTGAGGATGACTGCTTGATATCGTCCCTGCACTGGGGATCGCTTGGGGTGCACTGACCGGTCCACTGGAGGTAGTAATGGAAGGGGGTCTCATGGGTGGGACAGGGGGCATCCCGGGAAGGTTAGGCATGGGTGGCATACCGTGTGGCCCACCCATAAGGGGTCTGAACCCAGGTGGCATGGGTGGCATCGGCATACTGTAAAAATGAGAAACAAAATTGAGAGTAAACAAGTTGTATGAACTGTTTCCAGATTGATCGTTTTGGTTGATTATGTTTAATTCTTTTTGTGAGAAATATGACAATGCCATGGAGTATCCAATGACACAAATGAAACACTTTGCATGCAACTATTTAAACCAGAGGATTCAGCCAGTAAATTGCTCAAAAATAAAAGTTCCTTTACTGGTCAGGCAGGGATTTGAACTGACAATCTGATGTCACCAGATTTCTGGGCCATGACACTCGGTAGTATTAATTAAGTCTTTTGAGTCACTTACCCAGGCATAAATGGAGGCATTCCAGGGAGCCTAGGTGGCATTGGTGGCATGGGGGGCATTCCGGGTGGCATTGGACCCCTCATCTGCCCGGGCATCTGGCCGGGCATTTGGCCGGGCATCTGGCCGGGCATCTGACCGGGCATCTGACCGGGCATCTGACCCATCATACCGCCATGCATCATGCCTGGCATCGGACCAGGCATGCCTGGCACCTGGCCTGGCATCATACCAGGCATCATAGGGGGTGGTGGGATGTCTTGGGTGGTGCTCTGTTGGGTCACCTTAGGCTTCGGTGATTCCTCATCATCCCCTTTGTCTTCAGTGTGGAAAAGTAGAAAAATATTATTTACAATTTTTTTTTACACTTTGTCTTTTAAGTACAATTGCTCAAATGTATTACACCAAACAAAATATTGACTGCAGCTTTCAAATTAGAGAATGAAAAAAATGACAATTATCAGCTTTATGCTTCGATATTAAGAGAAGAAAACTTGTATTGTAAACTTGGGTGTGATCCCTTGCTACACAGCGGCTTACAGTTGTATGGCTTCTGATTGGCACGCCCGAACAAAGATATTGACAAAATAGGGAGATCGCCAACATAGGGTTAGATAGCTCAGTTAGTAGAGCGCTGGCACATTAAACCGGAGGTCGCTGGTTCATAGCTCAACTTTTCTTTGTTCATCCCCAAATAATTTTTAAAATTTACCCAGTCAGTATCCCATGTGGTTTATAACTAAATAAAGAGAAGAAAACAGGCAATGTTTCTGTAAAAATATATGTGGTGAGAGTTATTCCTGACATGTATGTTGAAATGATGGTATTTTAACTTGTTGGCACCCCATGAATTATGAAGTTCAAGGAGCTTTTAAAAACAGTATTCTCAGCACCAACTAGAGAAGTAAACCCTATCTGAGGAAAACGTCCGCAGTTATGTTTAACATGAAAAAGTCTGAATTCAGATAAAGGTCTGAAATTTCTCATATAAGTCAATGTCTTGGCACAGTCCCTAAACCTGCCAAATACAACGAAATGCACCAAATAGTTTAAAGGTATCGTACATGTTTGGTAATGACTCAAAACAATTATTAGCATAAAAACTTACTTGGTAACAAGCAACGGAGAGCTGTTGATAGTATAAAACATTGTAGGAAACGACTCCCTCTGAAGTAACGCAGTTTTTGAGAAAGAGGTAATTTCTCACTAAAATAATAAAAACTTCTTGCAAGAAGTTTTTATTCCTATCTGAAAGCACACAAATTTGTACAGCAAGGGTGTTTTTTCTTTCATCATTTTCTTGCAACTTTGATGACCAATTGAGCCCAAATTTTCACAGGCTTGTTATTTTATGCATATGTTGGGATACACCAAGTGAGAACACTGGTCTTTGACAATTACCAAACGTGTTCAGTGCCTTTAAGTTGCACATGTTGTTTGTTGCAATCTGCAGTCAACTCAAATTTTATATAATTAGAAAATATATCGAAAAACATTTCATGTGGGGAAACAATAAAATTACATCAAAATACAAAATAAACATCAGGAAAACAAACAAAAAAACCCAGAAAAAACCCCAGGAGAAAATCATTCAGATATTGAATACGAAAAACAGACCTGGAAATGAGCTCATGAACAAAAAGACACAACACGGACGCACCACTGAAACTGATACAGGCCTGAGGGATTGCCTAAAAAGCTAAGAACTTATCTAAAGGCTTTTTCTCTGCACCCACTCGGTGGAGGAAAAAACAAGCCAACAAAAAACAAACCAAGACAAAAAAGAAAAGAAAACAAACACTGAACATCAACAAAAAGAACATGGCGATGCAAAGGGCAATTGAAGCAAAACTAGTCCATCAAATTAATCACAACATTTCAATCATGCAGTCCAATGCAGCCCTATATAAAGTTTAATTTTAAGACTTTTAAGATTAAAACGAAATTCATCGCCGCCAGTTTCAGGGAGAGAACTCAACATGAAAAGAATCTGTGAAACAGAGAATGCTTAAAGGCATCAGTTCTCAATCTGGCAAATCCAAATGTTTGGACCAAGAGAGATTGGATGAAACAATAAAACCTTCTTGTAAGAGTCAACAGCAAAGGGTGTCATGGCCGAGAGGTTTAGAGCATCG
Source organism: Plazaster borealis (assembly GCA_021014325.1). NCBI lineage: Eukaryota > Metazoa > Echinodermata > Asteroidea > Forcipulatida > Labidiasteridae > Plazaster > Plazaster borealis. The sequence goes on along the minus strand of CM037475.1, from coordinate 18,233,567 downwards.
AATTCAAGTTCTGGTGGTTAAGTCATTGGTGTGTGGGTTTGAATCCCGGCCATGACATTTGTGTCCATGAGCAAGATGCTTTACTATAATTGCTTCTCTTCACCCAGGGGTATAAATGGGTACCTGGAAGGGTAGAGGTTGATATTTTGTTTGAAAAAGCCTTCTAAGCGCCAAAGCAGCTCGGGGCTGTATACTCCCCAGGGAGATGAGAAAGATTAAAGGAATGTTTTTGGCCCAATGGCCAGGGCACTAATGTCAAGCGCATTGATATGTTATTGTAAAATGCGCTATATAAGATCTAGTTATTACTATTATTATTACCAAGAGCATATTTATATATGATAGGATTTTAAAACAGGAGATCTTGACCTAGTAATATGCATGACTTTACATTTACATGTAGTATAGTTTATTTTCATCTTGTCATCAACAAAAATCGTGTGAGTCATATTTTAGTCATCTTTCAAAATAACTTCATCGATGGGAGAGTTTATGATCCGATACAATACTTTATTGTCAGCATACTGTGGTAAATGTAATTGAACACAAAATGGTAGATCAAAGACAAACGGATTAAACAAGATTGGAGCCATGTACATACATGTAAAGGACAGAGCCCCTGCAGAACTCCGCATTTAGCAGGGTATCTAGGAAACACCTAATGGTGGTTAGGGTTAATATATGGGAGTATTGTAGCGGATTAAATTCACCGCCAGTAGAAATTAGGAATACGAACAACTAAAATCACTAAGAGAAATCGAGAACAGAATAATTGAAACAAGATGGAAACGAAATGCCGATACATAGTTATATTTTATCCCTTAACGGGACCATCCAAACAACGTATACCAAATGACAAGGCTTTTTGCCACAAAGGAAAATACTAAACAAAGTCTGGCAAAGCAAAGATTTCGGGACACTCCTAAACTAAAATAAATAAATGGTATTACCTTAATAATGGTCGGATGACTGGCTGCAACTTATACAACTTAAACAACCCAACTTTATACAGAAAAACTAACACCCAGCCTCCGACCACAACCTCCTGCTCCCTGCCACAGGACAAGACTGCCACCCCGAGCTCTAAGGCCCAGTGGTTTTATTAGAGTGGTCTGTAAGATTAACAATAACCATTAACTGCATTCCTTCTCCCAGATAGGGAGAACTGGACTGGAATGTCTAATTATTACAAGACAATTACAAATAACTGCATTCCTTCTCCCAGACCGAGAAATTGGAATGACTCTTAAATATTACAAGACAATAACTGCATTCCTTCTCCCAGACCGAGAAACTGGAATGACTCTTAAATATTACAAGACAATAACCAATAACTGCATTCCTTCTCCCCGACTGAGAAACTGGAATGACTCTTAAATATTACAAGACAATAACCAATAACTGCATTCCTTCTCCCCGACTGAGAAACTGGAATGACTCTTAATCATCTTATCCATCACAGTATACACAAGCTTCATCAATACCCACACTTACCTTTTTGGTTTGTCTTTGATGCATGTGTAAGTAGGTCTTTCTCTGGTATACCCTCCATGCCATAGATCTCCACCTCAATGTCGTACCTGCCCGGGACTGCATTGGGTACTTTGTCTACGTTTTCTTTATGAACCTGAAGTGGACGGTTTGAATAAATGTTAAAATCTATAAATAAAGTGTTGGAGGGTGGAATTGGAGTTTGCAAGTTTTTGTCAGCAGGCAGCTCCTTATAGCACAGCGCTGCATACCAGGGTTCTGCCCAGGATTTCTTTAGTGCCGGAATTTTTTTTTTCTTCCAAGTACGGTCAAGTCAATTTCCTTTTGATCGTGCACGGAGTGGTTACACACTGCGCCCTGCAGCTGTGCCTTGAATGTAGGCCTCCATAGTGCGCGCACGCCTTTACCGCCATGGGAAAACAATTTACAGCAACTATAGCATGGTGCTTACTCTGCAATTCATTTTCCGTTGTATTAAACTCTATAGAATAGGGTACGCAACATGATGAAACTGGTATCATGTTATTCCAAGCGTAAAGCTATAATCAGCGTGACTGGAAACCATTGCGAAATCAATGCGAGTTTTGTTGGATATAATGTACATCGTACAGGCGGGAGGGATGCTCAATCCTGGATCATTAAAATAGCCTCAAACCAAAGAAGTAGGCTACTCGAAACTTTGGATGAAGCTTTTTACCGGTAAATAATTTTTTTACACAATGTTCAAAATATTTTGAAGGAAATGGGCAAAAAACGAAAGGAAAATGTGTGGTGGTCGGAAAACGAAAACATTCTGCTAGTGGTGGTCGGGGAATCCTGAGTGCCGAGCGGGTTTTCCGGCACCGACCACCGTGGGCAGAACCCTGCATACTTCAGAAAATACAATACAATGAACACGACTTAGAGCTAGTGGTGAATTTATATGAGCAAGGTGTGTTCAGGCATTTCAAGAAAAGGTTCTAATGATAAATATGAGAGCACTGGTGACAAAACTGAAAAGTATGAAAAATCATCACATCAGTGAAGTGAATAGATTTGCTGTGAGGGCAACAAAAACTGCAAATTGTTTTCATGTGTTCAGGAACTCGGCCGGTTTAAATGCACTTGAGTCAATGTGCTGCCAAATGTTTGATTCAATTATCAATTCTACTTTCATCACTTTATTAGTATATGGCAATAAAACCAAGGATGCCTCATTAGTGAACTTAATCACTGTAGCTCGCAAGCCTGAAGAAACCTGTAAACAAGGGTGCTTGCTATGTGAACCAGAAACACCGGGGTTAACCCCTACCCTTCCACGATAAGTGTTCCGGGTTCTTTTACGTGCAACACAAATCCTAGTACACGGGACCTACGGCTTATAAGTCCCATCCGAAGGACAAAGCAGTTATGGTAAAGCATCTTGCTCAAGGATACAAGTGTCATGACCGGGACTCGAAGCTAGTCTCTGCTGATCAAAAACACCAGAGCTTGAGTCAGGTGCCACGACACACCACTTCCCTCAGTTCATCAACAAAGGATTGGCAGAACCCTTTAATTAAACATTATATGTAATGATTTTCAGGTTTTTTTTATTTTAATACTGCAATATTGGTAAAATTTATTTGATTTTGTTTTGAGGGGGAGTGGGCCCAGGGGATCGCTGTGGGAGTTACCTGCATGCAGTGAATGGCCAGTCCCGGGCCTGTGTACAACTTCTTGTGACATATATGACACTTGAAATGCTTTGCTTTTTGATGCTGAATGAGGATTTTCTCATCTTCAAACTCTCGGTTGCAGTACCTGAACAAAGAATGCATGGTTAAGGAAAACAAAGTACTTGGCATACTGATGGTTAGTACATTACATCATGCTTGAGCATAAACCTATTAGACGAAACCTTGAAAGAAACCTTGCTGAGCCTCACTGTGTAGGCCTATGTCTTGAACAAAAAATAATATGTTCAAATGTTGACTTTGACTTTGGGTCTGATAAAATTCCTTTCAATTCTACCCGAGCAGTAATGACATAATCATAATGAAGTATACTTTTTTAAAAGAAAAATGAAATCAATCTTCTTTTACAAAATACAAGTACAACAAGTTTACTTGTCTTTTGCGCTTGCTCAAATAAAAACATTTGCAAGGAAGTTTTTTCTTATTTTGGTTCTGGTCTTGTAAAAAGAACTCTGGTCCAGTAAAGATATTTAGCAACAAGCCCCTTTTTTGTTTTTTGTCTTGGGGAATTTTCCCCAAAATTCCATCTTATCAAGCCCATGGGGCCTGTGGTGACCTGTGTTAGCTTTGTTATAGTAAACATTTCTTTTTATCAAATATATTAAAATTTTACATCAAATTAAAGGTCTCCTCAGGAATAATTCAATGGTGCAAACCCCACTGTCATGGGTGCTTTCGTTAATGAGTTATGCCTTCCAAAAGACAACAAACACGCGGCACCCTTCTGGCCGCCGACTGAGGTACAGAGATTGTTAAATTGAGACCACCCACACTACTAAAGCTTACCAGCCCTATCCCTAACGCGCACTCAAAGGTTCAAAAATGAGATTTTACCGAGTACTTGGTTTAATTAAAACCTCCGTAAATTGCATGCGCGACCTCGCGCTGGAACAAAATCCAACTTTTCATACTCAAAAATGGACAAGGATTAAACTGATATAGGTTTGACAGCATACCCCACTGTCACTGAATGTATACATTCCTTTAAAATTGGAAATTTAGTCAAAATTTGGCCCAAAATGGTAAAAAAATACATAAAAACCTTATTTCTTCACCGATTGAGACGGGGAAAAAAGCACCGTAACCTTCCTAATCCTCTTTCAATCAATAGATGGCATTATTTTGGGGGTAGAAGTCAAGAGAGGGCGGTATTTATTGAAAAACGGTGACCAAATTTTTCTATCAAAAAAGTTCAAAAATGGCTGCGCTCGCGGTAGTCGCGTCACTGACCATGCTCTGAATCTTTTTGATGTCTGAAAAAGTGAGGTAAATTTGTGCCTTTTTTCTAAAGGATTATGAAAGAAGAGAGTTTTATTGACCTACAGGAGTAATTTGAAGCTCAGACAGCATGTTAGGTCGAAGTAACATTAATTTGAAAAACCTCTTTTTTGTGTGCGGCCAGAATAGGAAATGTCAAATATCGCGCGACCTCTAACATAGATACTCCTAGAACTATGAGGTTCGTTTCGCTATCGTCTCCACGAACCTCATAGGTGATCATGCACAAAACACAAACGATTCGTTTTGCCATTTCGATTTGCATTCAAATCTCTTTTTTTAAAAATCAAATCTCGCCAAAATTAGGCTCTATGTGTTCTTTGAACTCTCATTGAGCTTGAGAATGGTCCAGAAAATCCACTCCGCAAACTCAAAATTGTTAAACAATTATAAATTCTAACCGTAAAATTCAGATCCCATCGACACCGTTTGACTGTTAGAGCGGCGATCTGTGATTTGTGTACAAAACATGCCCACGCGACGTCAGGGAACAACTCAGACTGGTACCCTGTGCGAGCTGTGTTGTTCCCTGACGCGTGGGCATGTTTTGTACACAAATCACGGATCGCCGCTCTAACACTCGTACGGTGTCGATGGGATCTGAATTTTACGGTTAGAATTTATAATTTTTTAACAATTTTGAGTTTGCGGAGTGGATTTTCTGGACCATTCTCAAGCTCAATGAGAGTTCAAAGAACACATAGAGCCTAATTTTGGCGAGATTTGATTTAAAAAAAAAGAGATTTGAATGCAAATCGAAATGGCAAAACGAATCGTTTGTGTTTTGTGCATGATCACCTATCTGCCTATGAGGTTCGGGGAGACGATAGCGAAACGAACCTCATAGTTCTAGGAGTATAACATAGATACCTGTGTCTGTGACTCATGACTGTATTTCCGACAGTGGCGTTTTCAACATTTTTAGCCTAGATGATGACAGTAAATTAACAATTAAGTGATGCAGATCTCCTCAAAAGCTAAGCGTACACATACAGTGTCGGTAATACACGTCTTTACAATAGCAATTATCATGTAAAGGATACCAGCACCATGGCTTCATTGGCTTCTTCTTCTTTCGTCCCATGGCGACGTTGTCCGACTTGAATGAAAGACTAACTGCCTGATGAAGTGCCTTGGACCTCTCCAAGCTATGTTGGATACTCTTGTATATGTACAGGTAGCTCAAGCAATAAAGTTCTTCGAAATCCGCATCCGTTAAGACATTTCAAAAACCGAAGCAATCCATCTTATGACTTTGTGTGTTACGCGTACGCGTTACGTTCGTGAGTGAAACGACACGTACAAAGAACCAACTCGACCTGAAATCCTCGTCCCCCGTGGGTTACAATCAACTTTGTCGTGAAAGCGAGGTTGATAGTTAAGTTGTCAATCTAGTATCGTTGGCGGCGTTTTTTGTCACCCCAGCCCCGCCCCCGCCCCCATACCAGCAATCTGGCACGTGTCCCCGCCCACCCATATGTTTTTATGTCCTCCAGGGTTCTATTTATTTCAGACACCTGCAATTATATTTTGAAGGTATTTATTCCTTTCGTATTCAATTTGTTTCTTTTAGGAACCAAAACCCTAATGGGGGGAGGCATGTTCTCCCCTCTTCAAACTGATGTCCGTGCCCCCCCCCACCCTCCCAATTTGAGATATTTTTAAATTAAAAGGTACCCGAATAAAAAGTTGCTTCTTATCAGCTATTTTCAGGGTTTTTAAAACTATTTTTCCATTTACATGCAGACAATGTATTTGTTTTTAACTCCACGTCAGACTATCTTACAAAGATCAGTAAAATTGTATTGCTTTATTTATTTATTCATTCATTCAGGCTTTGAAAAAAACCATGACAATACATTATACAGAAGACTTGGCATAACAATTAGACCAATAGTTACGAAATACAGATGTGTGGAAATGCAAAAGCAAACAACAGCCTAGGGATTGTCCAAAAGTGAACTAAATCACTATCTAAAAGAGCAATCTCCGTAAAAATTTAAACATTAGACATACAAACAAATATCAAAAATACAAATGGATTATATATGATAAATTACACAAATTGCAAATATTTTATTTGCATAATGTGCAATTGTGATAATAATTATTTGTGACATCGCAAAAATGGGTTCACTAACTGATGGCTATAATTACTCTCATGTTTTACTAATACAAAATAAAGTTAGTATATTTTGTTTGTTATTGTAAATAACCATTTCGACCATAACATTTAAGTTCTTAAATTTCTTAGCTTTTTAATTATATTTTACTATTTAGAGGGTCTGTGTTTGGTAATTACTCTGAAAATGAATGGCAATAAAAACTTACTTGGTAAGAAGTAGGCATACATCAACTTTAGATAGTATAATGCATTTTGAGAAACTTTTCACATAGAAGTACTGCGGTTATGGAAAAACATATCACTATTCATCCCCAACAAATTGAATCTGAGAAGCGTTACTGACAGTAACGTTTCTCAGATTGTGTATTCCACGATTGCAGAGTATTCTTCATGCGTGGACATAACCGCTCCAGATTTTCGGCAATATCTCAACAACGCTACCACCTTTTGAAATGAAATGTTCACAGGTTATTTTCACAGGTTATTTTTATGGTATATATCTACAACTATAGGATTGAAACAAACAGTGGGCTCCAAATGCCGAACGTTTACAATCTCTTTAGAGAAACGTGCATCGGTAATGTGCTGCACTCTTTCCTATACATTATCACGTATACGATTTGAGGCGTACGACTACCGGTACATTGCCATAATATACATATTTTAGTTGCTGTCGAAATCATTATTTTAAACAAGATAGCTAACCAGCAGTTTTTGGCGATTCAATTATACCATAATATTTTTATTTTAAAGCTACAAATCGATTGGTGAGAATTAACGGATTTACGATGTGTGATATCCCTTCATGGCCAAAGTGTAAAACAAAATAATGTCAATTTTTATGACCAAAGTTGTTTTCAGCAAAGTGTTTAACCGGGGAAAGGGGCGCCCCGGTGTTCAAAACCCTTGCCCCCACCCCATCAACCACCAAAATCAAAGAATAAAATAAGCACAAACAATATACTACAACTAACATTATCGATTATAATGTGAGGCTACGCTAAGACGAATCATTGGTCAATCAATTAGTAAAAACAATTAAAGTAAAACAAACACAAACAATTCTGATAACTTTCAATCTAAATGCTTTAATAATGTAGCAATATAAAGTTCCTGGTACCTCCACATAATTCCACTTGAAGACCCCCAAATCACCCACCCACCCACCGTTGCTTGTTATGATTCAGCCATCAAAATAAAAATGCGGAGAAAGTATACAAAATCCCGGGCAAAACATCAGCCGTACGCGTTTTCCTTGTTTTCACACAAAAAGAAGCTTTTAAAACTTAATACGATTTTATTACCACTTTAACGAGTCGAAATAACTATGTTCATAATGGCACCAACTCCGAGATAGTATAACTTACTATGACTCTACCGACTCTTTTCAAAGCCATAATTTCTTCCTACGAAGAGATCAATTATTACCCGAAAATGTTTTAATACTAGGTGTAAGCATGTAAGATTGTGATATAAAAAATGTCAAATGAGTGCATGCAATATGAAACTACCATCAGTTCAAACATGGAGGAAGGAAATACACCTCCATGGTTCAAAGCAACAGACCAGACGTCGTGTATCACAGTTTGTCGGTCCCAGGACCTTCCTATGCATGCATAATTATAACCTCTGACATTATATAATAATAAAGTTGTGGTGGTTCTGGAAAAACAAGGTGGTGTAGAAAAACACCCCGTGACAATGTCGTGAAAGAAACACCTGCATACACAATCAACTAGGTGCAGGACGTTCTTACTTGCATGCATGCCTATAGAATCGCGATAGTCGGTGATAATGAACAACAACGACTAACAAGACACCAAGACTAACAATCAACATGAAATAATTAGTTGTTCCAAAATCCAAGACCTTTTGACATACAATCCCATGGCGTCACAAATGTCGTTGTTATGCTGACTGGAGAGAGCCGGCGGCATTCACAATAACCGAGACACATAGCAGACAACCTTGAAGTTGCGTTTAGGCCTACAATACAAATCGACAAGTGCCAAAGTACTGTGCGCGGATACGTGAAATAGGAAGCAGGTATATAGCTCGTCAGTTGGTCCTTTTTACGATTCGATGAACTTCCTAATGGAGGCCTCCAAAAGTTACTATATTTTAGAAATATATTTTCTCTGAAGCAATTGAGTTTAGGAGGACACTGTTTTGGTGTTTGATTATTTGTGCTTAATTTACAGCTATAGTTTACATTTAAAGGTAAAGTGTACCTTTTGTTTTTTGGAACCGTTCATGCATGAAACGTTTCTCAGATTGAAATTTGGGGGAATCACTTTCTCTGAAACCACATTCCTTATAGAAAGGAATCGTTTCTCAAAATGTTATACATTATCAACAGCTGCAGTGCTTCTTACCAAGTAAGTTTTTATGGTCATTCATTTTTGGAGTAATACCACAGGTATACCCTCACTTTAAAACAATTTTTAATTTGTGTACACAAAATTATAAGCACCCTAAGTAGTACTGAGCACGCAGCCGTTGTTTTAAACAGTTTCACATTAAGCGTTAGCCTATCCGTCTGCAAACTGCGTGTATGTCGCAGTAAAATCATTTGCTAATTCTACCACCGTCTTTGATGTTATATTTACCAGCATCACCTTACGATACAAATTGAGATAAACCTATTTAGAGCATTTTTAACCTAAACAATCTTTTAATTGTATCCATTTCATTCCTTTTCATTAGTTAAAAGAAAACGAACCACCCCAAAATTCTGAACTTAAGCACAATGCAAACTATAAAATCAAGCCTATATAGAAAACGTAATTGTGCTATTTCATTCCAGTCACCAATTAAAATACACCTGAACACAATGGTAAGCTAAACAAAAAATGTAGTTCAAAACAATATAAATGGACCCTAAAGAACAAAAGATTCAACCTTCATAATGTTTAGTATGACAAAAACACAGGTCATGTTCAAATCATCAAAAACTACTAAAAAATGTAGTTCAAAACCATATAAATGGACCCTAAAGAACAAAAGATTCAACCTTCATAATGTATAGTATGACAAAAACACAGGTCAAGTTCAAATCATCAAAAACTACCGGTATTAAAGGAGTGGTTTATAAACAATAAACACAAAATGTTCACAGGTCTCTATAGAAGAATTGCAAAAAAAAATTAAGACGCCAGTGTATTTTTTGCTAAATTTGCAAGAAGTGGGAATGAGCACATCTTTTAACAGGGGCGGATCCAGGATTTTCCAAACGGGGGGGGGGGCGTGAAAATATACCAAGCAGCAAAATGATAAATTAAGTTTGTTGCGGATTGTTTGTAGTTAAAAAATAATAATACCAGGCCTGAGGGGTGTACGTTTATTTCTTCCCTTCCCCATTTCTCCCTCCCCTTCTCTCTCTCCCTCTTTTTTCTTTTCTCCCTTTTTTTTTTTTTTTTTTAATATGAAAAAGGGGGGGGCGTGCGCCCCCCACGCCCCCCCCCTGGATCCGCGCCTGTTTAATGTGTCTGAATTGTTTACCTACTTACTGCCGTTATGGTTTAAGCCTTTGTACCTAATACCTCATCTTGCATTGCAGGGATGATGCCCTTACGGAAAGCAATGTCAAGAAGGTCTTCGGCATCTTTCGTCTCAGGGTACTGATTAATGGCCCACTTGAGATACACGGCAAACTCATTCCAGTCCACCTGCCCGTCCGCGTCCATGTCTATCGCCTTCAGAGCCTTCCTGGTGTCCGTACACCTGTAGCAGCCAAAGAACGGTGCCATAAACCCGTTGTAGAAGGAGTCGTACTCAAGCATGTCGTCCTTCTCCCCGTCCTTCAGGTCCCAGATGTCCCACATTTTTCGTACCTCTGCCAGCAGATTCTGAGAGTGTTGACGCTTCAGCTGCATGTTGCCGATGACGTCTCTCATTACCTCGGTGAGGGAGCCCCCTGCACGGTCGAAGAGGACGGCCAGACCGACCGCACTCATGTATTCCTCCTTTCTGTATCAGACGATCAAATTGGGGAAATTAAATATTTTATAACAGTCGGTGTGAAGATAAGTGTTAATTTACTTGCCCTCGATTTTCCGAGAGCTTGTTGGTTTCAAGCTGAATTTAAAAAGACTGGATTCAAATAATTTGATAACAATAATAATGGTATCGGTATCGACGTAATACAAACGTTTTAAGGCCACCATTTTTTCGGATTACAGTGATAATTAATTAGGCCTATTACTTAATTCGTGTAATTTTCATTGCAGGGAGCCATCGAAGGGGCACTGGCAACGAAGGGAGTGAATAACTTGGGTCAAATTTATTGTTGACTTCTCTATCAATTCTGCTGAATGGCAATAATCACGAGGATACATGCGTCGTAATTTAGAGTTAGTTTCCACAACACAATTTCCCAGTGTCATTTTAATATCAATTTGTTAACATTTATTTCCTCACAAATCAGTCATCTTGACAGTTACCTGTTATTCCGAAGATCTTCCAGCATCACTTCCTTCATCTTGTGAGCCTGTTCAATTGTAAACATCTCATCATCCTTTCCGAAGTGGTTCTCCAGCTGGGCGCAGATCATCTCATTGGACGCTAGCGAAGAGATTCGAACCAGGGGCTTCTCGCCGAAGAACTCAGCCAAGTCAAACTTGCTGGGAGTCATGGAGAAGACGTAGTCAAGGGCCCTACCACCGTAGAAGGGCTGCTTCATTGCCGGGTCTACTCCCGTGGTCAACCGGGTGACATTGATGGCAGCCTTCCGGAGGTACTTGCAGTTGAACTTCTTCAGAACCTTCGTGTTGCCAAACCGGACGAGGTTCATGATGGTACCGCAAGTTGAAGCGTGGCCCATGAAGGCACCTTCAATGCAGACGCTGGCCCAAATCCCGTTGGCTCCGTTCATGAGCGACTATGCAACAATAATAAGGGAAACAACATTATTCCACTGCACATTCAACAACAAAAACAACACAGGAAGAGTACTTTAACTACTAACTTTCATTAAACACATACAACCAGTATAATTATGTTTGATTAATTGGGTTAAATTTCAGAAAAAGAAAAGAAAAGAAGGGAACACAAAAGTAACGGCAATTGTTTTTTCAGGAGTTATTATTCATTTCAGTTTGGTAATTTAAGAACTGTGTGTTAAGGGACAGTTTCTTCGCACACTGCAGTCTTTTGAAAGGAAATATTTCTCCGAAAAAAAAGTTCTAGTATCAAGATTATAAGCTTTCAGATTAAAACAAAAACTCGTCAATTATACAAATTTCGATTGCTACCAATATAATCATGCTTTTAACGGAAGGAGAAGTTCGGTGGAACTTACCTGCATCACACAAGCCTCGGTAAATCCATACCTCTCGTGGATGTGGACTAAGAGGTGTCCCTTCCATCCGTTGTCTTGCATGACCTGACGAAGATACTTGGTCCAGGCCCCACACTCTTCTGGGAGCGTCTTACCCTCGGGCTCCTCGAAAAAGAGCCCGGCAGGACGAATCTTGGGCGGTAGCTTGGCGAGAAACGCCACGACCTGGAAGACCCTCTCTGGATCCTTCGGCATGACCTCGGCCAAATCTCGTATGTTCACGAAGACTTGGCTCTCCGGGTGCAGGTTTTCGTGACACCATTTGATCCTGGTTTCCAGGAGGCTGCAGAAGCCCTCGACTGGAAACTTGGCGGGGTTGAATTTATACACGCCGTCGTTGAGGTCGATCTCGATGATGGCGTTCGGGACGCCGTACCTCTTCAGTTTCTGCATCCCTATGGGGATACTGGTGATATACTCATCTGGGATATCAACCTCCTTGTCTTTACCTTTCTTCATTACCACGCTACCTGCATTGTCAGAAAACAACGAAAACAATCATTTGAAATTGTTTATTGACAAAAGCACAGTCGCAGCCAAAGGCCGAATTTTGACAGTATATATAAATGATTGTTTGTACAATTTAAAAGATAATTTAACAAAAAAATAACAGGGAGACCGCCAACATAGGGCTAAACAGCGCAGTTGGTAGAGCACCTGCACATTAAACCGGAGGTAGTTGGTTCAAATCCCGCTCTCGTCAATTTTTCTTTGTTCGACCACAAATAATTTAAAATTTACCCAGTGTGTTTCCCTTGTGGCTTATTACTTGAATTTTAAAGATAGCAATATAACAAGTCACGGTATAACTGAACTCAGAACTTAGTGAATGCAAAAAGAGCTAAAACCGATCGAGAATGGTTTTCAATCATTACCAATTCTATAAATTTTCCTTTAACATGGCAACCAGTCCATCGAGAAATTGCCGTATACCTTTTATACCACATAACCACTGGTTTGAGAGTTCAATTAAGTTTTAACCTTAAAGGCACTGAACACGTTTGGAAATTGTCAAAGACCAGTGTTCTCACTTGGTGTATCCCAACATATGCATAAAATAACAAGCCTGTGAAAATTTGGGCTCAATTGGTCATCGAAGTTGCAAGAAAATGATGAAAGAAAAAACACCCTTGTTGTACAAATTGTGTGCTTTCAGATAGGAATACAAACTTCTTGCAAGAAGTTTTTATTATTTTAGTGAGAAATTACCTCTTTCTCAAAAACTACGTTACTTCAGAGGGAGTCGTTTCCTACAATGTTTTATACTATCAACAGCTCTCCGTTGCTTGTTACCAAGTAAGTTTTTATGCTAATAATTGTTTTGAGTCATTACCAAACGTGTACGATACCTTTAAACAAAATGCGAAGTGAAACATTATCTGGATTAAAAATTACCATCAACCAACTCCGAAAATGACAAGAGGCTGCTGCAGTCCTGGCCCTCTTTGGCGCATAGCTCCTGCACGAACACATCATCAACGCGTGTCATATGAGAGAACGACGCTACAATGGTGTAATTGAAACGGCACTTTTTCACCTCCTCGTAAATGCTCCACTTGTTCTCCAGGGTGTGGCCCCGCAGCTGGGCCACCGTGCTCTCACGGAGTGAGTTGTCGACAACGACCAGATCCATGTTCCGGAGCAACTCATAACCATTCATCTCTTCCGCTATGTGCTTCTTGTAGCCATCTGCAAGCTTGCTTAGACTTGGTTGTGCCATTCTGACATTCGTGTCTCTGTCCCAACCTACTGTAGTGACAACTGTTGGCCAAGTGCACCGGTCTGAAAAGTAGCCTAGGATAGTGACAACTGAGGCCAGGCGCACCGGTATTATAATACCCTTGACTGCAAAAATGTTTTTGACCATGCCACTCCATCAATGTCAAGGGTCCATGCACACTCAGTTCGTCCATGCGCACACGCAGTACGCTGTTTTCTATTTGCCTGCGTTACGGTTGTATAGCAGGCAAAATTTGTCTGATCGGTTATCAAAAGCATTCTGTACGGTTGGTATGCGAGGAATAAAAGGTACCTGGAATTTTGTTTTTTTGGAAGAATGTGGAGGTAGCGTAGCTGATCTGATCATTCTAGCTTGCGACTTCGGTTCAGTTTAGAACACATTGGAATGTATTTGAAAACGATCAACAATTTTTGTCAGTATCAAAAAGCAAACCTTAAAGAGGTACAATTTGCTGATAGCCACAAGGTTTTCCAGAGTTTTTTGCTCATTGAGTTTTATCTCTGTTTTTTTTTAATCCTGTGGGACATTTAAGTTGCTGAAAAGGTAACGAGAAAAAGTTTTTGATCGAATGCGTGTCAAAGTGCATACAATTTTAAGTGCCAGTTCCATCTGATGGTGGACGAGCCTTCAGGCAAGCCATACCCTATATTTGTGTAACAAATTGTGTAATTCTTTAGGGCAGTTCAGAAGGAAAATGACAAATAGAATAGACTCCAAGGATGCCGTCAGCCTGTGACGCAACTGTTCATTCCCGGGTTGTGGTTATTTTAATAATAGCTAAATTAACAATATATAGCATCTGGAAAATAAGGGCACTACGTGTATCTGGAATTTTTTTCTTGGGGTTTGGGGGTGGGGGTGGTACTGGAAAATAGGGGGCACGTGCAAACCCCCCTCCCCAACGCCCCCCCCCCCTCACCGGTCTCGTGCAGGCCGCTGGAAAGTATATAGGACAATACTTGATATTAAAGGGGAAAATTTATTAATTTCAATTAAAAAAGCTCACTGATGATAACATAAATTACAATCCCTAGCTCCGGAAAGGCCCTCAAAAATACTGTCAAAAGTGAGACAAATTACAAGAACCGAACAATTACCATTGTTTTCAAGTCATAGCCTAAGTGCACAAATGTCTGAAAAACATGGACAAGTTTTCGTTGTTTTCACTATAAGCCCGGTTCATGCTTCACACGCGAAAGCGAATGCGAAGCGAATTATGTGACGCACTCATCCAATACCTACCCCACCCCCGTTTTCCAATTGTCGCAAGCAAATTCACTTCGCTTTCGCAATTCGCGTGAAGTATGAACTGAGCTTAAAGGGATTGTATACGTTTGGTAATTGGAACCCACTGTTTGTTTCAAACCTATATAGTTGTAGACCATAAAACCATAAAGCAAGGGCCAAAAAACTAACCTTTGAAAATTTCATTTCAAAAGGAGGTAGCGTTTTTGAGATATTGCCGACAATCTGGAGCAGTCATGTCCACGCAGGAAGGCTAATCTGCAATTGGCATACACTATGAGAAACGTTACTGCAGTAACGCTTCTCAGATTAAAATTTTTGGGGATAAAAAGTTATGTCTTTTTCCATAACCGTAGTACTTCGAAGTGAAAAGTTTCTCAAAATGCATTAAACTATCCAAAGCTGCTGTACTTCTTACCAACCAAGTTTGTATTGCCATTAATTTTCAGAGTCATTACTAAACGTACATACAGACCCTTTAAAGGCACTGTACACGTTTGGTAATTTACTCAAAATATTATATTAGCATAAAAAATGACTTGGTAACGAGCAAAAGAGAGCTGTTGATAGTATAAAACATTGTAGGAAACTACTCCCTCTAAAGTAACGTAGTTTTCGAGAAAGAGGTAATTTCTCACTAAAATAATTAAAAACTTCTTGCAAGAAGTTTTTATTCCTATCTAAAAGCACACAAATTTGTACAACAAGGGTGTTTTTTTCTTTCATCATTTTCTTGCAACTGCGATGACCAATTGAGTCCAAATTTTCAAAGGCTTGTTATTTTATGCATATGTTGGGATACACCAAGTGAGAATACTGGTCTGTGACAATAACCAAACGTGTACGATGCCTTTAAAAGGGACCATGTTCTTCTCGGGTGCTTTACATTTATCGAACACTGAGCATGACAAAATTGACCTTTTCCCATAAACCAACGATGTATGAACCATCTGTCAGGTTTCAGGTCGAACCAGGCTTAGCCCACTGGTGGTGTCCGTTGCAATTTCGCAGCCGTGTTGCTGAATATACACATTCCTTTTCTTTCAATGTCAACAAATCGAAAGCCATCTGAGGACACGATCTTTTGAACTGTTTCAAAATCTCCAAAAGACCCATAGCAGGCCCGTAGGAAGCTCAAAAACATTAGTCAGGCCCATTTGAGAAGCGGAGTTACAGGAGTCAATGAGAGTGCGAAGTGCGAAGCCATTACGGCGTGGGGTCCAGGGTCCGTTTAATGGCCCCGGGAAATTTTTCACTCTAGATGCTCTGTGGTGCAATATGACGTAATTCCTTGTCACATTTTTGAGCAAATAATATAATTCGTTTTTGTTGGTTTACTCTAATAAAATGTCTTAACCATCTTCAAAACAGTAGAGGGGGGTGTGTATGTATTGATGCATATAGCACTGGACATAATATTGGATGGTGGGGGCACTATATAACGGCTCATAATTAAGGCCACTTCATTTACTGTTGAGATTTTGTGAGCTCAAGCAAAATTTGGAAATGCACCTGCCTGTATAAACAAAAATATTATGTGCCAATTTTGGGCATCATATCCAGCACTTGTGAACCCCGCTGGTGGTAGGATCTGGGCCAAGTGGGGTATATCAATGAAAACACGTTGAAATTATAACAGTGCTAAACGTTATATAATTAAAGGCACTGAACACGTTTGGAAATTGTCAAAGACCAGTGTTCACACTATTATTATTATTATTATTTTAGTGGGAAATTACCTCGTTCTCATAAACTACATTACTTCAGAGGGAGTCGTTTCCTACAATGTTTTATACTATCAACAGCTCTCCGCTGCTGTTACTAAGTAAGTTTTTATGCTAATATTTGTTTTGAGTAATTACCAAACGTGTACGATTCCTTTAATGCCCATCTCAGAAGCAGACAGCTTTATTTTTATAGCCTACTCAAGTCCCCCAAAAGGTAAATGTAAAAAAACCAGGCATACAAACCTCACCTTTGTACTTTGACCTATGATGTAAACAAATACCCTAACACGTAGATATTATAAAATTTTTGACCTCAAGTCAAATAAAATGTTTTAAAAAAAATAAGAAGCCCGGTCCTGATATGGTTAAAAGTTTCTAGACGAAGCAAATAATGTTGCATACCGTCCGTTCCGATCCTAGTGTTACTGTTCATACATGCAACACTTTGAAAAAAAGTAAAATAAATAAAAATGGCCAGACATACACAACTTTAAAGGCACTGATGTACACGTTTGGTAATTACTCAAAATATATATTGGCATAAAAACTGACTTGGTAACGAGCAACAGAGAGCTGTTGATAGTATAAAACATTGTGAGAAACGACTCCCTCTGAAGTAACGTAGTTTTTGAGAAAGAGGTAATTTCTCACTAAAATAATAAAAGACTTCACACAAATATTTGTACAACAAGATTGTTTTTTCTTTCATCATTTTCTTGCAACTGCGATGACCAATTGAGCCCAAATTTTCACAGGCTTGTTTTTTTATGCATATGTTGGGATACACCAAGTGAGAACACAAGTCTTTGACAATTAAAATTGATGCCGCTGTTTTTGTATAGTTGTACGTGACTTGATATTGCCAGGGACAGTTTTTTGTTGTTTTCACCAAAACAGGACCATGATGTTCACAGGGTTTTTGCATTGTTACTGAACACTAAAGCATGGACAAAATTGACCCTTTTCCGAAAACCAACGATGTGTGAACCAGGTTTATGGTTCCAGGCTACTACTCACAGACAACTCCTCAGTTGTAATTTCGCTGACGAATTCCATGCGGAGCCGTTTGCTGAATAATGCCTTCGCATTAACATTTCCATCAATAGCAACAACAACAACCACTGAATACCGGTTGCAATTTGAGTCACGATCTTGTAAACTGTTTAACTCGTAGAAAGACCTGTAATGTTAAGGTATTCGTGTGTGTATAGATAAATTGAGGAACAAAATTCGAGAACAAAAAATATACGGGCCTATATACATTAAAACTGAACGCATGAGAGTAAAACATTGAATACATCCTTTTGTGACTTAGTGAAGCCTGCCACTCATTAAAATAAAATGTATTGTTTGTGATTAACCCTGTTACCAAAAATATTTTTCACAAATAATGGTTCTTGTTCTTGAGACGACCCGACCCACTTTCCCTCAATGAAGTGAACATCGGCATGATCAGACTTGGCCAGTGATCAAACTATATCGGCTGTCCATGGGGACGGAGCGAGGACTGGGGGACTGGGTTGCCAAGCTTCGATGAATCTTGGCACCATTCATTTAAAGGCATCGTACACGTTTGGTAGTTGGAGCCTATATAGTTGCAGATATATACCATAAAACTAACCTGTAAAAATTGCATTTGAAAAGGTGGTAGCGTTTTTGAGATATTGCCGAAAATCTGGTGCGGTTATGTCTACGCAGGAAGAATAATCTGCATTGGAATACACACTCTGAGAAGCGTTATACGCGTTTTTTGCGATAGCCTACTCAAAAAATGCTACCACTTTTTGAAATGAAATTAGTTTGATTGTATACATCTACATTTATAGGATTAAAACAATCGAATGGTTCCCAAAGCTAAAGGTATACTTTGCCTTTAAAACCTATATCGGGACCGGGGGCACAATATGTGCCCCCCTACCATATTTTTGCCCGTAACTTTTTAAAGATACGTCCAATCAGCACCAATTGCTGACTTTTCCCAATATTTTTCTTGGATCAAATTTTAAAAAATCAAAACAGGTGTTATCGGGGGTCAACTATTACCACGCCAACCGGGTTTTTTTTACATTATGGGTCAAACGATGTTAACGATTTCTTGTGACGTTTGGGTCATTTTCACTATGTGCCTCCCACCCCCCGTTCCCCATAAGTCCAAAAAGGAGAGACAAGCCCGGTCCGGATAAGGTTAAAGGTTTCTACAATGCTTGAAGCAACTAATGTTGCGGATATGCATGATCCGTTCCTCCTAGTGTTACTGTTTAAACAAACATGCAAATTTGTGTTTAATTGCGAAAAACAACAAATACAAAATGATCACCAGGCATTCACAACTTTAAAGGCACTGAACACGTTTGGAAATTGTCAAAGACCAGTGTTCTCACTTGGTGTATCCCAACATATGCATAAAATAACAAGCCTGTGAAAATTTGGGCTCAATTGGTCATCGAAGTTGAAAGAAAATGATGAAAGAAAAAACACCCTTGTTGTACAAATTTGTGTGCTTTCGGATAGGAATAAAAACTTCTTGCAAGAAGTTTTTATTATTTTAGTGAGAAATTACCTCTTTCTCAAAAACTACGTTACTTCAGAGGGAGTCGTTTCCTACAATGTTTTATACTATCAACAGCTCTCCGTTGCTCGTTACCAAGTAAGTTTTTATGCTAATAGATATTTTGAGCAATTACCAAACGTGTACATTGCCTTTAAGCAGACATGCAAACTTTTGTGTAATTGCGAAAAACAACAAATAAAAAATGGCCATCAGGCATTCACAAGTTTAAGTATTTTTTTCTCTCTCAATTTATGCCACTGAATATTGTGATTAAAAAAGAAGAGAAAGATGGAAAATTGCATGTCGAAACATGGATTAAAAAAGAGGTCGGAAAGTTGCAATGAGTGTCAGGAGATTCAAGATTCCAGATTCAAAATATTTATTGTCATGATAAAAAGCATGAAACTTGTCTTCCCTGTGTATAAGGAAAGGCATAAAAGAACAATAGACAACAAAAACTTAAATTTACAATAGTAATAGAAAAGGGTGAGGGCATGCTATACCGTATATACAAAGCATAAAATACACATTCCCAAGTAAATACATTTTGTATTAATGCACCACCTCGACCATCTACTGTTATTTTACTTTGTACTGTTTGTACACATGGCCCTTATGGTGCCGATGAGGATATCCTGTCTACAAAAAAATCTTAAAAAAAAATTGCACTATGTAGAAAGGAAACCTTAAAGGGACACGTTGCCTTGGATCGGGCGAGTTGGTCTATAAAAAGCATTTATAACCGTTTGTTATAAAATGCATATGGTTATAAAGATGTTTTTAAAGTAGAATACAATGATCCACACAAATTCTCGAAATTGCCTGGTTTGCCTTTTACATCGTGAACAAACACGGTCGGCCATTTTGTGGAGTCAAATTTTTGACTCAACAAAATGGTCGACCGTGTTAGTTCGCAAAAAAAAAGGAAAACCACGCAATTTCGAGGCATATTTGTGTGGATCATTGTGTTTTACTTTTATAACGTCTTTCTAACCATATGCATTTTATAACAAACGGTTACAACCCCCCCTTTTTTTAGACCAACTCGTCCGTTTAATTGTTTTATTTTTTTTTATTTACTTTTTAATTTATTTATTTATTTATTTATTTATTTATTTATTTATTTATTTATTTATTTTTTATTTTTATTATTTTTTTTTGGGGGGGGGGGTAGGTAGGGCCTATGTGCTTGTGCATTGAGACCTGTTGTGATATATTGTTCCTTGTGTGGCTCGACTTGACCACGGACCTTTTGGCTCGCCTAATTGTTATTCTCTGTCTCAGTGCAAATGCAGGTCTTTAAGGACCATTGCCTATACAAGCTAAAATGGATCCCTCTGTAGTGTCATGTTTGTTTTAATCTTATTCTCGATATCTATACTGTTAAGTTGTATTATTTAAACCGATCGCTCTTGCTGAGTGATGAATGTCTTTTTACTCTTTGATACTTTGGAAAATAAATGAACCTTGAACCTTGAACCCTGATCCAAGGCAACGTGTCCCTTTAAATCTGTTGGTCTTGAGACATAGTTGACCTTTCAACATACGTAGCACACAGTTGATCATTTCGATAGCTCTCTCCATGACCTAGGCTAGGTCATGGAGAGAGCTATTGTAATCGAGGCGCCCATTAAACCGGTTGAAGTCGTTCAAGTATGCGTTTGGATCTCCTGGGGGACCAGCCCATTTTGTTTTGATCACCAAACCTGTAATGCCCTTCATGGCATTCCAACCACTGTTGGGGTCACAGGTATTAAATTTGCTTTCAATGTTCTGGGTCAGCGAGGGTTAATGCGTTACGGAAAGTTCCCTGAAGCAAAGATCGGATCAAGCTCTGTCCTTGCCATATGATCGGACAGGATGCAAACAATGCATCAAAACAACGCAACAAAATAAAAAGGGTCAAGGTATTCAGTTTGAGTAGGGGGTAGGGGCAGCCTAGTGGCAGCCTATAGTCCCCAAGGTGTGTCGAGCAGTACGAGGTTGACCGCTCTCTCACCCTGGTATTGAATCATTTGTATATCCAAAATTGTTGGATACGTATATTGTGTACACCAGTCGTTGTCCAATCAGGGTCCATAAGGAGTTTCCCTCCCAGGGTTTACTATTGTAAACATGGTTGGAAATAAAGTAAACCATGGGGACGAGGTTGGGGGGGGGGGGCAGAATCTCCTGCCACACCGGCACGGCATTTCCTGACGTGGGTGAAGTTTCGTTTAAAATTCTGGCAATTACATTTTTCCTAATTATAATATCTCATGTTTTGCCGTTAAAGCTTGATAAAGGTATGACATATACCATTATTTTTTGGAAGAGAAAATGTAGGCCTAATCAAAAATTCCATTCATCAAAAGTGGGTCACATTTTCGAAGGACTGACGCAGTTTTATACTTTGTCAGTTTTTGGTTTTTTGAACGATCATATTCACTTATTAGTTTAGCAAATCGAAGAAATTGAGTATGTGTGAACGATTTCCTCACACATGGCAGTATTGTGTGATTGCGCTCGTGTGTATGCACCAAGCAAAACCATCAGCTATAATCAGGAATGATATTTGGTCCTTGGGGAAAAAAGTAGGAAGATTTCATCGGGTACATGGCCTGACCTATGTACACATGGTGTAAGCTTTAGAAGACTTTTCAGGCTATCACTTTTCCTCATTTTTCACAAGGGCAAAACAAAAAAATGGAAATCAGACTAAAGTAGGAAGAATATCATGCCTGCATAATATGAGAGGTCTTTCACTGACCAAGGGCGCTGTATGGGCTCCTGACGTCTATGCAAGGGGTCTATTTTATGTGATCAAGTTTACAAACAGTAAGCTTCATTATTCAATCATAAATCAAGTTTTTATTAAAATCCCAGTCATATAACTTTCCAAATCTGGGTATGATAATCTATGGAATACAAAAATAACACATTTTGCATATTTGTCTTGATTCTTTATGCCTAGGTGGGAACATTTTTACAGATGTGTTAAAGGCACCGTACACGTTTGGTAATTACTCAAAATATATATTAGCATAAAAACTGACTTGGTAACGAGCAACAGAGAGCTGTTGATAGTATAAAACATTGTGAGAAACGACTCGCTCTGAAGTAACGTAGTTTTTGAGAAAGAGGTAATTTCTCACTAAAATAATAAAAACTTCTTGCAAGAAGTTTTTATTCCTATCTGAAGGCACACAAATTTGTACAACAAGGGTGTTTTTCTTTCATCATTTTCTTGCAACTTCGATGACCAACTGAGCCCAAATTTTCACATGCTTGTTATTTTATGCATAGGCCTATGTTGGGATACACCAAATGAGAACACTGGTCTATGACAATTACCAAACGTGTACGATGCCTTTAAAACGATTTCACTTCATTTAGCAGGCTTGCAACTGCATGAGGAAAGGGTCAGGCAAAGCATAACTTTCAGCTGTTTTTTCTCTCTCCCCCCCCCCAATTTTCAATGGTACAGCTGAAAAATCGAAAACAAGAAAATCAGCTGACCAACTGAAAAGCTGCATGCCTGATTAAAAGGTAAACAAACAATCTACATTATAAAACAAGCCAATTAAAATCACTACGCATAACAAAAAACACTGGGCTCATTAAGAATAATATTGAAGAAATTGTATCCTTATTTTTCATCAGAACGTTATGAGTACACTTTTGGTAATTGCTACTCCACTGGTTAATGACCATAAAAAAAAACTTACTTTAAGAGCACTGGGGAGCTGTTGATATTATAAAACATTGAATGGGATTTGTAGCGTTGCATGGTGTATATTGGCTTTGCGGTAACACCATGTGTATAATTATCTACTTTGCTGAGTAGATTTTGTTCTTTGAGAACTTGTCTTGCTATGCATTCTACTGCCGCGGAGTATTCAGAATTCGGAAAACTATTCTACTGCCGCAGAGTAGATTTCGGAGTTCGAAATCTTTTTTTTCCATCTTTCTCTTCTTTTTTATAACGTCTTTCTAACCATTTGCATTTTATAACAAACGGTTACAACCCCCCTTTTTTTTTTAGACCAACTCGTCCGTTTAATTTTTTAATTTTTTTTATTTACTTTTTAATTTATTTATTTATTTATTTATTTATTTATTTATTTATTTATTTATTTATTTATTTATTTATTTATTTTTTGGGGGGAGGTAGGGCCTATGTGCTTGTGCATTGAGACCTGTTGTGATATTTTGTTCCTTGTGTGGCTCGACTTGACCACGGACCTTTTGGCTCGCCTAATTGTTATTCTCTGTCTCAGTGCAAATGCAGGTCTTTAAGGACCATTGCCTATACAAGCTAAAATGGATCCCTCTGTAGTGTCATGTTTGTTTTAATCTTATTCTCGATATCTATACTGTTAAGTTGTATTATTTAAACCGATCGCTCTTGCTGAGTGATGAATGTCTTTTTACTCTTTGATACTTTGGAAAATAAATGAACCTTGAACCTTGAACCTTGATCCAAGGCAACGTGTCCCTTTAAATCTGTTGGTCTTGAGACATAGTTGACCTTTCAACATACGTAGCACACAGTTGATCATTTCGATAGCTCTCTCCATGACCTAGGCTAGGTCATGGAGAGAGCTATTGTAATCGAGGCGCCCATTAAACCGGTTGAAGTCGTTCAAGTATGCGTTTGGATCTCCTGGGGGACCAGCCCATTTTGTTTTGATCACCAAACCTGTAATGCCCTTCATGGCATTCCAACCACTGTTGGGGTCACAGGTATTAAATTTGCTTTCAATGTTCTGGGTCAGCGAGGGGTTAATGCGTTACGGAAATTTCCCTAAAGCAAAGATCGGATCAAGCTCTGTCCTTGCCATATGATCGGACAGGATGCAAACAATGCATCCATAGCGCAACAAAATAAAAAGGGTCAAGGTATTCAGTTTGAGTAGGGGGTAGGGGCAGCCTAGTGGCAGCCTATAGTCCCCAAGGTGTGTCGAGCAGTACAAGGTCGACCGCTCTCTCACCCTGGTATTGAATCATTTGTATATCCAAAATTGTTGGATACGTATGCAAATTAGAATAGTCTGGCTGTGAACATGGTGAATACTGAATGAGTACAACTTAAAATGTTTACGTTAGACTTGTGTACACCAGTCGTTGTCCAATCAGGGTCCATAAGGAGTTTCCCTCCCAGGGTTTACTATTGTAAACATGGTTGGAAATAAAGTAAACCATGGGGACGAGGTTGGGGGGGGGGGCAGAATCTCCTGCCACACCGGCACGGCATTTCCTGACGTGGGTGAAGTTTCGTTTAAAATTCTGGCAATTACATTTTTCCTAATTATAATATCTCATGTTTTGCCGTTAAAGCTTGATAAAGGTATGACATATACCATTATTTTTTGGAAGAGAAAATGTAGGCCTAATCAAAAATTCCATTCATCAAAAGTGGGTCACATTTTCGAAGGACTGACGCAGTTTTATACTTTGTCAGTTTTTGGTTTTTTGAACGATCATATTCACTTATTAGTTTAGCAAATCGAAGAAATTGAGTATGTGTGAACGATTTCCTCACACATGGCAGTATTGTGTGATTGCGCTCGTGTGTATGCACCAAGCAAAACCATCAGCTATAATCAGGAATGATATTTGGTCCTTGGGGAAAAAAGTAGGAAGATTTCATCGGGTACATGGCCTGACCTATGTACACATGGTGTAAGCTTTAGAAGACTTTTCAGGCTATCACTTTTCCTCATTTTTCACAAGGGCAAAACAAAAAATAGAAATCAGACTAAAGTAGGAAGAATATCATGCCTGCATAATATGAGAGGTCTTTCACTGACCAAGGGCGCTGTATGGGCTCCTGACGTCTATGCAAGGGGTCTATTTTATGTGATCAAGTTTACAAACAGTAAGCTTCATTATTCAATCATAAATCAAGTTTTTATTAAAATCCCAGTCATATAACTTTCCAAATCTGGGTATGATAATCTATGGAATACAAAAATAACACATTTTGCATATTTGTCTTGATTCTTTATGCCTAGGTGGGAACATTTTTACAGATGTGTTAAAGGCACCGTACACGTTTGGTAATTACTCAAAATATATATTAGCATAAAAACTGACTTGGTAACGAGCAACAGAGAGCTGTTGATAGTATAAAACATTGTGAGAAACGACTCGCTCTGAAGTAACGTAGTTTTTGAGAAAGAGGTAATTTCTCACTAAAATAATAAAAACTTCTTGCAAGAAGTTTTTATTCCTATCTGAATGCACACAAATTTGTACAACAAGGGTGTTTTTTCTTTCATCATTTTCTTGCAACTTCGATGACCAACTGAGCCCAAATTTTCACATGCTTGTTATTTTATGCATAGGCCTATGTTGGGATACACCAAATGAGAACACTGGTCTATGACAATTACCAAACGTGTACGATGCCTTTAAAACGATTTCACTTCATTTAGCAGGCTTGCAACTGCATGAGGAAAGGGTCAGGCAAAGCATAACTTTCAGCTGTTTTTTCTCTCTCCCCCCCCCCAATTTTCAATGGTACAGCTGAAAAATCGAAAACAAGAAAATCAGCTGACCAACTGAAAAGCTGCATGCCTGATTAAAAGGTAAACAAACAATCTACATTATAAAACAAGCCAATTAAAATCACTACGCATAACAAAAAACACTGGGCTCATTAAGAATAATATTGAAGAAATTGTATCCTTATTTTTCATCAGAACGTTATGAGTACACTTTTGGTAATTGCTACTCCACTGGTTAATGACCATAAAAAAAAACTTACTTTAAGAGCACTGGGGAGCTGTTGATATTATAAAACATTGAATGGGATTTGTAGCGTTGCATGGTGTATATTGGCTTTGCGGTAACACCATGTGTATAATTATCTACTTTGCTGAGTAGATTTTGTTCTTTGAGAACTTGTCTTGCTATGCATTCTACTGCCGCGGAGTATTCAGAATTCGGAAAACTATTCTACTGCCGCAGAGTAGATTTCGGAATTCGAAATCTTTTTTTTCCATCTTTCTCTTCTTTTTTATAACGTCTTTCTAACCATTTGCATTTTATAACAAACGGTTACAACCCCCCTTTTTTTTTTAGACCAACTCGTCCGTTTAATTTTTTAATTTTTTTTATTTACTTTTTAATTTATTTATTTATTTATTTATTTATTTATTTATTTATTTATTTATTTATTTATTTATTTATTTATTTATTTTTTGGGGGGAGGTAGGGCCTATGTGCTTGTGCATTGAGACCTGTTGTGATATTTTGTTCCTTGTGTGGCTCGACTTGACCACGGACCTTTTGGCTCGCCTAATTGTTATTCTCTGTCTCAGTGCAAATGCAGGTCTTTAAGGACCATTGCCTATACAAGCTAAAATGGATCCCTCTGTAGTGTCATGTTTGTTTTAATCTTATTCTCGATATCTATACTGTTAAGTTGTATTATTTAAACCGATCGCTCTTGCTGAGTGATGAATGTCTTTTTACTCTTTGATACTTTGGAAAATAAATGAACCTTGAACCTTGAACCTTGATCCAAGGCAACGTGTCCCTTTAAATCTGTTGGTCTTGAGACATAGTTGACCTTTCAACATACGTAGCACACAGTTGATCATTTCGATAGCTCTCTCCATGACCTAGGCTAGGTCATGGAGAGAGCTATTGTAATCGAGGCGCCCATTAAACCGGTTGAAGTCGTTCAAGTATGCGTTTGGATCCCCTGGGGGACCAGCCCATTTTGTTTTGATCACCAAACCTGTAATGCCCTTCATGGCATTCCAACCACTGTTGGGGTCACAGGTATTAAATTTGCTTTCAACGTTCTGGGTCAGCGAGGGGTTAATGCGTTACGGAAATTTCCCTAAAGCAAAGATCGGATCAAGCTCTGTCCTTGCCATATGATCGGACAGGATGCAAACAATGCATCCATAGCGCAACAAAATAAAAAGGGTCAATGTATTCAGTTTGAGTAGGGGGTAGGGGCAGCCT
Organism: Plazaster borealis; assembly: GCA_021014325.1. NCBI lineage: Eukaryota > Metazoa > Echinodermata > Asteroidea > Forcipulatida > Labidiasteridae > Plazaster > Plazaster borealis. Next base: position 18,206,394 of record CM037475.1, on the reverse strand, counting down.
AGTGGCAGCCTATAGTCCCAAAGGTGTGTCGAGCAGTACAAGGTCGACCGCTCTCTCACCCTGGTATTGAATCATTTGTATATCCAAAATTGTTGGATACGTATGCAAATTAGAATAGTCTGGCTGTGAACATGGTGAATACTGAATGAGTACAACTTAAAATGTTTACGTTAGACTTGTGTACACCAGTCGTTGTCCAATCAGGGTCCATAAGGAGTTTCCCTCCCAGGGTTTACTATTGTAAACATGGTTGGAAATAAAGTAAACCATGGGGACGAGGTTGGGGGGGCAGAATCTCCTGCCACACCGGCACGGCATTTCCTGACGTGGGTGAAGTTTCGTTTAAAATTCTGGCAATTACATTTTTCCTAATTATAATATCTCATGTTTTGCCGGTAAAGCTTGATAAAGGTATGACATATACCATTATTTTTTGGAAGAGAAAATGTAGGCCTAATCAAAAATTCCATTCATCAAAAGTGGGTCACATTTTCGAAGGACTGACGCAGTTTTATACTTTGTCAGTTTTTGGTTTTTTGAACGATCATATTCACTTATTAGTTTAGCAAATCGAAGAAATTGAGTATGTGTGAACGATTTCCTCACACATGGCAGTATTGTGTGATTGCGCTCGCGTGTATGCACCAAGCAAAACCATCAGCTATAATCAGGAATGATATTTGGTCCTTGGGGAAAAAAGTAGGAAGATTTCATCGGGTACATGGCCTGACCTATGTACACATGGTGTAAGCTTTAGAAGACTTTTCAGGCTATCACTTTTCCTCATTTTTCACAAGGGCAAAACAAAAAAATGGAAATCAGACTAAAGTAGGAAGAATATCATGCCTGCATAATATGAGAGGTCTTTCACTGACCAAGGGCGCTGTATGGGCTCCTGACGTCTATGCAAGGGGTCTATTTTATGTGATCAAGTTTACAAACAGTAAGCTTCATTATTCAATCATAAATCAAGTTTTTATTAAAATCCCAGTCATATAACTTTCCAAATCTGGGTATGATAATCTATGGAATACAAAAATAACACATTTTGCATATTTGTCTTGATTCTTTATGCCTAGGTGGGAACATTTTTACAGATGTGTTAAAGGCACCGTACACGTTTGGTAATTACTCAAAATATATATTAGCATAAAAACTGACTTGGTAACGAGCAACAGAGAGCTGTTGATAGTATAAAACATTGTGAGAAACGACTCGCTCTGAAGTAACGTAGTTTTTGAGAAAGAGGTAATTTCTCACTAAAATAATAAAAACTTCTTGCAAGAAGTTTTTATTCCTATCTGAATGCACACAAATTTGTACAACAAGGGTGTTTTTTCTTTCATCATTTTCTTGCAACTTCGATGACCAACTGAGCCCAAATTTTCACATGCTTGTTATTTTATGCATAGGCCTATGTTGGGATACACCAAATGAGAACACTGGTCTATGACAATTACCAAACGTGTACGATGCCTTTAAAACGATTTCACTTCATTTAGCAGGCTTGCAACTGCATGAGGAAAGGGTCAGGCAAAGCATAACTTTCAGCTGTTTTTTCTCTCTCCCCCCCCCCCAATTTTCAATGACACAGCTGAAAAATCGAAAACAAGAAAATCAGCTGACCAACTGAAAAGCTGCATGCCTGATTAAAAGGTAAACAAACAATCTACATTATAAAACAAGCCAATTAAAATCACTACGCATAACAAAAAACACTGGGCTCATTAAGAATAATATTGAAGAAATTGTATCCTTATTTTTCATCAGAACGTTATGAGTACACTTTTGGTAATTGCTACTCCACTGGTTAATGACCATAAAAAAAACTTACTTTAAGAGCACATGGGGAGCTGTTGATATTATAAAACATTGAATGGGATTTGTAGCGTTGCATGGTGTATATTGGCTTTGCGGTAACACCATGTGTATAATTATCTACTTTGCTGAGTAGATTTTGTTCTTTGAGAACTTGTCTTGCTATGCATTCTACTGCCGCGGAGTATTCAGAATTCGGAAAACTATTCTACTGCCGCAGAGTAGATTTCGGAATTCGGGAGACAATATACCAAGTTCCCGTCTTAACTTTCACTCTACCGCTTGCAACGGGAAGAGCTTTTAGTACCAACCAATTAAAATATGCAAGAGAGGCCAAGTGCTGCGTTGTATTTACTATTATAAAACATTTTTAGAAAACGACCCCATTTGAAGGAATGTAGTTTTAGAGAAAGTGTTAATTTTTCACACACACAAACTAATCTGAGAAAGGCTTCAGGCATGAAGCCAGCCTTTCTCAGGCATGAAGCCTTTCTCAGGCATCTGAAAGCACACATATTCTATGCAACACTTGCAACTTCAATGACCAATTGAGCCCAAATTTTCACAGGTTTGTTATTTTATGCATATGTTGGGATACACCGAGTGCGGATACTGGTCTTTGACAATTGCCAAAAGTATACCCTGCCTTTTAATATTTGTTTCACAGGACGAAATTGGATTTGAAAATATTTATAGAGATAATGGCAGTATTGTGAGAGTTCAGCAGACAAGGTGGCGACTTATAAAGCTGCTCACAAGTTTACTTTTATTCAGCGTCAAAGGTGTGAATAGCAAGTGTCACAACATAAATCAAACACACAAGTATAAGGTCATATCTTTAGGAAATGTATTTTGTTTTTGCAACAGTCTTTTGTAAAGGAACTTTCCACTCATTCCTATGATAGAGACAAAAAGAACCTTCAATGACGCTTTTCATTATAGCAACACCTCTTGATCCATCCATATGATCTATCACAGAGTTAACAGTAAAACTCTTCACATCTACATGTACTCTTTAAAGGCACTGTACACGTTTTGTAATTACTCAAAATATATATTAGCATAAAAACTGACTAGGTAACGAGTAACAGAGAGCTGTTGATAGTATAAAACATTGTGAGAAACGACTCCCTCTGAAGTAACGAAGTTTTTTAGAAAGAGGTAATTTCTCACTAAAATAATAAAATACTTCCTGCAAGAAGCCTTTTATTCCTATCTGAAAGCACACAAATTTGTACAACAAGGGTGTTTTTTCTTTCATCATTTTCTTGCAACTTCGATGACCAATTGAGCCCAAAATGTTCACAGGCTTGTTATTTTATGCATTTTATGTTGGGATACACCAAGTGAGAATACTGGTCTTTGACAATTACCAAACGTGTTCAGTGCCTTTAAACCAATGTTTGAGAGATTGGCTGTTGCCAGCTTGGTGTTTATTATTATTATTATTTATGGTTAATTAAAAACATTCAATTTGGTTGCCAAAGGCAAAATTACATTGAATTTACAATTTGTAAAAAACAATTCAGCAAAAACTTGGATTGGATTAAGAGAAAGGTGGAGCATTAAACAGTTACGCAAAAATTATACAACAAGTACACACTCAAATCTGAGTGGATAAAAAAGATAGTGTGAACGTTCTGTTTAAAAACTCACAAGAAACCAAGTATAAGCTCACTTGAAGGAACTTTACAGAACTGGTACTTAAAATTTTCTTTAAGATCACAGATTTACATAAAACTTACACGGTCTAATGATGATGATAGTAGAAAACATCCCTAGAAATATTTCTGTCTGAAATGCCATATTTGATGAGAAATAGATAAAACTAATTTCTGATTGGAGTTTATCGCTCATGAGCGTTTTATTCATGCATTGTATAACACACATGCAAATGTGTAATCGATTTTTCACTATTTTCTCGTGACCCAGATCGCCGATCGATCTCAAACTTCTACAGGTTTGTCAGTTTATGTATATGGTGGATTATATAAAGTGCTTAACTGTTTTGTTAGCAAAAACCAATTATGTAATGTTCCTTTAAACAAAGATGACCATTGAATAAAAAGCAGCATCTGGAATGCAGCAGTATTAAGTGAAGGCCATGCCCACATACATGTACAAAGAAGTCACATTTATAAAAACAACAAAAGGCAATGAATAACAGTAAACAAACAGTAAACAGTATATCCCCTTGTGGGAGCTTTGCCAAGTTCCCTTGTTGGAAAGATCATCTAAACCACAAAAACATGAAACTCAATGTGTCTTTATCTTCATATGAAGTACATAAAATTAAGATCTGCACGAAACCACAAATTTCAACAACAATACTTATTCTAGTTATTGTGAAAGCAGCAGGTAGCTTGGTCGCATTCGAACCTACAACGTTGTGGTTGCAAGTCCTGATTTCTGTTTTTTATTGTAGATATATTATTGATCCATTTTTGTTATTCCACGTTTTCATATTTGCTTTTCATTTTATTGGTTTTTTGTAACATTTTTAACAATTGTAAAATTATGTCGAAACTCAGCGGTTTGCTACTATGACATTTTTTTAATTAATAAACCATAAACCATAAGAATGATCGATCCAAAGAGCATGCAAGTCGATGCATCATGCATTGGTAGCAAGCACAAACTTGTGTCAATATTCTGGCTCCAAAGCCAGCATATATTATTTGTGTGTAATTTAGTCTAAATCCTCTGACTTTATCATTCAAAGGAATTTGATGAAACATGAATGTTACGTTCCATGAAAACCCGGAGTCTTTTCAAAATTTACACAAAACTCAAACCTCAAATTAGAAAACCTAGCACAATGTATTTCTGGGTCGTGTGGCATTGACGTAAGTCTATGTGACGTTGGAGTGTTTTAAGTTTAAATCTCACTTAGCAATAGGATACATGGGTCCATTAAACCTGCCCACTGTAAAATGCAAGTGCAAACATGGAAGCTTCACTAACTTTTACTTGCACAATACAACTACAATTAGTTTTTACTTTAGTGGATTATTTGATTGATCTCGGGTGAGAGTTATTGCTGACAAAAAAGTCTGAAACAAGGATGTACATTTTAGAAAGGTATGTTTCAATGTTGGCATTTCCACCTTTTAGTAACCCCAGGAGTTTAGACTTCACATAGCTTTTAGGAACAGTGTCCTCAGCACTAGAGAAGTAGATCAAAGAGCAGGATTTCTTTATATGTGGACAAAATAAAGGCTGATTTTCTTCACCAGACTGACTTAAAAGGTCTGAATTCAGATATAAGTCTAAAGTATCATCCCTGATTGATGAGGCCAATGAAGAAGCAACTCCTGTTTATATCCCATCTATCTTTTTGCTTTCCGCTTCCTCTTTTGGGGTTTCTCTTTGACTGAACTTTCCCCTCTTCTCTTTTTGGGTTCCTTTTTTACTAATCTGCCCCTTTCCCATTTGGAATTTTTCTTTTCGTGAGCCTTTTTGTGGCGATACAGGGTGCCAGCGGCAGCAAAACAATCTCCGCAAACGTTACACTTGTATGGTTTTTCCTTGGTGTGAATGTTATGATGTTGGTTGCGCACATTTCTATTGAAGAAAGTCCTGTCACAAAATTTGCAAGAATAGGGCTTGACATTGTTATGGCGATGCATGTGATGTGTTAGATATTTCGCTTTTTTGAAGACCTTGTTGCATATTTCGCAGCTCCATTGCTTGACCTGATGAGAGCGTGAATGCATTGCAAGAAAGCACTTTCTGCTAAAAGATTTCCCACAAAGAGTACAGTGGTGCCCTTCCACTCCTTTGCTGTGTATCTTCGAGTGAGCCAAGAGATAACGCTTGTGTTGGAAGCCCTTTCCACAGGTCTTGCACTCCAGTTTTTTATCACCCTGATGCGATTTCATGTGATTCATCAAGGCCAAGTGGCTGCTGGTGAGGGTTCCACAGACATCACACATGCACACTTTGTCAAGGTTGTGCGTGTTTACATGAGCATCCAGATCTGCCTTTGACTTGAAGCCCCCGTTGCAGATCTCGCAAACAAACAAGCTCTTGCCTATGTGGAGAAGTTGATGCTTCTTGAGACCCTTCTTGTTGGTTGTACTTTTGCCACATATCTCACAAATAAAGTTCTTGATGCGAGTGTGTGCAAGGCAGAGATTCCGAAGCCTGTACAGATTTCCAAGCCTAGTGTTACATATTTTGCATGTGAAATTCGAGTGCTTGACCTCATGGGCTTTCATCTCAAGCCAAGTTAAGAAGGTCTTGTTGCAAGGGACACAAGTATATGGTACATGTATCGGTTTGTGATGGGTTCTATATGAATGGCTTGCTAGAGAGGACTGTTGCCAGAACAACTTGCCGCAAAGACCACACTTGATGTTGGGTTTGCTCTGCAGATATACCTGATCTCTGCATAAGTAGTCACCTGGGTGATACATCAACTTGTGTCGACTTAAAGACTGCTTGCCCTTAAAACGCTTACCACACAGCTCACATGAAGCAATTTCTGTGTGAAGGCTGTGGGAAAACTCATGGGACACTAGTTTTTACCGTGTGGTGAACTCCCTCCGACAACTTCCACACTTGAATCGTCTCTTGCTTTTGTGGACTCGTCGGTGGTCTTTCAGATGTTTTGATTTCAGAAAGGTATTGCTGCATTTGTGACACTTGAAGGATCTGGTATCATGCTGCTTCCTCATATGACACCGGAGAAATTTACCCCTTGAAAACATCTGGTCACAAATGTTACACGAGTGGAGTCGAGGCGTTACATGATCCTGTGATAGATGCTTCCATAGCATCAACTGCCGCTTGAAAATTTGTCCACAAACGCACTTATACATAACTCCCCTTGGACCAAAGTGAACATTCTTGTGTCTTTCAAGTTGGTGCTCAAAATTAAAGGTCTTGGGACATAACTGACACTTGAGCTGGTATTTAGTTCCTGGAGTTGCTACATTATGGACTTTTAATTGGTGTTTCATAAGCATGCTCTGTTTAGTAAAGTCAACTTCACATCTGTCACATTTATATGGTCTTTTGTCAGTGCATACCATCACAATTTGGACCTTCTTGCAGCTTCTAGTCTGGTGCTTTTTCAAATAATCCCTGTGCATGTATCTCTTACAGCATCCATTACACTTAAACCGATGCTCCTCGCTGTGGCACTTCATGTGTTCTGTAAGTTGTGACTTGAAGATCTTCTTAAAACAAACTTCACACTTGACAAGCTTTATGTTGACCATATTAGTGGGGTTGCCTGCGCAATGATGCCTATTTCTATGCCTTGCGAGTTCATAGTTTTGTTTGAATGCTAGGCCACATCCGCATGTGTAGTTCTTTTCTGGGAAGTGGGTATTTTCATGTCTTTCCAGTGCATAAGCATATTGGAATGACTTGAAACAACACTGACATTTAAAAGGCAGATTCACTTCATCCTGTTGAGGTTTCTTCTCTGCGTGTTTACTCTTACGACAAGCATAAGCCTGATGGTGTCTCAAGAGATGGAAATGCTGGTAAGATTTTCCACACGCTTTGCATGAAAAAGGACGGTCATCAGCATGGCTCTTCGTATGTTTAACCAAGAGCCTCCTGTTGGCAAACTCTTTTGAACACACCTCGCACTTATGTACACTTGGGTTCATTCTTCCATTGGTGGATGCTTTCCTTTCAAGAGCTCTCCTCTGAAACAATTTTGCATCAGCTTTGTGCACAGCCATTCCATTTGCATTGCGGGAACGCTCTTGCAACTTTGTAGGCATTCGTTTACTAGCATCAGAAGTCCCCTCGTTACTTTGCTCGGAATCCTCCCTTGCTTCATTAAGAAAGTTTTCATTTGCATCTTCACTGTCCGAGTCCACTGCTTTATTCCCATGGTACTTCAGTGGATGTCTTCCAAGCTCATACCTCTGTTTGAAAGTTTCACCACAATCAACGTAAGCAGTAACCACATCTTTTTCTTTTCTTGACTCACCAGTACTCCTTCTTCTTGTGAAAATGCCATTTCATCTTTAGCTCCTTTACAAGAATCTATCTGGTGTGCTTTCATATGATGCTTATGTTTGTAACGTCTTCCGCATTTATCACATTTATGAGGATGAGTATCTGAGTGGCTCATAAAGTGCACCTCTAAACTAAAACTGCCCAAAAATTCTTCACTGCAGATTCTGCATTTTAATAGTTGGTGAGTTTTCTTATTTGTATCAGCTGTAGTTCGTGCAGTCTTTTCCTCTTGTCTAAGGGTTGGAATCCTTACATCCGGTTCAGTGATTGCACTACCTTTGGGTTTTCTGTGAGATTCTGATTGATCGTCTGTCATATCAGCAGAAATGAGGTTGTCATTTGCTTCTCCTGGTTCAGGGAGTAATAAAGTTCCTTCTTTGGGTCCTTGGGAAGCATCTCTCTGATGGACTTCTACTTCAATAGTGGCCTCTATATTTTCACCTTGTCTTGCCTTTTTCTCAATGCATTTTTCCATCCCATCATTGTCTACATTTGAATCCTTAACCACATCTTTTTCTTTTCTTGACTCTCCAGCACTCCTTCTTCTTGTCCTTGAAAATGCCATTTCATCTTTAGCTCCTTTACAAGAATCTATCTGGTGTGCTTTCATATGATGCTTATGTTTGTAACGTCTTCCGCATTTATCACATTTATGAGGATGAGTGTCTGAGTGGCTCATAAAGTGCATCTCCATACTAAAACTACTCAAAAATTCTTTACTGCAGATTCTGCATTTTAATAGTTGGTGAGTTTTCTTATTTGTATCAGCTGTAGTTCGTGCAGCCTTTTCCTCTTGTCTAAGGGTTGGAATCCTTACATCCGGTTCAGGGATTGTACTATCTTTGGGTTCTCTATGAGATTTTGATCGATCGTCTGTCGTATCAGAAATGTGGTTGTCATTTGCTACTCCTGGTTCAGGGGGTAATAAAGTTCCTTCTTTGGGTCCTTGGCAAGACTCTTTCTGATGGACTTCTACCTCAATAGTGGCCTCTATATTTTCACTTTGTCTTGAGTCTATAGAGGTTTTCGGCTTGGGGTTGCATTCAGTTGCTTCTCCTGGTTCAGGGGGTACTAAAGTTCCTTCTTTGGGACCTTGGCAAGACTCTCTCTGATGGACTTCTACTTCACCAGTAGCCTCTACATTTTTAGCTTGTCTTGAGTCTCTAGAGTTTCCCTGCTCATAGATGCATTCAGTTCCAACTATGGCTCCTCTACAAGATACCATCTGGTGCTGTTTCATGTGATGTTTATATTTATAAGTTCTATTGCATTTGTCACATTCATAACGGCTTTTGTCTGAGTGCTTTATCAGATGTCTTTGCAATGACAACTTTTGTTTGAAAGTTTGATTGCAGATTTCACATTTGGATGATCCCTTCTTCGCCTTTTTCTCCATGGGTTTTTCCGTCTCATCAATGTCTCGGTGTGAATCAATAACACTTGTTTGTTTTGATACAGGTGTGCAGATTGTTCCATCTTCAATTCCTTTACATGAGTCTCTCTGGTGGCTTTTCATGTGGCGTCGATGTATATAAACTTTACCACATCTGTCACATTCATGAAGATTTTGATCAGAGTGAACTCTTTGATGAGCCTTTAAAACCCAACTCGAACTAAAACCTTTTGAGCAGACATCGCATTTGAATAGTTTTCTGGTCTTTCCAGAAACTTCTCGGAATTTACATGAGGATCTCTGATGTTCTTTCATATGGCATCTATATTTAAAAGTTCCACCACATTTATCACATTTATGAGGTTTTGTCTTTGTGTGACTCTGCAGGTGACGTTGGAGAAGGTAAATGATCTGAAACCGTTTTGAGCATATTCCACACGTTAGTTTGTTAAGCTCTGTAGTGCTATGAGAAGAAGTTGAGTCTGCATGTTCAGAAGACTCCCTGCTTGGTTGCTCTCTATCATTAATAACATGGCTGGTCCTGTGCTCATCCAACAGTTCCTGGGACTGGAAGCTCTTGTTACAAACATCACACGGAAACAGTGTAATTTTCTGAAGAAGAAGCTGACACTTCTTCATCCTTAGTAAGAGCTGATGTACAACCATACGATCATTTCTTGATGAATCAGGCACTCCCGTGCTGCTCAGTGAATTCAAAATCTCAGTACAGGACATCTCAACATGTGGCTCATCATCCTCATCAGAGAAGTCTGGCATTCCAAAGTCACCATCACTGTCCGAGACCGACGCAGAGTTTTCCTCAGCTACTTTCTCAGTGGTATTACTGATCTGAGAATTGTTCAAAGCGTCACTGTTGCGATAAACAAAACCTGTGATTCCTCTTGGATTTCCCCTACTGTATAATGCATCCAGTGCTTCTTGGCAAACGCTACTCGTCGAAGGCTCTGTTGCATTATGGCTACTCATGTGTACCTCACACTCGAGACTATTACTAAAGACCTTATCGCAGAAAGGACACATCATATCGGGACTGGACACACTTGACCCTGGCTGGTGGACTACTGCTGTTCCAAGGCGGGAAAACTGTTGGGTAGCATTGAGGGCAACTACTGGAGCATTAGAATTGAGAGATATTAGCTGGACACATGATTCAGATGGCTGCTGAATAGAATGAGTTTCAATGGTCAGGTTTAGATTACCAGATACCTGCACACCCGAAGACAGAACAAACTCGGGGACTAGGTTCATTTGAGAGTCGCCATGAACTAAGCTGGTCAGGTTAGCTAACTGTGTATGAACTTCTGCCATTTCTGTGTTACCTCTACCCTCCTCATGAGCTCTCAACTGTTTGTTGAGCCCTGGGGACTGTTTTAGTGGAAGCTTCCTGTGTTGTTTAGAATGTTGGCGAAGTAACTGCTTTCCTTTGAATGACTGTCCACACATGTTACACAGGTAGTGGCTCTTAGTTATGTGGGTTTTTTCATGCTCTTTAAGATCCGAGACCCTCTTAAAAATCTTCTTGCATGAGCCGCATTTCAAACAATCACCTCCTGTTATTTGACATCTGTTGCTCTTTGAAGGAGACGAGTCAGGAGATCCATAAGTGCGAGTTTTTCCCAGGCAGCTTGAACTTATGCTCTTACTACAGATTTGCTTGTGCCGTTTGAGATTACTTTTCCCGGCGAATTCCTTGTCACAGACTGGACATGTGAGAATCTTTTCCTCCATGTGGACTTGCATGTGACGTTTCAGCCGTTTGGTTGTCTTAAATGAATCATGGCACACACTGCACATGTATGGTCTTTCTAAAGCATGTTGAATACTATGACTCTGTAGTGCATGCTGGGTACTGAAACTCTTGTTGCAGGTTTCACAGATGTAGCCATCCGAACACTCGCTCTGTTTGTATCTCCGAAGTTCAGCTCTCACAAGAAATGTCTCCTCACAACTATCACACATGTATGGTCTGTCTTTGTGCATCTGTTTATGCTTCCTCATGCAATAGTAGGTTTCAAATGAATTGCTGCATATTCCACAATTGTACTTGTTTTCTGGAGTAATGTCATCGCTTTCACTAGGGGTCTTTCCAGACCTGGCCTTTGCATGAGCTTGAAGATGAAGATTTAATTGAGTAACCTTGCTGTAGCTTTTCTGGCAGAATCTACACACATGTGCCTTTTTACTTGTACCCCTGTGGGATAGTTTATGCTTCTGGAGATGTGAGGCTTGTTTATAAGACTTGTTGCATACGTCGCAAATATGACGCTTTTCCACTGTCTTGTGAATTCTCTTGTGTCTACTCAATTCTAATTTGCTCTTAAACTTCTTGTTGCATTCATCACAGATAAGAGGTTCTTGTTTGTGTTGGCTTGAGTGCTTATTTAGTTTTGCCTTTGTTGCATACATCTTCTTGCAAATATCACAGGAAAACGGTCTGTCTTTATGGAATTGTCTGTGCCTGCTCAGATGGAAGTAAGACTTGAATGCTGTACCACACTTGATACAGGGATACGTCTTGTTTCGGGAATGGACTTTCATGTGATGATTTAGAGAACTACCACGATGGAAAGCCTTGCCACATTGAACACAGGCAAAAGGCTTCTCGTTAGTGTGAACTCGTTCGTGCTCACGAAGGTGAGCCAGGGACTTGTAAGCTTTATCGCAGTATTTACAAGTCTTGTTACCGTTTATGTCAACAGGGGTGATAGCGTGCATCATTGATTGATGAGTGAACAAAGCACTCCTGGTCTGGAAGGTTTCATCACAATCAAAAACATTTTCCTTTCTATGTACCTGTTTATGTTTCTGTAGGTCACTGAGGGTTAGGAACGTTTGACTACAAACTGTGCATTTGATAACGCCCAATGAATGGGTGACTTTGTGCTGCGAGAGTTTCCTTGTGCTTTGGAAGGTTTTCTCACAGACACCACACTTAAACTGCCCTCGTTTGGACGTGGTTTGGAGTTTTCCCTGGGGTGACAGTTTGATCTCCTGATCGGACATCAACCCGTGACGACCAGCATTGATCCTCAGATGATCCATCAGATCAGCTATTGTAGTGAATGATTCACCACATACTTTACACTTGATAGAATCCAGAAAAGACTCCCTTAATCTACTGGAAAAGCGGTGAGCGCTACTCACCGGCTCGTCTAGTACCTCAAGCTTTGTACTATCTCCTCCAACCAGCATCCCGCCTTCCTCTGCTCTTCTTGTGCAGATAGCGTCTTCCTCCGCTCTTCTTGTACTGACGACCTCTTCCATTTTTACCTCTGTAGAAAAAATACACATTAGAAGTACCGACATTGAGACCAAACAGTTCTTTTAAAAAACATTGTAAAGGCTAAATATTTAAGGTGATATCAAGCCAAGAGTTCCAAAACAAAACAATTCTACACTAGAAATATACCACAAGGGAAACTGACTGGGTATATTTTAAATAATTTTGGGTTGACTGGCACCCCCAAACAAAGATAGTGACAAAATAGGGAGACCGCCAACATTAGGGCTACGTACCTCAGTTAGTAGAGCACCGTCACGTTAATCCGGAGGTCACAGAGACAAGTCCCACTCAAGTAATTGTTTTTTTATATTCAACCCAAAATTGTTTAAATTTACCCAATCAGTTTCCCTTGTGGTTTATTACTTGATATTTGAAATTTTAGGTCGCATCCCCTTAAGGTGATACCTCTGCTGCCGCTTCCCAGGTTGTATCGAAAAATGGCTTCTGACTGGTACCCCCAAACAAATATATTGAGTCTTGACAAAATGGGGAGACTGCCAACATTAAGGCTAGATAGCTCAGTTGGTAGAGCACCTGCATGTTGATCCAGAGGTTGCAGGTTGACAAAACAGTTTTGAGGCCAATAAAAGGTTACACTTTCAAGTAGATGTATATTATTACTCAAAGCACTCATTATTAGAGTGTCAAAAAAGACTAGCTGCACAACATTTCAAAGAAACAGAATTTAATGCAACAAGTTTTTGAGTGAAAGCCCAACAAGAGTTAATAATAGGCATTCATTAGGGTTTTTTTAAATATTGTATCAAAGCAACTTACACCATTACTACCCCTGGTCATTGGGCCTTAGGCATTCCTGAAACCATCTCAACTCCTTAGGAGTATGCAGCACCGACAGCCAAATGGGCACACAGGTTGCTAATCATTCACATCAACAATCTCTACCCTTGCAGGTACCCATTTAATCCTGGGTGACGGCATATCCTGACCGAGCGGCTTAGTGCATCGAACTCAAGTTCTGGTTCCTGAGTCATCAGGGTGTGGGTTCGAATCCCGGCCATGACACTTGTGTCCTTGAGCAAGACACTTAACTATAATTGCTTCTCATCACCCAGAGGTAAATGGGTACCTGTGAGGACAGAGATGGTTCTTGTGACTGATTTAGCTTAGTGCGCTACATACTTGGCAGCACAGGCTGTATACCTGAGACCAGTGGTAATAATGTTTTAAGCGCACTGATCATTCTTTGGAATTGCACTATATAAGTCGATATGAGTCAACATTATTAATAAGCAATTATAGTTCAGTGTCTTGCCCAAGAATACATGTGTCAACCAGGATTCAAACTCACACTCTGATCTAACTCTATTAAAATAATATTTAACTATCATAGCGTCCTAAATAAACCTGGCAGTCCTCCTTGCCAAAAGCAAGAAGTCAAATTGTAGTACAAATTAACAAGAACTATCGCAAACATATTTTAGTTACTTCACTACATTCTATTCCAGCAGTTTACATACCAGGTAAAACTTCCTCGTTTTCAGACATTCAAGTTTTCAGACTTTAACAAGCTGTGCATTTGTTCACCATTTCTCTAAGCGTCAATACACCATGGCTGTTGAAAGCTGTTGATAAATAAAAAAAATAACACTAGAGACAATTGACAAAAAGTACAACTCTGTAAATCAAGGGGATAGAATGACAGTGACTTTTGCAGGCCTGGAATTTCATCTCTAAGAGGGCACGGTCATTTTCATTTTGCAAAGGGCACTTCCATTGGAAAATTCTTACATTCTATGGGAGACTTTTGAAGGGGCACCAAGGCCAAGACCATGGCCTCTGTGTAATTCCAGGCCTGCTTTCGGAAGAGAGTGTATTCAGTTTCAAACCTATTTTCTATTCTGTTGCTGATCATTATGATCCATCATACACCAGAGGCTAATCTCATAAACAAAGCAGACACTTTCCGCTTATGGAGTGCCCACTAGAGAAATTCTATTTCATAATCACTGCTTGCTGCAAGCACAGCAAAAGGCATGCTAACCTGCCGACAGTTCTTGCAAGCAGAAGAGTAATGTGACAATGTAAATCCATTGTGTAGACATTCCACAGGCTATCAAATCTTCTAAGTGGTTTATGAAATTAGTTAGCAAAAACATTTGCCTGGAATTACACGGAGGCCACGGCCTTCGTTGCCCTGGTCTTGGTCTTGGCCTTCGTGCCCCTTCAAAATTTTCACATAGACTTTAAAGATTTCCAATGGAAGTGCCCTATTGCAAAATGAAAATGGCCTTGCCCTCTCAAAGATGAAATTCCAGGCCTGCTCGCCATTTAAAAACCTTTATGAAATTGGCTCCAGGTGTTTTGAATTTATTTATTTTTAGACATAAAATTCATTCCTATCCTCTAGCTTTAAAAAAAGCAATCACCCTCAAAGGTCAGCTAAAGTTTTCAATGTTTTCAAGATCAAACAGAGAGTACTACATTACTACAACTATGAGGAGGATGTTACTCTATCAGCTCCACTTACCTCGTACTATGTAGTTCCATGGCAATTGCATGAGATTCGGCACCAAAGCGTCCTTCAAACTCAAGCTAAATTCTTCTGTGTGTGATAGGGCTGAAGTGTACGACGTCCATGGATATACTGTAGAGACAATTTACAAAGTGAAGAGCGGTGTTAAAGGTCATGAACTTGCGCTGCAAACTCATTCTTAGGTCACTGTATACCGCATAACTTACACTGCACATGCATGTACAGTTGTACACAGCGTTTATTCTTAATGCTTTTGCCAAGCTGCATGCTAGCTGGAAAAAATGTACCACCCTGGAGCAATCTATCTAGAGCAATCTATCTGAAATCAAGTGAAGGGAACGTCTGCTTATTTCATCTAGTATTTTTCAAATGCCTTGTGTAAGTAAAAAACAAGTGTGAATTTACTTTTCCCCTGCATTGGTTCTAAAAGTGTAACAATCTACTTCAGTACTCACTTGTTCTCCAATACCCCACCCCCACCCAGTACGCTTTGTTTGACCTTGAAAATGTTGCACAGTTTGTTATTTAGATGGCCCCTTACATTATTTTTCTTGAAACGTGGACCAAATTCGCACAGCGACCATTTGTTGACTAGCGGCTGATATTAACTGGTACTCATACTCAAAAACGTGTGTTGGGTACCAGGCAATATTGACCTCTAATCGACAAATGGTCCTTGTCCTGGAGGATCGCAATGAATAAATCTTCCAGAAGCCAATTATGTGCAATCCCTTTATTGACCCGTTGCACAAAGTGGAACGCACCTCAAGCCACACAATGCGCGTCTACCATTTTAATGTGCATTTACCAAGAGAGTCAATTCCTTTGTGTACATTTTGACTCCCAAAATGGCGGACAGGATAGGCGCGTATAAGTTGTGCAAGGGGTCAATACATTTAAAATTCTTGAGACTTACTGAATTGGTACTAATATGAAACAAAACCAATGATATCCACTGTTCCTTCATGTTTCTTAAAAACTAATGGGTTGGGTATGAATGAATTTTTACACAAACTGTCTTTACATGTCATGTAAATAACTCATTACTTTATCAGTCTTCTCTTGACAAACAAACAATATTGCAATGAATGCTTCAACAACAAAATTAATTGTGTTTTTTATTCTTCCAAATGTTACACCTTTCAGTGAGCTGTTGAATATCCTTGCAAGAGTTTTGATTGTGGCTAGTTACTTATTACCATGACAACATACCTGATATGATACATACTGTGTATCATCTAAGATCACACTGGTTTATTGTGCTGGAAGCTTGGAGTCGTTCACATCAATTTACGCTAGGATTGGCTCTCTTGTGTACATCTGTTATAAGAACAAGATAAAGTATTAGTAATTTTTGTTCAGAATAAAATCAGTCGATCATTTTGTTGACGAAGTGCAAAGAAGTCCTAGCAGCTTTCTCTCTTAACAGTGGTCCGCTGGCCAAATGCTAGTTCAAAACTCTCTCCAAGTGGTCCTGCTGGCTAGTTCAGTGTTGAAATGCATCCCTATGGAATATGAAATATGGACTAGTGAAGAATGCTGACGGACTAGTGAAAAGACAAGTTAAAGGTATCGTACACGTTTGGTAATGACTCAAAACAAATATTAGCATAAAAACTTACTTGGTAACAAGCAACGGAGAGCTGTTGATAGTTTAAAACATTGTAGGAAACGACTTCCTCTGAAGTAACGTAGTTTTTGAGAAAGGGGTAAATTTCTCACTAAAATAATAAAAAACTTCTTGCAAAAAGTTTTTATTCCTAATCTGAAAGCACACAAATTTGTACAACAAGGGTGTTTTTTCTTTCATAATTTTCTTGCAACTTCGATGACCAATTGGGCCCAAAATTTCACAGGCTTGATATTTTATGCATGTTGGGATTCACCAAGTGAGAACACTGGTCTTTGACAATTTCCAAACGTGTTCAGTGCCTTTAACTGGTCCTGCTGGCTAGTCACTGAAAAGTTACTACAGGCAAACCCTGTCTTGTTTCCAATTTTCATATGAACAATGAAAAGGGCCATGAATCGTAAATGGCTATAAACCAGAACAACTAAATAAAACACTACAAATAAATCATAATTATATCAAAATTCTGAGATCAGATCCAATAAATGTGATGGTACTCACAGATAGATATATTTTAATATATTATGATTTTTGAACGATCCTGATGAATCTATTCAACGAAAATCATGTTAATCTTTGCCAAGCAAATACATGGAAAATTATCACAAATAAACTGAATTTACCGATCGCTTCACAGTTTCTAACTATGAATTTCTTTTTAGCCTACACCTGATTCAGTGTCTAAAAATTGTTTTCTTTTTTTAAGTTGAGAACATTTTTAAAGGTTTTTAGGACCTCTCTAGTCATACCACTTACTTTCAAACTATGGTCAAACTTCATTTGGAAATTTTAAGCGAGTGTGGATCGAGTTGGATTTCAGAATTTTGTTTGTGTTGTCAGCACTCGTCCATAATTAGTCACTAATATATTAGTATAGCCACTGAGCCAATCAGCTTAAAAATTAGACCCAGTAACTGGGGCACTGTACTCCTTTAAAAAAATGTTGACATCTGCGGTCGTACAAGTACGACCGCAGATGTCAACACAATTTTAAAAGGAGTACAACGACCCAGTTACTGGAGCTACTTCAGAATTCACAATGTACAAAGTAAATTTGCCACAGGCCCTAGAATGGGGCTTGTAAGGAGTGCAGCTAGAACTCAAGTAAGGGTGTTTATTATTTGGGTTTTGCCCCCATCGATTTGAGATAAGCACAGTGCTTTCCCCTCGCCCCTTGAACAAAATCTACGCTCCACCTAGGCGTACTGCTTGTGTTGTTGAATTAAAACAATCTAGCAGATGTCTTCACCATGCATGAGACCACTGAGCAGGCCCGCTGAAGTATGACGAAAGATCGGATCAGATCTCAAAATTTACCATTGTGTAACCTTATGTAGTTGTGACAAGATTTTTCAGGCCAATTTGCTTGCCTATTTTTGGTCATAGCGCCCTCTAGTGGCAAAAATTTACATTATAAAATAACTTCAATTTTGTGGTTATTTATAGCGCCCTCATTGCCAATATGAAGTTTGATGTTAATTTCTTTTGCCTCAATCTTCCCAACAGTCGCAAACCAAACTTCAAAATAATGTGACCAAGCAAGCCAAGTCAAAGACACAAGCAACTTACCAGTACAACTTACAAGAACTCACACTACAGTTCACACTAGAGATAGTCACCAACACTACAGCGAATGCAACAACCGGATGCCAGTGCATTTATGATATTGTGATACTTCGATTCCTGTGGGTATGTGTGCCCGGGTTTTGGAGTAGCATCTGTGGGTAGGCGTGCCCAGATGCCGCAGTTGTAATTTTGCGTACTTGGCAATAATTGCAAAAGGAGGTAATTAACTCCTTGACAATTTTAAGCAGTGCAAAGTTAAAGCACTTTTAGCTGAGTTTGACAAGTTTTCTTGTTGAAATGAGTTCGAAATAGAAAAGTTTTTAAATTAAAGTTTCTGCAACAAAACAGTAAATTTTGCCTGTGTTCCTTATTTTATCGTCCGAGTACTTAATATTAATTACTATATTATTACTTACAAATTACAGGTATTAATTTGAAAAGTTAACTAAACCAAGGAGGAAGGACTTGGGACTGGAGTGGGGGGGGAAATAAAAATAAAAAGACTAGTCGAGAGCTGGCTGTTTCCTAGACTTGTGGACAAGTCATTCAATTTCTGTCACGGTGATAGCGAAACAGCTCTCTCGCAACTTCAGTACGAAATTGACTCAAGAGCCCATAGGCCGTACAAACTGCTGTCGGATTTCACAAGTCGTTAAAATGGACCGTAGTGGTGAGAGCAGTAGTCTCGCTCGAACAAGCAGTCTTGCGAGAGATAGTTGCGAGAGATCCGTTTCCCTATATCACACCGTGACAGAAATTTAAAGGGATTGTATACGTTTGGTAATTGGTTTCTCGATATGCACTAAAAAGGCAAAGCTGCTGCCTTCGATCTTCCAACTCCATGTTCTTGTTACCAAGAAATTTGTTTTGCCATTAATGTTTAGAGTCATTACCAAACGTATACAGACCTAGCTAGGCCCAGTAACTGGGGCGCTGTCGTCTTTTTTCAAAAATATTGACATCTTTGGTCGTCATGGTCGTGTGTGGTCCTTTCTCTATGTATGTGCATCCTTCCTCCATGGTGGTTGTAAGAGTAGAGTCTACCTCCGGATGAGTAGAGTTGCACCCACCAGAGTCATGCAGAGTAATTAAATTTAAAAGGAGTACAGCGCCTCAGTTACTAAATACAGCAGACCCTTTAATTATAAAGGTATCGTACACGTTTGGTAATGGATCAAAACAAATATTAGCATAAAAACTTACTCGGTCAAGCAACGGAGAGCTGTTGATGGTATAAAACATTGTACTACTACTAGTACTAGGTAGTAGGAAACGACTCCCTTTGAAGTAACGTAGTTTTTGAGAAAGAGGTAATGTCTCACTTAAATAATAAAGACTTCTTGCAAGAAGCCTTTTATTCCTATCTGAAAGCACACAAATTTGTACTTAACAAGGGTGTTTTTTCTTTCATCATTTACTTGCAACTTCGATGACCAATTGAGCCCAAATTTTCACAGGCTTGTTATTTTATGCATATGTTGGGATACACCAAGTGAATGCTTACCGCGGAATTCTGCGCTTACGGAGCCCTTGTACTTGTAGCACACAATCTACTGCCGCAGAGCCATGAAATTGGGCCCAGGTCTTTGACAATTTCCAAGTGGGGCCTTTTAAGTTTTAGTTCAACGACTTGTCCACAGGTCTAGCTAATTCCAAAAGAAAACAGATTTCAACAATTAATATGATGGAGTAATACGTAAGGTCATTTTTGAAATCTCACAAGATTTATATCAAATAAAACCTTTAAAAGAACTTACAGAACTTGCGAGTAAAGTTGACAAGCACGGTCGACTTCTGAGCGGAGGTAGGTTCGAAAATCATGTGCGTACGGCAATATTCACTAGGAAATAATGTCGCTCATTATTCCGCATGCATGCCACATTTGCATTGGGGACACGTTTTACAATGAAAATAGACTGGTTCCTGACGGAGGTGTATTGGGCCGCGTATTCGCAGATGGCAGCCGCATATTCAGAAAATAGAACACATACAGTACAGGGAGGTGACAAAATGTCTCATTTGGCTCATTTCTGTCGGCGAATCCGTTATTTTATCCGAACGAAAACTGAAATAATGGCTATAACTTACCAATTTTTATTTGATAATATTGAAATTTTCTAGCTTCAAGTCATTCGAAAGCTTTAAACAAAGAAAACAAAAATCAGTAAATGTTAGAAAATAAGCCTCAAACGCGGAGACAATGTGCGTGTATGCAATATTTCTTATATATACACGCTTTAATACTAAAACATATTTTGAAATAATTTGTACCCTTCGTTACGAGTAAAAGTGTAAGTTTAGAGGGACACGTTGCCTTGGATCGGACGAGTTGGTCTAAAAAAAGCGTTTGTACCGTTTGTTATAAAATGCATTGGTTAGAAAGACGTTATAAAAGTAGAATACAATGATCCACACATATGCCTCGAAATTGCGTGGTTTTCCTTTTACTTTGCGAACTAACACGGTCAGCCATTTTGCGGAGTCAAAAAGTTGACTCCACAAAATGGCCGACCGTGTTTGTTCACGATGTAGAAGGAAAACCACGCAATTTCGAGACATTTTTGTGTGGATCGTTGTATTCTACTTTTAAAACATCTTTCTATATGCATTTTATAACAAACGGTTACAAATGCTTTTTATAGACCAACTCGCCCGATCCAAGGCAACGTGTCCCTTTAAAGGGACACCTGGATCGGGCGAGTGAGTTGGTCTATAAAAAGCATTTTGTAACCATTAATGTTATAAAATGCATATGGTTAGAAAGATGTTTTAAAAGTAGATTGCGTGGTTTCCTTTTACATCGTGAACAAACACGGTCGGCCATTTTGTGGAGTCAAATTATCGAGAAAAAAACCCCACAAAAGCCGTCAAAGGTCAGCGTATACGCTTTACCAGCCGTTGCAAGTGTCAAATTCACGGGATATTGTAGACTTGGTTCCAAGTCTGTGATCGTGGTTTTTAGTCGTCCTGATAGCCGATACATTATTGGCTGAAACAGCGCCCTCTTGTGGATAAACCTCCGTCTTGAACCTCGTCGGTTTGTACACACCCTATGACGAATAAATTACTCCAAAAGTAGACGGAACACTCTGATTGGTCAGAATCTCCGAGGCCCAATGCACTTCAAACTTAACCGTTTATACGACGGGATAATAGTAGGAAATACAACATTGATGCACGTGTAACTATAATCCGTCTCTGCTCGGTGATTCAACTTACAGTTTGGAAACACAAAAAAACAAAGTGATTCTAGTTATTTTATTCAAAATACGTAAAAAACGTTGGGAAAATCATTGGACGATACCATTCAAATCAAAGGTATCATATTTTTTCGTCCAGAATCAGGTTCTTTGTCATGTTTATTTTCAACATTTTGAGATTAAATCTTGTGTTATTTTATGTATAAATTATATATAGCGTACTGTACGTACAAAGCACTATAAAATAAAAGCAATGGCTCGATTTTACAGAAAATGCTGAAGCGATTTCATCCTATTTGGAATAGACGCAGCCAACGGGAGTTTTGTGGTCTCCTGATTGGTCATCTCTCTGGCATAGTGTTGTTATGTAAACGTCAGTAGTGAATAAATGAATATCCCGTATAAGAGGGTCAAGTCTGAGATTACGCGTAGGCCTAGATTGTTTTGAAATTACATTTTCGTACGCTTTTGTTCCCTCGAGATACGCTTCCGTTTCCTCGAGATAAGCTTTCATTCCCTCAAGATAGGCCTACGCTTCCGTTCCCTCAAGATACGCTTCCGTTTCCTCAATGATTATACGCTTCCGTTCTCTCAAGATACACTTCCGTTCCCTCAAGATACGCTTTCGTTCCCTCAAGATACGCTTCAGTTCCGTCAAGATATGCTTCAGTTCCCTCAAGATACGCTTTCGTTCCCTCGAGATACGCTTTTGTTCCCTCAAGGTACGCCTTCGTTCCCTGAAAAAAAACGCTTTCGTTCCCCTGAACAAAACAAATTGATTCAAGATTTAATTCAAAAATTTAATTTCGTTCCCTCAAAATCAGATTTTATTTAAATTGTTCACCTTTGCACCTTTTAACCTCCCCCCTATCCCTAGGCCTACTATCGCATACCCAAGACCCGTATTTTTGCTATTTTTGTCCGAAAACTTGTTCAACACTTTCAATAAACACGATTGATAGCGATTCACCGTCACTATCATAAAAGAGGTCCTCATCATGTATTACAGAGTAAAACCCTCGTAAAACAAAACGTCAATAATGGTCTGGCTCCCTACCCCTCCCACAAGCGCACGGTCGGCTAGACCGGCAAGCTGGGGAGTTTATGCCCCCGGGGTTTGTCTCTCTGGCCCCACGAGACACGGCACCGGCTGTACGGGATATGCCCCCAGGTTTACGTTCCGCTAGCTCCCACGCTGGTGCGCCGTAAAAACACGCTTCCGTTGCACGGACTCTCTGAATGCGAATCTTACGTTCGATTTTTCATCATTATTTACAACTTTTATCCATAATCTGAATACATAGTCTTTTTCGTCAAATACTAATGAATAATTGTAAAAAAGAAAATTCAAATTTGGTTCATTAAAGGCACTGTACACGTTTGGTAATTACTCAAAATATATATTAGCATAAAAACTGACTTGGTAACGAGCAACAGAGAGCTGTTGATAGTATTAAAGCATTGTAGGAAACGACTCCCTCTGAAGTAACGTAGTTTTTGAGAAAGAGGTAATTTCTCACTAAAATAACAAAAACTTCTTGCAAGAAGTTTTTATGTACAACAAGGGTGTTTTTTCTTTCATCATTTTCTTGCAACTTAGATGACCAATTGAGCCCAAATTTTCACTGGCTTGTTATTTTATGCATTATGTTGGGACACACCAAATGAGAACACTTTGACAATTACCAAAAGTGTACGATGCCTCTAAGTTACTTTTATACGGCTGGAAGTAAAATTAACTCCGAAGATCACGTGGTTTATTCCAACCACTTTTTGGTTCGGATAAATCACGTGACCTTCATTTTTTGAAAAATGCTCGAAAACGGCAAAATGTGATGGTTGCTTTTAGGAACCGTTCTTCTCCATTCCTGGAAAACCTTTGGAGTCATGTTTTGGTATATTTTGTAGCCCAAATAGCCCAACGAAGCCGGTATGTCCCTTTAACAGAGACAACAAAACTTGAAATATACATTGGCAAATAAGAAGGCCCCATCCAACCCCCTCCATCTTCTTAAAACCCCCCCTTTTCTGTGAAACTACATGCAAACGTCAAAGAAAAGGTCTGTTTTAACCATCGCCCATTGACTTCTCAAAAAACAGAGACATTCTCCCACCAAAACAACATCCAAACAGTCATATAGGGTGGTTTACCAGAGACCATACCAAAACCATGTGCTAAATTTCACAACCTCTTTTTTCTCTACCCATTAATTTATCCTTTGCTGGCTACAGCCGGAATTAGCTTCAACTATACCATAAACACGTCGCCAATTCGCTTAAGATTAATTGGGCATGATAGTACCTGGGCACCCCGTCTCATTCCGCCCCACACCCTCCCTCCTGTCCGTCCCCCCAGGTTTTCTTGCAGTTTTTGTTAAATGGCTATTTAACAAAATTAGCCAGCGGCAGGATGGATATTTTTTTCGTCCTATGCCATTCACATTTTTTTCTTTCTGCCAAAATGAATATTTCATTATGTCACTTGTAATATTGTTTTGATTTGCAACAATAACATAAGCATTTGAAACCTGACGTGCCAATTTGTCTGGGATAAAATATAGTTCAAATCATCGTTCCGGCAAAGATTACCCTAAGCTTGAATTTGAGAAACACAAATTTTACCCACTATGTTTGTAATGAATATGCATGAAACCAGATAATTCAGCGACCCCTTACCAAAATTACCAATTCAACTTTCCAATTGGAACCAATTGGAATTTTTCCAAAGTTGTGTATTGGCACAAACCAATTGGACTCAATTGGACTCAGTTGGATTCAGTATGAAATTTTTTCCAATTGAACCCAATTTGACTTTTTCCAACTGGACCCAATTGGTCTCAATTGGGAATCAAATTTCATCTAATTTCAATTCAATGTAATCAAGCCGACTGAGTCCAATTTGATTCCAATTGGAAATTTAGTATTCCAATATCCAAATTAATCCAATGCTTTACAACTGGGTATCCAATTGAACTAACATGGACATTTTGGTAAGGGGAAATTGAGTTTTCGAGTTGCTTACCCTCACAAGCATTGGTAAACAATAAGCAAGGTTAATGCAGTGATCCAAGTCTTGCTTAGAAGTTACATGTTACTTCCACATGCTTCGTTCCAAGTATACACCTTTGGGGCTTTACTTTCTACCCATGGTGTGTAATTTGAAAAAAATGTTGAAAATATTTTGTTTCAATTGAACTACCTATTTATCACACATTTAAGTGTAAACTAATGTGCAGGAAACGCTGTTATACCTGCAATGGTTTTGAAAAAAAGTTGAGTTCTATATTTGTGCATAATTAATTAGATCCCGCCATTACTTTTTCTAATTGGAATTAACTGGTAATTTTGGTAAGGGACCAGATCCAAACGCAAGATTTGTGGGAGTAAAATTAGAAGAGTGATATGGATCAGGAGTGTTTAAAAAGTGTTTCTATTTCTCTGTGTTTGGGCACACGGAGGCTTGATTTTTCACCCCTCAAAACGCCAATAGCTCAAAGCTTCAGGCGGGGCCTTGGCCCCTGGACCTCCACCGTTGCTTCGCCCATGGACCCAACCATTGATGTTAAATAAACATTTCCAGTAAATTTAGAAGATCGATATGGATCTGAAATGTTTAAAAAGTGTGTCTATTTCTCTGTTTTTAGGCACACGGAGGCTTGATTTTTCACCCCTCAAAACGCCAAAAGTTCAGAGCTTCAGGGGGCTTCGCCGCCTGGACCTCCAGCGGGGCGTCTGGACCCCACTTGTGGGTTTTTTAGCCACCTAAAGCAAAATCCTTTTCACATGATCAACACTTTATAATATGTATTTATTTCACACTAAGCCATACATGTATAATGTTCAACTACCTGGCAAAAGAAATTGAACATTTAAACTTACTGTACATGCATTGCAAAAAAAAGAAAACACTTAAAATTTCAAAGTAAAGTGATTGATACCAGTTAAAGGGCGTGTACAACATTGGTAATTGCCGAAGACCTGTATCCAAACTCAATGTGACTCAACATATACATGAAATAACAAACCTGTGAAAGTTTAAGCTAAATCGGTCTTCGGAGTCATGAGAAAACAGTGAAAAAACCCCTGATGTGTTTTTACTTTTTTTCAAACATAGGAATTTATCCTGCAGGATAAATACTATTACTTTACTCATTTCGTAAAAACTAAGGCATTTCAAGCAAAACTATCCCAAGGGACGTTTTCTATCATGACCATCTTTATATCATGTAAGTTATGTGCAAATATGTGAGCATTTATATTTTCATTCGTACAAATGTTGTACACACCCTTTAATGAGATTTGATAACAATGAAATACTTATACTGGAAAGATATATCAAGACAAACAGACCACTATGGAAGTAGCGAGTTGCTACATAGATTGTTTTTATAACAAGATTTACCGAACCCAGTGTGCCACACAAACTATTCACACCACATATTTAAATATAATTCAACACCAGATACAAGTTTTGAATATTTGTAATTAATAAACCTTGTTACGAGTACTCAAACTCACTCAATTACTGCCTGACTGCTACAATTAGGCCTACATAAAACCGCTTTATGTCTTATAATAAGATTTACCAAACCCAGTGTGCCACACAAAATAATAACCCCACATAAGTAGATATAATTCAACACCAGATACATGTCATGAACATTTGTAATTAAAGAACCTCGTTAACAAGTTCTCATACACCCTCAAATACTGCCTACATGTTACAATTACATAAAACTGCTGCATGTTTAATACACCTTATAAAAAGATTTACCAAACCAAGAGTGCCACAAATTTTTGTTTACCCCACATAACTAAATATAGTTCAATACCAGAAACAAGTCATGGACATTTGTAATGAAAAAACCTAATAAACGAGTTCTCAAACACCCTCAAATACTGCCTACATGTTACAATTACATAAAACTGCTGCATGTTTAATACACCATTTAAAAAGATTTACCGAACCCAGTGTGCCACACAAACTATTCACCCCACATAATTAAATATAATTCAACACCGGATACATGTCATGAACATTTGTAATTAAAAAAACCCAATAAATGAGTACTCAAACACCATCAATAATACTGCCTACATGCTACAACTGCATGTTTAATATACCATATTGAACCCAGTGTGACACACAAAATAATAACCTCACATAAAAATATATAATTCAACACCAGATACATGTCATGAACATTTGTAATTAAAAAAACAAATTAACAAATTCTCAAACACCCTCAAATACTGCCTACATGCTACAATTACATAAAACTGCTGCATGTTTAATATACCTTATATTGAACCCAGTGTTACACACAACAAATTTACCCCACATAATTAAATATAGTTTAACACCAGATACATGCCATAAACATTTGTTTTAAAAAAAACCTCATAAACGAGTACTCGAACACCCTTACATATAATTCAACACCAGATACATGTCATGAACATTTGTAATTTAAAAAAACCTAATAAACGAGTACTCAAACACCATTAAATACTGCATACATGCTACAATTAAATAAAACTGCTGCATGTTTAATATACCTTATTGAACCCAGTGTGCCACAGAAAATAATAACCTAAGATAATTCAATATAGTTCAACACCAGACATGTCATGAACATTTGTAATTAAAAAACCTTGTTAACAATTGAGTAATTAAAAAAACTAATAAACAAGTACTTAAACACCCTCACATGCTGTCTACATGCTACAATTATATACAAACCCCTGCACGTTTAATACACCTTATAAAAAGCTTTACCGAACCCAGTGTGCCACACAAACTATTCACCCCACATAATTAAATATAATTCAACACCAGATACATATCATAAACATTTGTAATTGAAAAAACCTAATAAACGAGTACTCAAACACCCTCAAATACTGCCTACAGTAGGCCTATATAATGTCTCATAAACATTTGTAATTGAAAAAACCTAATAAACGAGTACTCAAACACCCTCAAATACGGCCTACAGTTTATAATTCAACACCAGATACATGTCATGAACATTTTAATTAAAAAACCCAATAAACGAGTACTCCAACATCCTCAAATACTGCCTACATGCTACAATTACATCAAACCGCTGCATGTTTAATATACCTTAATGAACCCAGTGTGCCAAAGAAAATAATAACCCCATATAAACAAATATAATTCAACACCAGATACATGTCATAAACATTTGAAATTAAAAAACCTTCTTAACTAGTTCTCAAACACCCTCAAATACTGCCTACATGCTACAATTACATAAAAGTGCTGCATGTTTAATATACCTTATATTGAACCCAGTGTGACTCAACAAATTTACCCCACATAATTAAATAAAGTTCAACACCAGATACATGCCATAAACATTTGTTTAAAAAACCCCTAATAAACGAGTACTCGAAGACCCTTACATATAATTCAACACCAGATAAATGTCATGAACATTTGTTATTCAAAAAACCTAATAAACAAATTCTCAAACACCATAAACACATGCCTACATGCTACAATTACATAAAACTGCTGCATGTTTAATATACCTTATTGAACCCAGTGTGCCACAGAAAATATTAACCTAACATAATTCAACATAGTTCAACACCAGATACATGTCATGAACATTTGTAATTAAAAAACCTTGTTAACAATTGAGTAATTAAAAAACCTAATAAACGAGTATTTAAACACCCTCACATGCTGTCTACATGCTACAATTATATACAAACCCCTGCACGTTTAATACACCTTATAAAAAGCTTTACCGAACCCAGTGTGCCACACAAACTATTCACCCCACATAATTAAATATAATTCAACACCAGATACATATCATAAACATTTGTAATTGAAAAAACCTAATAAACGAGTACTCAAACACCCTCAAATACTGCCTACAGTTTATAATTCAACACCAGATACATGTCATGAACATTTTAATTAAAAAACCTTATAAACGAGTACTCAAACACCCTCAAATACTGCCTACATGCTACAATTACATAAAACCGCTGCATGTTTAATATACCTGATAACAAGATTTAACGAACTCAGTGTGTTGCACAAACTATTCACCGCACATCATTAAATATAGTTCATCACGATACATGTCATGAACATTAGTGATGAAAAAACCTTGTTACGAGTACTCAAACACCATCGATATTACTGCCTACATGCTACAATTACATAAAAAAAAACTAATAAACAAGTACTCAAATACCATAAACACATGCCTGCATGCTACAATTACATAAAACTGCTGCATGTTTTAAATACCTTATTGAACCCAGTGTGCCACACAAAAAAATAACCCCGTATAAATAAATATAAATATAATTCAACACCAGATACATGTCATGAACATTTGTAATTAAAAAAACAAATTAACCAATTCTCAAATACCCTTAAATACTGCCTACAATGCTACAATTACATGTAACTGCTGCATGTTTAATATACCTTGATTGAACCCAGTGTGCCACACAAAAAAAGAAACCCCATATAAATAAATATAATTCAACACCAGATACATGTCGTAAACATTTGTAATTAAAAAACCTTATAAACGAGTACTCGAACACCCTCAAATACTGCCTACATGCTACAGTTACATAAAACTGCTGCATGTTTAATATACCTTATATTGAACCCAGTGTGACACACAACAAATTTACCCCACATAATTAAATATAGTTCAACACCAGATACATGCCATAAACATTTGTTTTAAAAAAAACCTAATAAACGAGTACTCGAACACCCTTACATATAATTCAACACCAGATACATGTCATGAACATTTGTAATTCAAAAAACCTAATAAACGAGTACTCAAACACCATAAACACATGGCTACATGCTACAATTACATAAAACTGCTGCATGTTTTAAATGCCTTATTGAACCCAGTGCTTTTAAATATAACTTATTGAACCCAGTGTGACACACAAAATAACAACCCCATATAAATAAATATAATTCAACACCAGATACATGTCATAAACATTTGTAATTTAAAAACCTTATAAACGAGTACTCAAACATCCTCAAATACTGCCTATACATGCTACAATTACATAAAACTGCTGCCTGTTTAATATACCTTATAACAAGATTTAGCGAACCCAGTGTGCCACACACACTATCCACATAAATAAATATAATTTAACACCAGGTACATTTCATGAACATTTGTTATTAAAAACCATGGTTAGCGATTACCCAAACACTGTAAAATACTGCCTTTCCTGTTATAATTACATTAAAGTGTTGCCTGTTTTTATGATACCTTGTAAAAGAGTTACTGAACCCAATGTATGACACACAAAATATTTACGTCTCCTACCCCACAACAGATACTTGTAAACAATTATCGCATTTGGAGAGAACCACTCTCATTTTCACTTTCTTACTGACGTTCTTTCCAAAAACATCAAGTTACACATCCACATCATTGTTGAACAATCTGCAGATGAAATCTGGATGATCATGCTGTAATGTCAAGATCCACTGGAATTTTTTTGGCAATGACAATCTCAAAATAATTGTTCAGTGTTGTTAACATGCTCTTGGAAAGCCAACTAGTTGGTCTAAGTATAGTACATTCTACGCAACACCCTTAGTAACAGTTGCAGCTGTAGCCACCAATGTTGATACAGCCTCAGATTAGGGCAGTCGTCATAAAGAAACAGTCCTTCAGAAAAACGGTGGTGAAGCAATCGTTGCATTGGTACTGCATAAGGTGGCTCAGAATCTTCACGTGACCAACTGTAAATTGTTTGACAGTGTTCATCCTACAATATGATCAAGAAAGAAAAGAAACAACAGTTATATTTAAATTGAAGATTTTAAAGTTATAGATTTACGCCGGCTAGATACAACTTGACATTTTGATGGGATACCGATGAAACTTACAATATAATTCTAAGCAAAAGTCGTTATCAACAAAAGAATTTAACCTTAAAACTCATCAATTAACAGCATTTTCACAGCTCAATTTCAATGCCAACAATAACTAGAGCCTCATATAAATGTAGGTCTTTAAGTTAAGGTAAATAGACTGTAGATATTGTTTCACCCAAGTATCAAAGAATGCATCATTAAGTGATAAGAATCTACTCAGATCATACCTAGAAACACTTACGCTGGTGTTTTTATGGTCCAGCTTAACAACAAAGTACTGCATTAGTGTGGTTCATCATAAAGACCTGTATTATATTACAAAATAAGAATAAGATCATATTATTTCCATCACCAGCAACTTCGTAACAAGTACACATTATGTCCTACTGTTTGGAATGTCCTTTACAAGAAGTCTCTTCACTTTTAGCATGTCCTGTGCGAGTGGTCATCAAACAAGACATTCTAATTTAATTGCATTGTATTACCAAGGAATAACAGGTTACTCTCAAGGGCAGAAGTTGTTGAGGTACATGTATGATTATCCATCTGTGCACCCATTTTTTTTTTTTTTTTATCAAATTACTTCAAAAGCATGAGTACTAACCAAATTTGGTATATCATATTATAAGGTACTGATTATGTACATGCGTTTCTGAATCTGTTGCAGTTTTAAAAGATCTCAGCTTGAGATACTATTCTTCAAACGGGTGACGAGTCCACATAAATACCAAGACGTCTTTATTGTTTATGTTGACAGCAGGATACTGCTTACTGTAATGTATTATGACACATGAACAAAGTCACAATCAACAAGGAGGATTTCACCAAGGATCACAAACACTTTTTTGTGTTTAAGCAACGCTAGTTATTTTCTGCACACTAATGGATTTCTACATTATCAAATCAAGCTGAGCTAAAACAGATCTTACCTTCAAATTCCATTTGGGACCCTGGTGATATGTAGATGTAAAAATACTTGATGTCAGTCTCCTCAAGCCATGATGTCTCTCTCTCTCTTTGCACTGTGATGTCACATCAATATTCGTGGTCCATGTTGAATGCGGAATAGTACATCAAAGCAGTTGTCACAATCACCTGAAAAACAGTAAAGTTGTTAGGACATCCATAAAAACCCAATTATCAACAACCTGCAAATATTAACCGATTGATGAACAACTTGACATGATACATACAGCTTTACATGAATTCACTTGTATTAACTTGATTGTTTTAAAGTCTATTTCATAAAACATTGAGCCATTGTAGACAACTTCACAAATTATATGAAGAATGTTTCTGGCATTACAAGTCATGCAGAACATTTCACTTGTAAACAAAGAAAAATCTCTTCCAGGTTATGTTCCAATCCAAAGAATAAATCTCACCTTCAACTTCCATAAGTGAACTTGCTGGTCAGCAGATGTAACAATCTGGATGTCAATCTCCTTGTACCTAGACATGACTTCAATCTTCATGGTCCATGTTGACGGGACGTCAGAATACTACCTCAAAGTAGGCGTCACATTCACCTGAAAGACAGTTACGTTGTAATCACATCAGTACAAACCAATAACAGACAAATAAAATGTGATCATCTGATGATCACCGGAGGAATACTGCTTAAAAAAAACAAAAAAAACTTCTCATAGGTCGAAAATACTTGTATAAAACGAGTGGGACAAAACACATTGACAGACATTTATCAAATGGATGGAACTTTTTAAAGAGATAACAGGAACAAAATCTACCTGTTGAATTATACAGTGAGTCATCTGGATACAGTGACAGGCAATCCGAGCAACTCCGTCAGATGGCTCAGTCAATATCACAGTCACAGTCATCAAACAAACAGCTAACCTGGATAACATCAAATACAACTAAGAACAGACAGACTATGAATTAAATATGGCTTTATACGATTTGAGTTCTCGTTCTTCATTACCTAAACTGCCTGTGATGTTTCCAACAAACTAAGAAATGTACAAGATGTACATGTGCTATAATTAACACACGTTAACTTTTTCTTGGTAAATTGAATTAAGAACAGAGTATTGGAGGATAGTTTTCTTGCACCTTGTTGATCAGATAAACACATTTCTTGGATATTTGGTACTGGTATTTAGTGTATACAGAATTAGGAATGGTCGTTTCTATTCCTCAGATCACTACCAATCGATGTCTCAAACCTTTCAGACAAATTTGTTACCAACCCCAGTATTCATCAAGACCTGGACTAGAACATCAACAAAAAACAATTTTTTTTGATACTCCTTTCCATGATTCAGAGATGGATTTCTCCAAGATGTCACTCTTCAACACCAGATCTCTCTCGATGTCTTCATGATTGTTAGCAGTACACTGTCAAATCCAATCCCTAATATTAAAAAAAAAATTAAAACAAATTCAAAAACATAATGCTAAATTTAGAAACATGGGATATTTATATGGAGCTCTACTTAGTGGGACAAAACCCTTTTACAGCTAGACATTTATCAAACGGATGGAACTTTGTAAAGGAATAAAAGAAACAAAATCTACCTGTTGAAGTAGACAATGAGTAATCTGGATACAGCAACAAGTCGATCCGAGCAAGTCAGTTGGGTGGTTTTTGGGGGAGACACGACACCTTAACTCACTTCCATTGATGTATATATGGTCCAGGTTGACAACAGAACACAGCATGAGAATGAATTTTCACAGTTCCCATCAATTGCAACAGTCTGTACCAAATCATTCCTCATGATGCCACCTGGAAATCGATCAAATACATAATTTAATTCCACAGTTTACGTGGATCCCTAATATTTCAAGAATATTGTAAAAAAAACATAATGCTAAAATTAATAACATAAGAGGAAAATAAATTAGTTTTGAGTTGGTTCTTGTTGGTGGCAGTGAAAACGCCTTCCCTAATATAGCACCAGGCAACTTGTTCCACATTTTAGTGGGAAAAAATCTATGTGGATTCTAAACAAAAACATGATTTCATATAACAGTAAAACCAAAGCCATACAGGCTATCTAACATAAGGCCAATGTTGGTGTCTTCAAAGATATGATTAAGATTGGTTTCGGTGTGACAGTCCATGCACACAATTTCAACTCAAAAGAAGAATTATCACTTTCAAATTCCATAAGTGTACCTGGTGATATGAAAATGTAGATACATGCCGTGCCATGATTTCACTCCTCTTCATGGTCCCTGGATACAGCGACGGGTCATTCCGAGCAAGTCAGTTGGGTGGTTCAGTCCATGTCCCAGTCAGTCATCAAACAGCAAACCTAAATTACATCAAATACAACTAAGAACAGAAAGATTTTGAATTAAATATGGCTTTGTAAGATTGGAATTGTTAGTCTTCTTTATCTAAACTGCCTGTGATATTTTCAACTGACTAAGAGTATTTATCAAGACCTTGCCTAGTATATAGAGAATTAAGAAAACAAAATTGGATACTACTTTCCTTGATTCAGTGATGCATTTATCTCCAAGTCATCACTCTTCAACACCAGATCTCTCTCAATGTCTTCATGATCCTTAGCAGTACACTGTGTCAATTCCAGTCATCGAGATACCCTGGAGAAACAAAAATCAAAGTTGTAAGAGTTGTAAACCTTCTCCTTAACATGCAAGAACATTGTTTTGGAAGACACTCCATCCCAGGTTCTCACAAAAAGTCAGAGCAACGTATGAAAAAAGGGCGAAACTTTCAGAGTTGTGAAACAAACAAAATCATTTGGAATGTTGAAAACAAATATCATATCAAAGGTCTTCACAGTTTCCAACTGATAGCAAAAATCTGTATCCAAAATGCAGATCAGAATAGGGACTTATTTATAGTGACAGGGCAACTTATTTTAACAATTCAACATTTGTTTTCTTTTTAAGTTGTTTTTTTGTTTATTTCTCGGGGGGAGGGGGGGACACGACACCTTAACTCACTTCCATTGATGTATTTTTGGTCCAGGTTGACAACAGAACACAGCATGAGAGTGAATCTTCACAGTTCGCACCAATTGCAACAGTCTGTACCAAATCATTCCTCATGATGTCACCTGGAAATCAATCAAAAACATAATTTGATTCTACAGTTTACGGGATCCCTACTATTTCAAGAAATTTGTAAAAACACATTATGCTAAAATTAATAATATGGGAGGAAAATAAATCAGTTTTGAGTTGTTCTTGTTGGTGGCAGTGAAAACGCCTTCCCTAATATAGCACCAGGCAACTTGTTCCACATTTTAGGGGGAAAAATCTATGTGGATTCTAAACAAAAACATGATTTCATATAACAGCAAAACCAAAGCCATACAGGCTATCTAACATAAGGCCAATGTAGGTGTCTTCTAAGATATGATTAAAATTGGTTTCGGTGTGACAGTCCATGCACACAATTTCAACTCAAAAGAAGAAATATCACCTTCAAATTCCATAAGTGTACCTGGTGATATGAAGATTAGTCTTCCAATGCCATGATTTCACTCCTCTTCATGGTCGCTGGATACAGTGACGGTCAATCCGAGCAAGTCAGGTAAGCCATATAGAAAGCTATTACAGTAATCTAAACGACTGGAAATGAAAGAATGAATCAAGAATTCAGTACACTTAGTGGACAGGTGTTTTCTTATATGTTTGATGTTATGTAAAAAATAAAATGCACTTTATTATTATTAATTATTATTATTACACACCTCCATTGATGTCTTCATGGTCCTGGGATGGCATGTGTAGTTTGCATTGGACTTCGTATTTCCAAGGAATACTTGTACTTGCTCATAGGCAGATGGTTCGGCATTTCACCATTGCAGTAAATAAAAGACAAATAAATACAATCAGAAATCACAATCGAAACAGAATTCCATTTAGTTTGGGATTATTTGAGGTGCATGAAAATGGTGTGAAGTGTTTGTTACGTGACCCAGTGACTGATGAACGATGATGATGGGTTATTGGTGATGGATTAAAATGTGATATGAAGATGAAAAATACAAGCATTATGAAGCAATGGTGACTAATAACAATTTAAAGGTGTGTCCAAGTACATCAGTACTTCAGAAAAGATTGTTGAAGTTCAGAAATAACCTTACCTTGGTTACATTGATGCTCCACAAGCTGACCAGTCTGAGGCTATTCAACACAGGAGTCCAGTGGTTACAGGGTCTGTCCTGAAAGAGCATGTGTAGATGAGAAGGACTCAATCCCAGGTTCCCACACTCAGTTACTGCCATGTATGAAAAAAGGAAATTTTCAGAGTTGTGAAACATGTTTTACAAACAGACAAAATCACTCCATCAAGGTGGTTTAGTATACGACAGTCAAAGTCATCAAACAGCCAATCTTATTAACATAAAACAAAATGACGAACATGAAGATTCTAAATTAAACATGGCATTTGGAATGTTGAAAACAAATATCATATCAAAGGTCTTCACAGTTTCCAACTGATAGCAACAATATGTATCCAAAATGCAGATCAGAATAGGGACTTATTTACAGTGACAGGGCAACTTATTTTAACAATTCAACATTTTCTGTTTTTGAAGTTGTTTTTTTCGGGTGGTGGGGGGGGGGGGGGTGGATACGACACCTTAACTCACCTCCATTGATGTATTTATGGTCCAGGTTGACAACAGATCACAGCATGAGAGTGAATCTTCACAGTACCAAATCATTCCACATGATGTCACCTGGAAATCAATCAAAAACATAATTTGATTCCACAATTTACGTGGATCCCTACTGTTTCAAGATTTTTGTAAAAAAACATAATGCTAAAATAAATAACATGGCACGAAAACAAAATCGTTTTGAGTTGGTTCTTTTTGGTGGCAGTGGATGCGGATTCACGAACAAAGCACCAGTCAACTTGTTCCACATTTAAGGGGGAAAAAATCTATGTGGATTCTAAACAAAAACATGATTTCATATAACAGTAAAACCAAAGCCATACAGGCTATCTAACATAAGGCCAATGTTGGTGTCTTCAAAGATATGATTAAGATTGGTTTCGGTGTGACAGTCCATGCACACAATTTCAACTCAAAAGAAGAATTATCACTTTCAAATTCCATAAGTGTACCTGGTGATATGAAAATGTAGATACATGCCATGCCATGATTTCACTCCTCTTCATGGTCCCTGGATACAGTGACAGGTCATTCCGAGCAAGTCAGTTGGGTGGTTCAGTCCATGTCCCAGTCAGTCATCAAACAGCAAACCTAAATTACATCAAATACAACTAAGAACAGAAAGATTTTGAATTAAATATGGCTTTGTAAGATTGGAATTGTTAGTCTTCTTTATCTAAACTGCCTGTGATATTTTCAACTGACTAAGAGTATTCATCAAGACCTTGCCTAGTACATACAGAATTAAGAAAACAAAATTGGATACTCCTTTCCTTGATTCAGTGATGCATTTATCTCCAAGTCATCACTCTTCAACACCAGATCTCTCTCAATGTCTTCATGATCCTTAGCAGTACACTGTGTCAATTCCAGTCATCGAGATACCCTGGAGAAACAAAAATCAAAGTTGTAAGAGTTGTAAACCTTCTCCTTAACATGCAAGAACATTGTTTTGGAAGACACTCCATCCCAGGTTCTCACAGAAAGTCAGAGCAACGTATGAAAAAAGGGCGAAACTTTCAGAGTTGTGAAACAAACAAATCATTTGGAATGTTGAAAACAAATATCATATCAAAGGTCTTCACAGTTTCCAACTGATAGCAAAAATCTGTATCCAAAATGCAGATCAGAATAGGGACTTATTTATAGTGACAGGGCAACTTATTTTAACAATTCAACATTTGTTTTCTTTTTAAGTTGTTTTTTTGGTTTATTTCCTTGGGGGGGGGGGGACACGACACCTTAACTCACTTCCATTGATGTATTTATGGTCCAGGTTGACAACAGAACACAGCATGAGAGTCAATCTTCACAGTTCGCACCAATTGCAACAGTCTGTACCAAATCATTCCTCATGATGTCACCTGGAAATCAATCAAAAACATAATTTGATTCTACAGTTTACGGGATCCCTACTATTTCAAGAAATTTGTAAAAACACATAATGCTAAAATTAATAATATGGGAGGAAAATAAATCAGTTTTGAGTTGTTCTTGTTGGTGGCAGTGAAAACGCCTTCCCTAATATAGCACCAGGCAACTTGTTCCACATTTTAGTGGGAAAAATCTATGTGGATTCTAAACAAAAACATGATTTCATATAACAGTAAAACCAAAGCCATACAGGCTATCTAACATAAGGCCAATGTTGGTGTCTTCAAAGATATGATTAAGATTGGTTTCGGTGTGACAGTCCATGCACACAATTTCAACTCAAAAGAAGAATTATCACTTTCAAATTCCATAAGTGTACCTGGTGATATGAAAATGTAGATACATGCCATGCCATGATTTCACTCCTCTTCATGGTCCCTGGATACAGTGACAGGTCATTCCGAGCAAGTCAGTTGGGTGGTTCAGTCCATGTCCCAGTCAGTCATCAAACAGCAAACCTAAATTACATCAAATACAACTAAGAACAGAAAGATTTTGAATTAAATATGGCTTTGTAAGATTGGAATTGTTAGTCTTCTTTATCTAAACTGCCTGTGATATTTTCAACTGACTAAGAGTATTCATCAAGACCTTGCCTAGTACATACAGAATTAAGAAAACAAAATTGGATACTCCTTTCCTTGATTCAGTGATGCATTTATCTCCAAGTCATCACTCTTCAACACCAGATCTCTCTCAATGTCTTCATGATCCTTAGCAGTACACTGTGTCAATTCCAGTCATCGAGATACCCTGGAGAAACAAAAAACAAAGTTGTAAGAGTTGTAAACCTTCTCCTTAACATGCAAGAACATTGTTTTGGAAGACACTCCATCCCAGGTTCTCACAAAAAAGCAGAGCAACGTATGAAAAAAGGACGAAACTTTCAGAGTTGTGAAACAAACAAAATCATTTGGAATGTTGAAAACAAATATCATATCAAAGGTCTTCACAGTTTCCAACTGATAGCAAAAATCTGTATCCAAAATGCAGATCAGAATAGGGACTTATTTATAGTGACAGGGCAACTTATTTTAACAATTCAACATTTGTTTTCTTTTTAAGTTGTTTTTTTGTTTATTTCTTGGGGGGGGGGGCACGACACCTTTACTCACTTCCATTGATGTATTTATGGTCCAGGTTGACAACAGAACACAGCATGAGAGTGAATCTTCACAGTTCGCACCAATTGCAACAGTCTGTACCAAATCATTCCTCATGATGTCACCTGGAAATCAATCAAAAACATAATTTGATTCTACAGTTTACGGGATCCCTACTATTTCAAGAAATTTGTAAAAACACATAATGCTAAAATTAATAATATGGGAGGAAAATAAATCAGTTTTGAGTTGTTCTTGTTGGTGGCAGTGAAAACGCCTTCCCTAATATAGCACCAGGCAACTTGTTCCACATTTTAGTGGGAAAAATCTATGTGGATTCTAAACAAAAACATGATTTCATATAACAGTAAAACCAAAGCCATACAGGCTATCTAACATAAGGCCAATGTTGGTGTCTTCAAAGATATGATTAAGATTGGTTTCGGTGTGACAGTCCATGCACACAATTTCAACTCAAAAGAAGAATTATCACTTTCAAATTCCATAAGTGTACCTGGTGATATGAAAATGTAGATACATGCCATGCCATGATTTCACTCCTCTTCATGGTCCCTGGATACAGTGACAGGTCATTCCGAGCAAGTCAGTTGGGTGGTTCAGTCCATGTCCCAGTCAGTCATCAAACAGCAAACCTAAATTACATCAAATACAACTAAGAACAGAAAGATTTTGAATTAAATATGGCTTTGTAAGATTGGAATTGTTAGTCTTCTTTATCTAAACTGCCTGTGATATTTTCAACTGACTAAGAGTATTCATCAAGACCTTGCCTAGTATATAGAGAATTAAGAAAACAAAATTGGATACTACTTTCCTTGATTCAGTGATGCATTTATCTCCAAGGCATCACTCTTCAACACCAGATCTCTCTCAATGTCTTCATGATCCTTAGCAGTACAGTGTGTCAATTCCAGTCATCAAGATACCCTGGAGAAACAAAAAACAAAGTTGTAAGAGTTGTAAACCTTCTCCTTAACATGCAAGAACATTGTTTTGGAAGACACTCCATCCTAGGTTCTCACAAAAAGTCAGAGCAACGTATGAAAAAAGGGCGAAACTTTCAGAGTTGTGAAACAAACAAAATCATTTGGAATGTTGAAAACAAATATCATATCAAAGGTCTTCACAGTTTCCAACTGATAGCAAAAATCTGTATCCAAAATGCAGATCAGAATAGGGACTTATTTATAGTGACAGGGCAACTTATTTTAACCATTCAACATTTGTTTTCTTTTTAAGTTGTTTTTTTGTTTATTTCTCGGGGGGGGGGGGGGACACGACACCTTAACTCACTTCCATTGATGTATTTATTGTCCAGGTTGACAACAGAACACAGCATGAGAGTGAATCTTCACAGTTCGCACCAATTGCAACAGTCTGTACCAAATCATTCCTCATGATGTCACCTGGAAATCAATCAAAAACATAATTTGATTCTACAGTTTACGGGATCCCTACTATTTCAAGAAATTTGTAAAAACACATAATGCTAAAATTAATAATATGGGAGGAAAATAAATCAGTTTTGAGTTGTTCTTGTTGGTGGCAGTGAAAACGCCTTCCCTAATATAGCACCAGGCAACTTGTTCCACATTTTAGTGGGAAAAAATCTATGTGGATTCTAAACAAAAACATGATTTCATATAACAGTAAAACCAAAGCCATACAGGCTATCTAACATAAGGCCAATGTTGGTGTCTTCAAAGATATGATTAAGATTGGTTTCGGTGTGACAGTCCATGCACACAATTTCAACTCAAAAGAAGAATTATCACTTTCAAATTCCATAAGTGTACCTGGTGATATGAAAATGTAGATACATGCCATGCCATGATTTCACTCCTCTTCATGGTCCCTGGATACAGTGACAGGTCATTCCGAGCAAGTCAGTTGGGTGGTTCAGTCCATGTCCCAGTCAGTCATCAAACAGCAAACCTAAATTACATCAAATACAACTAAGAACAGAAAGATTTTGAATTAAATATGGCTTTGTAAGATTGGAATTGTTAGTCTTCTTTATCTAAACTGCCTGTGATATTTTCAACTGACTAAGAGTATTCATCAAGACCTTGCCTAGTACATACAGAATTAAGAAAACAAAATTGGATACTCCTTTCCTTGATTCAG